>CM052887.1:16241156-16505003 GCA_028534135.1 Potos flavus
CATTCTGGGATGCTGAATTGAGAAGGAACTGTAAAAAAAAAAAAAGAGAGAGAGAGAGAGAGAGAAGGAACTGCAGCAAAGGAGGGAAGGCAGCAGAGATGAGACAGGAGGCCTCGGTAACAATGTGGTTGGCAAAGGACGGTGAGCTGGACCAGGGTGGGACCAGATCTTAATGTTTTGAAGATGACGTGGGGTGGGGAGCGGGGGGAAGGCAGGATGGCTTCGAGAGTTCTGTCTCGAACGACGTGGGGAATAGATTTGTCGTTTACTGAGATGGAGAAGACGGCAGGAAGAGGAGACAGAGTCTAAGGGGCTCGGTGTGATGTTAAATTTCAGGGAAGTGTTGGGACACGTGTAGGGACTTCTAGCAGATAGATGGATGTAAAAGTCTGGAATTCGGGGAGAGGTCTGGGCTGGGAATATCAATATGGGTGTTATCTGTATGTAAACGATATCATAAGGAGTGAGCGTGGTTATCAGTCCATGGAATTTACTAAGTAATGCAGGAAGGAAAGGAGCAGCGAGTGATTAGGAAAAAAATGAATGGGCTGTGTGTTGTGAGGTTTGTGTGACTTTTAACAAATCTATTTTCAGACTCAGTTTTCCTGTCTGTAGAATGTGAAGGTAAATAGTCTCAGACATCCCTTTCTTGGACTAAATGATCTCTAACGCTCTGGTCATTTCTACAATATAAAGTTTAAAGTTTCTGATTTTTTTTCGGTTTTCAGGCAGGGGAGCTCAGCTCCTTTAATGTGGGTTCCGTAAGATTATTTCTGGGAACTATCGTATAATGAGTCATTTGTGTATGGCTAATCACAGATACTGTCTCTGACGCTGATCTCTGCATTGTCCAAACCTAAGATCAGATCAGACGTGCACACACATGCTCATGCACACAGACACACATTATGATAATAATCCCTTTTTATCAGTTTGATTTTTTGCACCTGTCCACTCTCTCACACATGTATACACACACACACACAGATGCACACACAGATATTCACTGAAATAAAAGATGTTGAGAGGGTTTTGAGACTCTCCCAGCAGTGGAGATTTTCTTGCTCTTTGCTGGGAAGGGGAGGGGAGCGACCAGTGAATGGTAGGGAATTACCTGTGAGACTGCTTCATTCATGTTGGACACAAGCATTCTGCTCTACCTGTGCATTTTCTCTACATTTGCAAGAAATCAGTCACAAATCAGACTTTAACTCATACTTCAAGAATCTCAGCCCATGGATCTTACTGTTGTTCCTTGAGTTCACGGAAGCCAAACCTCCACCAGATTTTTAAAGTTTCAGGAACGGGGCCCGGCACGAGGTCCTGTTCCTGACAGAGGACAGATGCATTCCCCAGTCTGCCAGTGAAAAGTGACTCGGGGCACCTGGGTGGCTCAGTGGGTTAAAGCCTCTGCCTTCGGCTCAGGTCATGATCTCAGGGTCCCGGGATCGAGTCCTGCATCAGGCTCTCTGCTCAGCAGGGACCCTGCTTCCCTCTCTCTCTGCCTTCCTCTCTGCCTACTTGTGATCTCTCTCTCTCTGTCAAATAAATAAATAAAATCGTTAAAAAAAAAATAAAAATAAAAATTGATTTTTATTAAAAAAAAAAAGAAAAGAAAAATGACTCACTGCTAGGGGAGGGCAATAATCATTGAGTCCTGAATCCAGATGGGCACTGCTGGGTCCTTCACATGCATCGTCTTGATTTAGTTAATTCTTACATGAACATGGTGAGGTAGATACTGTTTTGTCTGTTGTGTAGACGAGGACCCGAGGCACAAACACCTTAAATTCCTTGCCTTGGGTCATACCAGCAGGGCTGGTAAATTTAGGAATTAGTGCTGCAGGGCTTCTGAGCTCATGTTTAGCCCATGACACACATTGTAATCCGAGGGCTGTTGACGGGGTGTGTGTGTGTGTGTGTGTGTGTGTGCGCGTGCGTGCGCATCCAGCCAAGGTAAACGACTTGATTCACAAGAAGGCAAAAGAGATCAGATAATTTCCAATTCCTCTATATTACAAGAGTCATCTGAGGTTTAAATTAGACATGTGGCCGTGTTCTATGACACGTTACACGCATGGAAAGGTCTACTGTCTACTGTCGTGGTGGAATCAACCCTCTTAGAATTAGGTAACTTTTTATTGTAGTTACAAACCAGCAGACTCCATTGCGCTAGTTGCAATCTCTGAGATAATTATTGTACGTCCACTTATTTTTGTTTGGCAAACTAAATAGAAAAAGAATAATTTGTTTTTCTTCATTTATTAATTTTCTTCTGGAGTGCTGAGAAAAGTTTCGAAAAACATTTTTTTTCGCTTGAGACAGATTTCAGCAAAGCCCTTTTTTTTGTGTGTGACTCAAGGGAACTGAATTCCAGAAATATTTCCAATGAGAATGGCTTGCTGAAGCCAAGGCAAACAACCCAGTGCCCCTCCAGTTTTACCTCTACAACATGACTCATTTATCCTTTTCTGCACACCGCCAGTTTTCTTTCCCGCTTTATGGTAGATTCCTTAGTATCCTGTTACCTGGGTTTATGCTTCCTGTTCCACGATGAAGTATTAATCTTCTAAGAGAATCCCAAGGCACCCAAGACATCCCATTCCTCCTCCTCCTCCTGCGCCCTCCCCCCCTGCCATTTTTCTTTTCACATTCATCTTTGACTGTCATTTCTAAGAACAAATTGTAAAGTTGCCAGGACAGTTCTCTTTCATTCTTCTTTACTCTGGTCCAGGACAACAGTCCCTGCCATCTGCAGCTTCATCCTTAGCATCTCCCTCCCTTTCAAGGCTACCTTGAAATTTTAGTACTTCTCAGCCTTCTTAAATCCTCGCTAATAACCCCTTTGGGGAGAAGATGTAAACAAGGTCTTAGTCGAACACACTTTTATATCTTTTCCTTGTTAACCAAGCTTCTATCCAAAGCTTATGGTATATCAGTATGATTCCTAATTAAAAAGTTTTCAAAACCAACCCAAAGGAGAGATTTTCTCCCAAGATGATTTTTTTGTTATATCCAGAAATCATTCCGTAAGGAGGTACTTTTATGTTGTGCAGACTAAAACTCACATTTTGGGGTCATGTTTCTTAAATTCTGTTTGGCTTTATCCTGGTCTTTTCTTTCCTTGGTAGTAGATTGATTCGGCAATATTGTTACTTATTTCCTTATTGAACACTGAATTCTGATATTAACATCAGTTTTACTGTCGTCTTCTGTCTTCCAGGGAGTCTGTTTCAGGTAGTTGCTCTTCTAGATAAATGGGTGACTCTGGTGACTAAAACCAGCATAAGTAGAAATGACATTGCAACTGAATTTTTTAATGTGCTCGCGGAACCATTGAATGTGCCTGAGGGATGTAACACTTTATTGTCTACGTAGAATGTAGAGAGAGCAATAGGTAGAGGGTGAGCCAACATGGGACAGCCCCAGTGCCATTCCAGACATATTAAATGCTGCACGAAATATGAAAGAAAAAAAATTTAAAGTACACAGTTGAACTCAAAAGCAAATTAGGGGAAATTTTCAGGTGCCAGCAACAAGAAAGGAGCCAAAGACATAGTGGTTAGAAAGTATAGAAGCTACAGAGACCCACAGGGCTATCTGGACCTAACCTATGCCCTAGAACTGAGGTGTTTAAGTCTGAATCAAGGAATCAGGTCTCTAAACATAAAAGAAAGATGGACCTGAGCTCGCAGCATAAAGCCCCAAGCTGGGATGGAGTCTTCCTGTTCCTGCAGGAGTCCCTGAAGATAAGATCTCTCCCCGTGAGAGTCCACATGGGACATGGAAGTAGGCTTCTTGTCCTGCTTCTTGGGTGCAAAAAAGGTCACTTGAGAGAAACAGAAGCTAAAAGCTGCAGGACACATACATAAAGGCCCCAGTCTGCTCTGAGCACAGTCAGAAACCTAAGTAAGAACGTAGCAACAAATAATCCTATGTCCAATAGGAGTTCAAGAAAGAGACAATGCAGCAAATGAGGCAAGTGCAATCTTCAAAGGGACAGTGGCAGAGAATTTCCTAGAATTGGAGAAAGTTTTGAGTCCTTAGGTTGAATCCAGACACTGAATCTAACTGACCCGTAATAGTTTGGATGCCGTAGCATCACAAGGAATGACGGAGGTGTATTCATTCCTCTGTTGATGGAGAAAATAGCCTCACGTCCTAGCAGACATTTTATTATTTTTTACTCAGTCTGAATTTCTAGAGAAAGGAATTCGATAACTGTTCATGGTCATATTATTAAAACATCTCATAAGAACACCATGGGGTCATAAGAGATTTGGGGCTGGAAAACATTTTGGATTTCTTTGAATCTACTTAATTATAGAGTTTATTCCATTGAAGTCTAGAAAACTTGTTTGGATTACTCAAGGTCTCATGGCTACAGAAAGATGGGACTGGAACCTGGTTAAGATTGAATTAAATAGTGTACTATTTGAAAAATATAAGTACTGGAATCCTTTAAGGGCTGAACGCCAGGCCGCCAGCGGCTGGCTGCTTTCCTTTCCTGTGTTTGATGAGCAGAATAGTCTGCCATTAGCTGAAACCTCTTCAATAAAGGATAGCTGTTGGCATTTTAAAAAAATTATTCTCAATCTCGCTAATTGTTTTCCGAGGTGCTTGAAATTACTGTCCTTAAAAAAAAAAAAAATCACCATAAGATATACACAGAAACATTTACTCCTGTCTGTGTGCTTTTGAATATTGAAGATTTAGCTTGTATCCATATTTATAATTCCTCATCATTTCTGTTTTAGTTTACCAGAACACAAAAATGGACCCTTGCACACCTAGATTTAAGCCCTTTGATAATCTAGTTATAAAGTCTGTTTGTGGTATATTAATTTTTGTCTAATTATTCATTTTTGTATTCTATATCAGACCTTGTTTTTCTTTTAAGATTTTATTTATTTATTTGACACCGAGAGAGAGCGCGCGTGCGTGCACGCGCACAAGCAGGGGGGAGGGGCAGAGGCAGAGGCAGAGGGAGAAGCAGATTCCCCGAAGTGCGGGGCTCTATCCCAGGACCCCGGGATCATGAGCTGAGCCGAAGGCAGACACTTAACCAACTGAGCCACCCAGGCGTCCCTCAGACCTGTTTTCAAGAGTGTTTTCATGTGTGTTTTGTTCTGTACCAGTTCAGACCTTAATTCAGGTAGTCTGCAGTTGGGAAATGATTGTCAGGGGATTGCCAGAAAGGATATATGAAGAATATTCTTTTTTCCCAATAAGGGAAAATAGAAGTAAATCTTTCTCTCACACATACACACTTACACCGTTCTCTTCCCAAGTGTTTGGTTAGGTGCTTATCCCCATAGCCTATTTGGCAACTGCACTTAACAACCGAAAGACATAAAAGTAAGATAGGAATTAAATAAGACTTGTATGTTTTGATTATTTATTTTTTACCAAAACAAATCTAGTATAGCTCCTAGTTAAGATTACATTCTCATTTGATATTTAGATTGGCCTACTTAATATTCTTTATATAAAATTCTGTTTTTGTGTGTGTGTGTGTGTGTGTGTGTGTGTATTTCCCTCACCAGTGCCTTAAAAATATGAGCACTGCCCAAACATAATTTATCAAGAGCACATTCAAACTGCTTTTAGTGAGGCTGTGGAGAACACCGAATGTTGTTAGTGCCCGAATCACACTGTCTAAGTTGCCCTGGGTCATCTTGATGCTTTATGGCAGAGAATTCAACAAGCTATGCATGTGGATTCAAAACCAAACAAACACCAGTAACCCTTCATATCATTGTTGTAAGCTTTGGGTAGGGCAATATTTTAACCTTTTCAATATGAATTTAGGATACTTTCAAGAGTTTGTCTTCCTTTGGAAGCTTTTTCTTGCCTGACCCACTCCTCCCCTCCCAGGGTACTGATCTTGGAGCACATCTTCCTTTGAAGTCAGCAGGAATCTTGGGGCTTGGATGGGGAGCCAGGCCTTGGTGATTGGTCCCCACTAGAAAGTCCCCCAGGAGCTGGATGTTGTGATGGCTGTGACATCACTGAAGACTGTGAGTTTATTTAATGAGGAGTTAGCAGGGAAAACACCTTTTAATGAGGCCAGAGTCCATTTCTATGTTAAAATACCATTTTCTTCAGGAAGGTGGGATTTAAAGAATGATTTTTTTGAAGCAAAAAGGTTTTTTTTTTTTTATTTAATATTTCTTTCATCCTTCTGTAAAAGTGTCTGAGACACGAGGGTATTGCTCCGCATCCTTATTGTTTAAATAATATAAATGATTAAAAATTTTTTTCCCTGAACTTTTGAGTGTAAACAGCTGCTGTGTGTGCTTTATTGGTGTACATCTCCCTAACACTTTATATGGAGAGATACTGAGTCTTCGTGTCTCCGTTTGCTTCATATGGATTTATGTATTTGGAGTCACTTCTGGTGACAAATTTCAAGACATCAGAGACTTTCTTATATCGTCCAGTTTATATTAGAAGAGGGGAAAAAAAAGACACAGAGAGAGCGTGTTTAAAGAAAGGATTATAGAAATACTATCAGAAGAGGTATTCATTTTATTGGAAATTGGAAAAAGTAGAGAGCAAGTTGTTAACTCACAATTGCTTAAGTACCAAAAGGTGAACTTTTAAATAAATTTATATTAAAATGACTATTGTACGTTAGCAAAGTCAGTCATAGGGAGTTGTACATAACTAACATACTTTAGAAGATCATTTTCTTATATTTCCTGACTTTGCAAATAGACCATAGGATGATATGAAAAATCAGACTTAAGGTCCTCACTGATTCTTCTACTCAACCCTTTGCTGCTGTAAACTTCATCAAATAGTTGACAAACAAAATTAAGTTAAATAGGAACAACAGTACAACCACTGATTTGAAACAAGCCAACAGAAACCAATAAATAGCAATAGTACCAAATGTAAATTATTTTCTTTAGGATTAACTTAACAGTTGTTATAACACAGAGATGTTTGGCTATCCGAATAAGACCTGGTGTCTGAATGTGTGAATATAAGTCCATTAGACTTTTAAATATAGGGGCTCCGAAGTCAAAGGACGCCTGGTACACAGATGCTTGTGGGAGCTAAATCACATAGGCACACACAAAAGACATAATGAAAATGGTTTCATGATAAGGAGTGTTGGAAGATTTGATAAGCAAAGTGCAGGCTAAATATTGGAGTGAAAGGAATATCTCCTTAAAGCAGACTGCTGTTGAAAAAATGGAGAGGAACATAACACCTACCCTCCCAAGTGTGATTTATTAGGACTATGATTTGGTGATATGTAAAGTATCTAAAGTAGTAATTGTATCATAATAAGGCAATTTGAAGATTTAAATAAAAGAATATGGAATTTTATTTCCCCTTAAAAATACATGTTTACCCTCTAGAGTATGATTCTTCCCTCTCTATTTGCATTTAGTTATAACCCAAAGACAATATATTGAAATAGATGTTATTGGCTTATAGTATTTGACTATTAACAGCTGGTAAGTTGATAAATGAATTGGTGCCAGATTATTTTAGGATTTCTAAGAGATCTGATTGCTGGTAGACTTGGGAGAGGACTGGGGAACCTGCTGGTTAAAAAAAAAAAAAAGTCCCTATTACCCAAAGCAATCTACAGATTCAACTCAATCCTTATCCAAACACCAATCGTATTTTTTACAGAACTAGAATAAATAATCCTAAAATTTGTATGGAACCACAGAAGACTCCGAATAGCCAAAACAATCTTGAGAAAGAAGAACAAAGCTGGAGAAATTATGCTCTGTGATTCCAAGCTATACTACAAAGATAGGTAATGAGAATGGTATGGTACTGTCACTAAAACAGACACATAGATCACTGGAGCAGAATGGAGAGCTCAGAAATAAACCCAACTTATACAGTCAGTTAGTGTATGACAAAGGAGGCGAGAATATGCAATGGAGAAAAGATAGTCTCTTCAACAAATGGTGTTGGGAAAACTGGACAGCACATGCGGAAGAATGAAACTGGATCACTTTCTTACACCATATTAAAAAAACCTCAAAATGGATTAAAAAGCTCAATGTGAGACCTGAAACCATAAAAATCCTAGAGAAAAACATATGTGTTGGCCTTAGTAGTATTTTTCTGGATCTGTTGCCTTGGGATAAGGCATAAGTTATTGGGACTACATCTAACTAAAAAGCTTTTGCACAGCAAAGGAAACTATCAACAAAATGAAAATGCAGCCTACTGAATGGGAGAAGATATTTGCAAATGATATACCCGATAAGGAGTTAAGTCTGAAATATATAAAGAACTCATACACCTCAACACCAAAAAACCAAACAATCTGATCAAAAAATTGGCAGATGATCTGAACAGACTTCCAAAGAGGATATAGAAATGGCCAACAGACACATGAAAAGATGCTCAACATCACTAATCACGAGGAAAATGCAGATCAAAATCACAATGAGGTATCACCTCACACCTGTCAGAATGGTCAGTATCAAAAACATGAAATAAATGTTGGTGAGAATGTGGAAAAAGGGAACCTTCAGTCGCTGTTGGTGGGATTGTAAATTGGTGCAGCCACTCTAGAAAACACTATAGAGGTTACTCAAAAAATTAAAAATAGAAATAACATAAGACTCAGTAATTCCACTTCTGGATATTTACCCAAAGAATACGGAAACACTAATTCAAACATTTCCCCCTCCGTGTTTATTGCAACAATATTTACAACAGCCAGTGTATGGAAGCCACCTAAGCATTCATTGACAGATGAATGTATACAGAAGATGTGGTATATAAATTCAATGGAACATTACTAGCCATAAAAAAAGAATGAAGTATCACCATATGCAATAGCATGGATGGACCTAGAGGGTATTATGCTAAGTGAAATAAGTCAGACAGAAAGAGACAAATAGCATATGATTTCACTTATATGTGAACTCTAAAAATCAAAACAAATGAACAAACAAAAAGAAACAGATGCATGAATACAGATAATAAACTAGTGGTTGCCAGAGAGGAAGGAGATGGGAGGGAATGGGCGAAATAGGTGAAGGAGATTAGGAGGTAGAGATTTCCATTTATAAAAAAAGTAAGTCACAGGAATGAAAAGTACAGCATAGGAAATGTAGTCAATAATAATGTAGTAACTTCGTATGGTGACAGTTCGCCTTTGTATAAGGACACCAGTCATATGGTTTAGAGCCCACACTAATGACCTCACTTTAACTCGATTACCTGTGTAAAGACCCTATGTCCTAATAAGGTCACATGCTGAGGTCCTAGGGGTTAGGACTTCAACATATGAATTTTAGGGGTGGTACACCATTCAACCCATAACAGCCGCCATTGTTTGGTATTCGATGCACAAAGGTGCTTCCCTAATAGGGTTAAAGGAATTGGGTATGTTGCGAGATAAAATGAATTGCAGTTAATTTCCTTGAGATTTCTGAGTGATAGAGTATATGTAAAAAGGAAACATTTGTGACTGTTACTGAATTTTTTTAAATGCCAGGTGCCTGAGAGGACTTGAAATAAATTAATTCATTTGGGGGGATATTCTATTTCCACAGCTAGTGTTTAGAAGATTTACTAGACTGACGTGCAAGCTGGAATACTTTGTATTATCTAAAATGCCTTTAGCACTTACATTTGTCTAGGGGAGCTCACGAAAGCCAGATTTTTAGTAAGCTTCTGCAAATAATTCATCATGAATGAAAGGCAATCACATCCCACAAGCACTTACTTTCGCTTATCATGAGTTGTTTTTGTTGTTGTATTATCTCTTTGCATCTGAGATAAATGTGTTGAGAATTTCATCAAAAGCTTAATACACTGCAATCATGTTTTCCTATAATGTACGGATCACTATGGAACCAGAGTAGTCAGATATTATATATCAACTTTATTGTTATTCGGTTGTAAGGTACATAGTAAAGTGTAATAATTTCAAGAGGCTGTAGAAGCACTAGCATTAAATATTAAACATTTAAATGAGGAAACACTGATTAATTCATAATATTCTGAGCAGCTCATGAATGTTTAATACCCATATCTTGCCTTGATTGGATATTATTTAACTGGAACCATGGTCACCATAAGACTACTTAGTTATTTAGCATTTTTATTTGCAAGCCCAGTTCATGAAATGACTCATTCTATTTTAGGTAAATATTATTTTGAACTTCTCACCATTTTTGGTTCAGTTTATGAGCTAAAGCAGAATGAAAAATTAAAGGTTAACAATATCTGTTAAACATTTTACATCATAATTATCTTTAAAAGTAATAGTTGAAGTTCGGTTTGCATAGTCTTAATAAAGTAAAAGTACCTTAGTGATAACTTGATCTTGATTTTACTTTTTAAGGTGTTTTTTTATTCATCCTGTAAGATATTGCTTGGCATCTATTATGTACTGAGCACTGGGGTCATAGTCAGCAATGAATAAGACACTGTCCTGAAGCTTATGATCTATGAGGAATTTAGAGATTGAACAAATAATTACTCAAATAATCATTGAATTACAGTATGGTGAGTGCCAAGTAGGAGGAGTGCGCGATTTTGTGGGAATATTTAATGGCGTTTATAGCCTGGTCAGAGGGGATTAGGGAAACTTCCTTGAAGAAAAACAATTATGATATGAGTTTCAGGCAGAGTAACTGCTGGTCAGGGGAAGAACTGGAAGGGAAGGGAGAGCGTTCTGGGCAGGGAAGACCACACATAAAGGCCTTGAGGGCTGTGGGTCTTTGGGAGAGGAGTAAACTGGATCAAATTTGAAGTCTGAAGTGATATTACAGATGAGAATGACTTTACTCTGTAGGTTAGGATTCACAGTTGGAAACTGAGAAGGCTACAGAATCACTGTGTCATCTCGGTTTTTAATAATGGAGGGTGAGTACTCATGATCAAGACTGATCCTGGGTAAAGGAGTAACATGGCAGGCTTTCTTTGGCAGGGTTGGAGGTGGGGGAAGAACTTTCTCACATCAATCAATTTTGCTGTACTTTCCCCCGGTCAGTCTTTTGAGAGCTCCCCCACCACCCTGGGAATTCTTAATATTTGACAGTGTAGTTCAGAGATTCTTGCTATGTGCAGCTTGTCTTCTCGTTCTGTGACAGTGCTTAACAGTTACCATAATTCTTGTAGTTTTTTTTTTTTTTTTGTTAAAAGATTTTATTTATTTATTTGACAGAGAGACACAGCACGAGAGGGAACACAAGCGGGGGGAGTGGGAGAGGGAGAAACAAGCCTCCCGCTGAGCAGGGAGCCCGATGCGGGGCTCAATCCCAGGACCCCGGGATCATGACCTGAGCCGAAGGTAGACGCTTAACAACTGAGTCACCCAGGCTCCCCATAATTCTTATATTTCTGATTTGGGGGTGAACTGGAGGCAATGCCAGGTGGAGGTACAAGGGGATCCATAAGTTTTTTAGGAAAATATCGGAGGGCTGGGAATTTTGACTCCCTTCGGGAACAACCATGGAGGACTCTTCCTTCAGTGGCTTTAGTAATTATTATTCAGTTATTATTTCAAACTGAAACAAGCACAGGGCGATTTCCAACACCCAAAGCTCAGACAGTGTTGGGATCTCCAGTGTTTATTCATCACAAACCTGAGGAGTGAGGCTTCTTATGGCTCGCCTTGCCACAGTGGAAGCCAAGTCAGAGCACCACCTGAGAACCTGCAAATCTGCATCCGAGAAGAGTTTTGCCAGGGATTTATTTTCAAGAAATAGAGGAATAGCTGTATCACATCTGGCTTCCTAAAGTCCTCCCTTGCAAAATAGGCACTAAAGTGCCCTCCTTTTTCTTCTCAGCCCTGATTAGTGCCACCACCCGTGAGAATTGAGAGGGCTCCTTGATGGTCACAATGTAACCCAAAAACTGTATCAGTTACTGACCTAAATCACCCTGACTTGAACTGAACTTGGCTGTTTGTCAACTTCCAGGTCTTATTCTGCCACCCCTTGGCAGATGACCAACTACAGTATTTTTTTTTTTTTTAGAGCGAGCAAGAGAGAGCGAGAGAGTGGACGTAAGTATTGTGGATGAAGGCGTAGGGGGAGGGGCTTTAAGCAGTCTCCACACCCAGCACTGAGCTCATGACCTGAGCCAAAATCAAAAGTCCCACACTTAACTGACTGAGCTTACCCAGACGCCCCGTGCAGTATTTATCCCTGGGAGAGAACCCGGTGTCAGAGCTCTCTCTTCCCAGCACTTCTGCGCTCCTTGAAGCGATAGATCTGGGCCAAGAATCCTAGTCACTGTCTCCCCACTGTCCACTACAGTCCTGTTAATTCTCAGCAGAAAGATCGGAGTTATTATTAAGGATTATTAATTAATTTACTAATAAGAATTTCTAGTACTATCTGTACCAGAACTACAGGGTCTCTGGTTTAACTTATAACGGTTTTGTCTCCAGTCTCCTGCAGTTAAGAGTTTCTCATGTTTCTGGAGGCACTTGGTCCATTCCAACAATTCCAACGCCTGCTTGATCCCAAAGCTGCACAGCAGCCATCAAATTCCCAGGGGTCTGGTCTTGGCTAGGCTGTGGCACTGAAACCTTCAACTAGTCTGACCAGGTCCAACATTATTGTGCCATCCAGAAAGGATTCTAAATTTGAAGGAAAGTGTTGTAGAAATGGCAGGGAAACTAGTAATTACTAATTTATCACTTCTGAAAGGAGCTTTTAAAGACTTATAATTTTATGAACTCACATAGCACTTGGTTCTCTGGCTGGTATAGTTAATCTTCAGGAGTGATCTAGAGTATAACCTCAAGAAGATCTCATTAAATTTCCATTGGTAAGCCACTAAACATCATGGTGTTAAATTCATTAAATCCCATGCACAGAGCTTTGCATGGTTATTCTCACAGGCTGATGGTCAGGATTAAAATGTGTTTCTGGATTAGGGCCACTTTCACAATTTTAATCCAAGTTGTGATCCGTACTCCATTTATCTCTAACTTTCATCATGACCAAGGTTAAAGCCTTCCTTCTCTCTTGCAAGGGAGAAACCTTTCTCTTTTGAAAGGGGAGAGTTAGGATGGCAATGATATGATTCTTTTTATCTCTTTGCATATTGTTGATTTTATTCAATTTGGGAGAAAGTCATTCTCATAAATAAGTCCGTATTAAGTATGCAGTTATTACCGGCCAAATCTGTACAGTAACACCAAAAAATGTAAATCTGGTTTTTGGAGTTTTGATTCTAAAAACAACTGCAGTTGCCATTTCTATTAATTAAGAAATGAAGCAGTGGTTTTCTAATTTTAGAGCTTTAAGAATTACTTGGAATACCTAAAACAAGCAGATTCCCCAGGTCTTCGTCCCTGCCACTCCCACTTGGCCCTTAGAAATTATATTTTCTTAGGTCTTTGGTAAGGGTCAAACATCTGCATTCCTACCAGTTCCCCTAGGTGATTCCTGTGTAGGTTGTATTCTATAGGCCACATTTTGAGAACCACGGGGTTAAGAAATGCATCCCTTAATAAGTATTATGGATAAAAATCTAGTTTTTGGTTTTTCTTTAGAATAGATGTATATTTAGAACGTGTAAATTAAATATAGTAATTCAAATTGTATTTAAAACCTTAGCTATGATACTTAAGCCAAATACAATATATATTTTTATTTATACATTTAATATATATACTTATATATATATTTTTAAATTGTGAAGTGCACATGTCAGCTTTACTTAAAGAGATACTCCTGCCTGGCAAACTCTCCATCTTTGTATCAGTGACCTAGTGTTTTATGGATCATTGACACAGTCTGGTAGCATTACCAATGGACTCATAGCTTCAATTGTACCTTTTTAGCTTTAAAAAGTTATACGCTCTTCGATTATCAGAGAAGTAATGGACAGATGTCCTTTGGTTAAATGTTATAACTTTAAATGCATGCATGGAACAAAATATTGATAGTAGTGATTTCTGGATGATGGTATTTCAAGTGATTTTATGATTTTTTTAAACATAATTTTTTTTTCAAAATTTTGGAGTGAGTAGGCATTACATTTATAATTAGAAAAATTTAGTTTTAGTAAGTGAAAAATAATTTTCTTCTGGTTAGGTGTAGCTGGAGATAGAGACTAAAAGTTACCAATAGGATAAAATAAAAACAGAATAGAAAGGCAGTCCAAGCAAGAGAAGATATCATTTAGCTCTACATGGAGATTTTATTTATGAGTGTCACTGAAGGAGGGACAAACCAGTCTCCTTTAAAAGGGAAGGAACAGCTTGAATTCTTCCCTGCCCTTTGGACAATCTTGACAATGTGTATTTATCTTAATAAGTTCCAATTTGTCTAAAAATGTCTGAGCCACCAGTTAGAGGAAGCACAGCAGGTCTGGGATTGATGGTCCGTGTGAATGTAGTAGAAATTTCAGCATGTCTTTCTCTCTTTCAGCTGTATGAAAACTCTCTTACATTGACAGTTATGAAAGTCTTATCTCTTATGAGGAGATAGTTTGACCTGATGGTACGGGGGTGGAAAGGAAGGGAGAGGTGACCAAGGGAGTGATATCATCCAGAGAGGAAGAGTTGGGCTTTGAATGTTTATTGAGTAAAACGAACCTCCATCGTACTTGACCTTTGGAAAAAGAGGTTATTGCTAATTTAGCAGTGTAGTTTCTAGGCTAGGAATGAATCCAAAATGTCCATCGAAGGTTACATAATGTAAAAAAAAGAAAAAATCTTAACAAAGGAAGGAAACGTTACCCACAGCCGATATCCTGTAAGATTACTTCATTAACAAAGTCGGCTATGGAAATTTTTGGTTTTAGAGATCTCTTCTCTGAATCCAGTATCTATCATCCAGCCACTTCCCACCAAAGTAAGTGATTTCATTGCATCTGGAGACAAACTAAAACAATTTGGTTATTCTTAAGGCTTCAGATTTGGCTATCTTACCAGGAATCAGAGGAGAGATGATGCAGCAGGCTAGCCCCAGAACTTTGTGAGGTGCAGTGAGGAAGGCGAGGTGGGAGGGTCCCCTCAGGAGGTGAGTGTGGGAATGAAAGCCACGGCTGGTAACGCGGTAATCTGGGGCAGGAGCTGATTCAGTAGCACAGTATCTTTTCCAAATCTGTTTTTAGTGATTGCTTTCAATAAATAACTTCCTTCTCAGTAAGAATTCAAGTTCTGTTCAATGGTAGTTTTAAAGGATTTATAGTGAATCCAACAGTTTTGAACATACATGTGTACATGGCAGTATTCTGAAAACTTCATGGAAATTATCTCATTTAATTCCTGTAGCTCCTTTTTGCTTTCTAGATACTCCTTTTTGGTTTTTAGATAGGCCTTCCTCTAATGCTAACAAATTACCCAGATAATTACTAGATATTAAAATCTTTTCTTTAATTGCCTTCCATTTTTTTGACAGTATTTGTATAAAACATAATAAATCAACCTTTAGGGGCGCCTGGGTGGTTCAGTGGGTTAAAGCCTCTGCGTTCGGCTCAGGTCATGATCTCAGGGTCTTGGGATCGAGCCCCGCATCGGGCTCTCTGCTCAGCAGGGAGCCTGCTTCCGCCCTCTCTCTGCCTGCCTCTCTGCCTACTTGTGATCTCTCTCTCTGTCAAATAAATAAATAAAATCTTTAAAAAAAGAATCAATCTTTGACAAATCTTTTATCGATGTATATCGTGCATACAGAAAGATACAAATAACACAGATGTACAGCTTATTGGATTTTCACAAACGGAACACGCCTGGGAAACTTCACCCAGATCAAGGAGGAGAGAGTCTTTATAAATCCTCTTACACAGAACAGGCTCCTAATGTTACCTGGAGTTTGCCATCCTGCTTTTTCCACTTAACATTTTATTGCCACATCTTTCCCACATTACTACATATTCCTCAAGAAGCAAGCTTTTTTTTTTTTTTTTTTTTTTTTTTACAGATAGAGATCAAAAGTAGGCAGAGAGGCAGGCAGAGAGAGAGGGGGAAGCAGGTTCCCTGCTGGCAGAGAGCCCGATGAGGAGCTTGATCCCAAGGACCCTGAGATTATGACCTGAACCGAAGGCAGAGGCTTAACACCCTGAGCCACCCAGGCACCCCAAGAAGCAAGCTTTTTAATGGCTGTGTGATAGATCTTCAAGTGGGTATACAATAATTTATGTAACTATTCTTTGAATCTTAGACGTTTAGGCTGTTTCAGTTTCTCATTATTGTAGTCTTGTTGTAGATTATAGTATTGAACATAAATCTCTGGCTGCATTTTTTGATTAGTTTTTTTAGGATACATTTTTAGACGTGTAATTATTAGTTCAAAGTGCATGACTGTCTTAAGCTCTTGATACATATTGACAAATTACCCTGAAGAATGATTATACCAATCCATCGGAGTTTATGAGTAACCATATTCCAGTACTGGGTTTTCTGTGTGTGTGTGTGTGTGTGTGTGTGTGTGTGTGTGTGTGTATGTATGTATGTGTGTGTATGTGTATGTATGTGCACGCTCACGTGCACACATGTGTGACTTTGCCTTTCTGATAGCTAGAAATTGATATCTGACCACTGCTTGGGTTTTCCTTATTAGTGAGATTAATATGCTTTCATATGTTTATTGGGCAGTTACTTCATTTTTCTATTTCTTGCATATATAAATTAAAATATATAAAATTACACCTTACTCATTTTTAAAAAAATTCTTTGGGATATAAAAGCCCATAAAAGTTTAAAGAGAATTTTTTTTTTAAAGATTTTATTTATTTATTTGACAGAGTGAGAGAGCACAAGCAGGGGGAGCAGCAGAGGGAGAGAGCAAAGCAGGCTCTCTGCTGATCAGGGAGCCGATGCAGGGCTCGATCCCAGAACCCTGGGATCACCACCTGAGCCAACAGCAGACGCTTAACCATCTCAGCCACCCAGGCGCCCCTAAAGAGAATTTTTTTAAGCTCATTAAAATTTTGGGAAAGTGATGAAATAAGTTTTCCCTTTATGATCACTTTTTCAAAGCATGCTATTTTAGAGAAAACTCTTTTAGAGAAAAATCTGTGTTCATTCCTGAAATTTAAGGAGGATTGTAAGTAAAATTGAAATTAAAATGATACATATCAAAGGCCTTATAGTTGGCTGCTCAGTATGTGGAGACGTTATAATAGGTTGTTTTTCAGGCTTTAAAGATATATTTGATTTTTTGTTACCATATTGGGGAGACATAAAATATAGGAATCTTTAAAAATTTCAGGAACTGTTGTTTTTTAAGGTAGCTTTTGCATGAAGGCAGTGGAATTTTAATAAAAGAAGAAGGAATTCATTCACAAAAGTGAGGGTCAATGGGGATGAGGTGGGAGGTCTGTTTCTTGTTGCTGAATGTATCTCCATTTGCCTCTGGTTCTATCCTGAGCCTGGTTACTGAGCAGAGGCTGCCGGAACTAGCAGATTGTGCTGTGTGTTATGTAATATGGGCAAATAACCTGCAGTTCTGAGCCTGTTAGGATGAGGCCATTTTAACATGTGTGTTTTAATCCCTATGTTAAAATTCTCATCTCCAGATGTTATAAGCATTAAGCTTTTCTTTTTCCCTTATGGAAATAGACTTGCCAGAATATTCTCTGCACCTCGGATTATCTGGATGTTAACTTTGAGCTTTACATGTTGTTTATTCTTTTTTTTTTTAACGATTTTATTTATTCGTTTTGAGAGAGAGAGTGAGCAGTGGGAGGGGCAGAGGGAGAGAGAGAATCCCAAGCAGAGTCTACACCAAGCCCGGAGCCTGGCTGGGGGCTCGATCCTGGGACGTTGAGATCATGACCTGAGCGGAAACCAAGAGCCGGATGCTCACCCTACTGAACCACCCAGGTGCCCTCTACCTGTTGTTTATTCTTTGCTCTACATTTTGGTATCAACCAAATCCTGTTCTCCCCTATTATTTCTAATATCTACTTCATATACAATACAGGCATAGATGATTTTTACAGTTGGAAGAGACCTTAGAGATTATATAGTCTTTAGACTCTCAAACCCAAATGCCTCCCAGGGCCAGCAGAACCTATGTGAAGTTATCTCGGGTGAGACAGTAGATTAGGAATTAATGGTGACTATGGAAACTAGAGAGTTTGGCCCCACGTAAAAGCATCAGGTTCAAGTGTATTCAAACACTGTGCTGTCCTAATGAAACATATCCACAGCCATAATTTGCTTGCAGGTGCCCAATTTACAGTCCTTCTATTCTTTATTTTAAGAATGATCTTTCTAGTAAAGTTAGTATGAGCAGGGGTTATAACGAGACCAGGTTTTCTGACTTCCAGTTGATTGATTAATTATCTATTCAGTGCCCGCTTCTACCAGACATTTTCATATATTTAATTTGTTACGTACGTGTCATCTGCTTCCAAAAGCAGATTCCAGGGTAAGGACAATAACTAAAAACCCAGGAATTAGGAAAACTAGAAGGACCTTTAGCGTAAATATTTAGGATGCAGAGAAATTTGATTCACTTATAACCAAACATTTACCAATCACTCTTTTGTGCTGGGGAAATAAGTAAGTCATGCTGATGGCTTCTCTCTGTGTAGACGCTGTGATTGGAGATGTGTGTAGCTGTGTATTCAGCCAGTCGTTGTTATATGTTCAAGGGTTAGGTAAGCATAGAGGTTAAAATGCTATTCTGTTTGGGATCTCTCCCAGTATAGTTGCTTCCTCAAAGATTGTGGTTCTCTGCAGGAGCCGAGGAAGCGAACATTCTTATCCTCGCCATCCGGAGCTCCCTTTATATCTGTAGCTGAATGGGAGTCCCAAGGTAGTGACATATCCTCTCCTGCTGTTGCCAGCCATTCTGACCCCAGAGCCGCTGCATAAGAGCGGCCGCCACCACCAGGTGGACTAACAGGACCACACACGTGCCTCTGGTCAGCATGGTTGCCTAGCAACAGAGGAGCTACTGATGTCCGTCAGTGTGTGGGCACAATATAGTCTAGTTCAGGTGCTCGATGGACACAGAGACTACGTGGACCTTCCATGTCTCCCTTTGGTGGTTCTGAGGCTGGGAAGCTGGACTGTCTTTGGAAGCCGTATTTGGAAGCAAAAGGGGAATATAGGATATGATCATCTGGCTACGTAGATAAGTATTGAAAAACAGGATTTGGGTTTCTGCCTCTGGCTTAAGCTACGAGAATAATGGGCTCCTGGCGAAGGATAAACTGTATCTCATGAAGACAAGAAATAATGTGTCTAACAGGCATGTGTTTCTCACTGAATATGAGCAAGTGGGAAACAGATGCCTACATAAATCTGAAAAACAAAACAAAACAAAAAACCCAAAAGAGAGATTTTATAGAGGATACCAGGTATGAAGTAGAAAGAACCACAGAGGAGAAGATATACAACGTGAATATGAACTTTTGGTACAAGACAATAATTTATTTCCTAGCTATTATTGGGCTTTGGAGGTATCCTGCGGGGGGGGTCGCCAACTGTCCTGAGAGAGTTTGGGACATGTTCCACCATGTCGTGGTGTGGTTTAATAAGTAGGCACTGTTGGGAGAACTTAAAAGACAAGCAGCTACAAATAGGAGATTTACGCCTTCTCTCATTGTGCCAAGGAGAAGGCAGGGACCGGGGAGCTGTGGAACCTTTGCGTTTCAGTGGAGGGGCCCTCCTTTCCCCACTGGTGTTCTCCCTTTTTATAGAGTAAGTGAAAAGAAGCAGTCTTGGAAGTGGAGGAGTAATCAGTCTGCTTCAGGCCAGGCAGTCAGAAATCAGACTTGTCTGGAGAGTCCCTGCTCAGCTTTGGGAATCCTTGGGGCCCATGGAGTATTGTGGCCCCCAGTGGGGGACAGGAAGCTCTCCCCAGTTCTATGAGAAGCTGAGCTTGGGTACATCCTCTCCTTCTAGCTGGCGGACCCATCTCCAGCTAGTTCCCAGGCCGCTTGGACTTTTAAACAATTCTGCTCATTGCCCCACAGGCAGAATAAAACACCTGGTTAGAATATAGCATGGAAAGGGTGTATTTTGTTCAAAAAGAACAGACATTGCGACTGATACTTTAGTGCCTCCCGTCTCCATATCCAATCAACTCACAAATGCCATTTGTTAGATTTTCAGGAATTTTGTGAGTTGGTTGTTAAACACAGTGATTATTAAAAATTAAATTATGTAAAGTTACCCATAAGTAAATGATATTAAAACAAGGGTAATGCAGTCAAAACTCATCACTTCCTAACTGTTATACCATATCTTACTATTATTTATGTTTCTTGTATCTCTGGGGGAAAAATGTCCTGTGGTTGAATAATAATGCATGCCTTGGTTTTTTTCCCAATTCAGTGTTCAGTGAGCTAGCAGCTGGTGCCTTAAAATCGCGGATGGTGGGAGTTTGTGGTATTAGAAAGCACCAGGGCCTTTTGCTCCAGAGAGGTGGTTGTTGCACATTTAGCTGCACACCAGTGCCCATAACCTTGAGCATTGCCACTTCATTGTACTCTAGCAGGCTTCTAACCCCTGTATCTGCATCTCCGAGCCAGAGGACTGTGCGCTCCAGGCAGGAATAACGCCTCTCCCCCCAGTAGCATCTCTCACCAGTGCATGATGGGAATCAGTGTATAAATACCCCAGCTCCCTTCATCCTCCAGGGGGATAATTTGAGGCAAGTGTTTGATACTATTTCCTAAAGTTTTCCCACAGGATTAAGTTTCAGTTGCCCACCGTGATAGCCTGTTTCATATTGTACTTTCCGTTGGCTGCCCTCCTGTCCTTCTATCACTTCTTTCACTTCTGTGCTGATGTTCCCTCTTCCCTGCCTCAAGGTCCACTTCTGAGAGTGTGTGTGAAACAGTGGAGAGTAGTGCTGGATAGAAGGAGAACTTTTGGATCAGGAAAGAGGCAGAAGTATGCTATCCTGTGAGAATCAACAACGAATCAGCCAGCCAGGTGGCAGACATGGGAGATGATTTTCTCCTGTCAGGAAAACGAGATAGAAGAGTCATGAGGGACTTGAACTGTGTTCACCTAATTCTAATTCAAATTCTACTAAAAGCAGAGCACATCCACTTAAAAAACACTTGGTAATTTAAAAAAAAAAAAAAAGCACTTGGTATTAATCTGTTAGATACTGTGCTCAGTGGTGTGGGGATATGATGAATAAGTCATGGCCACTAGTTCCAAGAAGCTTGTAACCTACCAGGGGATGTCACATGGACACACACAAATACTTTAAGGTAGGAGGTGGTAAATTTCATATAATTGAGAGTGATTGTAGCTCTTGGGAGGGAGAATGAAGGCTCGAATGGGCAGGGAGTGGGATATAGTGTGTGTTATGAAATATATACATGGTCTTCATCCCTCCTTCTGTCACAGAGCTCCTGAAACCTTTGGAATTTCCTAAGTCCTGAGAGTGATAAAGGTGTGTTTTGTTAACTTAATGAGGTGGCTTTTGGAAGACACCTAAAGATGGAGGCTGGTCACCAGTGGGACACCCGTAAGATTAGAAGGTTGGACCTTTCAGTCCCATCCCCTGAACCTCTGGGGAGAAGTATGGGGCTGGAGATAGAGTTCATTAACCAATGGCCAATGATTTAATCAATCATGCCTATGTAATGAAGCCTCTTAAAAAAGCCCAAAGGGTGGAGTTCTGAGAGTTTCCATTTGGTGAACACATGGAGATTCAGGGAGAGTGGTATGCCTAGAAAGCCTGGGCATCCCACACCCCTTCCCAAATAACTCACCCTGCGTATCTCTTCCATCTAACTATTGATCTATATTCTTTAGTATCCTTTGTAATGAACCTGTACTCCAGTAAGTAGAATGAGCTCTGTGAGCCGCTTTAGCAAATTAATTGAACTCAAAGAAGAGGTCGTGGGAACTTCAGACATATAGGGCTTGAATATGTCCTTTGGTTAGAAGCACTGGCGACAACGTGGACTTGAGATAGGCATCTGAAGTGGGGAGCAGTCTTGTGGGACCGAGGCCTTAACTTGTGGGATCTGATCCTAGCTCCCGATGGATGGTGGCAGAATTGAGTTGAATTGCAGGACAGCTGGTTGGTGTCAGAGAATTGCGTGATGGTGTGGGAAAATACCCCACATATTCGAAGTGGTGATCAGAATCATAGGGAGCAGCCCGAAGGAGGTAACATTCAGGGGCAGCCTAGAGGAAATGGAGGGATTTCAACAGAGAGAAATAGAGAGGAAAGGAATTCTGGGTGGAGTGAATGATGAGAGCAAAGGCCTGAAGGCAGAAAAACAATCTATGTATTCGCATTCTTGGAAATACAAAGGTAGGCAGGAGCATGCAATCTTAGCAAAGCCCAGAAAGGCAGATTATAAGTATGGATTGTAGAGACCTGGATAGATTTCTGGGAAGTTCTTGGTATGCCTCCTGATATAATAAGTGCTCAAGATGCAGAGAAACTGTATAAGGGGGTCTGATCCTCTGGGCACAGGCTCCAAAGGGAATTTTAGAAGACCTAAGAGGGATAGGGATCTCAGAGCAGTCAATTCTAATTATAAATTGTAACTCATTATAAGGAGGAATAAAGCACAGACAGCCCTGATCAGCTTGGATTTCAAAAAACATTGAAAAAAGGCAGAAGGAGAGACATACACAATCAAGAAGCATAACATGAAGAATGCTTTTGGGAAGGCCAAGCTAACAATGAACTGAAGTTGGAGAGAAGTTCTGTGTGCTAGAAAGGCATCGATAGTGTTAGGGGCTAAATTGTGTACCCCTCCAAATCCATGTGTTGAAGACCCGACTCCCAGTACCTGAGAATGAGACTGAATTTGGACATAAGGATTTTAAAGATGAAAAAATGAAAAAATAAATACTTAAAATGAAAAAAAATTAACTTAAAATGAGATCTTTTGGGTGGGCCCTAATCCAGTAGGACAGATGTCTTATAAGAAGAGGAAATTTGGATACAGACATGTCTGTACACAGAAGAGGACACAGGGAGAAGGTAGCCATCTACCAGCCACGGAGCGGAGCCTCGGAAGACCCCAAACCTGCCCACAACTTGATCCTGGACTTCCAGCCTCCAGAACTATGAGGAAATAAATTTCTGTTGTTTAACCCACTCAATCTGTGGGACTTCGTGTGGCAGCCCTAGAAAATTAATACCCTTTGCATGAAGCTAGCAATGAATGGGGGGCCTTTGGCTTGAACTGATGATACCATCAGTTCTCATTTTTCATAGGTTCTGTCTTTGTGCCCCACCTACTTACTGAAATTTATTTGTGATCCCTCAAATCAATAATTGTACTGCTTTTGCTGTCGTTTGCAGACACTCACAGAGAGGCGAAAAGTTTGAATGGTCATATGTGCATTTTCCCAGCCGAGTTTAAATGCTCCGTCATCTTCTCTCAGCCCTCATGCTGTAAACAAGTGCCCTTTTCTCCACTTATTTCGCGGCACACTTTTTGCATTCCATTTTTGGGCTTTTTATTGAAAATTTTGCGATTTTATTTTATTTTTTATTCTTTTTATTTGAGTGTCATCGACACACAATGCTATGTCAGTTTCAGGTATACAACCTAGTGATTAGACAAGTTTATACATTATGCTATGTTTGATCACTTTTCTATTTACGATGGTCCCCAAGTGGTAGTGCTGGGGCGTTGAAAAGCTGTGATGTGCATCACAGAGAAAATACGTGTGTTAGGTAAGTTCGGTTCAGGCACGAGCTATAGTGTTGCTGGCCTTAATCTAAATGTTAGCAAATCAATAATATACATTAAAGATAAGGTTGCCTTTGAACAGAAACACACATGAAACAAGGTGATGCAATGATGAGTTGATGAAAATGTTGTGAGCAGAGCCTGGAAGGAACCTAACCCTGTATGTGCCCCAGGAGCAGTGGTTCAGTATTCGCTAATTCAGTGTTCGCGGTGGCTTCATAGAACATAACTACCACATGTATGGGGACTCAGCTGTATGACTTTGGAAGGGGGTGGAAAAGTCTCGCCACTCAAATCTCATTTTCACCTTCTCTACCAAGAAGCTCTTTCCAAATGAAAAATGTAGAACATGAGTACTTGAGAGAAGAGATGAAGCTCATGGTAGATGGAAGGTAGTGAGGTTCTAGACACGCCACCCCTGCTATGAAAAACGTACCCACATGGTTACTGAGCCACTTTTTCTGTCTCGTAGATAGCAGAGTAATACTACTACTTCAGATGATAAATACTCCAGCAGCCACAGCCCATTTAACTTGACATTGCTTTATTAGTAAATTCTAGAAATTCTAATGACCTCTACTAGCAATCAGAGAAGAGAGAGATGTTCTAGATTGTCCAGAAATGGTTCTCTACAACAAGATATGCTATGCTAAATTAACTTATGCTAATTTAACTTAACTCTCCTCCTCCTCCACCCTCCTCCATCCACCTTCCCCTTCTTCTTCTCTTCCTCCTCCTCCTCCTTCTTTTTGATATTGAATTCATAACCTATGTAACTGTGGGTGGATGTTCTTTAAAGGCATACCTGCAAGTTCAGGAACTAGTTAGCTTCTTTCCTTTAGCATTAATTCACAGTCGGGACATATAATGGTCTTTGCTTGCCAAAAATGTCACCACAGGCCCGGACATAGCTCTTTAGTGTATGCACCCCAAATCCACTGCAACCTTGGCTGCTCATCCTCATTCTGGATTTGTTTCTGTCCTCATCAGTGACAGAAAATTTGCTGGCACGCATGAGGTCTCCTAAGAACAGGTGTCCCATTATATCCTCATCTTGTTAAACATCATTTGCACTAGGAGAAACCTGCAGTATAATAAAAGGCAAAGTGGCTTTTTACTGTAGTGGAATTCCTAATGTAGTTTCAACTCAATTCAATTATAATTTTTAGTCCCATGGATAGCCTTCATTGGAAATTCTATTTCCCATGAGGTATCAATCTGGAGCATTTCGTATCACTGTAATTGGTCTATCCCAGGACCACCTACACAAAATTTACCCAGGATGAACGCTGTTAAACATGCTATTCCTGATTTTTATCCCAATCCTACAGAATCAGAATCCCCAGGGGAGGGGAAGTGGAAGGGAGAGACCTAGGATCTGAATTTTAATAATCTTCTCAGGTGATTGAAAGTTCTAGTTGAAAAAGTAAAATAATCTGTGGGAGAAATTAGTTTGGCTAATAGTTCTACCAAATACTCATTATTCGATTTAAAGTAATAATTTTATTTATCAGAGTTAGCACCTGTAGAGTATGATTCTGTGTTGAATAAATATCGTAACTGACATTTTAAATTCTATTTGGAATTCTTAAATAGGCATTTCAATAAACATATACAAATTCTTGCAAACAAAATGTACAAGTTTGTAAAAAACGTATCTGTACGCAAGTTTGCCTTTCATCCAATTCTAGTTTTCTATGGCAAGTCTTCGACTTAAGAATTTAGTTGAATTTTCTAAAAAAAAAAAAAAAAGCAAAAAACAGGGCGCCTGGGAGAAGTCTGCTTCTCCTTCTCCCACTCCCCCTGCTTGTATTCCTTCTCTTGCTCTCTCTCTCTGTCAAATAAAAAATCAATCAATAAATAAAATAAAAATAGCAAAAACAAGTAAGTGCTAAGGCGAGATTAAAATTTACTTAGAAATCCTATACCAGAAAATAAGGAATAGCACAGGTGCAAAACATGTTTAGTCCTTTGCAAACTCCTTTCATTTGAAAAATTTTTACCTAATCAGTTAATTTTTTCCTAGAATTCCAAGTCTCAAGACATTTCCTGATAAATATTTATACCTGCAGTTTTTCTTTATCTGTGTCCTTAGAAAAATTGTCTTACATTTGTACTGAAAATGCAAATTTATATGAAACTGCAAGATATTTTGTCATTTTAAGAAGGATTTTAAGACTCATCATACTAAATGCCATATCATAAAATATAAAGTATAACATTTTCCATTTTACACATAGGAGAAATATACGTAATTACAATTTCATGTTATATAAATTAGCAGTGCATTTATGCCTTTTTAATAATTTATCCAATAGCTATTAGATGCCATCTATCAATGTAAATGTCATTTAAGTTATATTCTTATTTAGTGATTATTCTCATCTAGAGATTTTGGAAGAGCAATTAGTAGTAGCTTAGCAGGGGAGCAATTAGCTGTGCCTATCCCTGAAAATTTCCGTCACATCATTTATTAAACATTATTTTGTGAATTTTAGTGTTAGCAATTTCAGATTTTATGAATTGAATTTTGAAATATGGAACAAAGATTCTTCTGAAAAGGGACAGAAACAATTACTCAAATGTTACTTTTGTAAACACGCAGATGGCTCCCATTATGTCACCAGTATCAAGTAGTAGCACTTACTGATTTGCTCAGTGGATGAATGAGTTGAGCAAGATACATACACACAAACACACACACCAACGTTAGATCTGACCATAAAGTAAATGAGAATTTTAGTTTAATCATATGTATGCCATATGTCTAATTTACTCAGCATGTATTTAAATGAATTCTTTGATTTTAGCACAGTTGCTTATAATTAATTAAGTGTATTTAAATGAACATACAGAGATGCCAAATGAGAATACCATACAAAAGCCCTTTTTAAAAAATGGTAATATTTTTACAGTTATATTCAAAATAGCTATCTATCAGGATTTCTATCAATTATCAATAATGTTGATTTAGTCAGTTTACAAACATAACAGAGATATTTAATATATAATATATATAATATGTATAATACGTATCTCTGTCACATAACAGAAATATATGACATACACCTGAGTACTAGGAATGTCGCCCTTGGGCATGTTCTTGAACAAATATACAGTTGTTGCAAATATGGAAATATTTTGAAAATTTGTAATGATATATTATCAAACCAAACAAAACTACAAACAAAGCATATATTTATGTCTTGAACAATTTGGGGCACTATGAGGAGTCATCCTGTGGCTTGTTACATGAGTTCAAATTTTCTTTAGTTACCCCCAGTCAAAACCGCATTTTGTAGGTATTGGGGGGCACTTCGTGTTAAAAGGAAAAAAAATTCAAGAAAGTATAATAAATACAAAACTATTACAGGCCTTTTTGATTGTGTAAGGTCTTTAAACACCCGATTATATTGAAAAAAAATTATATATTTGTTTTTTCTTTAGGAAGCTGTGCTGTAAGATAATTTACCTGTATAGATGCTTATGAGAACTACTAGGTGTATGTTTCTTACTCTAAAAAAGCTTAATTAACAGCCTTGTGTCAAAGAAAAAATTCTTAGGACTCGTTTGAGAAGGTTAGGAATAATAAATCTCCTAAAATGCTTTCTTTTAAAGCTGATCTTTGCTTAAATTTTAAAAAGTTGTGATGTTATAGACAAGGTAGTCTTTTCTTTAAAAAAGAAAGAACAAAAGAATATAAAAATTGCTGAAAACCTGAACACCACATTCATTCACATCATTTTAATAATTTATCAAGTGCAGGACCAACAATATGAAATTTTTATGTATGAGTATCATCCAGCCTCATATGAAAGTAACATAGGAAAAATAAGGTCGGAGATAAGTCACAAATACCAGTAACTCTTGTCTGCAGTTCTCTAAATTATAATAGAGTGTAATTTATAGAGGAAAATAAGTATTTTTGGTTCTAGGAACTAAATAATTTTATTATTCGTAGGAATTTTTTTAAAATTCAGAATTATGAAAGTCAAAAGTGGATGATAAAAACATCATTACTATAACTGCAGTTGGTACTAGTACCTTGGAGCATTGTAGAGTTCTGTTTTTCTTTTTTATATTTAAGATGACTGGTTAAGAAGTCTGTGTTTAGCATAGATTGGACAATCTTAAGGAGGTTTCAGAAATATCCAAGATCTCACGTCAGGTGCCTATTCTGACATACGTCTCCAAGTCTTAGGACAGGATGCCTGAATAAGGTACGTGAGATTTTACCCCAATGGTTAGTGCGTTCAGAAATGCTGAGTGTGTGCATGTATGGGTGTGTGGATGCATGCGTGTGTGTGTGTGTGTGTGTGTGTGTGTGTGTGTGCAAGAGACAGACAGACAGTCCTAGGGAGTAAAGAACAGAAAGGCAATGTGGAGGGATAGAGAAACAGATTTACTTTACGTTCACCAAAAGCTGTCATTTAAACTTACTTCCAGAGGACTTGATTTTAAATGATAAATTCACAAACACATTTGACTGCACCCATTTTATCTCCTAAAGTGAATTTAAAGGAGGGAAAAAATCTCAGTGGCTCTCTTTTTATTACTGGTGCTGCTGGAAGCGAAGACTTGGGACTATGTGTGGTTCATCTGAATCTCTGAATCCATAGTAAATATATCGTAAGAGGCTTCCACAGAGATGCTGGATCCATCCGTCTTCCAGACAGCAAAGAACATTTTTACAGACTCTAGAAAATGCTTTAGTCCATCATTAAATTTCGCCTACAGTCAGCCTCCTGTACCTGTCACAATTCCCAGATCTTGCACTGGGTTCCTTCTCCTTTCGGGGGGGAGACAAAGGTGGAAGAGTGTTTGTCAGGCCGTTCTCCCCCTGTTTTCAGAGGTGGGCTGATCCTGAGCTCTTTGACCTTATTATTTTGATCATCAGCCTTGTCCTCCATCACATCGCATTTAGCCCTCCCTGGAGGCCATTCTTTCTGCCTCCTTTGTCCCCCAAGGAACAGGACAAATCCATATAAAATGAAAAAGAGGAGAAATAATACCAGTAATAAAGGGCAGTGATAAGGACTAGTGCAGCAAACATAAGGTTAAATGCCTGCTGGGTGTGTTTCTGGGAAACTATGCCCATGTACCTGGCCGGGGCTTGGAGTATATGGGTACCTGGGGGTACCGTGACGCCACTGCCTTCCAAGAGGAGGTCAGGCCTTTGCCATCCTCTCAGGACCTCCAGGAGACACAGGCTGCTGTATTTAATCCAGTCTATCCAGCCTGAGGAGCACAGCTCCCATTCCTTAGAGCCTCCTCTCACATGCCACTTAAGGCCCCGTGTTTTGGGTAGTTGTTGCAACACGTAGGTAGGGCAAGCGTGACCTCTCTCTTCCCTTCACAAAAGGCTCAGTGGCGTCCGTTTGCTTCTGGTCTGATTTTTTAAGATCCTTGTATTCAGTTTACTACTATGCATTCATGTCCTCCCTCAGAGAATCTTGACCTCCAGTCATTTCTTTTAAATATTTACGGGGATAAATTTTTTTTTTTCTTTTTTTCTCAGCGGTTGTTGGTTTGGGGATGTTATTACTGAAATGGCTGGCTTCGTATTTGAAAGCTACATAAAATCATGTCATAATGGAATTAACGTATGTAATGAGAAGTAGTTCGGGGATCATGCTTATAGAGGTTTTGAATTAAATTATAATGTATTTTTAGATGGTCTCTATTTGGTACTCAGAGCTAGGGGCACTTTAACTCAAGAGGAACCAGTAGTTGAACATTCTATGTTGATGAAATTTTGCAGCAAATAAACTCAGTGTATTTCATTTTTAGAGTAATATGTTCCTCAGGCT
This sequence comes from Potos flavus, assembly GCA_028534135.1. Lineage (NCBI taxonomy): Eukaryota > Metazoa > Chordata > Mammalia > Carnivora > Procyonidae > Potos > Potos flavus. The sequence goes on from CM052887.1 coordinate 16,270,565, forward strand.
ATTTAATCTGTTCTGTATTCAAAAGGCAAACAAGTTTCTGTTCATAAGGCAAAATGCGGCAATATTTTTTTAATATTGACAATATTAGTTCTGGTGTTTTTCCTTTTCAAAATATATAAAAATAAGAAATAGAAATTCTGCAATCACTGCATGATCACCACTACTTAATTTCAACATTTTTGCAATTTGCTGTCTTCTGATGTTTGTCATCTTGAAAAAGATGGTAACATCATTCCATATATTATATAATATGTTTCTTTTCTGCACATATTAAAGGTCTTTTCTATAAAGTCATAATGGAATATGCTTGAAGTGATCAAAATTTAATGGCCCATAGAGCATTTGAAGGCCAGAAGCTTTAGGATGAAATGCAACAGCATTAAACGTCGAAATTTATTTTCTCTCAGACTTTCATCTTACAGTGATTTTCTGCAAGAATGATATTAGGGTCTTGTTGGAACAGTTAATAGAAGCTCTAATAGATAATAACTGACTCTGTAATTAGTCATTTCAAGACAGAGGTACTCTCCGAGCCACTGATAAGAATTGAATTGTGTCGCTACATCATGTTTTCATTCTGCTGTCACAGCCCAGCAATTCCATATTCATAGACTCCTGGAGCTGAGCTCATTGCCAATTTAACACAGATGTGGGAGCGATATGCACAACCTCCTCAGCCTTTTGATCCCTTCTTATTTCTTATTTGAGGAAATGGCAGAGTAACTTCAGAGTGAGGATAAGGCAGAAGGTGTCTTAGTGACAAAATTACTGGAAGATTAATTTGGTATGTACATAAAATATGTGTGTATATATATCCACGCACAAAGTACACACAGGCCAAAGAAACCCTCTTATGGTTAAATGTGAAATTCCACCAAAATTTTCTCAGACATTTCTGATTTTTTTTTTTTTTAGATTTTATTTATTTATTTGACAGAGAGATCACAAGTAGGCAGAGAGACAGGCAGAGAGAGAGGGGGAAGCAGGCTCTCTGCTGAGCAGAGAGCCCGATGTGGGGCTTGATCCCAGGACCCTCAAATCATGACCTGAACCAAAGGCAGAGGCTTTAACCCACTGAGCCACCCAGGCGCCCCAACATTTCTGATTTTTGAGTATCATCATAAAATACTGCATAGATTTTTAGTTTTTGTGTCCTTTCAGGAGAAACCTGCGTTTTCATATACCTCTATGGATAACACTGGTTCTTTTTTCTCTGTGGAAGGGATGCTGGATATCACAATTTTATTTTCATCAGTTACCCTATATTCTCAGTTTTATTTTATTTTATTTCATTTCATTTTGATATTATTTTATGTTGTTAACAAGTGTTTCTGTAGGGTCAAATTCAATAAACGTTGATTGAGCTCCTCTTCTGAGCCAAGCTCTGAGGAAGGTGGAGAGTGACCATGTGTTCCATGGTTTCTGAGAGTGGCTGGGTCACTGGTGGGGGGAGGGGTGGCTTCCCCAGGAGATCAGAAGGGACTTTGTGAGAGAGATGGCATTGGGGTCTGTGCCTGAAGAATGGGGAGGATTTTAACCAAAGGAAACAGGAAAAGTCATTTTAGGTGAGGACTCCCTTTAAGGAAAAGACAAGGAGGCAGGGAAGTAATGTTCTAGTTTAACTGGGTCAAGGGTGTTTTCACTGAGAGAGGGAAATTTGACTGGAGAGAATAGTTATGGCCAAATCTTAAGGTCTTTGAAACCACACTGAAGACAGATTTTAATCTATGGATGATAGGAAGCTAAACATGTTTGTTGAACAAAGCAATGATGTGATCTGATAAAGACACATTTGCTTTCTGATTATTGGTAATCATATACATGCTTTATTTTTCCTCTAAAATGCACTGGCAAGTTCAAAATTCTACTTTTATTATTTTTTATTTTTATTTTTATTTTTTTTTAAAGATTTTATTTATTTATTTGACAGAGAGATCACAAGTAGGCAGAGAGGCAGGCAGAGAGAGAGGGGGAAGCAGGCTCCCTGCTGAGCAGAGAGCCCGATGTGGGGCTTGATCCCAGGACCCTGAGATCATGACCTGAGCTGAAGGCAGAGGCTTTAACCCACTGAGCCACCCAGGCGCCCCCAAAATTCTACTTTTAATCTGTACTGTTGATACTGCTTTTTTTTCCCTTTACAATTAAAGTAGTTAGTTCTCTGTAGAACATCTTAATGCAAAAATATAAAAGATATAAAAATTGACTCTAGGGAAATAAAGTCTCCTGGGGAAGCGTTTTATAAATTTATCATAAACATTTGTGAAACCATGAAAAGAAGTAGATGATATGGCAGATGGACGTGTTTAAGTAGATGCATACCTATTTAAAGTCATTAAAATATTTGAGTATTTGATATTAACCTTTGGTGTCTAAAATGGATGAGTGGCGGGTCCTGACATATGGTGGTGATATATTTCAATTTTTATAAAATAACTAGAATTGATAGGATGTCATATAGACTTCATAAGCATTTTGCTAATAGGGAACTAGTTCTAAATATCTTTTTTTGCCTTTCTAGCTAGTAAAATCCAAATTATAGTTCTAACACAGTTCTTGGCTCATAGAAGGTTTTACATATATCTATATATCTACACACACACATATAGCAATATACATATATTTCCATATATATTGCTTAAGTCTGAATGTATTGTGTACTTTCTAGTGCATTTTATTGTTTGGATTAGTTTGCTCATCTTAAGTGCATTTGTAGTCAGTGTGTTTATTTATTTTTTATTTTTTTTTAAAGATTTTATTTATTTATTTGACAGAGAGAGAGACAGAGATCACAAGTAGGCAGAGAGGCAGGCAGAGAGAGAAGGGGAAGCAGGCTCCCTGCTGAGCAGAGAGCCTGATGCGGGGCTCGATCCCAGGACCTTGAGATCATGACCTGAGTCGAAGGCAGAGGCTTTAACCCACTTAGCCACCCAGGCGCCCCAGTCAGTGTGTTTATAATAAACTTCTTCCTTTCCCTTTTTAATAGGATTTTTTTCTGAAAGAAAATTTAAAAGACTAGCACAACAAAATTTTAAAGACTAGCACCTAGATTCAGCAATTATTTGCATTATATAATAAGTTTCTTTTCAAGTGAATTGATACTTGCTAAATATTGTTACCCATCTTCTTACTATTAGAGCACATGGCTCATAATCTTGGAAAGAGAAAGAAGGGTTTACGTATTAACTGGGCTAGTTAGATATCAGTTAGATGTAGGTAGCCCTAATAGTTGTTCATCTTAAATGCAGTTCAAATCCAAAAACTTTGTACAATTTTCCCCTATCCTATTGCGCCCAAATTTATATTTGTTTTAACGAAACTTCTACTTATGCGAAGGTAGTTTCATAAAATTTTTTTTTAAGATTTAATTTATTTATTTGACAGAGATCACAAGTAGGCAGAGAGGCAGGCAGAGAGAGAGGAGGAAGCAGGCTCCCCACTGAGCAGAGAGCCTGATGCGGGGCTCGATCCCAGGACCTTGAGATCATGACCTGAGCCGGAGGCAGAGGCTTTAACCCACTGAGCCACCCAGGCACCCCTCATAAAATATCTTTAAAGGAAACATTTTTTAAATGACATTAGCTTTGCAACATTTTAAATTATGTAGCGGGACAATAACATTCTGAATCAGAAACTTACAACAATACAAAAGTAAATTTTCCTTCTAGTTCACATACATATTCACATAATTTTACATTCAGCAATGTGTGAGCTTCAGTTTTCTTCTATCGTGAGCCACACTGGAACTTGTATATAGTAAACTTTAAAACAATTTATCAGAGATCACTCTTCTGCTTTCAAGAAGATTACTTCAATTGCCTGGCTGGCAGCAGTGTGTGGATCTAACTGATGAGCTAGGACTGGGGAAGGTCTGATAGTGCTTGAAGGGTGAGTCCCAGTGGAATCAGAGGAATGAAAGTCAAGTCAGGGCACATAGGAAGGGTAAGAACTAGTGCACGCTGGGGGTCAGATGGAGCTCGAGCGAAAGGAATCAGGACGATATCAGAGGGTAAGGTAATTATTAAGTGTGAAAACAGAAACTGACAGTGACTGATGTTACAGAATCACCCAGGTGAGGGACAGCGAGCCAGAGCAGCCTCCATGCCTGAAACAGTTACTTGTTTCTGTGGGGCTTTTGTTTGTTTGTTTAGGAAAGCCTGACAGACTAACCAGAAGCTGCAAGTAGAGATAAGTGGAAACATTTGATGAAAGGGAAAGCAAAAGGACAGAGAGATGTGTATTCCTGACGGTTTCAAAGTCGGAGTGCCCTGGCGTAAAGTTTTCAGCATCTTGCTCAGACTGTTCCTGTGTTCGCTGCTGGTGCTCTCATCAGGAAAAACATGCAGGCTGCAGACATTCTGAAGTTTCCTGCAAGCTATCGGGGAATCCAAACTGTGTCAGGTGTTTTTTGAATGCAGAAGTTGGACCCGTTGTCTTCTTGAGTAAAAGGGAGGCCGGTGATCGGAAAGCTATGTCTCATATCCCATAAGAGTCTGGGCAACAGATCCTCTTTCTGAAAAAAAGAGACTGATTTTCAGTTCACATATGGATTATGCATTACACATGTTTAAACAAGGAGAAGAAATGCTTGTCAAGACAGCAGTTTTTCAAAGGCAAATAATCATTTCCCTCTCAAAAATAATTTTAAGCTCCCAACTCTAGCAAATAGAGAAATAGCTTATATTCTATAAGTTTCTCTCTTTTTTAGAGATTTTACTTTATTTATTTGACAGAGAGAGAGACAGCAAGAGAGGGAACACAAGCAGGAGGAGTGGGAGAGGGAGAAGCAGGCTTCCCAATGAGCAGGGAGCCCCATGCGGGGCTCAATCCCAAGACCCTGGGATCATGACCTGAGCCAAAGGCAGATGCTTAACGACTGAGCCACCCAGGTGCCCCTCAATTAGTTTCTAATAGGGAACTCTTTTTTTAGATGATTTATGTGAACATATAACCTATGAGAATGTATGTATACTTAAGGTGATCTGCCTTTTTTTTTTTTTTCCACAAATGTCTTCGATTGGTCTCTTGGTCTCTCCCTCGATCATTTTGCATTCTGGAAAACATTTTAAATATATAAATAGCCAACTTATCTGTCTTTTTTTTCCCCACATGGCTTTTTGAAGTGGGATTCATTTGATATATAAAGTCTATGATTCGCAACAAACTTTTCCTCTGGAAACAAGTTAAAGATAAGACAACCTTTTGCCATTTTTGTATGAATGAGTTATTCATTAATAACATAATCCAGTAAATGTTTATTGAACACCCAAAAGTGTCAGGAATTGTCCCAGATGCTTGAGATGTACTACTGAACAAAACACTTAAGATATCTCCCTTGATAGAGTTCACATTCTGCAGAATGAGAATGACAATAAACATAATAAACAAAAAACATTGCAAGTGTATGATTATAATATGCTAGAAGGTGATAATTACCTGATAATCTGAAGGAGGAGAGTCCAAGGCAGCGGAAGGTGCTGGTGCAAAGACTGGGCAACAACAAGGAGGCTAGCGTGTCTGGAATGGGGTGAGCCAAGAGGGGAGCAGAAGGAGATGAGGAAAGAGAGGCAATGGAGCCTGGTCATGTAGGACTCTGTAGGCCACTGTGAAGACTTTGCCATTGACTTTGCAGGGAAGTTGTAAGCAGAGGAGTGACATGATCCAATGGACGTTCTAAAGAATTCCTCTGACTCTTATACTGAGACTGTAGAGAGAGGAGGGTAGAACCAGGAAGACCAGATTGAGGTCTAAGGCAATAATCCATGTAAGAAATGATGGTATCTTAGAACAGGGTAGCCTAAGTGGTCAGATTCTGGGTATATTCTGAAGGTAGGACCAAAAAGATTTACTGATGGACTAGATGCAGCCTATGGGAGAAGGTGATTCCTGAGTTGACTCAGCGGGACAGACGATGCTGCCAACAAATTTGGTGAAGGCTGTCGGAGAAGTGATTTTGAGGGACGGGGTGGGCATTCAGTTTTGGTCACACTGATGTTGAGACATCTCTTGAACGTCCAAGTGAGGATGTTGAGCAGTATCTTGATATATATCTGGAGTATGTAGAAAGAGGTATGTAGAGATCTGGACAGGAGACAGAAATTTGGGAATAGTCAGTTTATGGAAGGCCTTTTAAAGCCAGGAGACTCTAAGGGTAAGAAGTGTTTTTCACCGTAATTCAATTTTGTTTTCTAAGACACTCAGTGTTTAGAAATGGTATGTCCACCTAGCCATGAGGTTACCAAACAATCGATATTTGTCTTACTACAACTAGAAATAGAACCAAGGAGGGCGAAAAGCTCGCCCGATCTGACATTGCACATTATTGTTGGGTAATACATTCCAATCCTCTTATTTCTGGGATGTTTCACTAGACCTTGCTGTTTCAGCACCCAAGAATCTATGTAAAGGCAAGAATTGATCTGAAATAGGCACTGTGGCGTATGGAGGCATTAAGATGAGAATTTGCATCATCCTTTGGGTCTGGAGAGGCACTTAGTGGCAGATGAGAGGGGAGGCCTGGTAAGGGATGAACAGCCCAGGCGGACATCGAAGGGGCACAGCAGATGTTGGTTGTGCTCAATACCCCCACACGAGTCCCAGGCCGTGCAGGCAGCTTCCTAAGCGCACATGTCTAAGATATTGAAATATCACTAGATATGTATAAGCTATCAAGGTGAATTTATCAATTGCCATGGTAGACTGAGACATGCATCGCTGTTTGAGACCAGAGCTGAATAGCTGGAGACAGTGGAGGGAAGGCCAAGAGCTGTCACACATGGTCCTCCTCTTTTTTAGCCCTTTCTCTAAGGGTCTTTAGCCTGTGCTTTATATTACCTATCAGCAGAGTATCTTTTGGCAGAGAAGTCATATTAGTAACAAGCTCGGGATACCACTTATCTTGAGCTTGCTGGGGTCACAGCTGAGACTTGATGTAGATCATGGTGCACGGGGAGGGTAGGTAGACAATCCCAGCAGGGAGCAGGACTCCTGATGTGGGCCGTCCAGTGATCAGCGATGTCTTCGGCGGGTGTCAGGAGTTCTGTGCAGTACACCAGGTCTCGAGAAGGGAACAGCAAGGCAGAGCTCAAGGGCTGAAAGAGGGCAGGGGAAGGGAGCTGAATTTCACCCATGAGTTACTGTAGGCATGATAGTTTGTTAAACAGATAGATACACCGAGAGATTGTAGATGTATTTCTTTTCATTCTTACAGTGAATTGGATAGTGTTATTTTTTTTTGTAAATCTCAGGAATCTGAGCCAAGGTCACACACTGATCAGAGGTCGAGAGAAGTGAGATTCAGATTCAGGTTTGCCTCACTTCCTAACTCATAAAACTCTTAGATTTTTTTAGTATCTTGGAAATAATAGCCAGAGTAGAAGCATGAAGGAATGGAGAGGAGTCCACAGGGGCTGTGTTTGTGCACTTAATACAGAATTGCTGCTGTCTTACTGGACTAGAGTGGAGTGGATTGAGAGGTCCCATGGGTCCACAGTGAGAACTGCAGGTTGGGTCTGATTTGCTGGTCAGGACAACCTAAGACATTAGTGGCCAGTAGAGTTGATTTAAGAGAAAGCAACTTAATTCTAAACCCCACTGGATGGGGGCACAGAAGCTGTTTAAGCACTTCTTATCTTGGCTGAGATAACTCACTGAACCAAAGGGTGGAGACAGCAGTAGAACCCACTGTGGGAATCTGGAGTAGCCAAAACAGGGAGCTGATGATTAGGGTGTGATTCCATGAATGAGGAAATTGAGACTCTAAGAGATGAAGTGGTTTTGCTCAAGAACAAATAGTAGCAGATTAGTACCTGGTCCCCGGATCCCATCCCTTACCCAGCCTAGGGCTCCATCCACCATGCCGTAGGGCTCACCTCCCGCCCCCCCTTAGCCCTCTTCCTCTCTAATAATAGTGACACGGAGTCCTGCAGCTTTTACTTTCTTTTTCTTCAAATACTCCTCATGCACGTGAATAATCTGGGAAATAGTGTATTAAACAGGGGTTTGGCCATGTCATTTGGATTCCGAGGGATCGGAAGTGGGGGAGGGGGTGGTGTGCAGGCGGCGAGAAAACAGGAGAGATGCCGGGGAATCAGCATCAAGCGTGTTTAGATGATATGAGGTGGTCCTGAACAAGGTTCTAAATTGCTCTGTGCCACAAATTCCTCATTTGTGCCCCGGGAATAATAATAGTACCCTTTTCATAGAAATGTTTTGATAACGAGATAATACATGTTAACTATTTAGCTCAGTGCCCAGCTGAGTGGTTTACGTGCTCGCAGTCAAAATACCAGCTATTATTAAAGGATGTGAAGGTGATTTACTCCAATATCCATTGCCGTTGTGGAGGTAGCATGATGTCAGGCTGTTCTATTGATCTATGGGTCTTGTTTTATGCTTTCTAATATGGACACTTCAGACCCTTCATCTCTAGTCACTGGATTTCCTGGAGTTTAATTTAAACATTCTCATCAAAGTTAATGTGACTCTGGCCATTCTCCTTACTGCCACCAAGCACGATGATAGTCTTGTACTGTGCACTACCAAAATAATATTACTTTTTCCCGGCTGCTTCCTACAAATGGCATCATCTTAATCTTATAAAACCAATGCAGGAGAAAGTATTATGTCAAGGCGGAAATTATAATCATTATTTTAGGGTGGTGAGCAAGATAAAATTTTAAGAAGCCAGAACTGAGTGGCATACAGATCCATTGTCTTTGACCCTTTTTTCCCAGGAACATCCTGATTTTCTGGTTATGAAGCCATTTGGACTCGTCTTACAGACTTTGTTCTGAAACTTAAGGCATGCCGTGGTCTTCCTTTTTTGTTCTCAGAAGGAAAAAAGGCCAACTGTCTTCATGCAAATTAGTCTGCTTTTGTTGAAAAACTTCAGGGGATTCATCTATGAAATGTAGACCCACAATAAGAAATACAGTGTATCTTATTGTTCTTCTCCCAGCCGATGTAAGATTGTTTCCCACAGTATGGAATACTTAAAAAAAAAAAAAAAGTGTTTAATCGCAATGCCAAAACTCCAGCAATGCCTTTGACTGCCTTCAGGGGTGGTGGTGGAGGTGGGGAAGCTAGCTATTCAATACTACATTATTTTCAGATGATTTTGCACATAGCTGGGGAACATGTAAACGAATGCAGAAAGAGAGATCTGATGTACTAAATTTAGGACCAGCAATTACAGACATTAGTGCTCGGAGCTTCTTTTTTGCTCCTCTGCTTGTAATTCCTGGTAGAAAGAAAATACTAACTAGCAACAGTATAAAAATAGTTTTTTAATAATGAGTAAAAATTGTTTTGACAACATTTAACTCTTCAGCAACGTGTCTCAGTATTCGGGTTGTATTAATTGAGGTTTCTTTTCTTTTTCCCTCCCTGCATTTCAGTGACAATTTCAACAAGCACCTTCTTCGACGGCTTGCTGGTGACAGGACTGTACACATCTACGAGTGTGCAGGCCTCGCAGAGCATTGGAGGTTCTAATGCTTTCGGATTTGGTAAGCTATCCTGACATACGACATCAGGAATTGTCAATGTTTAAACAGCTACAGGTCTTATTTTTTAGAACATCTGTTTTAAAGGATCGGACATTGGTGATTTCAGAGAAACTAATCTGAAGCGATTTTTGTGTTGTTTGCTTGACGTTAGGTGACTTGAAATAAGTCAGGTGAACGTACAGCCAACCATACGTGAGGCGTGACGATCTTTCTATCCCTCTCCGTCTATTGACACTATTATACTTGGTCTTGGGGAATCCGATAGATTTCTATGTTCTGTCATTTAGGTTACTGGAACTGGAATTCACTCTGATGCGCAAGCCATTATTCCATAACCTGGTTTTTTGTAAGTTTTATTATTATTATTATTTTTAAATAAATTCTACCCCCAACGTGGGGCTCGAACTCATGACCCTGAGATGAAGAGTTGCATGCTCTACCAGGCGCCCTTCAATAAGCTGTTTTTAGAAACAGTTCTTATGATCCTGGATTAGGTGAAAAGGGTCACATTAAGTTTGGCAAGTAGGCATTGTACAAAATGGAAGGTAGTAATGATTGGTGATTGAATTCTATGAGTATTCATGAAAGAATGTGTTTTAATATTTAAAACACTTACATGGAGTCCTTGTCCTTGAATCAGAGGCCTGGCAGGTTACTTACATGGGGAAGCAGAAGGCTACATGATCGTTACTGAGCCCAGAGGATTTTCAATCTGGAAATCCCTGGTTTACCCATTATGCGGTAAACATGCCAAGCTGGAATTAAATAGTCCCTTTTCAGCATCAAAAATGCAAATTTAATATCTCCGTTTATGTAAGACATGAAATCACTGATCTTACTCTGAAATTGGAAAACTGCTCAAGACTCCCTCCATTGATATGAAAAAGATAGAATTGCGTTATCGGAGGCAGCCATGTGTTCCGAGTTTTATCTTTTCTGGTGTATTTATTAAATAGATAATATTTACCTACTTTTGATACATGAAAGGGCGCCTCCTCTGCGCCAAGTCCTAGCAGTAGCTGTGCCCAAGTGACTCATTGACTGATGTCAGAGCGGTCCTCTTGATGCCCCAGTGTCCCCCTGCTGGCCCATTACGAGGCTCACAGCCACCCGGAAGTCATTTAGTCATCACGTTAAATTATTTGACATTGAGAATTTGCCCTATTTTTAAAAGATCTCAGATACAATGTGTCGGTAACTACTTTAAGTTTTAATCCTCGGGAAAAAAAATTTGATCTAAAAATTCCACTTATTCAGCCCCATCCTTTTTGTGCTCTGCAGAGGTGAAAGGTCAGCTTACAGTCCTATCTACATACATAACATATATGATGTGTGACCTGTTGTGTTACAACAGGCCTCACAAGAAGGGTTGCCAGATTTAATAAAAATTTATAGCCCATCTGGTTAAATTTGACTTTTAGATAAGCAATTTTTTTAGTAAAAGAATACGGTATTTGGGTTAAGGCATTCTGGGTGCTCCCTTAGCCCAGGTAAATCAAAACCTCTGGGAGTGGGGCGTGGGCGTCGGTCGTTTTTAATGTCATTTCGGTTGCTGGATTGGAATGTTCAGTGTTCACGCAGGGCCGCGAAGTGCTGTGCTGCGTCCATCCGGGTCTGGCGGCAGCAGCAGCACCTGGAACCCGTGATGACAGGGTTCGAGCCCGTCTCTAGACTCCGTGAGCCGCATATGCTGGGGGTGAGACCCAGCGACCACTTTCAGAGAAGCAGTCCAGGTGATTCTGGGGCACACCAAAGTTTGAGAACCACTCGTCTACATTCATTAAATAGGAGAGATAGACATTCTTTAGCTGACCGTATAAATACATAATAGCAAATCTTGCCATCTTGCCAGAGGCCAGCTTGCCGAAGTCCTGAGGGCTGGGAAAGGGTATGCTGGAGAAACTAGATGTGGTCCGGAGTGAAACGGGATGGAGGTAGGAGAGGCTTTCCTGAGGAAGTGGCGTTGAGCCGAGATGTAAGCTTGATTTCCTCATCTGCGAAAGGGGTTGGTAAAGCACCTGCTTCGTAAGATTTGTGAGAATTAAAGGAGGTTATTTACGTGAAGCCCTTAGCACATAGGAAACACTCAGTAAAACTAAGTATTCCAAAATTATCCTTATAACGGAAGCAGCTGCTTTCCCCAGCCTAGGACTTGTCTGTACTTCCTTTGAGGGGCAAAAAACAGTTCTTAGGAGGAATTAATCTGGGGTTTGTAGATCCAGATGATTCCAGAGAACTTGCCTGAATGAAATAACTGTCACTGGCCACGATGGAGGCTTTCAATGAGAAAAACCATGAAATATCACTCATAAGTATGTCGTTGTAAACACATTGCGAAAGGACACATAAAATGCATGTGTCCTATTGCCTCTGATTTTAGCTACTGAGCCAAACAAAAAACTAGGAATGCAACTGTTAGAAGTTATTTTTTTAAATTAATTGCTTTATTTCAGAGGGGAGTGGGCAGAGGGAGAGGAAGAGAGAGAGAATCTCAAGCAGACTCCACGCTGAGTGCAGTGCCTGACTGGGGGGCTCGACTGACTGAGCCACCCGGGTCCCCCAGTTGTCAGGAGTCAGGAGTTGTCACCTGGGCTTCCACACGTGTTCTCTGGTGACTTTGAAAGCTGTACAAAGGCAGTTTTACTTGAATTAAAATGTTTTTTGATTAGTTTCAGTTGTACTTGGTCTCCCCATCACCGTGAACCCTGTATCATGAGGTTGACGGTCTGAAGAGGCTTTAAAGCGTGAAGTCCGCTCATGGTCGTTTGACCTCCCCAGCCACAGCTCAGGTCTCCCTCCAGTCAACTGGCATTTCTATAGGACATAATTTTTATATGGATGGATAGATAAGTGAGATCTTTTGTAAGTTCCAGTAATAGCCACATAATTTTATGTGGATTTATATGATAGTGGTAAATTCCTTTAAAAAAATTTAATTGTACACCTCAGTATTATTAAACAGAGTTAATCTTTGGAAGTGCTGTTTTTGAATAGAGAGGAGGAGGTAAAATGTTTAGATAAATGGTCACTATAGAAAACAAAAGCACATGAATTTTTTGGTATTTGAATTAAGTTTAACATATTCTTTACAGTTTAAGAAAATGAAGATCTGAGTAGGGTGCAGGTAAGAAAGGAGAGGAAACTCTTACTATAGGTAAATTGTAAAAAAAAAAAATGCTGCTTTTTGGTAGTTTAGTAGTTACAGTAGGATTAGGCTGAAAAAATGTGGCGTTCTTTGATCTAGAACAAAAGAGTTATTGAATATGTAATCTATCATTAGGCTCTGACTTAATTGATGGAATGTTACACAAACTTGGTTTGTTTGGCATTTTCCCAACAGCATAGGATTAGGGCGGGATATATTTAACTAGCGGTGTTAAATAAGACAAAGTAAAACATAAAGTTGAGTCTAAAAAGTACTTCTGAAAGTTTTTTCCTTTTATAGATAATTTTAATTGTACTAATTACATGAAAGTTATAACTGCTCTCCTTTAAATATAAAATGTGTGTGTGACCAGCCAAAATAAGGCTATAATTATTCTTAAGATACTGTTGTATAAATGTAATTCCACTAACATAACTATAGCCTTTTATGCAAAACCAGAATTCTTTAAAATGCATGCCTCGCTGACCAAAAATAGACAAATGCCTAATAGCCAGAAATACATTAAAACAATAGCTATGCAAAAGATGACCGTATGCCAACAATGCGTGATTTGAAATACCTCATTTTGCTTGTCAATATAAGAAAACAGGCTGCCCTAGGGAAGAGTGATGTTTAATTATGGATATCTCTTTGTGCATCCCAGAAGAAAAAAAAAATGCTTCCTCTTGTCTTTGGCATTGAATTCCAGCTCAATCATGTAAATCTTCAAGGCTCTTTGTGGTCGCTCAAAGAAGGGCTATTTGAATATCCTTTCATACAAAATTATTCCTTTTCCAGAGGCTGAAATGCATTTTACTCAATATTTATTATTCTGGCTCTAAAAGCATTTTACTCAGTTTTTGGTATTCTGGCTCTAAAACCGGAGAACTGGGTTTGCAGGTCTGACGAGTGGCAGCCACACTTGGAATTGTTAGACCTTGCATAAATTAAACAGTGTGTTTTGCCATTGCTAGATCATTGTGCTCAGCTAATAAATGAGGCATTTTAACAGTTTTTCATGTAAACTTTTGTAATTTTCTGTGTGTTTCCTTTCCTTTTTCTATAGTAATGAGGCATTCTAGATCCAATCATTTGTTAAATTACAAAATTCTTAGAATGGCAAGGTTTGATGAAATCTAAGTTTGGGGAGAAAATATGGTGAACAGAGCCAAGATTTTTTTTTTTTTTCTCTTAAACATTCAGTCGATCATGTCATGTTTTTAATAGAGATTAAGCAACTGACAAAAAAATTAATATTTTCAATATTATTTTTAAACATGGTAGTAGAATTTTTTAACTTAATGATCTGATTTTTTCCCCACTGTAATCTGACACCCTAACTTTAGATGAATAGGGATATATTTATAAAACAAATTATTTAAGTGTTTTAAGATTTAAAATTTTAGTAAAACTTATGTTGGTCACTAGTTAATAAAAATGTGTACTTTACCAGTAGATTTTGGTTGTACGTTTGGTTAACGTTTCATTGCCATGATGCAAATTTTTGTCTCTACTTTGTTTTATTGTCATTAAAAATAAAAATATAGGCTTCATTAAGCTAAGTTTTGATTATCGTTCACATTGAAACTAAGTAGAACCTTTTACAATTTTACTAATTGTCACTAGGTCCCCTACATCCATGGGCATTAAATACAGTTCAGTCTTAGATGTCCTATCCTTGTGCCTTTGAGACACACCCATATGTTATACATACATATATTTAGGCTTTAAAAAATATAAAGAGGGGACAGCCACAGGCAACTTCATTAAATAAGGTCCTGTATAGTAATGCTATTTATTCACTAGCCTAAATTAGGCTGAATTACTCAGAATGATCTTGTTAAATTTATTTTGTCTGTCTCTTTACAAAGAAATGCCTTGTAACACGCTCGAGGAATTTTAAACATATTCAGGGATTTTGAAGGCATGATCTCTTATTGGATATGGTAAATGATCTATAATTAATAAGAAGACTTCAGGTTAATTATACAAATTGCTGTAGTCAACGGTACCAGGAGCATAGCTGACAAGAGTCGAAATTGCCATTAATTTTTTCTATTTACTGGGTATTAACCTCAGTTTGGTCTTAAGTCATTAAGTCTCAATTCCATTTGCATATGCCAGCATTACCTTCATTATGAAATAGTATAATGTAGTTTGTATTCGACATATGAATAAGGAATTCAGGGATTATTTCCTAATTCCTAAATAGCTAAAAAGAATCATTTACTAGAATAGTGGACAGGATGAATATAAAGCTGTTGAATTAGTCAACACACAGGTGAAGCAAATGTTGAGGGGCACGAGATTTGAGCCAAGTAGAGTTAGGGGAGAAAGGTAGCTCAGTTGCAGGGGTTCATCACATGACCTCCACAGCTAGACAGCTCAGGTTCCAAGCCTGGCCGCCACTGCTTCTTCCTAACTTGGGCCACATTCTTTGTTTCCGTAAGCCTCCATGTCCGCCTTTGTAAAATGAGAGGTGCCTCTTTCACAAAATTGTTGGGTGGGTTAAATGAATTATCGACTCAAGTGCCTAGTATATGTGCTTAAAATAGGTATTATTTATCTATTTTTAAAGATTTTATTTTATTTTAGAGAGAGAGAGAGCGTGCGCAAGAGTAGAGGGAGGGGTAGAGGGAGAGACAGAATCTCAAGCAGACTCCCCACTGAGCGTGGAGCCTGATGTAGGGCTCAATCTCACTACCCTGAGATCATGACCTGAGCTGAAACCAAGAGTTGGACACTTAACCAACCGAGCCACCTAGATGCCCCTAAAACAGATATTATTTAAAAACTCAGAGAGAAGTGAGAATTCTTTCTCTGAAATAGCAAATAGAATGAAAAGAGAGTTCAAGTGGCAGAATGTTTGAAAGAGGAAGGTTGACTTTAATTTGGATGGCGAGCAACACACCCAGTTTCTTACTCATAGAATTTAGAGCTGATATGGACCTTTGGGAGCCTGGCTTAGCCCCTGCCCCAATGTATAGGTAAGGAAGCAAGGCCTAGGAAGGGCAACTAGTGGCCTATTACATGAAATGATGTAAGTGTGATGAGTAAAGCTGGTGTTCTGACATCATATCTAGTTCTCAGATACATTTTTTTGAGATATAATTCACATACCATAAAATTTACTATTTTGAGTATGCATTTCAGTGGTTTCCAATATATTCACAAGGTTGTACAACCAACACCACTATCTAATTTCAGAATATCTCATCACGGAGCGCCTGGGTGGCTCAGTGGGTTAAAGCCTCTGCCTTTGGCTCAGGCCATGATCCCAGGGTCCTGGGTTCGAGTCCTGCATCGGGCTCTCTGCTCGGCGGGGAGCCTGCTTCTCCCTCTCTTTCTGCCTGCCTCTCTGCCTACTTGTGATCTGTCTCTCTGTCAAATAAATAAATAAAATCTTAAAAAATATGTATATATATATCTCATCACCTCCAAAAGGAACTCCATCCCCATCTAGCAGTCACTCCCCAGTCCTTCCCTGACGCTGTCCCTGACAACTGAGCTACTTTCTGTCTCGATGCATTTGCCTGTTTTAGACATTTCATGTAAATAGAATCATACAATACGTGGCCTTTTGTGTCTGGCTTCTTTTATTTAGCATCATGTTTTCAAGGTTCATCCATGTTGTAGTCGATATCAGTACTTCATTCCTTTTTATGGTCAAGTAACATTCCGTTGTATGGCTATACCGCATTTTGTTTAGTAGATGGAAGTTTGACAGTTCCCAGATTCTTAACAGGAGTTAGGGTTGTGCAAACTGGGGGAAAAGTTTAAGCAGGATGCAAAGCAATTGGAAAAACCAACATCCTTCAATACTTATCAGCGGCTCTAAAACCTCTGAAAGTCAAACTGTGTAGTCTGTTCTGTGGCTTAGCCCCAAAAATGATTAAATCTACAAATCAAGATGAATTACTCCACTGCCCTCCTTCCTGCCATTCAAGGGAGATAGGCCACTGTGGCATGATTTTACCCCAACCCTTTGGCCCCATGTAAACCACGAGCGAGATACCCAAGCCAAGCTGAGTCAATCATATTTACCAATACAGGAATTTGGAACTAAGACTCATCAGTCCCAGTCCAACTCTTCATGTACTAATCAAGGCACGTATAAACATTTGGGAGGTCCGGGCAGCCATCATCCACAAGGGCTTAAAGGAATGTTGTGTAGGGAGAGGAGAAGGGGAGACAGACAGAATGCGGCCTGAGGTGCCAAAGCTTTCCAGGCTCTCATTTTTGGCTTTCTTCCCATCAGGCGGGGATGTTCCTCGGTTCTAAGAAGCAATAATAAAAATAGCTAAAATAAAAAATAGCTAACATTATCAATGGCAGGTGTGTTGCAGGTATTAACTCTTTTGATCCTAACAAAAATCCTATTAATTATCCTCATTTTATAGATTAAGAACCTGCGGCGTAGAAAGGGTAAGTAACTTGCCCAAGGTAATGCATAAGGAGTGGCAAAGTCATAATTAAAACTCGGCCCTATAGCCTCTCCTTAAGCTCCCCTACAGCCCAAGCCCACTTGAGTTGGTTTCTATTACAACCAAAAGAACCTTGATTAAAAGAAGACCCAATCTGCTATAGCCCAGCCTATAGGGCTCCCGACTCTTCCTTCCATTCCTTTATAGGCACATTCATTCCCACCACACACACACACACATACACCTGTGCACCAGTCCTAACCCACACACAGTTCCAAAATCCCAGCTGTGTGAAACTCCACACCTCTGTCTATAGTGCTTTGACTTTCTTCTGGTTCTCTGTGCTGAGCAGACATCCTGCCATCTCTCAGGGCCTTTCCATCCTCTACTGAGCCTTTACGACCTTACTCCCTATTCCTCCCTGGCGCCCACCTCCATGGAACTCTCTGTTCCCTCCTCCATACTTCAATCTCTGCCCTGACCTCCACCAGCCATCTCTACCAATCTACTGAATTTACTTGTTTAAAACCTTTATACCTCTTTCAGGACAAGAGATGATCTAGTCGTCTTCACTCTTATGGCACAAAACAAGTGCTCAATAAATATTTATTGAATGAATAAACCAATACAAATCTTTGAGGATTTGTGGGGTATTTTACTACTGGAGCTGACATCAGTAAATGCATGTATGTGCATAAGTGTCCTGGTAAGGACAAGAGAGTGAATATTACTGTCTTTAGCTTTGAGGATATTTCTAAATCTATATATGTACCTGTAAGTCTATACATCTATATATATATTTATAGTATATACATTTCATAAAGTATATAAATTTCATCATCAGAGATTCTGGGGCAAATTATTACCCTGCCTATCACTTTGTCCCTTTTTTTCCTGGAGGTGGCAGGCACCCATGCCTTTAGCTAGGAGAGAGACTGATGAAGTGACTTCTTTAGAATCAAGAGATAGAAGTTCAGGAGATCGTCTGCTCCAGCCTCCTGCCTTAGGGCAGGTCAATATCCTAATGACACATGATAGTGAAGTTCTTATTTTATCTTTTAGATCTTTCAAAAATGATGACTCTGTGATTTCTCGGGAACATATTCTAACATTACGTCAAGTGAGATGATTAAGGAAGGTTTCCTGGTATATACGTGTATATATTGCGTCAACTTAACATTTTTCTCATATAATTTCTTAAGTAATTGAAAAAGGTAAAAGTTTGTTAAAAAGTCAGTAAGTAACGTATTTTCTTTCCTTTAGGCTAAAAAACCACACTCCACATAAGATTCATCCATTTCAAAGCTCCTTCATACTTTACCTTGTCAGTTGTCTCTCGACACTCCATAGATTCTAGATTGTGGAATTTAGCCCTGATAAGACATGTGTCCTGAAACCCTTGTAGGTACTTTAAAAATGTCTCCCTAAGGCAGGGGAGTTCTTCTGATTCCTTTCTCCTCCTTATTGCTGCTCAAATTCGTGTGCTCAGAATCACAGGGAACTGTTTGTTCGTAAATATGAATGTCAGGAAAGTCACATTTTTAGAGTGGATTTTAATGGAAGTTGCCGCTATGCTATATAAGTTATGATTTTTTTGAGATTATTTTGTTACAGTTTTGTCTGTCAGTGTGAACAGATTGTGAAGAGACTCTTCTGTTTGGCAAATGTAACCTTATTAAAGAAGGTATTTGCCCCCCAAACAGCACTGACCAAACAAGGACAGAGCAATAGTTTTTATGTGGGGGTACTTTCTCTTATCAAAGTTTTTAAAAGTAATTCTGGAAAATAAGTTTTTGTAAATGAGGTCTTATCCCTTACTGGATAAAGACAGAGTCAGGAATATTTTATTCTCTTTCTTAAATAATACTTTTAAAAACCACTTAGGAATCGTGGCTCTTTGCCAATAAGAGATACTCTTTTCTAGAAGAGCGACACTTTTCATAATATGCCAGACTGTCCATTTTAACAGGAGAAGAGATGAAACTATATGTTTAAGGGAGTAAACTTTGAATTCTGACTCTGATCTAGCAGTCATTTTGTTTGTAATGAGGCTTACTCTTGACGTTTTCCAGTCCTTCTTCGGGGTATCTAGATAATGATAAATGAGTTTATGTTCCATGTTCACAGTAATTGATTTATAAATACTCTTGGTTAAAGTTGGCTGCTGCTTTCTTGGCAGGTAAATCTAAGAACAACTTAAAATAATTGTATCATGTTATGACTTCCTAGAAATAATTCTGATAATAATCTCTGAAGTATTTTTTTTATAAAAAGTAGTGAAAGGAGGGTGCCTGGATGGCTCAGTTGGTTAAGCAACTGCCTTTGGCTCAGGTCATGATCCTGGAGTCCCAGGATCGAGTCCTACATCGGGCTCCCTGCTCTCCCTCTGACTTCTCCCCTCTCATGCTGTCTCAAATAAATTAAAAAAAAAAAAAAAAGTAGTGAAAGGAAATCCTTGGCATCACCTGGAGGATAATTCTGGATGCAGCATATGAATTTGAAAACAGCCGTAGGAGTCCAATAGAGGCCCTTCACCAAAGCCTGGTTCTGTTTCCACTCTTGTCTTCCATTGTGTAGTTTGCATTCAGCCTCCAATGCTGAGCTTTGCATGTCGCCTAATAGATGTGTAGGCTGCTCTCTGAGGCAAGCACACAACTAAATTACTGTTTTGGGGACTGTGAAATGTCTGAATGGAAAGATACTTGCTCGAGTGGGAGTTGCCATTTTGGAAAACAGAATAGCAAAATTGTTAGTATTTTGGTAAAAGTTCAGACTGAGCTTCCCTCCTGCTTTTCCTTCCACATGTTTTCAGACATCGGAACCATGTTGTTGCTATTATCTAGTTAATTATGTTATTTCTGGTTCTTCTTCAGAACAGTGCCTCTCCACATGAACCCTAGTAAACAGCAAGTTAAAAGTGAAATAAATGGAGCTATCAGAGGTCATGCTCTGGGAAGACGTTTTGTTTATCCTTCATGGTTTTCTTTTTTGAAATAATTAGTTATTTGCATTATGAGAAGATTCTTTTGTAACTAAACTTTTAGTCTGTGTGATCTAATACCGTTTTTAATGCGAATAACGAAAATGGAGAGAAATATGGTACTAATTAAGGAAGAACTCCGTTGGGGTTTGGCTTTGTGTTTCTAGCGAATGAGACAAATGAGCCGCTCTGGAATCATTATGAGGTTGACCAAGTTTATCTTTCAAGCCCATTTCCCCTCCCTTTTCTCTCTTTCTTTTTTCTTGTCCCCTTTTTAACAAGGAGATGATATCAGACCCATCTTAGGATGAATTTTAAAATATTGCAGTAATAGCACCTTTTCCCCACACTGCCTCTTGCAGTCATTAGTGTCTCCTGATGCAGTAATAGCAAAATCCATGGCAGAAGTGTATTGCAATATAAAAAGCTTGGAGTATGCTGGTTTAGCAAAGTTAAATAGTACTTCTTAGTATCTTTAATATACTTTTCTTTTGAGATCTAGTTCACATAATATAAAACTTACCATTTTGAGGTGGACAGCACAGTGATTCTTAGTATGTTTAATGTTCTGCAACCATCACCATGAACCAATCTGAAAACATTTCCATCCCCCCAGAAAGAACCCTGTACCTATTAAGTGCGGTCAGTCCTACATCCCTCTCCTCCCAGCCCCTGGCAACCACTAATCTACTTTCTGTCTCTCTGTATATACCTATTCTGGACATTTTATATAAATGAAATCATATAGTATGTGGCCTTTATGACTGGCTTTTTTTACTCGACATGTTTTCAAGGTTCATCCATATTGAAGCATATTGAAGAATGCAGTACTTTTTTTTTTAAAGATTTTATTTATTTGACAGAGAGAGAAAGAGAGAGTGCATAAGCAGGGGGAACGGCAGGCAGAGGGAGAAGCAGACTCCCCACTGAGCATGGAGCCTGATGTGGGACTCGATCCCAGGACTCTGGGATTGTGACCTGAGCCAAAGGCAGATGCTTAACCGACTGAGCCACCCAGGTGTCCCTGCAGTACTTCGTTCTTATTTATGGCTGAATAATTTCCCATTGTTTGGATAGTCCATATTTTATTTGTCCATTCCTCTCTTGATGAATATTTGGATTGTTTCCATATTGGCTATTATGAATAACACTCCTATGAACGTTTGTGTACAAGTTTCTTGTATGAACGTCTATTTTAAATTCTCTTGGGTTTATATCTAGGATTGGAATTACTGGGTCATGTGGTAATTCTGTTTAATTTTTTGAGGCACTGCCAAACTGTTTTCCGTAGCAGCTGAGCCATTTTATAGTCCCAGCAGCAATATGGGAGTTCCCAATTTATCTATATCCTTAAAAACACTTGCTATTTGTAAAGAACAAAGTTAAAATTTGGTAAAGAACAGTTAAATATGTAAAGAACGCAGTTAAAATTTTTAAAATTTTGACACAGGTCTTTTACTTTTGGGAATCTATTAGACATTTAAACAAACCCAGAAATACCAGATGAAGGTTGATGCATGTGACTGTTTACCAGGGTACTATTTATGTTCGGAAAAACTTGAACATAATCTAAATGTCAATGAAAGGTAATGATGAAATAAGCTAGAGTATTAATAAGAAATAATAATATGCTAGGCGCCTGGGTGGCTCAGTTGGTTAAGCGACTGCCTTCGGCTCAGGTCATGATCCTGGAGTCCCAGGATCGAGTCCTGCATCGGGCTCCCAGCTCCACAGGGAGTCTGCTTCTCCCTCTGACCTTCTCCCCTCTCATGCTCTCTCTCACTCTCTCTGTCAAATAAATAAATAAAATCTCTAAAAAAAAATGATAATATGCTGACATTGCATTATTTGCAATAGTCAGGATATAGAAGCAATGCAAGTATCCATGAATAGATGAATAAAGAGATACAACACACACACACACACACACACACACACACACACACACAGGACTATTATGCAACCAGAAGAAAGAATGAGATTTTGCCATCTGTGACAACATGAGTAGACCTAGAGGGTGTTACACTAAGTGAAATAAGTCAGACTGAGAAAGACCGATACCGTCTGTTTTCACTCACATGTGGAATCTAAAAAACAAAAAAGATGATTAAACAAAAAGCAGAATCAGACCTGTAAGTATAGAGACCAAACTTGCCAGAAGGAAGGGGATTGGAGGGATGGGCAAAATGGGCGAAGGGAAGTGGGAGATACAGGCTTCCATTTAGGAAATGAGTAAGTCACAGGGATAAAAGGCATAGCGTAGGGAGTATAGTCAATAATACTGTAATGGCGTGTATGGTCACCGATGGTAGCTGCACTGTGGTGAGTCATAGCATAACCCGTACAGAAGATGAATCACTTTGTTGTACCCTGAAACTAACGTAATATTGTGTGTCAGCGATACTCAAAAGAAGTTTTTAAAGAATAAAATGCTGCCATTAAAGTGATACTTTTGAGCAATAATGGCATGAAAAACTAGTTATGGTGCAATTGAAATAACTGTATACATACACAGACACATAATCATATACACTCTCATGTAGTTTGCAGATTTACTTTGCTTCCCCAAATACACACCCATACTCACCTACTGAGGAAACTATAGAAACCTTCTTATTTGACATGATCAGTACTGGTGTTGAGTCAGTTGAAAGGGATTGGTTAGACATGTTTATTGTTTATGTTTTAAGAATGATTAAACAATATAGCGTTTTAAAAGGCAGTCCATCCTATGGGTAGGGTCCAGGCTAGGGAGAGGGTACTAGGAGTACTTGTGTGGGTTTTGATATTAAATAGGATGGTAGGGCAATATATTTGCAAGTTTTCAGATATCAGTGAAGGACTATTCTTTAAATATGGGTCCATATAAACCGTATTTCCAGTTTTAGTTTTTTTATTTTTTATCTTTTTTTAAAGATTTTATTTATTTGACAGAGAGAGACACAGTGAGAGAGGGAGCACAGCAGGGGAAGCGGGAGAGGGAGAAGCAGGCTTCCCGCCAAGCAGGCCCTGGGATCATGACCTGAGCCGAAGGCAGATGCTTAACGACTGAGCCACTCAGGCGCCCCTGAGTTTTAGTTTCTTTAAAATGGAGCAAGAATATAAACAGACTTGTGAAGAATTCTGAGTGCAGGATTCTAGATATTTCATGTTTTTTTGTTTGTTTTTTCTTGCAATCTTTTACAGGTACCTTTTCAACCATAGTTTGAAAACAATACCTCTTAGGTTTTTTTTTTTTTAATTGTATTTATTTTAATTGTATTTATTTATTTGAGAGAGAGAGCACGAGTGGGGGCGGGAGGAGGCACAAAAGGCGAGGGAGAAGCAGACTCCCTGCTGAGCAGGGAGCCTGACGCGGGGCTCCATCCCAGGATCCCAGGATCATGACCTGAGCCAAAAGCAGTTGCTTAACCAACCAACCAACTTAACCAACCGAGCCACCCTTTCTAGGTTCTTTTTATCAAGTCTGTCTTGAGTCTGCAATTTATCAAGTCTTTTATCAAGTCTGTCCAAAGCATTTAAGTTAGTGTGTATTTAAACAACAAATCTCTTAGAAGTGCTCATTTCAAATCAGTTTATATAGCGATTAATGAAATTATATTAGGATAATAAAAGGTTCAAATGAAATAAGCAGACTCTGGGGCACACCTAGATAAACGCACATGTAAGAACATACTGGATAAGCACACATATGGAAGCATAAAAATTAAACACGAAAACATTGGTACCTGCTCCCCCACGTGCAAAGATGATGGGACCAAATGAGTTGGCCAAAGAAATGCTATCCCAGTTATATTTACGTGATTTTATATTATGTGTAGGTACTCATCTAATGAACTGATGCTATTTTTAAACGTGATGTAATAGGGATTTGACTGAAGTATCTCAATCTATTTTTTTTAACATTTTATTATGAAGAATTTCAAGCATACATCAAAGTTGGAAGAATTTTACAGTGAGTACCCACTAGCTAGGTAAAGTTTGTAGGCAATGACATACACAATTCTTAGGGATATATAGGGTTAGATTTGATAAATATATAAACCTGTGTAACTCAAACCCTTATGAAAATGTAGAACATGACTTTCACCCCAGAAAGTTCCCTCGTGCTTCTCCTCCATCACCTCTCACTTGCCAAAAGCAACCAATTTTGATTTTATTCCACCATAGACTAGTTTTGCCTGATCTGGAACTTTGTATAAATGCAGTCATGGAATATGTACCCTTTCGTATAAGTTTCTTTGACTCAGCATCATATTTTTCAGATTTTTTCCATGTCGTATGTATCAGTACTTTGTTCCTGTTTATTACTGGGTAGTATTCCCTTGGACACCTGGGTTGTTTCTTGGTTTTGCTTATTATGCGTATAGCTGCTATATGTACATAGTCATCTAAGTCTCTTTGTGAATATGTTTTTGTTTGTTTTGTTTGTTTTGTGGGGCTTGAACTCCCCACCCTGAGATCAAGACCTGAGCTGAAATCAAAAGTCAGACGCTTAACCGACTGAGCCACCTGGGTGATCCTGTTTTCATTTTTATTGGGTAAATACTTAGCAGTGAAATTGCTGGGTCTGGTTTTATAAGAAGCTGCCAGATGTTTTCCCAAAATGGTTGTATTTCTTTTTTTTTTTTTTAATGGTTGTATTTCTTATACTCTGAGTTTAAAAATTGCAGAACATTATAAGATTATAAAAAGACTTGTAGTTGTTCTGCATCTTCATCTATAAATATCAGTGTTGTCAGTGTCTTTAATTTTAGCCATTTTGGTGGGGATATCGTGGTATCTCATTGTGGTTTTAATTTGCATTCCCCAGCTAACGATGTTGAGCACTTTTTAAAAAAGACTTATTTATTTATTTTTTGAGAGAGAGAGAGAGAGGGAACAAGTGGGGGGAAGGGCCACGGGAGAGAATCTTCTAGCAGACTCCCCTCTGAGCGCAGAGTCCGAAGCAAGGCTCTCGATCCCTCGATTCATGAGATCATGACCTGAGCCAAAACCAAGAGCCTGATGATCAACTGACTGAGGCACCTCCTGTTGAGCACTTTCATATGCCTATTGGCCACTTTTGTCAAGTATCTGTTCAAATCTTATACCCACTTTAAAAAGTTAAATTGTCTTCTTATTATTGAGTTACAGGAGTTTTAATATATACTGGGTACTAGTCCGTTATTAGACGTATGTTTTGTTCAGGCGAATGTGATAACCACTACACTACGGAAACTAGATGTATGTTTTGTGAATATATTGTCCCACATATGACTTACCTGCTCTTTTCCTCAATGGTATCTTATGATGTGTAAAAGTTTTAATTTTGATGAACCCTAAATCATCAATTTTTTCTTTTATGGTTATTGCTTTCTGTGTCCTGGATAAGGAAGCCATTGCCTGTCCTAATGCAAATCTAATTTTTTAATGTGCGCCAGGTGATGGAGCCTAAAAAGTGGCTATTTTTCTTGATTTTTTTTTTTAAGTAGCTATTTTCAATATTCATCATTTTTGGGTAAGTACAGAGCAGATACTAGAGTTCATATACAGTATTTCTAAAAGTTTCTCATTAAACATTGCCTGCTTGCTTTAAAAAGTTAGGACACTTTTCATTAATGTGGCATCATTTTTACCTTTAAAAGTTTTTCATCCCACATGTGTAAGCTTCTGACGTTAATGCACCACTTTATAAGTGACCGAAATTGCTTCAGACTCCCGGATTACGCTGTGATAAGCCAAATGGGCTTTAGGACATTCCCTTCACACCAGAGACACATGCCAGAAACCAAGCAGATGGTAAACTAGGCAGAAATGACCCTCGGCATTCTCATTAGAGGAGTTGGGGAAATTTTAATGGGCCCCCATTTGCCTCGTGCTGTATCTAATACCCTTTGAACTGCCACTTTTTTTTTTCTTGTTACAAGTCAACAACCACCATGTATATTTTAATAGGGATTATCAAACACAATTTGCCCAGAAGATGTACAGCCCTCTAATGCTAATTAGCCAAGTTTAAATAATCACTGAGTTCTGGGATAATTGGAAAGAAACACTGTTTTTCTTGCCAGTGCATAATTACTAATTAACAGGAAGATAAAATATCTGTGTAGCAGTCATATCTAGAAGAATCTGTTAACAGTTAATTAACTGATGAGTTGATGCCAAGTCAGTGTTGGTCAAGAAAGTTTACAGATGAAGTTCTTGTAAAATAAATAAATAAATACACATCATGTAAAGATTGCATCCCTGAGCCCACACACAGCATGGGTGGAGGAAAGTCTATGACCCTGACCTAGCGTTATGGTGCTTAAGGTGGGCAGTCATTACATTAAAGAATTAGTGTCTCTTTGGTGCTAAGTATTAAAAACACCGACTGCTGGTTTCGACTCTGCTGTTAACACGTAAGATTTGAGGCTTCATTAATTTGCTTTTCTCTTGATCCTAATAATTGCATGGGCTTTCTCAACCTTAAAATGTCCTCACGAAATTGGACCACAACCTCCTCTGTGTTTTTCCGCTTACGAGAGTTACGACTTGAGTGTGTGAAATGGGTAGCTGCAGATTCACAAAGAAGAAACTAAAAGCTTGACTGCCAGTTTTCTTTGTTTTTTGTTAATGCGGGAGTTACCATTATGCTCTTCTTCACAAGTATTTGAAAACACATCCATTAAACCGTTTTTTAAAAGTTAACATTTATGTTAAAGAATAGCATGCTTTTAAACCTATTTTTGATTTTTTCATTTAGACTAATGAATGAGTAGGTAGTGCTAAGAATTTAAAAAACACTGCCTGATAATTTAAGTGTTTTAAAATTCCATTTGTTAGGGGAGTCTTTTAATCACTGGGTAAAAACTAAAAATTCAATTATTTATGAATGCATTCTTTTTTTTAAACTTTTTTTTTTGCAAGATCTTCATTGCAGTGAAGAGTCTACTATAGGTAAAAAAAAATCTTTCAGAATTTAGAAGTTCTAATTTAGAATAATGTTGAATTGTTCAAAAGATAGGAAGATGATAGAACAGTTGGTGAAACTATAGTTTCATAGATCGTAGTGTAAATGAAGAATATGTTTGCTAATTTCTTTTGAAATACATGACAGAGTAAAGAAAGCTTTGTAGCAGGAATATTTTAATCCTTGTACACGCACTTAACACTTAATATACTGAGAGTTCTGGAAGTGGTTATTGTAATAGAAATTTTAGTTTTATCATTTATTTGCTTATATTCAGACCTCAGCTGTACCCTTCATCTTCAAAGACTCTCTTCAAAGAGTGAAAGAAGGAGAATCAATATAGTGTCAATTGTTTTACTCCATTTTACTAGTCTGCTAATTAGTTTGATGATGAGGAATCACTTAACCAATTTACTTATCAATTGTACACATTTCTAATCTTAATGACCCTCAGCCTTGGGATACACAGTATTCAACACTTTGTGACACGGATACATATCGTTTCATGATTTTTGTTTTAGTTCAGTGTATTTCTGTGCATTCTTGATTGCGCAGTAAAAAGTATATTCTCTGCTAGGCTGTGGTATAACAGAAGTTTAAAGACTTAAGAGGATGTCCTCCCAACACTGTGTTTGCTTAAGTGTGTGCGCACATGTGTGCAAATACTTAACACTCGTTAAATCATTGGCGTGTGAGATTTAACTATTTGTAGTGTCAGTGACCAGTAAGCCTCCTCAGAGAGCAAGACCATGTAATAACTTGTTATTCAGCTAGAGCACAGATTTCGAATAGGACACATTTCAAGACTTGGTGAGTAACCACTCACTACCCATATTTCAGTGCATTTTGTTTTTCTCTAATTGTTCTCATGCAGTGTGAAAGTGGTAAGAACTTTGATTTCTTTTTGACAATATCCCTCAAAGAGGTTTGCCCCGAGAACTACGGATGAGCATGAGGGAAAGTGGAGAGTCTTAGCCTGGATGCTCACATCCCTAGGGTTCCAACTTTAGGGGCCCCACGTGGGGTCTCTGCATCCTGTGAGAGTGTCTGGGGGCCTGACTCATCTGTAGCTGAGAACTGCCCTCGTTGTTATACTCCATCCTCGCCTGGAGTCAGCTGTGAACACAGCTTTTGGGAGCAGAAAGGGGAAACCTTAATTTCTTTCTTTCCTCCCTGTGCAGCATCTTTCTGTCCTCTGCCCATACGCTTGGAGAGGACGCCCTTTGGGAGGATACAGAGGGATACTTCTGGTCTCCCCTCAAAGCTCATTTTACATAGCAGTCACAGAAGCCTGCCCCAGAGTCTCTCTCTCTTGTCTCTGGATGCTCCTATTTTGGGCTGAACTAAAGACCTCTTTGGGTAGGCCATCAGCTTTTTGGTTTTATCACTAATATACATATTAATGATCGATTGCAGGTATATTCTGAACTATGTCATTTCCTAGGAACATCATAGGAATTTCCTAAAGCAATCCTAGTTTCAGCATGGTAGTATGCGTCTGTACTAGGAAAGGCACTATTATGCTGGCAAGACCTATTGATTTTACTATTAAATGAGATACTAATTTATATGTAGGGCAAAGAAAGCGAAGTGAATTATAATCTTGAAGGGCCACACTCATTTGTGGAGCTGAGGTCTTTTTTTTTTTTTTAAACAGATTATGTGCTTGAACCTAAAAATGTTTTAATGGGTTTGGTCCCAGAAATTAAAAAAAAAATTCAGATCTTAAGTTACTTTGTGTATAATGGAAGGAAAAGGGACTACCTCATAAATGGGTATGTTGATTTTCCCCTGGAGTTTCCACAGGAGCCCCATCCCTGGGGAAGAGAGGGTGCTGGGGCCGTGCAGAGGACAGTAGAGGGAGAGGAGAATGGTTAGCGGCTGGTAGATGGGTCACACGAGGCTTGTGAGAAGAAGAAGCATGATGACTTTTATGGGTGCTCCTTACTTTTTCTTTTCTTCTCTTGTCTCTCATTTCTGCCCTGTCCCACTTCTTTTTACTTTTATCTCTTCTTTCTTAAATTCCTCTTTTTAATCTTTCTTTCGTGCTTTTACTAATTTTTTCTCTCTGCCTCTAGTGGTTGCTCATTTCCTTTTCCTTTTTAAATATTTTAAATTGAGCTATAGTGGATATATCATGTATTAGTTTCAGGTGTACAACATATAATGGTTTAATATTGTATATATTGTAAAATAATCCCCACAAAAAATCTAGTTAGCATTCATCAGCCTACATAGTTACAACATTTTTTTTTTCTTATGGTGAGGACTTTTAGGATTTATTCTCTTAGCAACTTTCAATGTGCAGTATGGTATTATTAACTATAGTCACTGTGCTGTTACTTACATCCCCATGACTCTTTCATAACTGGAAGTTTGTGTCTTTGGACTCCCTCTACCCATTTTGCCCGCTCCCCCAACCTTCTCTCCTCCTGCAACGACCAGTCTGTTCTCTGTATTTATAAGCTTGATTTTTGTTCCTTTGCTTGCTTTTTAGGTCCCATGTATATCATACAGTATTTTTCTTTCTCTCTCTGACTTATTTCACTTAGTATAATGTCCTCATGGTCCATCCATATTGTTGCAAATGGCAGATTTTTCTTTTTTTGGCAATAATATTCCTCTGTGTGTGCGTATTTTCTTTATCCTTTCATTCTTTGATGGATACTTGGGCTATTTACATGTCTCGGTTATTGTAAATAATGTGGGAATGAAATGGCGGTGCATGTATCTTTTCAAATTAGTGTTTTTGTTTTCATCAGATAATTACCTAGATATGGAATTGTTGGGTCATATGGTCATTCTATTTTTAATTTTTTGAGGAAACTTTATACTGTTTTCCATGGTAGCTATACCAGTTTACATTCCTACCAATAGTGCATAAGGGTTGCCTTTTCTCCAGATCCTTGCCAACACTTATTATTTCTTTTTTTGATACTAGCCATTCTGACAGGTGTGAGGTGATATTGCAGCTTTGATATACATTTCCCAGGTGATTATTGATGTTGAGCATCTTTTCATGTACTCATTGACCATCTAAATGTCTTCTTTGGAAGAATGTCTACTCGGATCCTCTGCACATTTTTAAATCAGAGTTTGTTGTTGTTATTGAGTTGCATGAATACTTTATATATGTTGGATATTAACCCCTTATGAGATATATGATTTCCAAATATTTTCTCCCATTCAGGAGATTGCCTTTTCATTCTGTTGATGGTTTCCTTTTAGCTCCCTGTTAGTGCTTTTACTTATTTTCTCTCCTGCTTTTAGGTGGTTGCTCATTTCTTTCAATTCTCTATTCTTTATCATCCTTCCTTTAATCCTATATTTCTCTTCTCCACTGTCCCTACCCCCACTCTTTCTGTTCTTCTTGCACAGTGCCTTTTCTGTTGGCCTCAGTGCACTTTCTACTCTTGTCCCCTCGTTCCTTCACTCATTATATAAGCTGCATTTGCTCCTTGGATTATACAAAGTGATAGTATTTAGGTCCCTAGGTACATAATATGGACTTAGGTCCATAGTGTACATAATCAGGGAGAGTGTGACCCATGTTTACAGCATGTCAGGAGCAGAGCAGACTTATGAAGATGCAACAAGAGGTATGCAGAGAAATGGTAGCCTGAGGTGAAAGACTGAAACCCTGAACCATTGTCACATGATTGGCCGTAATGTGGAAAAAAACACATTTTAAAATTACGTTTTGAAGTAACAAGTATACTTGCTATAAGAGCACATTCTAAAGTGTACTTAAAATTATTGAATAAGCTTTTGTGGTCCCTGTTCGTAATTTTTCTTTAAAATATTTGAAATATGAAATGAATTCTAAGGTATAAAATATCATAAATGTATTGGTCCTGCATAATTCTTAAGGACTCCAAAACAAACCGGATCAGAATTGGTCGTGACCTTATCAGAAGTTACCCACATTCCCTAGTAGACACCTACAAAATGGATATATCTTTACACGGCTGTGGTGAGAATTGGCAGTAATCAGAGAAAAAAAACCACCTAGCATAAAACGTATACTCTCAACGATTGTTTTCTTGTCTCTGCTCTCATCCTTTAAGTTTGCTGGTGAATTGCTACGTGCCATCATACATACCTGCAGAATTTCAGTGGCTTGAAACTAGAATTTGTTTCCTCACTTGCATATCAGCTTATCGTGGGTGTTTCTGGTCAGCACGGAGGCTCTGCTCTCTTCACAAAGCTTCGGGGGTGAACTTGGGCATCAATTTCCAGCTGACTGAAGAGAGAAAGTAGAGTAAAGAAGACACAACTACTTTTTAACAGTCTTGGTCTAGAAACAATAGATCATTTCCACTCACGTTCAGTGAGGGAAAAACTAGTCTTACGGTTTTAGTCTGACTACATTGGGGTGGGGCAGGGGCACGCTAGAAAATACAGTTCTAGTTGGGGCAGCTGCCGACCAGCGATAACTCTGTTCTGTACCAAGGGGAGCATGACTTTCTATGCACAGTAAGCTGCCTCTGATACATTCTTTCTCCCACCTTTGTCCACCACACTATATTCTTCCCTTCTCTTGTTATTCTATTCCCATGGGCCGAAGCAAGGGAATTTAGGGTGTTGGCAGGAGAGGGTCCAGGGTGCAGATGCTGTGATGCACAATGGGTCTGAAGTGGTTGGGAAAGGAATGAAGGCCTGGAAGACCCTAGAAATGAGGACTGATGAGAGAAGGAAAGGAATCGGAGGGCTCAGTGAGGTTGTAAAGGCGGTAGATATTTGTAGAATAAACGAATCATGAATAAATAGTGAGGTGAGGGTAAGGTAGTAAAGACTAGAAGAATTAGGGGTGTTTGGTAGGACTTGGGATATGGAGAGCTAATACTTCACAAGTGCAACAATTCCAGGAAAAGGTCTAGTGTGTCATTTGAAGCATTGCTGAAGTGGAGTGGAGAAGGTAATTGGTGTTGAGTTTCTCGTAGAGCTGGGAGGAAAGGCTCTAAGAGTGGCCATCCATGTAGGCATGGAGCACACTCTCAGTTATAGCAGGGGTTGTACTGAAGAGAAGACCACCAACCTGATGCAAAGTCATTGGCATTGACTTTGAGATTAAGATAAACCGCCTGCCTCATGATAATGTTAATTACCAACCTGTAGCCCAATGAGATGAGACTCGCCATTTGTGTGGCATTTGCACACACATTTGTGTGATGTGCTGCAATTTATAAACCAGTGTCATGCATGTAATCCCACTCATATAAGCCTTAAAATGTCTAAACCGAACACTGTTGTTTTTTAAGAGGTAAGAGCGTTTTTTATTCTAGCTTAGGCAGAGTGGCCAAGAAAGACTTTTCAATGAAGACTTTTCAGACTTTACAAATGAAAGTTGGCCCAATTACATCAGTTGTTAATTTCTCCTCATACAAATAAACACTTTGATGGAATTCTACTTTCAATTGCTACTACCTTATCTTTTGATTCAGAGAGAGAAGGGAACTCAAGAGTCATACCATTTTCTATAGGGCTTACATATCCAGGGTGCTTGATGGCTCAAATACCAAAAGGACCTTGGTCCCCCTTGTCGTAGGGTCTCCCAGTGTGACTCAAAGACGGTCTTCTACAGTTTGGTAGACACATTGCCCTAGAACTGCAATGAGGTGAAATGAGAGTCTTGCTTAACCAGTAAGAAAAACCTTTAACGAATGTCCACGTGCTGCCTACTGTGTGCCTAGGAAGACCCAAGACAGAGGTGCAGCTGCAGTACATAAAAGACATGGGGGAGTGACCAGGAGCATGGGAAAACTATTGCCAAATATACCGCGGGGAGGACAGGAGTGAAGTCAAGGGAACATAAGAGAACTCCTGAGGAGTGTGCTAACGAAAAAGTCATTGAATTGCAAGAAGAATAGAATTGGTGGTAACTAGTTGGTCCGATCTTAGAGAAGTTCCTGCTCAGCGTGCCAGCTAAATCAGTGTTGGGAAGGTCACGTTTTTAGCTGGCACAGACTCTTGCATTGTGCTACCTATTTGGAGGAGGCTAGGAAAATGTTTCTTGTTTCAGGCCATTAGACAAGGATTTTAGATCGTGTGTCTTAGTAGTGTCTCAGTCCTCTCTAACAGGGCCGTGTTTGAGTCTTTGTAGATAACCTCAGAAACCTTACCATTTGATTGAGTGTTTACCAGTCTTTACAGTGTCATTCCCATTTGTAGTTTTAGTGTCTCTGCCTACCTGCTTCCCTCTGTCTGCCTCTCTCTTTCTTTCTCTCTTAGTCTGTCTCTGTCACGTGGAAATAATAATATAACTCCTGGAAGGATGTAATATCTTCTGGAGGAGTGTCTGGCTCGCTGTAAGTCTGGTCCTATCAGTAGTGACTGCAGAGTGAGAAAAGCGAGATGTCTCCTTCATAGCCTTGCACCAGGCCTTTCCTCACTAAACCCCTCTTGACTCTCAGAAGAATAAAAATTGATGTGGCTTTTCACACGTTCCATGCGTTGTGCACTTTAGCTCTTAAGTTATGCATTAAATTCTTGGTAGCATCCTCAGAAGAGAAATAAAGGTGATGACCCTCAGTCCTCTGTCGTTAGGGCTCTAAATGGGTGGATACAGCTGCCCTCCTGCTACCAACGTTTCCGCGTCGCTTCAGAGCTGCCCGCAGAGCTAAGAGCCTCCTGAAGGTGTGATAATCAGAAAAGCAAGAGTGCTTTACTTACACGATGTGAAGTATAGACTTTTCACCTTTGAGAGAAGTCTGGGATCTTAGTACTTAGATTGGTTAAAAGATGCTTTAAACTAAAAAAAAAAAAAAAAAAAAAAAAGATGCTTTAAACTGCCTTTTCATCCTGACATTATTCCTTTGGATAAATATAAGCCTGTGTAATTGGCTGTTTTGGCCTCTGCATTTTTTCTCTTGTCATAAATCAGGGCTGGGTGACAGGGGATCAGAACAAGGAGCTGTAATTCATGAGTTGTTGGTATGTTGAGGTCGTGGCTTGCAGGTCAGTGGCTAGCAGGCCAAGTGAGAATGTCAAGGCACTCCGGGATCTGGGAACCAGAAAACCAGAGCGATAAGGGTGGGTCAGTAACAGTCATCCAAAAACATAGGACAAGTGGCTGAAAACTGGGGAACAGAGCTGCTGTGAATGACCGTGCATTTGAGCTCTACACAAAGTCTCCTGGCAAGGGGGGCTGGAATCGGATGTGCTTGCCAGGTCTTGTGCTTTGGTGCAGAACTCTGTCTTCCAAGAGAAAACACCCATGGATTACTAAGCTGTGGGGCCGTAGGGTTTCATCCATCCAGAGGGAGTGTCTTTCCACTTTCTACAGAAGCCAAAAATAGGCTAGCAGTGGCTCTGATAAATAAGAGTATCTTATTACATTAGATCCTTAGAACTTATTTATTTTGCATGACTTAAACTTTGTGGCCTTTGACCATACCTCACGATGGCAACTACCGTTCTACTCTCTGCTGTTAATGTGTTTGACTATTTTAGAATCCACAGGTAGGCGAGATCATGCAGTGTTTGTCTTTCTGTGTCTGGCTTATTTCACTTCACGTAATGCCCTCCCAGTCCATCCCATGTTCTCACAAATGACAGGGTTTTCCTTTTTAAGAATGAATAATATTAATGGTGTGAAAAAGTGCTCATCGTTACATGTCATCAGAGAAACGCAAATCAGAACCATGACGAGATATCCCTTCCCACCTGTTAGGGTGGCTATTATGAAATAAATAAATAAAGGACAACAAGTGTTGGTGAAGATGTGGAGTCATATACTGTTGGTGGGAGGGTAAATTGGAGCAGCCACCATGGAAAACAGTATGGAAGTCCTTCAAAAAATTAAAAATAGAGTTACTGTTTTATCCAGCAATCCCATTTCTGGGTAGGTATCCAAAGGAATTGAAATTTGAATCTCAAGGGGATATCTGCATGCCCATGTTCATTGTAGCATTATTCACAATAGCAGAGTTATGGAAACAACCTAAGTTTCCTTCAATGGATGAATGGATTTAGAGGCCATCTCTTTGGCATGGTGTTAAATAATTAGTTGTTAGAAAAGTTGTTAAATTTAGTTGGGATTAGGCACTACTAAATATTACCAATGTACTGACATCACAGAAATGTAAACAGGGAGCAGTTTCTTCTTCAGCTTTTGGGATCCTCTGTGGCTTTCAGTGGCCCATCTCAGAGGTCCTGGCCCAAGCTGCATCTGTGGGAGGAGACACTGAAGATTCCAGGTGAGGTGAAGACAGCCACAGCAGTTCCTTGTGATTCTTCCCTAGGTATCACTGTACCTTCACTCCATAAACGCATTTGATTCCGGGTTCCCAGGTTCCCATGTTACATGTTTTTCTTAGATGAGCTGGTACAAGAGAGTTCAGATACATATGTCAGTTTGGGAGACCTGGGGATTTTATTTAGGGGAAGGAAGATTTGTATGAGATTTTGGGACAGACCGGAAGGTGAACTTAGAACTCTCGTTATGTTTTAAGATATCGGAAGCTGCAGAGAACCTTTATAGGACAGGATAAAGCAATGAAAACACTGGAGGTCCAGACTAGTTAATGTTTTTCCCCCTGCCTTCTGGAGCAAAAGATGCCAAGGTAATCCATGCCACTGAGGGTTTTCTTCAGAACCCTCTGGGCTGGTTCAACCCTAGTTATTTTGCCATTTTCTGTCTGTGTGTAAAATGAGAGACGAAGGTATTCTTCCTAAAACTCTTCTGAGAATGTCAACGGCAAAGGTAAGGAAACAGATCTTTCCCAGTCCTGGTGCCATTTGATTAAATCTGACCATCCATCTCTTTTTCCACCAGGGATTCCCATGTCCACACCAAAACACTTTATTTTTTTTTTTCAAAACACTTTAATTAGAGCAAAGACCAGAGTACCTCTTCTCTATATGACATTCTGTGAATGTCCTTCTTGTCTAGACTATGTTGATCTCATGTCTGACCACAGAAACCTCTTACTCATACAATATCCACCTCTTACTTCTGCTTCCCTTCCTCCCATCCCAAACGCCACAGTCAGTTAGCACTTTGGCTCTCCTCTATATAGTTTCCCTTTAAGTTGCCAGTATTTGAGTTAGTGTCCTCCCATGAATGCCAGTGTCCTTCTCTCCTGCAACTTACCTTTGTTTTTTTTCTTACAACTGTATCAGGAACAGACTTATTTATTCTGCATTGTTTCAGGTACAGTGGTGAGGCAGCTTTCTTCTGTTCACCCACATCCACCCATTGTAGAGTATTCAGCTAACCCTTACTTCTGTGTGACCGTTAATCATCCAGTACCAATATGGTGAAGTTGTCTGGGGTGTCAAATATTGAAGTTCCAACTCCGGTGTAGTTGGAAATGAATTCTTAATTTCACCAACCTCTGTTTCAGTCTTTAACAGCTACCCTGTATCCTGACCAACATGCTTTGTCTTTGGCAATTAGATCATTTGCCAGGACCCAGAGATGGGAATAAGCAGAGGTTTGGGAGTAACCATTCTGTTGATTAATACCCTTGATAGTAATCTGGATAGAAATAACACTTGCATGAAGCAGAAAACTCATCTTGTACTGGTCTTCATATTGTCTTTTCATTGTTTTGTCTTTATTTGTATTATCTTGCTACATATATTTATTTCTTCCTGCTCTTAATTTCTCCGTGTCTACTTTGTATTCTCCACTAGATTGCTAGAAAATGAGTTCAAGGTGGCAGCTGATAGTATAAACTCTGTAACATCTATTATGAAGATAGATCATTGTGGGTATAGAATTATCATTGGCGATGAGATATGTCCTTACAATGATGTAAAAATAATGACATTACGTTAGGGGGTGATAAGTTTAGTGACCTTAATTGTTATCACAGTTGTGAGTTCATAAACAGCTATCCTTATCTCATAGTTGTCTCCTAGATAAGATTATAACATTATAGGCTTTACTTAATTAGGATTAGTTTTCTGTTGTGAATATCAAAATGACTTTTATGTTCCCGCAAAACAAATAATACACCATAGCTTAAGATCAAGATGTGCATTGCTTTGTACCTGAAAGATAATCCCTTGACTGAAAAAGGCTAATTGGGGTTAGCTTCTGTTAGTATAGACTCAGGAAATAGCTTTGTTAGATTTTAGCATATGGATAAATCCCTTCCCCAAACTTCCCATGATGAAAAATATCTTTCAGTTGGATATCTTTTAAAGACTTTGATGCATAAAGAAAAAAATCTTATCAGGCATAAAATGTTTGTCCATTTCCTCTTGATATGGATAATGAATTCCCTATCCTATTGACAGAGGTTGGACTCATGAATACCAAAGAGATGGCATTCCAACTTCGGTTGTTGTTTTTTTTTCCTTTCCTTTTGCCTGTTTATTTCATTTTGGTTTTAAGACTCACAAAAACAAGTTTAATCGCTTCCTCACTGCAGACATCATCTATCACCTATTCTTATGGCACAGCTGATGGCAAAAACTTGTTAAATAATAGACTCTAATGCGTATCACTTCACAGAAATTATTTTTAAGATCTGTTTACTTTCACTCTTACAAATATAACTTCTTTTTGGAAGAGCATAATAGCTATTAAAATAATCACCATTTTTTTTAAACAGTAACCTAATTACCTGGACATTCATTTTTTTTTTTTTTTAAAGATCTTATTTGATCCCAGAATCCTGGGATCATGACCTGAGCCAAAGGCAGGCTGAGCCACCCAGGCACCCTTACCTGGACATTCAGTGTTTAATTTGTAAAAGAGCTTCAGGTTGGACACACCTGTGACTTGAAATGCAACTGTAAGTCTCTCAGTACGTTTATTGGTAGGATATTTTAAAATGATAAGATATTTAGAAATCTATTATGGTAATCCAGGAGTGGGATGATGAGAATCTGAACTAAGCTAGAGATAGAAGGATTTTAGAGGAAGTGATGAATTAAAAAAAAAAAAAAAGTAGCCAAAGTAAATTGGTAGGAACTAAAGACTGGATATATTGATGATGAGGTGAAGGGGAGTCAAAGATAAAATTGGGATTTAGAGAATGAACAATGGTTGTAATATAACTAGAATGATCAAATAGGGCCCTGGTTTGGAGGATTTGTAAAAGTTCAGTTTGAGGTAACAGAGGTGGACACACCTGAGTGAAAATATGTAGTAGGAACTAGAGGAAGTGAGACTGTGGCCATAGAAGCAGACGGGAGCTAGAGCTTTAGACTGGAAGGTCCCTCCATGGGCATGAATTTAAGTAGCATTAGTTTTTTCATTTATCGCTCCCTTTCCCTCAGTTTGTTGCCTGCCTTGTTCTTTGGTTCAAAGAAACATTTAATTAAAACAAGGGGAAAATACTAAACTTAGGGAATTAATTGATTGGCTGAGGCTGATTGGTTAGCTGGTTGGGTATTGATTGACTAATTGGTCAATTGTTTTATTCATTCATTCATGGGAGCTTCATGAACCAGGGATTGCTGATTGGTTAGCTGATTGGTTGGTTGGTTAGTTTATTGATTCATTCATTCATTCATTCATGGGAGCTTTGAATACAATATTCAACATGATTTTGCCTTTGAGAAGCTTATAATCTAGTGGGTTGGGGGTGTTTTGTGTATCTATTGCTCTCTAACAAACCACCTAGAACTTAGTTGCTTTAAACAATAACAATCATTTATTTGTTCATGATTCTGTAATTTGGGTAGGGCTTCATGGTAGAAATTTGTCTCTATTCCATCAAGTATCTCCTGTGGATGGAATATCAACGATGAATTTTTCACTCAGAAATATGGTGGCTTAGCTAAGATGGCTGGAGAGTGAGGTCATGCTTAAGCTGAGTTTTGAAGGATGAAAATGAAGAACAAAGGGAAGGAGAAGAAACATTAAAAATAACAAATGAAAGAAAAACAGGAAATGATATATGCAAGACTGAGAAACAGTATACAATATCATGTATTTAGGGAACTTCAGGTAGGTCAGTGTGTGAAGGGTCCAGAGAAAGGAGGCAGAAAAAGGAGTATGTGGATAATTGTAGGAACTAAGACTACAGACTTAAGCAGGGAGAGCTCACAAAGGGTCATGTTTCTTGAACCAGAAAGAGTCTAAAGCAGGAAATGTTGATGATGGCAACAGTTAAGGCTCTGTTGAGGAGGAGAAGTTTACAGGTGGAAGTAAGAAACAAAGCTAAGAGACAGGGTTATCACAGAAATCAAAGGAGGAGAGGGTATTAAGGACAATATCAATAGGATCACATGCTCTGGAGAGGTCAAGGAAGATGAGGAATGAGAAGTATTGGTTAGATTTAGCAATGAGAAATGCTGCTTGGTGGCCTTACTAAAACCAGTTTTAGTAGGAACAGAAGCCAGATTACAATGGATTGATCACTTAGCAGGAAGTAAGGAAATGAAAGGGAGGACAAGAACAGTAGCTAGAGGGAGATGGGGATGGAGAGAATTGGTTCATTTGTTTAAGATGGGAGAGGCCTTGGCATACTGTGAAAACGAACGGGTAAATAAGAAGCAAAATACATTTATTGAGTGTTTAGTAAGTCCCTGGATGAAGACGTGGGAGTTCAGAGAAATTAAGCCACCTGTTCTAGTCATACAGCTAAGAAGAGAAGGAGCAAGGATTTGAACCTGGATTTCACTTTCTAGAGCTCGTGCTCTTAACCATTGTGCTCTTACCTACTATATGCAATGCTGCTGCTGATAACAAAGTTGATCATAATGATTATGATGGTAAGGGAGGGATTCTTCCACTGAATTTTGACTAATGAAGTGAACATTGTATATATGCAGCATATAATTATTGGTGCCTTAATTTTCTTACACTTGAAAGAGTAGCTTTATAATGGTAATGATTCATGACCTACATCACAACTGAGCTAAAAATAAAAGGATAGCTTAAAAGAGCTTTAAAAAGATGTGAAGTATTTGCATGTACAAAGTTCTAACCTGTGTTTTAAATACTTTTTTCAGGTTCTGAATAAAAATTACTTATAAATTACACCTAGGATGTGTAAGCTTTTCTACTCAGATGTGCTATGCCACCTTTCTGCTTGCGATGGTGGATGTTAAAATTGCCTGCTTCTTAAATCAGCCATCTGCTTGTAGTCTAGAAGTAACACAGATGAAGAACAAGTGGGCTCGGCCTTGGCTACTATTGGGAAAGAATGTAGTTTTTCATTTCAGAAAAGGATGAGTGTATTATTTAAATACACTATAGTATCAAACCCCAGCTTGTGGAAAATGGTTATAAGCAGTTTTTTGGTGATATTTTGATAAACATTGCCATGATACATAGGTGGGAAAAATGGCTCAAGGGAAAGGAAATTTTGATGTCTGGGAAGGAGCCAGCTGTATGGTTATATGTGTGGAAGATCAGTTTTTAGAAAAGCGTTTTTATTTTTCCTATCAGTGACTTCACTTGTCAAATATTAAAAATTAGATCTATGTCCAAAACAGAATTGGCCCATGGAAAAGACGGCAGTCAAGGTTATCAAAACATGAGAAAACACCGAATTATCCCACCTACTCCTAGCACATGTGAGAAACTGCAAAATGATAAAAACGAGTATGTTGCCAGCTGCCCATCTGTTCTAGCTACTGTTGGCCTGGTCAGTGTTTGGAATGCAGACACCTGTCAGAGAAGTTCACGTGTTGCAGGAAGCATCGATTTGGTGTTTTGGCAGGTCATTCTCTGCCCTTTGAGTCAGAATGAAACAAATGATTTGGTTCATCCTTCTAATGGAATATGGAAGTATGTTTTGGGTCCCTCACTATGGTGGGCAATCCTATGGCACTTAATACAAGCATCAGAACATGAAAAACCAGGACATATCTTCCCCTCCCTGCTCCTTGCTAACTGCAGTTATCTCCACCTGATTTGTAAAGTGGAAGAGGAAGGAATGGTAGGGATATTATTAAAGGTAGCTAATACCTATTTGTGTCACTGTGTTAAGTCTTTTGCATGTATTAGCTCAATTACTCTGTTTTAAATGATTTGGAAAAGATATAATCTGTGTGGAAACCAAAGCTGGGAGAGTTTGACTAACTTGCCCAAAGCTGTATAGGGAATGAGCTCAGAATAGAATCTGGGTCTAACTCCGGAGCTCAGCCATAAAGTTATACTCCTTTCCATGTCTGAAGAGAATTTGGTTGACAATATTTTCTAGATGGATTGAAATTCAAGAGAGTTCAGACATATCCATTATCCTTTGCCTTACTGAGCATTAGGGTCTCAGCCTAAGGTTCACTTTCTAATAAAAACCAGAGTTATGACTTGACCCCAAGTTTAGTGTTTGAAAATTGAGCAAGAGTAGAGCCAAACCCTGATCATCTGCCCATCTGTAGGGAAATAATCAAGAATAGAAACCAACCTGGTATCGATCTGTAGTTGGAAGCATATATTCTGTTGGAGACAAACATTTGGATATTTTTAGAAGGGCTTTGTGAATCTTCCTTACCTAAGGATAGGAAAATGAATTCAGTATTATTTCTTTACTGAATTCTAGTGTTGTAATAGTCCGTCCCCATCTTAGGCACAAATGATTGTGCAATTTAGATGCATATATTACAGCTAAAATTTTTTGAAGTAGGAAATTTCATCATGCATTGCCATTAATGTGTCAGACCTTGCTGTTGGAGGAGACCCATTCATCCACCTCTAGGTAGGCTCTAGCAGACTCTTAGTGGGAGTTTCTAGGGCTCTCCACCTACACTCATTTTCAGTGTAGGCAGAAACTCCTCTGTTACATTACTGGATGGGTCATTTCTCAGGAGTCCTGACATGTGTGTACTTGAAAGTTGGGACAAGAAAAGGACAGACACCTACAATTGATAAGTATTCAATAACTTGATAACTGTTTATCAAAGCAGACATTAGAGATACAATGCTGAAGAAGTCAGAGTTCTAGTTTGAGGGCAAACTGGCTGTGCCATTGTTGTAAAGATCGGGATAAGTACAAATGCTAAGGGAACATAAGAGGGACAGAGTTTCTTCTTAGCTGAAACATGAAGATGCTTGATTGTGTCTGTGTGTGATATTGAAGAGTCAGGAAGGAGGATATTCCAGAAAGCAGGACCAGCATGTGTTAGGCAGGTGAGAACATGGCATTTTTGAAGAACTGGAAGAAATTTAGCATAGCTTGAGAGGAGATGGAAAATGAGATCCCGAGAATGCTGGAGCCCGAAAG
Organism: Potos flavus; assembly: GCA_028534135.1. Taxonomy (NCBI): domain Eukaryota; kingdom Metazoa; phylum Chordata; class Mammalia; order Carnivora; family Procyonidae; genus Potos; species Potos flavus. The sequence goes on from CM052887.1 coordinate 16,312,688, forward strand.
AGCTTATGGGTCATACTAGGGAGTCTAGACTTAAGGGTATTTCAGCAGGGAAGTCACAGGACCAATTTACATTTTAGAAAGATCACTGGGCACAGAATATGGAGAATTGGTTAGTTAAAGGCAGGAATGGAAGAGGGACACTTTCAGTAGAAATCCAGGGAAGAAGTGATGGGGCATAAGCAAATGTGACGTTGGAAGACATGGAGAGAAGTGCATTTATTTAAGAGATATCAGAAAAATAGAATCTATAGGTTTGGAAGTTGGAGTTGAGGGAGCATGATGGGCCAGAGATAACATTCAGGTTTCTGACCTGAGTAAAAGGTGATGGTCTTCATTCTGACAGGGAACACATCAAGGATAATGAGTTGAGTCAGACATGTCGGGATGTTCAAATGCAACTGTCCAATATGCAACAATAAGGAGCTCAGGGAAAGTCTTTGGTTTAAGATATAAATTGGGAATGAGCTATTTTCCATAGATGACAATTGAAGCCATAGATAGATTGGATAAGATCACTCTACGAGGGGAAAGAGAGACGAGAGAAGTGGATTAAATTCTGACGTATACTAATATTTATGGGAGGGGCAGGGAGGAATTTGCAAAAGACCCTGAGAAAAGACAGTTAAGAGATAGGAGATACTTGAGTAGATGGGTATCCCAGAGGCCAAAGAAGAGAGCATTTCCAGAAAGGGTGAGGAAGTCAGCAGGTCAAAGGGGTAGAGTCAAATACAATAAAGCCTGAAGAGTGTCTGTAGGTTATAGCAGTACAGAGGTATGGTTTCCTTGAGTAAGACTTTCTATGTCTAGGTATTTTTCAAGTTCTAAAACACTAAGTAAAAATAACTAATTTTTATTTCTATTTTAAATCCTGGAATATTGTTTCTTAACTGAGGAGATTAAAAATAAAATTTTAGTTTTAGTGTGATTTGATAATTTTTAGCTTTAGTGTGATTTGATCCTTTTTTCATATTTTGAATCAGATTTTTTTCAGATAACGGTTAAGTATTACATGGTATATTTCTTTTTTTTTATTAACATATAATGTATTATTTGCCCCAGGGTACATGTTACATGGTATATTTCTTCAAACAGTACATATTATTAAACTTTCTAGATAGAGATTAGTTCCCACAATAAAAATAAAATCAACCACGCATCAGGCTTTATCCTGTTAATGCTCAGTGTAATTATAATATAAATTATTACTAATGTCAATAGAAGGTACAAAAGCAATAAAACCTTAGTAGTAGTAATAACTTATATTTGATAATATTTTGTACTTCAATATCCACTTAAGCATGAATAAAAGCTTATAATCGAATAAATACTTTTGGAGGGGCAGGAGGTAACTGTGATTAAGGAAAATAGTCATTTACATTCTTTGTGTTCAGAATATAGTAAATCTGAAAGTTCATGCTCCACATCTTCATCCTTTGAGAGGTTGCCCTTGCATACAACCTTCCACAGATATACATATCCCAAGGATGAAGCAAACATATATTTGGGGCGATATATTCTGACATTTCATCTTAATTGAATCCTTAATGAAATGACTTTCTTTCAGTCTTTCTATACAAGTTAATCCTTAAAAAGTATCAGTAATGGCCAATTGTTAAAGAGAGTGAGAGACAGAAACTAGAATCAATAGTCCCTTAGGAGTACATAATCAAACAAACAAATAGCTATCCTGCAACAAAGCATCTTGGTTACTGTGGGAATTCATGTAGTTATGTTGTCTTCAGAATGCTTCTGCAAGAACGCTTGCTAGAAAGTGGCTTTTATGTGATGTTGTATTGACTCTTGGGGATTGCCTCTCACATGTACTTAAAATATGAATTATGCCCTAAGTCTCTTGAATTTCTTCAGAATCACCTTACTCCAAGGAAATTTCATTTAGAAGCTCCCAAGGTGATTTCCATTCATCAATTATGAAGGAGAGAGTCAGGGTTTTGAGTTTTAACTGTTGCAGTTTTTGACATTTCCAGACTATGGTTGGAAAAAATTCCTAAGTCTAGTGTATATTTTCCTTTGTTGTGGTCATTTGAGAAGTCACAGGTTTATATCCACATGATAATTTTAACAAGGCATCCTAAGTTTGCTTAGATTGTAATTAATATTTAACATTTTTTTGGAATAATAGCACATTAAGGCTGTATTATATATAGTACCAACCTATATTTAATATTTAGGTAGTATTTCAGAATGTGGCCTTCTAAGACATTTGAAATTTCTATTAAAAGATATGTTTATACATTATTCATATATTGTTAGAATATAAATAATAAGTGATTGAATTAGGATTATTTGTCACTGGTTTCATTTCTAATAGTAAAAATGGATGCATTATTTCTAATATGGATGCATTATTTCTAATATGGACTCTACTATTTAAAACTTCTTATCAGTCCCCTAGTTTGCAACACAAAAATGTTGAAATATACAAATGAGTAAGTCAGACTATAACACTAGTTATATGCTCACCCTTCCGAAGATGAACTGGTATTACTAGAGTGACATAATGGTTGCTAAAACGTTGTTTTGCTCTTCTGTCCTACTCCTCTCAATTCTAATCTAGTCTTACTTCCCATTCCCATTCAGTGAACTTGAAGACAAATTAATAGAAAGCATTCAATCTGTAGTCCAAATAGGACAAATTTTAAAGAAAAACTTCAGGCACCTGAGAGCCAGTGTCTAAAATATGAATAACAAGATTTCCAGAAGAAGAGAGTGACAGTTGAGCATAAAAATATTTGAAGAAATCATGGTCAAAAATTCTCCAAATTCAATGAAAAATGTTGATTGAGAGATGTAAGATGTTCATAAAATCCTAAGCAATGTTAAATACAAAGAAATTCATGCCTAGAGCCACTGGTCAAACACCTAGAAACCAAAGACAAAAAGCAAATCTTTAAAGCAGCCAGTGCAAAAAGATAGCATAAATGTAAGTTAAGAGTGACTGTTTGCTTCTTGTCAAAAACAGTGAAAGCCAGGAAGCTTGAATGCCATCATTAAGATGAGGAAAGAAAAAAAAAGAACAAAACTGTCAGCCCAGAATTCTGTATCCAGCATAGATATTCTCAGAATAAAATTTAAAAAGGTATTTTTACATAAATGTCGACTGAACTAATTCATTGTCATCAGATCTGCACTACAGGAGATTCTAAAAGACATTTTTCCAGTGAAGGGGGAATAATAGTAGGTGGAAGCCTTGATCTACATAAAATAAAGTGTAAAGAGCACTGGAAATTCTTTGAAAGTGGGTGAACATAAAAATATAGTGGATTTTTTTTTTCTCCTTGTAATTTCCTGAAAGAAAAGGAAAAAAACAGTAATATTAAAATATAGGATTTAAAAATGCCTATTTATTGCACCACTCCACACTTCCAACTTCTTCACACCTTTAAACTTTATATTCCACACTTCACAAAATTTGTAAGGTTATTACTTGCCCCTGAACTTTTGGGCACAGAAGGGACACATGAAAAAGTGATAGACTTAAATCTAACCATATATATAATTACATTAAATGTAAGTAGAATAAACATTCCAATTAAAAGGCAGAGATTGTCAGACTGGACATAAAAATCAAGATCCACATGTATTCTATCACAAGAGATGCAGTTTAAACAGAAAAATACAAACAGATTGCAAGTAAAAGGATAGAAAAAGATATGCCATGCAAACTGTATATATAAAAAGCAGGTGTGGCTATAGTAATATGAGACAAAGTATCAAGACAAAGATTATTGCAAACGATAAAGAGGAACATTTAATGAGAATAAAAAGTGCAATTTCATAAGAAATCTAATGATCTTAAATACATATACTATATATGTATCTTTTAATAGAATCTTAAAATTTATGAAGCAAAACTGAAAGAACTAAGGGAGAAATAGACAAATTCAAAATCATAGTGGGAGATTTTAAATTTAAGTCTGAGTTCCATAGCATACCAGGCAAAAAGGGAAGCATAATCATTAGCTAGTCCTGTGTGGTTAGTGGAGGGTGACCTAGATGAACAGACTAGCAGTAAATTCTGGGAGGGATTTATGGCATAGATACTTAAACTAAGGACACTTTCTTAGTGGATTAATGTTCTCAAATGATGTAGAAACAATCTTAAAATTGATTTTCTTGTTTTACATTTTCTATAAAATAAAATTTAATAGAATACATTTAATTGATTTCTATGTGGAGGTAGGTTAAGAAAACATCATTTTGCCTTTTAAATTTGTTTATTTCAATACAGAGATAGAGTTTAGGAAGGCTGAAAATATTAACATAGTCTTAGAAGCTTTCTTAGATTATCAGATAGTTCAACCAAGCATTTGGCTTGGTCAGAGGGTGAATTTTCAGATTGATTCCTGATATCCTATATTATGGATTAAAATGAGATTCATGTGTTTTAGTTAACAGAGATGCAGGTGGCATTTCATTATGAAAATTCAGACACTCTCTTTGTATTTGTGTCCATATGGAGCACCATCCCACTTGGGCATGGAGGTGGCCTTAGGGGTGCCTTCGGGTAGGGCCAAAAATTTTTTTTAAATAGTGCTTTGAATTTTGTGGAGCACTTGGACAGAGCAGGAGGGCACTTGGCGCCAGGAGGAAAAAAGGCATTGAAAAGGGAGGTGGGAGGACTCAGTGGACAAATTTGGCTGACTTCACAGTGTTGCCTGGGGTCTCCTCTGGTTTAGAATATGAATTAGGCAGTTTGTAATTGGTACACATTGTTTTATTACACAAAGAAAATTGGGAGAGATTCTCCCCCCGTTGCTCTTCTTTAAAATAAAATCAGGAGTGTATTTACGTGTATAGTTACTAAACATTATAGCCTCTTGTGGTCAAGAGGAGACTAAATTTCAGGATGACACAGAGACAAATATGCCAAATCAGGAGAAACAGCAAAGATTTTGTCTTTTAAATAACATACCCAAAGGTAAGAATTCTGAGCCAAAGACTAACTTAGCTATTTCAGTTGAAGAAATACTAATTTTTCTTCTAGGAAATATTTTTTGGTATCCTCAGTTAAATTTTTATTCTTTTCTTACTCAAGTATAATAGTTGCTTAGAAAGCTCAGCAGTGTTGATCCAGCACATTTTAAATGGCTCGTGGTATACATTCCCAAATAAAAAGTAGTATAGAATCTTCCATGACTTCATATTTTCATGCCCAAACGACACATAACAAACCTGTGTGTGAGTAATTTTTTTTCAATAAGACAATATAATGAACTAATCTTTCTCTGAATGGTTGACATTTTGGGGTACTATTATCGAACTGGGAAATATAAATGGTGTGGTTTATTGAGTTTCTCTTTTAACTGAAGGTACTGGCTTATGGTCTGAATGCACTGTGTGCAACAATAAGAATACATAAATAATATTTATTTTGCAACAAGATCCATAAAGAAATGTTTAGTTAAATTGCTTTAAGCAAATATTAACTGTCATTTATTTAGCTGTTGCCGAACTTAGGTAAGATCTACTCAGTTATGGTTGTGTTTCAAGCAGTCTAATTTCAGTATTACCAGTTCTCATTTTTGGTTAGGTTGCTTAATTTAAGCTATACATCTGTTTATCAGATCTGTGAATCAGCTGGTTTTGTTTAATAAGTGAAATATGTTCACTTATTAAGCAGTAATTAGGGATAGTTAATCATTTCTTCTCTAATTAATTAATGAGCAAAGAGCCATCTAGTTCTGTCTGTAAAGTGTGTTTATGTCAAGGGCTGGAGGGAGTCTATGCATACATCATAGAGGGCAGAGAAGATGATACTTTGGATGATGTGAAGAAAATACCAGAAACTCTATATTGTTTTGTTTTGTTATTGTCCTGTTCTTTTACAATTTCTATTTTTGGGCCTATTTCATAGTGTGCATAATATAATAGTATAGTAGTAAGTGTATATATTTTATAAAATAAAAACACACATACTGAGGTAAGTGTTCCAAAAATATTTTGCTGGCAGGGATGCCTGATTTTTGATCCAGTTACAACACCTTTCTTTTCAGCTTAAAATATGAAAATGAGAGAAAGATAACTACTTTGTAAATTGTCTGTTTTGGTTATCTAAATGATTTACTGAGGGTCTAAATTATTTCAGAGGTACAATCACAAATATCTGGTTTTAATAAAATATAATCAATTGGGCATTTAATAAACTGGGTTATCAAAGCTACATCCATCCCTAAAAAGAAGCAAGCCCATGTCTGCTATCAAACATGCCCTAGAGGGGTCTTTAAAATGCACCTCGACTTGATTTGGAAGAACCATCAGGGCAAAACAAATCTGTTTGATATGTTTTTCCCAAGTTTAATCAGGATTATTGTTTTTTAAAAAGCTGTAGTGCTCTTAGGTATATGGTAAAATAGTACTTATTGCTCGCTTCTAGTAATAGACTGAAGAGTTAACCACATTTCCAGGATCAATTCCAACGTAGCAACTGACATTTTTAAATAATAATAATTCTTGCATTTGTTATGGCTTTCCAGTTTCTAAAATATTCTAACTGCCATTATTCCATTTGATCCATATAACATACTATAAATAAAAGCTTATTATTATTATATAATATAAAATATATATAAAATTTATATATAAATTATATGTATATTTATATATAATATATTAAATTTTATTAAATTATATTAATTTATATAAAATTAAATTTTATATATAATAAATATATATAATTTATATATATATAATATAATAATTTTTAAAAAGCTTATTATAAATATGAGGTAATATTAATCTCATATTTCAGGTAAAGAAACTGAAATTGAGTGGTTAAGTAAATTGACCAAGTTTCCATCGTTTTCAAACATCATTGTGGGTGCTCTAAATTAAGGTGTCTTAACTCCCAAGTTCAGGGATTTTCACACTGTGTCTTTCCAAATAAACACTTTCCATCAACTTTTTCATGATACCATATACATAAGGGCCTGAAATGACACTAACTAGTCTCGTGACCCTGGCTATAGTCACTTAGAGTGGAGTTGTGTCATACATGTGTTCAAGTTATGGGAATTCAACTACAGTTGATCCTTGAACAAGGTGAGGGTTGGGGTGCCCATCACTACCCCTCCAGCCCTGTACAGTTGAAAATACACATCTGGCTTTTGACTCCCCCCCCAAACTTAATTACTAATAGCTTACTGGTTGACAGGAACCCTTACCAACAATATAAAAGTTGAATGACATGTATTTTCTATGTTATATGTATTATAGACTATATTCTTACGAATACAGTAAACTGAAGAAAATGAAATTTATCAAGATATCCTGAGAGAAAATACATTTATAGTATTATACTGTATCCAAAAAAATCTGCGTATAAGTGGATCTGTGTAGTTCAAAACCATGTTATTCAAAGGTCAACTGTACAAGTGAAAGACAGAAGAATAAAAATAAATGTGTGTGAGTGATTCTAGCTGTCTTCGCATCCAAAGAGCATGTACCTCTGAGTGAAGGTGAAATGTGGGATGTGAGTCTGCTGTTGCTTGGGTTTGTCTGAATTCTTTCATGGCTCCAATAGTGTGAACATCCCCCGGGCTCAGTGTAACTTTATTGTTTAAGGATGCCTATGTTTTATATAACATGTGACATTTGTGTAAGCTAACTACCTGATATGCTGCTCAGGCAACAAAACAGTGATCTCTTCCAATGCTGAGCAACTTAGGGAATTTTGGAAAGGGAAATATTGATTACAAGTGATTTTTTTCTTACGAGAAATAGAAGATGTGACTCCACCATACTGTCTTGAAGTAGAACTTCTTCATCTATTGAATGGGGCTAATAATATCCACTTTACCAATCTCGGGGGAGATTCAGGTTAAAAAATGTATAGAAAAGCACCTTGGGGAAAAAATCACTGTACAGATAGAGGATATTTAAGTATTGAGTCTGTAGTTTGATCCCAGTGGGCGCAGTCTGCATTCCACAGTGCAAGTGAAGTCCTCTAGATGCCCCCACCTTAAGCCCCATTCCCTAGCTTTTTCATAAAAATCTTCCTTGAAATTCCAATGTGGTTGAGGACAACACTAATGGGAGGCCATTATAAGGAGTGCTCCCATCCCAGGGATGGGGGATTTTCAGCACAACAGCCTGGGTTTCTGAGACCCCAGCTCTCTCATTAATGGCCTTATCATTTTATCTTCTTGAGGCCCACTTTCCTCATCTGTAAAAGGAGATTAAGTCAGATGTTTCCATCCGAGCTGGGCCCCTTCCAGCTCGAATATTCTATGATCATGTGGTACATGGCATCACAATTGTCTTTTGGGTGGAGACTATAATGATCATAATTATTGCTTTTGTTTTTATGCACTGTGTCTTTTCCTCTTAGATTCACAATCATTTTAACACCTTCATTCAAAATGACCCGCCACTTTTTCCGTAGATTCACAATCATTTTAACACCTTCATTCAAAATGACCCGCCACTTTTTCCGTAATTGCCAAGTTGCTCTTTATTGGTGAGCCCCCATTGCTTGTTCTTTCTAGTTCCTTTTGTTGGGCTTTATAATTTGAATAGTGGGTGACTGAGTTTTTAAAGCTTTTCTTCCTTTTGCCCACTCTGTGTTTGGCTTTATTCAGTTCTCCTGCTGCCTGGCCTGTTGAACATTCTCATCCCCGAGAAATGTGGATGTAAACTTGAAATGTTCGCTGTTGAGTGTGTGGCTCTCCGTAAGTAAATCCTTGCGTTCCTTGATTTTGAGAGCCATGTCTCGTCTCTGGTTTCCTGACTGTTTTGGATCAGATTAAGTTTTTTTGTTGTTATTGCTGTTATTGTGGTGGTAAAGGATGGTAAAAATCCTTTAGACCATCTGCTCCTTACCACCTTTCTGTTGGAAGGCTGCCTGAGGCTTAGATTTCTGTTTCTTCTCAGCTTGCTGTTTCAGTACTTCTTACCTTTCTGCCTTTCAGTTGTGTCCCTTCTCCTTGGAAACTTAGCTAGGAATCATTCATATGTTTGCCTTTAGATGAAGAGTTCGTAGAGTAAAATTTTAATTCTTTGTTTTATTTCTATTTTTATTTTTTTAGAGGGAGAGTAGGGGGGAGGTCAGGAGAGAGAATGAGAGAGAGAATCTTAAGCAGACTCCACACCCAGCATGAAGCCCAGCGTGGGGCTCAATCTCACAACCCTGAGATCATGACCTGAGCCAAGATCAAGAGTCGGACCCTTAACCGACGGAGCCACCCAGGTGCCCCTAGAGTAAAACTTTCTTTATTTCAGGAGAAGTATGGTGAGGATCTATCATGTGCCATGCTCTGAAAATGGGAGCCATAAATTAGAAACTCTGAAAGGTGGAAACACTAAAAGAGGAATGGGGAAAAAATAAGAGAAAGAGGCAGAGGAGTGAAACAGACAGAGTTAAGGGGGCAGCTGTGGGTGTGGACGTGGAGAGAAAGAGGTTGAGAGATGAGGCACAGATAGAGTGATAGATGGATGAATGGGTGGGTAAATAGATAAAGGTGTGAACAGATACCAGGACCACACTAGGATGGTCAGTACTATAATTACAAATTAATTTCCCCTTCTCACTGCCTTTTACCCTCCTCAATACTATGAACATGTATCAGCTGCAATCCTGTACAAATGCAGACAATGCTGTGGTATTTCAGATTCACTGACAACAGAACCATGCATCAAAAGATCAACCATTCTGTACTACCCAAACAATCTTAGCTTTCCTTCTTTAGTGAAAAAATTTGTGCTTGTGTTCCATTCTACTTCTTGGATTACCTACATCTTGGCCTGATCCAAGAGAGGTTAGTGTTATGACCTGATGGGCAGCCGCTGAATTAATTTATGAGTTTCCTGCCGGCAAAGTCTAGCTTTATTTTTGCATATGTTATATTATGATTTATGATACATTTCATCTTAGACCCAGCTCCTTTCAGCTCCTAAAACCCTTGTGATTTCCTGATAAGAGCCATAAAGGTGTCTTTTGTTATGTTAATGAGGTCACTTTGGGAAAGGCCTCAGAGAACCAACCCTGTGATTGGAGGGTTAGAGTTTTCAATGACCTCCACCTCCCAGTCTCTGAGAGGGGAGAGGGACTGATGTTAACTCAGTCATCAATGGCCAACGACTTAATCAATCGTGACTATGTAATGAAGGCTCCATAAAAATCTCAGAGGACAGTGTTTGTAGAGCTTCCGGGTCCGTGAATATGTGGAGATACCAGGAGAGTGGCCTGAAGGGGCTTGGGAGATCCACACCCCTTCCCACATACCTTGCTCAGTGCCTCTCTACTATCTGGCTGTTCCTGAGCTATATCCTTTTACCATAAACTTGTAATCTAGTAAGTGACATGTGACTCTGAGTTCTCTGAGCCACTCTAACCTATTAATCAAACCCAAGGAGGCGATCATAGGAACCTCTGATTTATAGCTAGTTGGTCAGAAGTACAGTTTAACCACGTGAAGTGAGGTGGAGCAGTGTTGCAGGACTGTACCTTTAATATGTGGGACGGGATGGTAGGTAGGGTCAGAATTGAGTTCAAGTGCAGGACACCCAGCTGGTGTCTGGAGAGTTACTTGGATGTGTGAGGAGTGGCCCCACCTCCAGTGTGGAATTGGTACCAGAACCTGTTTGGCATCCTTTCACTTTTTATTTCCGATCTCCCTCTTCTCTGTTTGTTTCCAGCTTGCAAACATGCTCAAAAGACTAAAACCAAAAAAGAAACCCCGTCTTTGGTCTTCCCCCCTCAAACTGTCATCACACCCTGCTTTTCTTCATTGCCAAACATGTAAAAACTCTACCTTCTAATATCATTTTCTCACCTGCTCAATACGATATTGTAAAGCTTTCTTTATGCCTGTGATAGTTGACTTGACTTTCATAAAAGTCAATAATGGCATTCTATTAGCCAAATCCAGTGGCCTCTTTTTAATCTCACCTTTCCTGGTCTCTTGGCAGAATTGGGACACTGGTGTTCGCTCTATCTAGAACTTTCCTTTTTGCTGTGGAACAAAAATCAGGTTTTCCTAATGGCGAACAGGAGTTTCTGTAACTGCTTATGACCAGTCTTACCTTGGCAACCGTATGTTACGTTACCCAGAATATAGTAGGGCAGAGTGCCACTTATTAAGAAATATATTCACTATTCACTTGCAAATAGTGCAATTCATGGCCTGGTTTCTGCCAACCTCCAAGCTTAAGTCCAGCCTCTTCTCTCTCTCTTCCCCAGCTGACAACAATGCAATAATCTGTCATATGCTACATTCTTTTCTAAAAGTGAACCCTTAAGAGTCTGTTGGCATACCGGAGATTTGGGACATTTTTTTTTAACTTGGATAATATTTGTAGTTGCTTGAAATGGAGTCCTCACAGAACTGAAAGCATGTTCTAACACCAGCTTCTAGAAGCCTTGTAGCACCTTCAATCAAACCTGCATACATCAGAAAAAAATATATATATACTATTATTTAAACCATCCCTCCTCCCTCTATGCAAAAGAGAATACCTCCTACTTTGACATTACTTTAGCATTTATAACTTAGCACCTCTCTTCTGTCTTGTGCTTTAATGTTTATTAGTCTCCCACAAATCTTTGCTACCAGGAGCTTTGCATTGTCTAGATTCTTGATGTTACTCTTTTTTTTTTTTTTCTTTTTAAGTAAGCTCTACGCCCAGCATGGGGCTTGAACTCTTGACTCTGAGATCAAGAGTCCCATGCTCTAGGGATTGAGACAGCCAAGCTCCCCTTTGATGTTACTTTTTGCAATGCTAAATACATGGCAGAGTTATCCTCAGGGTGTTATGAAATTTTCACATTAATATCATGTTAATTACCTCGAGGGTGTTGGTAAGGAGTCAGTAAATCATTTATCACTATGATCATCAATAATAATAATAATAATAAAAATAACCACTGCATTCTTATAATCCTGTTCCTTATATTTTTGTTTGTTTTAGAATTATGATTGGTGTATTTTCCAGAAAATATCTAGCTATCTCACATCCCCAAATGCGGTCTTCTATATGAATTAAAAATCGTTGTTAGGAATTTTAATTACCATTGTGAAATGTTGGGGGTTACATCCCAGAATTATCCCCCATGGACCTTAACTCTAACCTGGACATGTGTCCAAGGGCTGCTTTGACTAGAAAAAAATAGATACCAGTGTAAGAGCCAAGGCCCAATGTTGGTACTTCCTACGTTTTCACCTTTGAAAGGAACTTGTTATAAATCAAAGGAAAGCTTGGCAGGAGAGCTTTTGGAGGTGATGGATATATCCTAAAATTGGATTTTGGTGATGGTTGCACCACTCTAAAAGTATTAAGAATGATTGAATCATGTGCTTAAAATGAGTGAATTTGATGGCATCTAAATTACATTGTGAAGCTATTAAAAAAGAGAAAAAAAGAAAGATGAAGGAAATATTGAAAATACTAGAATCTTCTAGTAATTGTCTGCTGGTTTTCTCTTCCAGTTGTTGTATCGAGAGCTGTGAAATTTAATTCAGTACTTGTCCTTTAATAAGTTATAGTGGTTTTAGTCTTTTTTGATACATCGTCATTAGTACCTTGCTGAAATACAGATTCTTCTCTTTAAAACATTTTTACTATAAAAATTTTCCAAAATATACAGAAGTATTGAGAATGCTCTAATAAGCCACCATGTGTCCATCTGTCATTTCTAATAATGATCAATTCTTGGCTACTCTTGTTTCATCCACTTACCTGCTCCTCCCCCTTGCCCTTGATTATTTTGAAGCAAATTCCAGACATCATAGCAACTCATTTGTAAATATTTCAGTATGTATCTAGAAGTTAGGGAGTCTTAAAAAAAATAACCAGACTAATATTATCATGCCTATATAATCCAGTATTTCCTTAATATCATCATATATCCAGACAGTACATTTTTAAACAACTGTGTGTTCACACACGTGCGTGCATGTGTGTGTGTGTGTGTGTGTGTGTGTGTGTGTAACATTTCTGAACCTGGATCCAATTAGAATATATACATTGCTATAAATCATTCTCTCTTAAATCTCTTTTAAACTACAGATTTTTCATTCTTTGTTTCCTCTTGCTTTGTTGTTGTTATTGTTGAAGAAACCATATTTTTTGTCCTTCACTAATTGTATCCTAATTTTTGTCTTTGCTAAATTGTATCCTTGTGATAATGTTTCAGGTGTTGTGTTCCTCTGACCTCTGTATTTGTTGTTAGATCCGGAAGCTTGAATGGCATTGATATTTTCTGGCAAAACCTCTTCATAGGTGTTATTGGGAGGTTCCATCAGGAAGTACATAGTGTTCGGTTCTCTTTTTTTTATGATGTTATGAGCCATGATGATCATTGCCTAGATCCATCAGTTCATTATGGCTTACAAAATGGTAATACCCCACTTTTTTTCCTTCTTAATTGATTAATTAGTATAATTTCCTCAAAATAAATGACTCCTCATAAACAATTTGGTTACTCTGAGGTAGAGTTTAGATATTAAAGTAGTAGTATTTTCAGTTTCCAAGAATAATGAATTAGTTTTCAAGAATAGGCGATTTGTTTTTGTGAGTTTTTAAAGTATCATTTTAAACTCATGATTTAAATATACCTGATGTGTTTCAGTCCATTGAGGTCATTATCCTAATTGGTGCTCAAAATATCTCATTTTGGCTACTAGAAGCCTATTTAATTTAAGCCCTACATCCTTGGTAGCTTGCTTGCTTTCTGGTATGGCAAGATGTTCTAGGCTCGTCATGGATGTTTCATTTACCAGAACTTTTCTCTCAAAAAGTTTACTGTTTACTTTTCACTGGAAATGCTATTTTGACAATAGTATTCTGGTGTTGTTCCAGGGTTGGTTATTATTTTTAGGCTTTTCCAGTAAACATAACCTAGAAGAGAGACGCAGAGAAAGAGAGAGTGCTGCACACATGTCTTCGCAGGTCCAAGATAAAATATATCATGAATTTTCACTGTTCTTCTATTTCAAATTTAGGCTTGCAAGATTTTTTTTTTTTAATTTTTTCAGTGTCCCAGGATTCATTGTTCATGCACCACACCCAGTGCTCCATGCAATATGTGCCTTCCTCAATACCCACCACCAGGCTCACCAACTCCCCACTCCCCTCCCCTCCAAAACCCTCAGTTTGTTTCTCAGAGTCCACAGTCTCTGTTTCATCTCCCCCTCTGATTTCCCCCAATTCACCCTTCCTTTCCTTCTTCCAATGTCCTCCCATGTTTTTCCTTATGCTCCACATGTAAGTGAAACCATATGATAATTGACTCTCTCTGCTTGACTTATTTCACTCAGCATAATCTCTTCCAGTCCCGTCCATGTTGATACAAAAGTTGGGTATTCATCCTTTCTGATGGAGGCATAATATTCCATTGTATATATGGACCATATCTTCTTTATCCATTCATCTGTTGAAGGGCATCTTGGCTCTTTCCACAGTCTGGCGATTGTGGCCATTGCTGCTATGAACATTGGGGTACATGTGGCCCTTCTTTTCACTACATCTGTATCTTTGAGGTAAATACCCAGTAGGGCTTGCAAGATTTTTACTTAATGTTAGCGGTGAGCTTTATTCAACGGGAGTAGTAAATACTTAACAACCTATTCTCTGAAGTGGGAATTGGTACATATCCTGATTTGTAGTTTTGGCCAATTCTTGTGGTATAAATAACCCCATCATTTCTGATTCAAGTTTAAATGATTTAAATCACTACGGACATGTAATCAAATTACTGTATTTTAGAGTAATTTAGGAGAGTTATTTTCTGTAATTGTGCCACCAAGTAGATGTATAATTAAGTTAATTTGCTTAATTTTACTTTCAGTTTTTAGGGATTACTGTTTATTTAATTTTAAGAATTAAGTAAATAATTTACGTGGTTGCAAAGTCTCTATAAAATTCACAAAGCAAGATTTATTCAAGGAAGTCTAGTTTCTTTCTACTCTATTTCATTCCCCCCCCCACACACAACCATTCAATAAATTATGGTTTATCTTTTCACTGTTTTATATTAGCAAATATCTCTGCTTTTTTCATACATCTATATCTGTATATCTTCCTCCCTCTCTTAGATAAATAGAAACCTATACAGTTTCTATATCTATGGTGTTTTAAAAAAATTGAACAGTATTTCTAGAAAACCAATCAAGAGTAGTATATGGACATTTCCTTATTCCTTTTTTACAGCTGTATAATACTTTCTTGTGTATAATATGTTTATTCATCATCACCAATTAGTGGTCATTTGGGTTGTTTTAGCTTTTTTGCTGTAAAAAAATAGTAGTATAAAGCAGTGGTTGTCAACTTTTAACATCAAAAGACATTACTGAGCCCTGTTTCTTCAAGTTTTGACTCAGTGGGGTTTTATTATATTGATTTGTTTATCCAAGTATTATTAGTTTGTATGTGTGCGTGTGTGTTTGTGTTTAAACTATTATGGAAAATGTCAATAACATAGAAGACTTGATGTGATAGTTCAAGGAACCCCCATGCATCTATTACTCATTTTCAATGATCATCAACTCAGAGGCAATTTTGTTTTAGCTATACCCTCACCCATTTTCCCTTTCTCTACTAGATTAGTTTTTAAAATCTTTTTGAAGGTTTTATTTATTTATTTGAGAGAGAGAGAGAGAGAATGAGCTGTGAGGAGGGGCAGAGGGAAAGGGAGAAGCAGACTCCCCACTGAGCAGGGAGCCCAATGCTGGACTCTGTCCCAGGACTCTGGAATCGCAACCTGAGCCGAAGGCTGATGCTTAACCAATGAGTCACCCAGGTGCCCCTCTACTAGATTGTTTTGAGGCAGATCTCAGGTTTGAATTTGGTGACCTCGATCAGATCACTTAATCTAATTAAATCTCAGTTGCCTCCTCTATAACGTGGAAATAATCATACCTATTTTCAGTGGTGTGCTGATAAATGTTTAAGAACCAGCTCTCTGGGAAAATATAAGCCCTAATTTGTAGCATTTGCCAATTTGTATGATATAAATACTCACACGGTGGCTGATTTCAAGCTACCAATGTGATATCACTGAGTTGGGAAGAGGTGGGAAGAGACGTGTGCAGTCCATGTTCTGTAGCTAGTGTAAGCTAGCTCCACCATACGGGTGCTATTTCATAGGGTAGCGGTAAGGATTTATTGGGGGAAAAAAGTGCAGGTCACATATTAAGCATCAGTAAATGGTAGCTCTCACAGTTATGATTATTTCTAGCCTAATGAGACCCCCTTCTCACTGGAGTCTTTCAACAAGTTCTTCCTCATTACATGTTTCCCTGCATCCGAACATAAAGTTCTCAGTACTATCAAAGGACCCATAAAGCAGTGTGATCCCATTCACTGACTTATTCCATATAATAATTGGCTTGCTGTACATCATAATTAAAATAAAAACTTAAATACCTTGATCCCTTAGGGAATATAGTGAAGGAATATTCATGTACTTACCTCACAGATTTCATAATTTGATGAATATTAAGTGTTTTGAGGGTTGAGTATGAAGTTATTTTAGGGTTTTTTTTAGTCTTGTCATCATTAATTACCTTCTGCTATTGATAGAAACAGCTGGGGAATATTAAAAATTTCCATGTATAGTTATGATGTAATGAACAACATATGCCCGATTCAGTTTATTGTGGCTTGGCGTGCATGTTTAAAGCCAATAAAACAAATAATTGTACTAATGTCTTTATAGATGTGGCTTAATGGTTTACTTACATTGCTTTGACATTTTGTTCATGGGGATTTGAGGAATGTTAATTGTTGTCATTGTGCACGTTTAAAAAAAACACTGAAGTGGTCTCAGTGTCTTCCGTGAGATATCTTCTCTTCTGTGTGTGATCTTTTCCCGGTGAACTGAAGGCAGGTCATAAAACACATGCATTGTTTTCCCATTAAAGATAATCTGATAATTTCTTTTTTTTTTTAAGATTTTATTTATTTATTTGACAGAGAGAGAGATCACAAGAAGGCAGAGAGGCAAGCAGAGAGAGGGGGAAGCAGGCTCCCTGCTGAGCAGAGAGCCCGATGCGGGGCTCGATCCCAGGACCCTGAGATCATGACCTGAGCCGAAGGCAGAGGCTTAACCCACTGAACCACCCAGGCGCCCCAATCTGATAATTTGTATAATCTTCCCTTTTTCTGTCTACCCATTCAACTGACCAGTTTTGTTTTTTTTTTAAAACATTTTCAGTTTTAAAGCTAAAAGGCTCAAATATTGTTGCTGGCCCACAGTCATGAACAGTTGAAATACAGAATTGAGGTCTTTTATCTCTGGCGTTCTGTTTATATGTCATGGAGGCAAGCGTGGGCTTGATCTTCAGCGCGTGTAATACAGGGCATGGGGGTTCTTTCTGTAGGGCTAGTATTCATTTCTAAGGCCAGTTGGACATGAGAGGATCAATTAATTAGTGAATAAAATTTGCATCACATCCTCAACATTTGCTATAACAAAGAATACAAGCTATTGGAGCATCACTGCTACATTGTTAAGAGTATCTTTGTGTTTTATGTGTTAAAGCAATGGGTAATCAAGGTGATGCAATAAGGGTGTATAGGAAGGGGTACATTAATGCCAGTGCTGGAACAGGTCAGAAAGCTGTGAATAAGCTAAGTACAGTCAAATACTGTATTTTTTCATGATGTTTAGGATTTGTAATTGTATACCTTAAAAATTAAAATAAAAAAAAAACCCTCCATTACCTCCCTGAAAAAGATCTTATTTCTTTTTTTTTTAAAGATTTTATTTATTTATTTGACAGAGAGAGAGAGATCACAAGTAGGCAGAGAGTCGGGGTGGGAGGGGGAAGCAGGTTCCCTGGTGAGCAAAGAGCCCGATGTGGGGCTCGATCCCAGGACCCTGAGATCATGACCCAAGCCGAAGGCAGAGGCCTTAACCCACTGAGCCACCCAGGTGCCCCAAGATCTTATTTCTGAATAGCTCTACTCCCAGCCATCTAACTATTTGGTTTGATTACCCAAATTGTATAATGATATATTTATTAGGAATGCAGTTATCATGTTAAAGGTGAACAGACAGCTATTGAATTATAGTAGCTATTGAATTATATAGTAGCTTTGTCTAACGTTTATTGAATACCATGTGCCAGATACTGTTCTAAGAGTGTTGCTTATATTAACTCCTTTAATCCTCCCAACAGTTTTAAATATCAGATGAGGAAGTGGAGGCTGAGAGAGTTTAAGTCGGCCAAGGTCACAGAGCTATTTAATGGCAGAGGCAGGATTTGAACTTGGTGGGCCTTGTGCCAGTCCTGTTGTACTTAGCTATGACATTCCACTGCATCCTATAGAGGGTATTGAAATGTAAA
Source organism: Potos flavus (assembly GCA_028534135.1). Classification (NCBI taxonomy): domain Eukaryota; kingdom Metazoa; phylum Chordata; class Mammalia; order Carnivora; family Procyonidae; genus Potos; species Potos flavus. The sequence goes on from CM052887.1 coordinate 16,330,993, forward strand.
ATAGACATGATCTATGTCTTTTAAATGCCATAGTTAACTCCCAGTAGCCTGGAAGGGGATTTAAAGATTTCCAGAGACTGCTGAACCCGGTAGTTGTGTGAAACATTTACTATGTTGTAAATGAGGTAGAAATAGCAGTGAAGCCCTAACTAGAGATAAATGTAGAAATTAAACCCAAAACCTCTGCAGAGCCTTAAAGATGTGGCTTTCCCTCCAGCCTCCTTCCCTGGTGACTTGTTTTCCTGGAGTAGAACACTGATTAGCATATTTTATTTCTGCTGTTAATACCAAGCTTGTTTGCCACGACTGGATTTGCCTGATTGGTGGCGTTTAGTACAGCGCTTGGCTGTCCTCTGTGGAGCTCTTAGACGTCAGCTGTAAATCATCTGCTCAGCCTCCCCAACTGGGAGCTCTGTACCGCCCACCCCGTGCACTGGGCTCGGGCATCCACACACTCGCCACATGCAGGCAGAATCACGCTCAGCCTCTGGGAGCAGCGCTGCAAATTAGAACGTGAATTCGTAGCGCTCTGGGCAGGCCCTTACGTGTGCAAATCCTGTTCCTTATAATTGGAATTGTGTTTGTAAATCCCTGTACACCCGGGTGAGACTATATTACACCCCTCTACGTTGGATGGAAAGGAAAAGACAATCTGCTTAAAAGACACCCAATTAACTTCGTCTAAAAACTGGACAGTACGGGTGGGATTTTTGCAGTCTGTCTCATGAAATGCACTCACAGTCTTTCAGGGAGTGCTCCTCATTACTCAGAAAATTTTTTTGTGAAATCGACATTCAATAATAGTTTAATTAGTGGTATTTCCCAGCTGTGCAGTCAGTCTTTAGAAGGAGATCTTGATGTCACCTCTTGTGACATCTTTATAAGGAGCTATATTATTATAATGTAAGCCTAACCTTTGTGTGGCTCTTATCAATAACATATGTCCGGGCGTGGTAGTGTAGTTAATTGAGTGGGCAAATATACTAGGATAGTTTTTACTAATAAATTTGCTAGGTCCTGTTTGAAGGTCTCTGATGCCTAATTTAATGATCATTTTACTGTAATCGTTTATTTGTTCTTGTAGGGTATTATGTTAGCCAGTGATTTGATTGTTAAGAAAAAGTATGGGTGACAATAGGTTACCTCTCCTTAAAGGTACATATTACTTTCAAAAATCTTGTGGACTCCTGCATGCAATTTCTAAATGCAAAGCTAGAATTTTTTCTAGGACTTTTTGTCAACTTATTTTGTTTTTGTGTATGTGTGTGTATAAATTTTCTCTCCCCTTCCTGCTGCCCATTCTTCTAATGAACTCCCCCATGATTTTATGTGGTTATTATTTACTATATATGTTGTATTTTAGGGAAGTTTGAAATTATAAATCAATATTTAGAAAATGAGTTACTCTTCTTTGATAACATCTTAATAAATCATAGCCTTTCTACCTAACACTGAGTCACAGAACATCATCCATGTTTTCATAATCATGAACTTATTTTTCTGAGTGAGAACTCTGTAGCTCCTCATGATTCTCTTCATTTCTTTGAGGCACATTATGGGTTAAGTTCAGTCTCCCCAAAAATATGTTGAAGTCCTAAACCATCGATACCACAGAAGGTGACCTTATATGGAAATAGGGTCATTGCACATATAATTAAGTGAAGATGAAATCATACTGGAGTAGGGTGGCTTCCTAATCCAATAGGACTGGTGTTCTTATAAGACAACACAGAGACACAGGGGGAATGCCATGTGAGGAAGGAGGGTTGGAATGATGTTCCTATAAGCCAAAGAATGCCTAAGACCACTAGAAGCTAGGGAAGAAGCATGGAACAGATTACCCCTCACAGCCTTTAGAAAGAACTAGCATGCCGGCACCTTGATTTTGGACTTCTAACCTCCCAAAGTGTAAGAGAGTAAATTCTTGTTGTTTTCAGCCATCCAATTTGTGATACTTTGTTATAGCAGCCCTAGCACCATAATATGAGGCATAAAACAATGAATTCAAATCAAAAACCTTTCTCCTAACACTGGAATTCCAACCTTTTCATGCCTTGCCTGGTCTCTCCTGTTAATTTTCCAGGCACTGTCCTTGACGTTCTTTGGTTTGTATCCATACACTTTATACACACTGTCATATTTATATTTCTTTCTTTGTATACACAATTCTGGGAATCACTCTCCGTTGTGCCTACAGCAGTACGAATTCTTGACTGAGGCATCCGACATCTTTCTATTCTGGCCTCCCTCAATTGCTCTTCCGGCACTTTCCTCCCTGGGCCTGCTGTACATACTACCATATCCCAGCTATTCTCACTTCTCCTTAGTTGTCTCAGTGTGTCTCAAACATTGCTGTAATAGCTTATTGATTCTCTGTCTTAAGGACATGCATTTGCTATCTCTTTGGGCTCACAAAATAATGTAGGCTTCTTTTATGATACTGAAAGTAATTTGTTTGGGATTATCAGTATCTTTGCATGAGTCTTCCATTGTATTAAGCCCTCATAGCATCTTTAATGCTTGTTGGCAGAAATCTGGCATCCTCATGCTAGATCATAATTCCATAGCAGACCCAGAAACACACTGCTGGTTGCATACTTCTGCTGGGCTCCTCCTGGCATGTTCGCCTTCATTCCCTTGAAGCATACAGCAATGGACTCAAATCAAAGCCTTTTGTCTTCTTATTCTCATCACTATTGTTATCTCCTGACTGACCGTGGGAGATAAGATAAAATTTTGACAGTTCTCTTGTCTCAGATAGTCACAAGGGAGATGATTTTTTCACATCAAATCTCTTAATCTCTTATTTCCCTCCCTGACCTGATAAAGTCTCTCAACCAAATGTAGAATTCCTCTATTAGTAAAATTTTTGAGCATACATGTGTAATTAAATATTTGTCTATTTATTTACTTTTAATTTATAAGTTCAATACATATATTCCTGTACTTACATACTTTGTATATTATAGGACATATAAATTTGACAGTAAAATATAAAAGTTCTAATATTTTCTTCCCAGCTGTAGAAATGTGTATATGAATTCTTTAAAAATATATTTGGGTTACCTTTTCAGCTAGAAACTGTAGGTAAAATTATTTCAAGTCTAAAATTAAATTTGTTTCATGGCACCTGGGTGACTCAATCGGTTGAGTGTCTGAGTCTTGATTTCAGCTCAGGTCATGATCTCAGGGTCATGAGATTGAGCCTGCATGCAAGGACATCATATTTCACTGTGACTAATGATGCCATCTCAAGAAAGTCAGAGACAACAATATAAAAGATGTAAGAAGATGGGGCACTCAGTTTGGTTAAGCATCCAACTCTTGATTTCAGCTCAAGTCATGATCTCAGGGTTTTTGAGATCGAGGCCTGCATCAGGCTCCACACTGGACATGGAGCCTGCTTAAGATTTTCTACTCCCCCTCCCCCCGGGAGTGCTCACACTCTATAAATGAATAATAAATGAATGAATGAATTGAATGAAAGTAGTATACATCATGTTTTCCTGTGATTTGTCTTTTAAAATGTATTGATATTTTATCTGATTTGGAATCACATGAGCTAAAAATATGAAATATGTTTCATTGTCAGAATTCATTCATTGTCAATGTTTTCTTGTGGTGCTTAAGCTGCTACCATGATATAAATAGATAAACTGCTTGCAATAATTGTAACATTATACATGTTTAAACTGTATTTTTTGTATTATATGTGATTTAACATTTTTTAATTTATTAATTTTGTAAGAAAACAAAGACTAAAGTTATTGAATGCAGTGCCTTTACCAGAAAAAAAAAAAGTTATTGATTCTGTACGTCACTGGGGACATGGATAGAAATTAAAGGATCCTAAAAAGAAGTTTTAGTGTTGTTGTAATAGCCAACATTTATGTAGTACATTTATTATGTGCTGGACTTTGTTCTAGACACTTTACATACATTAACTGTGGAACCCAGTGGGGTAGGTACTATTGTTTTCCATATTTCACATACGAGGAAATTACACTCATCATGGTTTTCCTCTGACTGCTGTAAAATAAACAGATTGTTGTTCTTTTTGAAAGTAGGAAATGTCATGGAAAAGAGGAAAGCAGACTTAGGAGTCTGTTCATTCATTTAGCAAACAATTATTGAGTGATGCTGTGAAAATCAATAGGATCAAATCACTTCTTTTAAGAAATTTGTAATCTAGTAAAGGAACTAGAAGTAAATGAACTGTGATAAGAGTTATTATATTAAAAGGATGTATTAATCAGAGAAATCCAGTTTTGCTGTGGTAAGAACTTAACCTCCAAATTGCAGCTTAATTCAACAGCTCTGTATAAGTCAGAGACTCTAGGGTAGTTGCCCTCAATTCAGGGACTCAACAATCTAAGGTATTTCCATCCTGTGACTATGCTATCTCAGTGTGTGGCTTCTTTTGCCATCAAGGTGAGGGAATACAGGAACCCAGAGAACTGACTCTACTCTGTGTTTCGACTAGGAAAGAGTATACATCCTTTCTGCTTGTATCCCATTGGTCAAAATTATTCACACAGCCCTTTTGAACTACAGAGAGGCTAGAGAGTGTGGGGGAGCCTATGACTGTTTGGTAAACAATAAATGCCTTGACCAAAAGGTATGTATAGTTAATTGGAGAAGAAGAGATTTGAGAAAGAGTTTGTATTCTATGGGAAGTCAATTGGAAAGTGGCAGGGGAAGTCTGAAGCCATTATAGAAGCTGGTGAAGGTAACTGAGAAACACAAAACATGAGGTTCTGGAAAGGAGTTGGAAGAAGCCTCTTCAGTACCGCGGAGAGCTCCTGTCATGTAAATGACTGTGTTACCACCTGACGTCAATAGTAACACCTTTGTTCAGCAGCATTTCATTCCATAAACACCTATTATAAGCCTGTCATAGATGTGGTAAATAAAAAATTCAAAGCACATAACAGTCTAATGAGGAAGACAGATAACTCTCTGTAATGCAATGAGTAGGTTCAATAACAGAACTATTCTCTGGGTATTGTGAGAGCGTGGAGATTCTCCTAATGTTAACCTGCGATACAGGAAGCAGTTGTACGGGAGAACTTCATGAAGGAGATGATTTATCATCTCATATGTGTATTAAGTGATGATAAAGGGTTTAACGAAGTGAGAGGAAGAAAGGGTACTTAGGCCAGGGGTCAGCAAAAAGGGGTCACTTTTTCTGTAAGTGGCCAGGTAGCAAATATTTTGGGCTTTTTAGGTCATAATGATAGGTCTCTGTTGCACATTTTTCTTTTTGTTTTACGACTTTTTCAAAATGTAAAAGCTTCTTCTTAGCTCAATGGTAATACAAACATAGGCCATGGCCCAGATTTGACCCATGGGCCAATAGTTTGCTGACCCCTAGTCTAGGCAGAGAGAACAAGAGCAAAACTAGAGGTGTGTGCATATAGCTTTATACAGTTTGGTCTTGATGGAGTGTGAAGTTTGAATAAGAGTCATGATAAATGAGTCCAGAGAAATAGATAGCGGAGACAGAATGTCACGTTGAGGAACTTAGGCCTACTTCTATAAGTGTGGATTGCCATCGAAGGATTTAAATCAGTGGAATGATAAAATCAGATTTGCATTTTAGAAAGATATTGAGAATTAGCCTGAGGAAACAAAACTGAACTCAAAGAGACCAATTAGGGAGCTGTTGGTAATGGTCAAAAAAGAGATAATGAAAGCCTGAAATAAGGCCATAGTAGGAAGATTAGGCAAGAGGGGCAGAATTGAGAAAATTTTGAGGTAACATCAGAAGGACTTCCTGATTGATTGACGGGTGTGGGGAGAGGTCAGTAATAACTCCAAGACTAGATAGATAGTGTTCTTTAACTGAGATAATAGATATTTTCTAACTCATTGATGTTCCTTCTTTAGCAGGAACTCTGTTGAAAGATTGTTAACATTTACTTTTGATTAAATTTAATTCTGATTGTTAACATTTAACATTGTTAAAATGTCTGCCATTTGTTGCAGATTTATACCATCTGGAGTCAGAAAGCAGAGGCACATTATCTGTGTTAATGTGACTCCTTGGGAAATCTGTTAGGCTTCCAGAAGTGTATGGGGAGCCTGTGCTCCCTTCTAGCAAATAGATTCACTGCTATAAGCAATATCTTTCCTGTGACAGAATGCTCACTCAAGGTAAGGGATAAGGAACCCAATGTATATAGGTTCATGGACATAGTCCTAAAAATCATGGTTGTTTACAGCTATCCATTATTTTAGCTATTTTGGTATCAAAAAAAAACAACTTCATGGAGTCTGAACTTGTTCTCTATAGTAGACATATGCCATCTATGATTATCCAACATTTTTATAAAGTTTCCCACATTGTGAGTACCACCATTCCAAAATAGAATTCCCACACTTCCTTTGTAGGGGTGAAGGCATGTAACTTAGTTTCCTCCCACTATCTAGAACAACCCTCGTGAGACTTGGATACAGAAGAGTGCAGTATGAGCTGGGGACTGAGCATGGGGATATCCATATTCCATCAAGTGCAGTCATGGAAAGTTCTTATATTTTCTTTGGAATAGCTGAGGTGAATGCTCTGTTATTTTAGTCCATATATGGTTGATGTCAAGGAGGGGGCGGTGTCAGCCTTTGTTTTATGTTGGACCGGTCCTGTGGACTTCACTCCTTGCTAGGCAGCATCCAGGTTTATTTCTGTGTATCTCCCAGAGAAGCTGCCTCATCTCACTCAACATTCCTTTAATTAGCTAGATTGTATTGTGTGGTTTACAACTGAAAGTATCAGTAGTAGACCCAGGGCCTCAGTGATATTGTATTTTATACAAAATAGAAATAACGTATCATCCAGCAATTCCACTTATGGGTAGATACCCAGAGGAATTGAAATCAGAATCTTGAAGAGATATCTGCATTTTCATGTTCCCTGCAGCACGGGTCCCAATAGCCAAGGTGTGGAAACAACCTAAATGTCCATCAGTGGATGAATGGATAAAGAGAATATGGTATATACTTACAATGGAATATGCCGTATGTGACAACATGGTTGAGCCTAGACTACATTATGCCAAGTGAAGTAAACCAGTTACAGAAGGACAAATCCTGCATGATTCTATTTATATGTGGTATCTAAAATAGTCAAACTCTAGGAAGCAGAGAATAGAATGGTGGTTGCCAGGGGCTGGGGGCAAAGGGGAAATGGAGAGTTGCTATTCCAATGGTATCAAGTTTCTGTTATGCAGGATGTTTTGTTTTGTAAAGAAAGCCTTGCCTCGAGGCTCTTTTCAGTCTCCTACATTGGCTTGGGTTTATATCTCTGAAGCCTCTTCCTCTTTGGTTTTTTCTTGCGTGCAAATGTGTAAAATCTGATGTCTAGCCTGGAAGTTGTACTGTGAATCCAACATACACCAGGGCAAGTCAAAGGAGCAGGCACCAGGTAGGGAGGCAAAATAGAGTTCTGGACAGGTAGTCAGTGTGGTGCGGCCAGTTTGGAAAGTCTGGGGCAGACAGTATGTAGTGATTCCCTGCCAGCAAACAGAGGTTAATGGGGGAGTGGGGAGTATGCAGTGTCAGGAGGGGGGCAGCAGAGGTACACTTTGAACCAGTGGATCAGAGAGCTTCAGTTAGTGGAAACTTTTACATAGCTCTTTGGAAAGGTTGCTGCTCTGTCAAACTCAGTGGCCACATAGACCTAAGGGTAACTGAATGGCTTTGACCTTTAGGGGAGCACTTCTGACCTAAAGATGTCTCACTCACATCCATATCTCATTCAGAGATGTGCCTACCAAGAGGACAAAGAGTATCCAGTAACTCTCTGATGAGAAATTGAGGGGTTTCTCATCAGGGGGGTGGTAGAGGAGGAGCACCTAAGTTTGTGCCTAGAGAAGGGGTCCTCTTCCTACTTACTCTCAGATGGTTTGCTCTCCATCACTCGGTTTGGACAAGATTTCCTTCGGATCAGGACAGGGGTCTATCCCAGAATTGAGGTACTTCCATGTAAGGATACCTGTAGGGAAAAAGCCAGTGCACAGTGTAAGATAGAAGATGTGTTCAGGTGTCATTCACTAGCTCTGTTTTCCTTGCAAGTCACTTAAAATCATCGGTTCTTGATAATTCTCCTTGGTCTCCAAAATGGGAATGATAATATTTAACACATATAGTGCTAACTATGTGCTGTATACTCATTTAATCTTCGTGACCACCCTATTACTGCCATCTCCATTTTCCTGGAGAGGAAACTGAGGAACAGTTTTTGAGTAACCTGCCCAAGATTCCGTGGCTCCTCAGTAGTGGAGCAAGGATCTGGACCCAGGCGGACTGGCTCCAGGGTCTTCGCTCTCAACTCTTCCTGACGACTGTCACTCCAATACTAGTAAGGCAATAATAGGGCTAAAGCACCAGGCACGGAGAAGGTATTTGGTAAATGGCAGGGCTGGAAGAGGACAAGAGAAGGAGGGCAACAGCAGTAATTCTCATCTTTGTAATGGCAGTGAGTGAGGAAAGAATCAGGTTGACTTAAAAGAACATCTTTTTGTGTAACTGACAAGAGGGGTGGAAATAGCACAAATCCTCATACATTTTCTAACTTATGCCCATAGACATACAATTTCAGAATGGTTTTAAAAGGTTTTTTGTGCCTTTTTGCTTCTAGACTTACACCTGAAACCAAATGCCTTTAAATCAATGTTTTAAAAATTAAGCACACTCAGTGTGTATATAGGTGAGCGTGTGTGCACTAACTATTCATTATCTAGTAGCACAACTCAAGAGCTGTTCTTTTCATATCCATTTTCATCAGGCTGGTGCTTCACAGATAAGCTGCAATAAGGATGTTTTCAGAAAGTTCTGTGATTACTTTTCAGCCTGTAAAATCATGTTACCTTTGTTGAAATGTTTGAGTATATTGACCTAGCGAAGAAGGCAAAGAATAGACAAGTCAAATTCCGTAAGTAAACAGTTATTCGTATTCAAATCAAATGAAAAGATTTAAAAAATGACTAAGAGGAACTCCATAACTCATTTTCTCTATTCACTTACAATATAACACTAACTTTCCATACCAGATTTGCAGAAGGGTCTGTTTTTTTTATTAACTGATTGAAGCCTTTAGCTATCCCTTTTAAGAAAAGAGCAAATGATAAAAATAAAAGGAATTAGAAATCACCTTAAATATTTGTCATATCTTCTGCTCTTTATGTAGACATAAGTTAATAGGTTACTAAAACTTCCTGACACAACAACATGCTTTCTGAAAGTGTTTGAAATGATAAAATAATATTTCTTTTAACTTTCCATCATTTTTATATATGAAGGCTACATTTTTCACTAACAAAAATTTGTAATACTAAGATACTTGCCCTTTCTTTGACAATATCTCATCCACAGGTATCTTAGTGCTTGAAATTTGTGAAAAATAAACCAGGGCAAGTTTCTACCCACTTTCACACTAACCATGGCAAATCGCACATAAACAGATTTGAGTTATCCACATCTTTAATCTACAAAATATAGAATAAACCCAACATGAATGTGTAACTTTCCCACTACATGGCTATTTTGGGTAATAAAGTCTTCAGTGTGCTTCTTGGAAGTGAATGGCCTACATTTTTGTGAGAATATGTACATTTTGTTGTAGAGATGGGGGAAATTATGGAACTTTTAGTTACAGTTCTAAAGATCCAAGGTGTGCACATTAAAAGCTTAGAAAACTATTCCTATGGGAAAATAGAGTTCATACAAGGTTTAGTCACAAACTTAAAATAACTGAAGACTTGTCAAGGAAAATGACATCCCAGAAGGCAAAGAAATGTGTATCACTGTCTTAAAAGGAATCATGGAAGCAACTTTAGAACAATTAAAGACACTGTGAGCCTCTTCTTGCAGAATTATAATGTGGATAAAGGAAACTCTAGTACAGATTTATATCCTTTAACCACAGCAATCGTTAAGAAGACAAATATTAGATATTTTTAAATTAGCTTTCCAATGGTTTGAATGACTTAATGAATTTAAAACACCCATACTATGTCAAAGAGTTGTATTGACTCTACTATAGAAAGTATAGCTAGGTTGTGAATATTCTATTTTTCAAGTGTATATGCACAATATTCAAAAGGAAAACGTGTTTATAACATGGATGCTTAAAGATCTTGCTAGACAAGTTATCAATTTGTAGAACTTCAGAGTTTGAAATTATACTTTACTTTCTTTGCCCAAAGTTAGATCAGGAGAGCCATACTTCTTGAAGTGCTTATTGTCTCTCATAGTCCATAATATACTTGGAAAAGTATAACTTTTTTCTCTGAGGAAGAAGTTGCACATGATCATTTTTTTGTACGAGAGTTTATACGTACCCACAACAAGGAAATAAAATTTTTGTTAATACTGTGGCACACACATATACATTTAATAAGTATATATATCCCTGAGATATATGTAATTAAGTTCTATTGCAGGTCTGATTTTCCCTTTTCCAAGTAATATTAAAAACTCAATATATGTCCTATTATCCAGCATGCAGCAGGGAAAGCACCATCGTAAATTTAAATTCATTATGAAATTCAAATTTCAGTTGTCCCAAGAATAGGTTCCCAACTCACCTACGTTAATTAGATGGTATATGTCTTTCATGACACAAGCCATTAAGAAGATCATTGTGGCCAAGGCAGTAAATTTTATTTCATAGAACACTAGAAGCTGAGTATATTCATCCTTCTCTTCCTGCTCATTTTACGTTTGCACATCTGCTCGTTATGTCTGCCTTTGTGAGAGGTCCTCCTATCTTTTCTTTTGTTCATTTAGATTGTACTCAGAGAGCTATGGAACTGAAGGGGGTATTAGTGATCATGGACCAGCAGTTTACAGATGTCAGAACTGAAACTTGAGAGGAGGTACTCTAACAAGGTCATTCAGCCGTGTGTGGCAGAGTGAGGGGACGGTCTCTTGATTATAACCTGCCGCCTCGTGTAAATAAAAACAAATATGGGAAATCGTGGCTTTTCCCTAGAGACTCAGCTCCAGCCTCCCTCTTCAACAGTGCCATTTCTGACCAGATAGGAGGACACTGGTCTGAATCCAGGCTATACTCTACTCTCTCTATGACCAGGAACACATTCTTTTATCTGCATCGTCTCAGGGTCCTCACAGGTAAAATGGAGAAACCAACAGCTCCTCCCTCACAGGGTTGTTAAGAAGCCTCAAATAAGTTAATATTCATGAAATGCTTACAATAGCACCAGGCCATAATAAGTGCTCAGTTAAGTATTACCATAACCATTATTATAATTGTTTCTATTAATCACTCTTCTCCTATTTTATAACTCTTCACAAATACAGCTTCATTTAGCACTACTTATTTTCCAGGTATTTTATTTAGAATGTCAGTTTTCTCCAGTTTTCTCTTTCCAGCTCAAGTCATTTCGGGATAGGGACCATGTCCTGTGTTACTTCTGTGCACCTCCACAGGGCTTAACAGAATGTTTGAGCCAAACTAGATATTCTGTAAATAGTGTTATTTCCTGCTGGTTGGTGTTAAGATGAAGAGATTGCTAATAGTTGCAGCTCTGACTAACCTATAGCTATTTTCAAAGAAAATGCCAATTAAAATGTGGTAACCAAGATATGGAAGCAACTCAAATGTCCATCCATAGTCGAATGGGTAAAAAGATGTGTTATCGTATATCATGTATATATGATAGAATGTTAGCTGCAAAAAAAGAATGAGATCTTGCATCTTGCAACAACATGAATGGACTTAGAGGTTGTAATGCTAACTGAAGTAAGTCTGACAAAGACAATTACCATATGGTTCCATAATATATGGAATTTGAGAAACAAACCAAAACAAACAGAGGGAAAAGCCGGATTCTTTTTTTTTAATTTTTAAATTTTTAAAAGATTTTTATTTATTTGGCAGAGAGAGAGAGAGATCACAAGTAGGCAGAGAGACAGGCAGAGAGAGAGGGGGAAGCAGGCTCCCTGCTGAGCAGAGAGCCCGATGCGGGGCTCGATCCCAGGACCCTGAGATCATGACCTGAGCCGAAGGCAGAGGCTTTAACCCACTGAGCCACCCAGGTGCCCCGAAAAGCCAGATTCTTAAACACAGAGGACAAATTGGTGGTTGCCAGAGGGAGGTGGGTGGGGGAATGAGTGAAATAGATAAAGGGTATTAAAAGTACACTTGTGATGAGCATGGAGAAATGTATAGAATTATTGGATCATTATATTGTACACCTGAAGCTAATATAACACTGTATGGTAATTATACTTCAATTAAAAACAAAAAAAGAAAATGTGAAAGCAGTATAATAGGCTAGGGCTCTTTGTTTAAAAAGCAAAGACCACTGCACACTCCTAGTATTTGAAGGTACTGTAGTAAGGCCCTCAGAACATGTTTGGGTGGTTCTAGGAGTAGTGGGTAAAGGATTGAATATTCTGCATTACTGTCAGGGCCCTTGTGTAAGACACTGCTGGATACTTTCAAACTATGCTGTTGGTACCCTATCAGTATTATTCTAAGCCCTGAAGCCTGGACAACATCTTACTAAGACACATTTTTTGCACGTTCTTGACTACACATTGGAATTGCTTGGTGAGCTTCTGAAACTCCCAGTACCCAGGCTTTATCCCCAACCAGTTAACTTAGAATCTCTAGGAACCAGTATCTCATCTCTTCGGATGATGCCATTATACAACCTTGTTGGGGGAACTACTGTGCCAGACAGCTGGATGGCAAGAATATTGTTCTGTGGTAACTTTATCCAGAGTGGGGTGTGTCGTAATTACAACAATATAGCTATTTTATAAAATGTTGTGAAGTAATATGCAGCCTAGACATTGAGTCACTTTCTAGGAGGGGTTTTGAAGAATAGGGAGCTATTTGAATGTGAATCCTGTTACCAAGGCTGTGAAACCCTGAAGCTTTATTTTGTTTGATTCATTTCCCTTCCCACACGATTGTGGCTGGAGCACTTGTGTTCTTTTTGGTCAGGCTGACTCCCGCAGACGTGTCATTTTCCACACACACGCAGGATTTCTGCTTTATGCCCAAACAGAGTGGAGTGGCAACTCCTGAGTCATGGCTTTTGAGTCTCCTGCAGCACTCTGTGATTTCCCGGGGGAGTCTCTTATCCTCCCTAACCTTGTGGTTTCTCTGGCTTGATGAATTTTGTCTCAAGACATAGTTTAAAAAAATAAAAACTTGCATGAGAAAAAAGGGATCGTTAGGCTATGTCAAAATATAGACCTGTTTTTCTCCTTTGTCCAGTATGATCTATTCCTTTATTCTAGAAGATTCTGTTTCACTAGGTAATGTAACATACGTGATATCTTTTCTGTTGCTTTTAATTTTTTTAGTTAAATCATTCTTGTATTGATTCAGAAAAAAAACATTTCTTGACTATCTGTGATGTGTCAGACATTGTGATAGTTGTTTGGAATATAACAATTAAAGACCTAGCCCCTTATAGGTCAAGTGCTATGATGAAGCATGTATGAACTGTTATGATGACATGTAGAAAGGGCACCTGTCCAAACGTGATGGGGACTCTACTTAATGTATTGGATCATTTAATTCTCACAATAACTTTGGGATAAAGGGGACAGACATGGTATTTCCATTTTATAAATAAGAAAACTGGGTCTCAGAGTAAGTCATTTGCCTAAGTTCATGAAGCCCGGAAGTGAATTTTTTATTTAACTGCTCATTCCTGGAAATGCTTTTATTAATATTATTATTAATAAAATTTGGTTTTAGAGCACTTTTAGGTCACAGCAAAACTGGAAAGTATAGACATTTCCCATATACCCCCACAGCTCCCCACTATTGTCTGCTTCCTGAACTACAGTGATACATTTGTTACAGTAGATTAACCTACACTGACACATCATTATCATTCGGAGTCCCTAGTTCACATTAGGATGTGAACAACACTCTTAATGTTGTACATCTTTGTGTTTTAACAAATATATAAGGACATGTGTCCACTATTATGGTATTAAATGGAATTGTTTCACTACCCTAAAAATCCTTTATGTTCTGCCTTTTCATCCTTGCCTCCCTCTAACCCCTGGCAATTGGGGATGTTTTTACTGTCTCCATAGTTTTGCCTTTCCCAGAATGTCGTATAGTTGGAATCATACAGTATGTCATCTTTCCAGATTGACTTCTTTCATTTAGTAGAATGCGTTTATTTATCCGTGTCTTGTCATGGCTTGGTAGCTCATGGCCTTTTGGCTCTGAATAGATACTCCATTGTTGGAGTATCCACAGTTCCGTTCCATTCACTTATTGAAGGATAGCTTGGTTGCTTCCAAGCTTTGACAATTGTGAATAAGACTGCTATATACATCCATGTGCAGGTTTTTTTGTGGACAGAAATCTTTAATTTACTTGGGTAAATACTATGGAGCGTGATTGCTGGATCGTACAGTAAGCGTGCGTTTATTTCTGTAAGAAAATGCCAAATTGTCTTCCAAAGTGGCTGTACCATTTTGTATTCTCACCAGCAGTGAATAAGAGTTCTTATTGTTTCACATCCTCGCCAGCATTTGGTGTCGTCATTGTTTTGTACTATGGCCATAATAGTTGGGAAGTAGCATTTCATTGTTGTTTTAATTTGCAATATTCTAATGACCTATGATGTTGAACATCTTTTCATATACTTACTTGCCATCTGTATATTTTTTGGTGAGGTGTCTATCCAGGTCTTTTGCCTATTTTTTAAAAATTGAGTTGTTTATTTTCTTAGTGTTATTTATTAATATTTTATGTCAGAGGTCAACCTAAGAGAATCATCTTCTTAAAAAAAAAAGCATCTCTAGATACCTTAGCTGGGAGCTGACCTGGCCTCACAGCTGGGCCGTGGTATTCTCACATGGAATGTAAACAGTTTTACAGATCAGACACCAATCAACATCAGACAAGGCCACCTTAAACTGATGGCTTGAGCCAAAACCAAGACCACTTTGTAATCATACCTGCCCACAGACAAAAGCAAGAACATGGTACAAATCACAAAAATGACCATCCCCCTCTCCATGCTAACTTGAATTTTATCGATCACAGCTTCAGCTGGTGTCATTCCTTGTCTCCCATATACAAATTAGTAAGGCACTCCATGATAAAATTGCCCCCACTTTCTGATAGCACCAAATCCAGAAGCAAAACCACCTATCCCTGTAACCTCCCCAAGCAGGATTGGGGGGGTCCCAGGATGCAGGAATTTCAGTACTAAAATCAGAAAATTCCCAGGACAGCTTGATCACCCTACTGTCTAAAATAAACCTACCGTAAGCCCAAATAGTTTAACAAGTCTTTGCTAACATCCTCTTACTGAGATCCTTCCCAGTTCCCAGTAACATTTGGTCTTGTTTGCTGTAAATACTTCCACTAAATCCAGCCTCGTTTTACTGTAGGTATGGCTCTGGTCTTTGTTGACGGACAGAGACAAAGTAACAAAATCTAAGCCAAGCAACTACAAGAGCAATGAAACTAGTAGATTACCCTGTAACAAAAATGTTTTAAATTATTAATATCCTTCTAACAACAGGACACGGAAAATTGCGTAACTTATTGGGGCGACCGAACAGCATGATGAATCTCAACATACAAGAAAAATGTCCAGCAAATATTGTTAATGCCATGATAAGAAAGAGCTTGTTTTGTTGTTTTATTGACAGCTTCCCTTCCTTTGTGTCTCTCAGGGATCATGTCTGACCACCAGTTTGGTAACCAGTTTATGTGCAGCGTGGTGGCCTCACATGTGAGTCATCTGCCCACAACCAACCTCAGCTTCGTCTGGATCGCTCCACCTGCTGGCACCGGCTGCGTGAATTTCATGTAAGTATCCAAACTGTCTGTGACCAGTAGGGAAGGCAAATAGACCTCTCACTGGATGACATACAGGCTATGTATTTAAATGTATTGTTTTAACAGATTTGACCTTAATTAAAGTCACTAATTTTGGTGTCAAAAAGAGGTCAAGATCATAAAAAAGATAACTTGAGCAATTTATTTTTGCATATTTCTCTATACTTCAAGAGATGTAAATTGGATCTTAGCTGACAAAAATACACAATAGGATAAAAGTATGTGAAGAAATCAAGGCAGTAGGAAAATGAATGTTCAGAAAGTAAGATGGAAACAAATACAAAAAAATGCCATGAGGCTCCATCCATGTTTTGGAAGAAGATCACAAATTTAGCTTTCAGCTCTCTGGCCATTAGTGCCAAGATTGGAATGTGATCAGTTAGGTGACGGATGGTGATGAGAAGTCAGGGAGTCTGTGGAAACTTAATGACCCTCTCATATGCTTTCATTAAGAGGCAGCTGGGGAATGTGGTAAACGATGTCCCAACAGTGTCCTTAGATACTAACACTGGGCTGGGGCGTTATACACAGCAAAGGCTGTGACTTACTCCATCTCTCAATGTAAACTCTACCCCTACCCCTGCCCCAGAATCTCCACTCCTCCTACTTCCTAGTCTTCTCTCTTTTTTATCCCATTTTTAACTTTTAACATAATATACTTCATTTAATTATGTGTATTATTTATTGTCTGTCTGTTCCAACTGAAATGCAAGTTCCTTGAAAGCAAGAATTTTTTTTTCTGTTTTGTTAACTGATTTGCCCCAACTGTCTAGAACAGTCTCTGGCACTCAGTACACACTCACTCAATATTTATTTAATGGAGGAGTAGGCCAATGGAATAAGGCCAAAGGCAGTTCCAAAACAGTTGTTCTATGGGCATTTGGGCAAAAGAGAGCTGGAAGGCATCTTGAATGGTTTTCTATTCTGAACCTTCTGCTCAGACAACATCCCATAAAACCTGCATACTCGAAAATTTACCACTACCTGTCCTTCCCCTTTAATAACATACAGTTCACGGTCGAGGGTTCCTATGGCTCCCACATCACCAATTATAGACTTTCTACCTATTCTCTGGGTTACCCAAGCTGCAAACATCAGATTAATCCTATCCAGTTGATTGACATTTAATCCTATCATTTCTCCTTCAGAAAGTCATTCATACTTAAACCTTTTCCTTCCAGTACCTTTTGCTCACATGATTATGGTAGCTTAATAAGTGATCTCTTCTCCTCCAGCCCGTTTCTCATCCAGTCCATCCTGGGCATTGTCATCTAGCTAGTTTTCCTAAGGCACAACCTTGATCACTTGAAACCTGGATCCCTTAACCTTCCTTTCTGAGGACCATCCCTTTGGCTTGGGTTTGAAGAGTCTTCCCATTCTTGATGTGTATCATCTTCTGTTTTATCTCCCGTGTGCGTGTCCTGATCAGGCACAAATTGCAGAACTTCCCACAACTCTGTAAACATTCCATGACTTTCTCTTTCTCCATGCTTTCTTCTTAGCCCAAAATGCTTTTTCCCCCTCAACTCCAGTTATTAAAGTCTTACCCATTCTTTAAAGCCTGTTTAAAATGCCAACTCTTCTATAAAGCTTTCCAAGATATCAACAACAGAAGTGATGTGTACAATTGCATTTTGCTTGTAACTCTATTGTAATGCTGATTGTATTTTACTGTATACTTATTTGAGCTAATTTCTTACCTTTGCTATTAGATCAGATTGGACAGGGATACATTTTTACTTCTTTGTGATTCTCCCCACAGTTGGTACAACACCTCACACATAGATATCCCAGAAGATGACCTTTGAATTAAATGATGTTCAGTGTTGTCTTTTCCTTTAGTTTAATAGTGATCTCTGACTCTCTCCTTTGGAATGCTCTATCTTATTCGTGTTGGCACCGGGAAAGGTAATTTAAATCCTCGCCCTGTATAACTTCTTCATTTAAGACAAGAATTACTTTTTTGAAAACTAGAACATAAAGTAGATCTGTATCAGCAGCATACAACTGCCTATTTCCAAGTAAATATAGTTTTGAATTGAATCTATTTAAAAGTGGTATTTGATGGCTTCTGACCTCACTGTTCTCAGGGTCCCAAATTCTATTTTCTTCTGAGAAATAACTTAGGTATTTTTAAAAAGATTTATTTATTTTAGAGAGAGAGCACATGTGCACCTGAGCAGAGGGAGGGACAGAGGCAGAGGGAGAGGGAGAGAAGCAGACACCCCGCTGAGCACAGAGCCCAACAACGTGATTTTCAATCTCAGGACCCTGAGATCATGACCTGAGCCAAAATCAAGAGTCAGACACTTAACCAACTGATCCACCCAGGCACCCCATAACTTAGGTATTTTAAGTCTTAACCCAAGCAATGTTTTCTTAGAAAAATATTGTTTGGTCAGAAATAATATTTACCAACTACAAAGAAGTTCATATGCCCTCACTCATTATTGCCCAATAAAATTTTGATGAATGCAGTTTTCACTTTTTAGCATTCTTTAAAAAAAAAAAAAGATTTTATTTATCTGTTTGAGATAGAGCTCAAGAGGTTGGGGAGGGGGGAGAAGGCAGACTCTCCTCTGAGCAGAGGGCCCTATGTGGGCTCGATCGCAGGACCTTGAGATCATGACTTGAGCAGAAGGCAGATGCTTAACTCGCTGAGCCACCCAGGCGCCCCTTAGCATTCTTAATAAGCAGTTAATTCTTCCTTATTGTAAGCCATGACTGCATTGAATGTTACACAGAGTAGCTGCTTCCCATGTGGGCAGGATGCTTTTGTTGATCTCTTTCCCTAATTAGTTTGTGAGAGAGTCCAGGAACACTGAAGCAATTTATTTGAAATTTTCTGAGCCAAGTCTTGCAATTTCTTGCCTTTGTTTCTTTCTCCAGTATTTATGATGTATTCAGTAGAGCTCTGTATAAGAGTTAGTATCTGTAATTAGTATGCGCCCAGCAGTACTTGAAGGAGATTGTTAATGTTCAACAGTAACTTTGAGTATTAAACAAAAATAAAATAACACAAAATCTATGGCATTTGAATGTAAATATGCCATGATTCTCTCTTTTCTGACTAATCCCCAAAATTAAAGCTGTCATTTTTTTTCCTTTTTCTTTAGAGGGAAAGGGGGAGGGGCAGAAGGAGAGGAAGAGAGAGAATCCTAAGCAGGCTCCATCTCATGCTCCTGAGATCATGACTTGCACTGAAATCAAAAGTCGGATACTTAACTGACTGAGCCAGCCAGGCACCCCTTAACTGGACTTTAAATCCCCCAAAGTCAGGGACTATGTAATAGTATTTTTATAAACCTAATAGTTCCCAATGCTAACACTGTGAACAATAGAATGCCATCAGTAAATATTTCTTAATAACTAATAACAATATCATATTTCATTGATCTCCAGATACAGATTTTTAACATTTTGGGAACTCTGAAGTAGAGTCGCATCGTACCTTTGATGGTATCTTACAATTATAATTGCCAGAGGTAATTTTATTTTTTAATATCTTACAAATGATGGCATCTCGGATTTGAAGAAAACCAAGCGACTAATATTGATCATTTACCCTGTACTTGGTCTCTCTAAAGCTGGCAATTAAATTGACACTGCACCCAATTTTATAATCTGATGTTAGTACAGCAAATGTATGATGCAAACTCTGTGGTTTTAAAACCCAGTTTTCTATTTAAAATTCTTTAAAAAAAAAAAAACCATAGTAAGAATATGGAACAGGGGCACCTGGGTGGCTCAGTTGTTAAGCGTCCACCTTCGGTTTAGGTCATGATCCCAGGGTCCTGGGATCAAGCCCTGCATCAGGCTCTCTGCTCAGCAGGAAGCCTGCTTCTCCCTCTCCCACTCCCCCTGCTTGTGTTCCCTCTCTTGCTGTTTCTCTCTCCATCAAATAAATAAATCTTTAAAAAAAAAATTATGGAGCATTTGAACTCAAGTCCAAGACAATTATATAATGTGCTGTGCGTGCTTTTCCTAGGGAAGAGTAAGTGGCATACTCGCTGAGTAAATCAGGTTTTATTGATAAACGACTTAGCCACATAGTCACTTGGGCTATCTGTTTATAGCCTTTCTTGTTAAAAATAATCAAGTAAGAGATACTGAGGAGAAGATGTCCTGAAGATAAAGTTGCTGGCTATACTGGTACAAATGTATTAAATGGATCAGTAACTAAAATTATTTTATCAGTACTTTTATGACACCTATCATTTACATTTTTAAAAAAGATTTATTTATTTATTAGAGAGAGAGAGAGAGTGAGCAGAGGGAGAGGGAGACAAGGAGACTCCACACTCAGTGTGGAGCCTGATGTGGGGTTTGATCCCACAACCCTGAGATCATGACCTGAGCTGAAATGAAGAGTTGGATGCTTAACCAATTGAGCCACCCAGGCACTCCAGATATCCTTTATATTTTAAGTGATAATTTTACTCATAGAACTGCTTAGTATTCAGATCTTACATCAGTATGGTTTGTCTTTACTTTTATATTTGACTAGTCTTGAGTGACTAGTAAGCCTTGACTTTAAAGAGACATTTAATTATCCAAACTTCTTGGATGTAAGACCCCCCCCCCACCACCAAAAATCCTAAGGGCAAGGAGATGGTGCCGAGAGAGGAGAGGAAGGAAGGGGAAGGAGGAGGAGGAGGGAAGAGGCAAAAAGATAAGGACAGAGCAAGGGGAAAAGGGAAGAAAGGAAGGAAAGACATCTTCCAGTCCTCTAATCTGATAAGTTAGTGAGAAACTACCAGGGAAAAGAGGTTGTAAAATAACAACTGTAACACTAATATTTTTCAAAATGTGCTGGCCGCTGTTCCAAGTAGTTTATACCTTTTACTCCATTCTCTTCTTGTAGTAATTCCATGAAGTAGGTACTCTTCTTTTTTTTTTTAAGATTTTGTTTATTTATTTATTTATTTATTTATTTATTTATTTATTTGAGAGAGAGAGAGAGAGAGAGAGACGAGGAGCAGGGGGGAGGGGCAGAGGGAGAAACAGATTCTCTACTGAGCAAGGAGCCCGACTCAGGACTCGAGCCCAGGACCTGAGATCAAGACCTGCGCCAAAGGGAGACACTAACTGATTGAGCCACCCAGGCGCCCAAGGAGGTGCTGTTTTTCTCTCAGTTTGCTGATGAGGAAATTGAAGTACAGAGATGTTAAATAATTTGCCTAATATCACTCACGTAATGGTCGACACAGCCTGGATTCAGAAGGCAGTCCAGTTTCAAGCAGGTGGTTTTTCCTCTTCACTGCAGTTGCCTCTGACATGATCTCTTCTCTATTTTATTATGGTAATACATCCACGGTAGGGATACAATGAAAATTATATGGAGTTGGTAGCTGGTATCAGCATCTCTCAGATTTTTTAACTGACCAATATGGGTTTCCTATCCTCATTTTGAGATCTATCTCTAGATGACGCATAGTAATATTATCTAACTCATTCAAATATCAATAGGCACCTGTTTATTTATTTAAAATTTTTAGTGCCAAAATATTTACTGAAAGTTTTCAAATCTTTCAAAAGCGTTACATAAAGTGAACAAACACAGGGAAACTGATGACAAATCAGACACTGAAAACTAAAATCTGGGTAAGTCTATGAGGGCATGAAGGGGAAAAAGGGAATATCTGTGAGCATTTACTATGATTAAAACACTGTAGGGGCTAGGGGCACCTGGCTGGCTCAGTCGGAAGAGGATGTGACTCTTGATCTCGGTGTCATGAGTTTGAGCCCCATGTTCGGTATAGAGATTACTTAAATAACTAAAACTTAAAATAATAATTTAAAAAAGCACTGTATTAGGCTCTTGTACAAATATATGAGGCACCTATTTAAATTTCTGAAATGTAGAGAACATATTAGATTTATATGCCAAACATGGCTTTGATCTCGATATAGTGTGATGCAGGTTCATTCTTTGGATGCTGATTATATCCTATCCCTTATCACAAAGGGATTCCATTAGGGAGGGAATGTGTGTATTAAAGACAAAACTTATCACTATTAGATTTAGGTTTAATTGCTTGGACAGAGATACTAACATAATATTAGAGTTAAAATGGAGCAGAAAAGATCAGATTTGTGCCCAAATTAGTGACAATTTAACCGTAAGTCAAATCCCCGAAAACTAAGAACCGAATTGAAGCAAGCGATGTTCTATTTAAAATACTGAAGCAACAACAAAGAATGAACTCAGGCCAGCGAAGAGGTACACAAGTGGACTATATTTGAACATTGACATTTTAAGGGAAGATTCTCCTAGAAGACTAATTTTTTAAAAGTATACTAAACAAGAAGACAAAAAAAAAAATCATTTAAAAAATTGAAGACAGCAGCAGTTTCTGAATACCAGACAGGCTGGAAATCATACCGATGCACAGATTTGAAGTGCTGCCTTGAATCTATCTCAGAAGCCTTTAATTTTTGATGAGAGCCATTCCACTGTGTCTGGAGGATTCCTCAGGAAAGATAGTATGGTTGCCCATTTATTTCCATCCATCAGAAGGAAGCATCACAGATGTATTTGCCTTGTTATTTAAACATTTGAAATGAGATCAGGGACGCTCCCATGGGTGCATTTATTGGGAGTGCATTCATACCTACAGATAAGGCTGCCAACAGTTGATACATACAAATGTTATTTTACTTTCTAGGTTTACATAGCTTACTGCAAAAATAAATCACTTCTCATGGAAGGCTAACATGATTGTATCCACACTGTTCGATAAAACCAGATATGCTATTTTCCATTGGAGGAATTTTATCTGTCTCTTAACTCACAAGTCTCTTATTTTTTTCCTGATGGTCTAGTTTTCTTTTTTAAACAGACATTTCCCAACCCGAGACAATTATTTCAGTGCTGCTCAAAAATGTACCTTTGAATGACGGGATGAAAAAAAATATTATCTACCCTTAAAAGTGAATGGCTAGGACCCTGATGGTTCTCACTCCCTGTAAGCCCCTGTTTTTCATCAAAGTTTAAATGGCCATTTAGGCGCGGACAAGGAGACAGTCTAAGTTCAGGGTCTAATGTGTGTTCTTATTTATTAGCTTTTTGGCAAATGAGGTCAAGATGCTTCCTGGGAATTTAAGTTTTAATTTTAGGAAGTGTGATAAAATGTTGAGATAAAATATGTCCATTAATCTCCAGGAAGGTCTAAAGAAATTATTTTTTATGTTAGTTATACAACATATTTTTAAAAATTTAACAGATACTCAAAAGGAAAAAACTAACCCCTTTGTATTACCTGTCTTCTTCCTTCCTATCACCTCCTTCTTCCAAGAAGCCACAGTGTAAACAAACAGCACTGGTTATATTAGGGCAATTTACTGGAGTTTCATAGGACTGTTTTCTTTGCATCATAATCATAAGACCATCTGAGAAGTAGAACTGCTTTATAGTGAGAAAATTTTCCTATTTCACTAATGAACTGTGTTTAGGGTCCAAGGACTATCCCACAACAAATGGTTGTATTAGTGAATTTGTTCTTTTCTTAAATCTCTGCTTGTTTTTTCTTTTGGGTAGAAATACCAGTTTTTCCTAATGTTAAGTCTAGAAGCAAATATAGAACAAACAACCAAAAAGAAAAAAGCTTATGGCAAACCCATCCTTTCATTCTTCCCTTCCCTTCGTGTAATGGAATCATAACTTGTGAGGGGTACTTAAGTAAATGGACTGAGGTTTGGAATCCTCAAGATGCTCCTTATTACAAGGCCTTGTGGTTTAGATGGGATTACTACTCCACTTGGCACTTATTACTTGAAATCACATGGAACATTTGTGAAAGCAAAAAAAGACCGAAGTCGGTAAATCTAAATGCTTTATGTATTTCAACTCTTAGCAGTTCTCTGCATCTAATAGAAATTTCCTAAATGAGATATGGGCAGAGATTTGGGTTATTTCTTCATTAGTAGAATTGATAAACCAGTTTTAAAGGCCTTGTGTGTGAAATTATTATTTTTTTTTTCAAATTGCCTACGCAGTCAAAAATAGTGATGACAAAGATGTCTGGGAGCCAGGTGAATAAATTTTTCTCCTGGCAGCAACAACTCCATGGTTTGCCAATACAGTGACTTGGATAATATATACTAGTAGCAAGATTTTATTTAGCTCTGCTTTTTTTTTTTTTTTGGTAAAATCTCTGACTATTAAGGCATGATTTTAGTGTAGTAGACTTTTGATTGCTTCTTCCAGATAAGAATTTTTAAAAGAACTTATCCACTGTGACTTACTTGGATATACATATAGACATATCTTGCTTTATTGTGTGTCACTTTAGTGCAATTAACAGATACTGCGATTTTTACAAATTGAAGGTTGTGGCAACCCTACATTGAACAAGTCTGCCAGTGTCGTTTTTCCAACAGCAGTTGCTCACTTTGTGTCTCTGTGTCATGTTTTGATAATTCTTGTAATATTTCAAACTTTTTTTTATTATTTTCCTATTTGTTATGGTGATCCTGGTCAGTGATCATGACTCGCTGAGAGCTCAGATGATGGCTAGCACTTTTTGACAATAAAGTGTTTTTAACTTAAGGTACGTACTTTTTTAAAGGCGTAATGCTATTGCGCACATAATATACTACACTATAATGTAAATATACCTTTTATAGGCACTGGAAAACCAAAA
Source organism: Potos flavus (assembly GCA_028534135.1). NCBI lineage: Eukaryota > Metazoa > Chordata > Mammalia > Carnivora > Procyonidae > Potos > Potos flavus. The sequence continues at coordinate 16,355,491 of CM052887.1, forward strand.
AATTCATTGACTCATTTTATTGTGATATTTGCTTCGTTCCCATGGTCTGGAACCAAACCTGCAATACCTCTGCGGTATGTAGTTATGTTTATATTTATGTATATATTTACATACAAACATGTGTATATTCATATATATGCACATACACACAAACACACATATATATTCTAAAATTTGTTTAGAACTATACTTTCTAATACAGTAGCTACAAGGCACATGTGGCTATTTAAATTTAAGTTTAAGTCAAATAAAATAAAAAGTTCAGTTCCTCAGTTGCACTAGTCACACTTCAAGGTCTCAGGAGTCATGTGTGTCTAGTGACTATTACAGTGGATAGCACAGATCCAGAACATTTCCATCAGTACAGAAAGTTCTAATGTGCAGACCTGAGAGAATCTAATGAATTATTTTTTCCTCTAATGTTACCTTAACATTCACAGAATGTAACCATGTACTTCAAAGAACATATAGAAGGAGTGAAGTAAAGCTAAGGTTTTGCGATGGCCCTGTGAACTTAAAACATCATAACTGCTTAACCTGGCCAGGCAGGGTAATTTTTTTTTTAGAAAGCTGGTTTACCTAACTGTTCTTTTTTTTTTTTTTTTTTTTTGAGATTTTATTTATTTGTCAGAGAGAGAGAGAGAGAATGAGCACAAGCAGGGGGAGTGGCAGACAGAGGGAGAAGCAGACTCCCCGCTGAGCAAGGACCCCCCCCCCCATGCGGGCTTGATCCTAGGATCCTGGGATTATGACCCAAGCTGAAGGCAGACGCTCAACTGACTGAGCCACCCAGGCGTCCCTACCTAACTGTTCATTTTAATTTTGTTTGCTAAGGCAGAAGTTTCTATCGACCTTAATTTTATGGGGACCTTAACTTTATATAGGCCAAGTGTGACAGGTGGGGATCCCCTCTGGTTACCTTCTCACATACAGTGCTCAGGGCTTAGTACCACTCTTTGGCTACCCTGGGCTAAGGCACTGTTCTTCTCCCTGCCCCCACCATTGGGTCTCACACTGCCTGTCCCCCTCATCCCCTGCCACAGTGTTTTAAGTTCAGGGCCTTCTCAAATATGCCCTTACCCCGTGACAACTTACCACCATGAACCTAAGATTTAAAATGAGCTTGTCTAGAATGCTTATCATTAATATGAAAATAAACAATAATGAAATTTGGAATACCATTTGATGATGATGATGACAATGACGATAGTAGTAAAAATAGCAATTTCCACTTAGCACCCACATACTAGGCAGCCTGTACTCAGTTCCTGTACTTTCCTAGAACCACTATTACTGAAGAAAGAGCTTGAAAAGCTCACAGAAATAGGTCTGTTTTCATCCAAAACATGTTCTTTTAGCTACCATCCTATATTACCACTCTGTGTCACTGCTAAAATGATAATTGTAAAGGTAGTGTAGCAACTTCAGAGATATTTGGAGGGTTAAGTGACAAAAACATTAAAAAAATGCATTTCTACTATTTCAGATACATTAAAATTATGTTTGTAGAGGACTTCTGGCATCGTGGAAGACTGAGCTCTTGTGGCAGAAACTCTATTAAAATCACATAGAGACTTTAGATAAATGAGTACATATTTAAAATACATATAAAATTGGTTTGAAAGAAAGTGAGGACACGAGGTGCCAGAAGAAAGGAGAGGTATGGAGACTAGATCAGGAAGTGGGAGCAGACAATATGGGGGGTCTACAGGTATTTTAAAGTTGGGTTTAGTTCGTAGGCCTGGAGTTTTAACCTCAGTGGGATCTGGAGTCATCACTGAGAGCCTCTTCAAAGACAGTAGGAGAAAGGAAAGGAGGAGATGGCACTGGGCCCACTGCATGAAGCCTGGAGCCTCAAAGTATCATCCAACTCTGCCTGGGAAAACAGCAAAGCTTGTCATCTGACTGAGACTTTTGGTAAAGTAAGTTGCTATGAGAAACTAAAACTCTCCGTGTGAGGAGTCTGACTTGACTTTACCTTATTAACCTGGTATAGAACATCAAGTTAAGAAAGTAACATCTAATGGAAGCTTTAGAAGGAAAGAATAGAAAGAACGAGGACAGACCTATTTGAAGAGATTATAGTCGAGAATTTTCTAAAACTACGGAAGATGTGAGTCTTTTCTATCTAAGCAACGTAAATAAAGTTAGCATTGAATCAGATCGTGATGAACCTTCAGAGTATCAAAGAGAAAACCTCGAAGACAACCAAAGACAAAAGGTAGATTACCTGTCATTTTAGTCTGGTAGTGACTTTCTCATCAGCAACAAGAGATGCCAGGAGCCAATGGAACAGTATCTTCCAAGTCGTGAAGGAAATGCATTGTCATCCTAGAATTCTGTACCTAGATAAATTATCACTTAGGCATGAAAAACAAAATAAAGACGTTAAAAAAAAGAGGCTTGATATTTTTATCACACACAGAAACAGACCATCTTAAAGCAAGTTTTTAAAAGATGTGCTTTAATAAGAAGAAAACAAACTCAGAAGAAAGGTGTAGGATATAAGAAATTATGTTGTGATGCAGGAATTAAAAATAATAAGCAAGCATGTCAGAAATTCCAAATTAGCTTTGGATATGTAAGTAAGTTTATATATAAAATATACACCAATAACTATTTTCAGATAGAATTTAAAGGCAGAGAATAACTAAAATACTAACATGCAACATACTAAAATGCAACATGAGTGTGTGAGTTGGAAGAAGGAGAGAAGTCAGTATTAAAGTTTTCTGAGGTCCTCAAATTATTCTGGAAGAAAGCTGTAGATGTGGTTAAAAACATAAATCTATAGAACTGAAATAGAAGTATAACTTCCAAAACAGGGGAAGGATTGGGGAAAAGGTGAAAGAAAATGTAATCCCTCCAAAGAAAGGAAAAAAGGTTAACTTCAAAAGTATAGAAGTATAAAATGTAAGATAAATAAGTATATAGTTGACCCTCAAACAACATAGGGATGAGGGGCACCAAACCCCTGCATGGTTGAAAATCCGCTTTTAACTTTTGACTCCCCCAGAATTTAACTACTAATAGCCTACTGTTGATCAGTTACTGATAACATAAACAGTTGATTAACACATACTTTGCATGTTATGTGTATTAAATATTGTATTCTTAAAGTAAGCCAGAGAATAGAAAATGTCATTAAGAAAATCATAAGGAAGGGGCACCTGGGTGGCTCAATGGGTTAAAGCCTCTGCCTTTGGCTCAGGTCATGATCTCAGGGTCCCGGGATCAAGCCCCACATGGGGCTCTCTGCTCAGCAGGGAGCCTGCTTTCTCGAACTCTCTCTCTGCCTGCTTTCTCGAACTCTCTCTCTGCCTGCCCCTCTGCCTACTTGCGATCTCTCTCTGTCAAATAAATAAGTAAAATCTTTAAAAACAACAACAACAACAAACTTCATTAAAAAAAAGAAAATCATAAGGAAGACAAAAAACATTTATAGTACTTTATTGTATTTACCGAAAAAAAAAAAATCCCCCTATAAGTGGACCTGCACAGTTCAAACCCATGCTGTTCAAGGGTCAACTGTGTATATGTATTTACAATAAATATGAACAGATTAAATTCACCAGTTAATACACTTTGACTTTCAAAATGTAGTTTTAAAAATCTAGCAAATACTGCTTCCTGGAGACAAACCTAAACATAATGGCACAAAAACATTGAAAGTAAAGAGATAGGAAAAGATATATCAGGCAAATTCTAACAAAAAGAAGTTGGTGTTGCTATTTTAATTCCAGACAAAATAAGTAAAACCTAATAATATTAGAGATAAATATCAGGGGTGATTTCCTAAGGACAAAATAACATATAGATAAAACTGAAAGAAAAATGCAAAATTAAAAACTGCCTTTGAGGTGACAAGATACTGAGTACGTATTTTCTAATATTTCAAATGCAATCGTATTATAAAATTATTTGGACAAAAATTCTTTAAAAATTATTTCTTGAATGGATGAGTGAATGCATGCATACATAAATGAAAAATTGCAAGAATGCGCAAATGTACCAGAAGACTGTATTAGAGAATTAGGATTTATACTCTGCTATTTAAACCTCCAGATATTGTACTGATGACAACTGGCTCTATATTATAACATTTTAGGCATTCTGGAAATAACAATTTGGTCATTTAATAAAATTTTTCAATAACTTAAAATTCTGATTTGCAATTAATTTTTCTGTAATAATTCAAGTGATATATAAATTCTTCTAAATAATAACTCCGACATCTTAGACATGCTGAAATATAATATTTCTATTGTTAATTAAGCTAAATAAGAGATCTCCTGTCTTTAATGTTATTTAGACTAACATAACGTATAAAGGTTAATATTATCAATAGTATTTTTTTCATTGAAAGGCCCAAGTTCATGTAAAACTTGGCTGTTAAAAATTTTTTTGATAAATGCTGTTTGAGGAAATAAATTTAAACCACATATTTTCTGGAATTTCAAGATAACCTTTTTAACATTATATCACTGCATATTCAAAAATTGTCTTATTTAGCACTGAGAAATAAATATTAAAATTATTTCCATCTCCATTTTAGCGCTCCACGATATTGAGGTCAGGTTTGGTTACCCATATTGACAAGTCCTAAGCTGGACTTGTGTTTGTCAAATGTCCTCCATTTGTTCCCACTATTAGTATTTAGAGAAGGGATTAGGAATTATATGAGCATATTAGTTATCTCGGCTGACATATATTTCAAAAGAGCAATGTCCAAAAATATTATACAAATGATAAACAGTAGAAATGCTTCTAATTAAAAATGTTTGCTGTGGTTGCAATGGAGCCAAGATGGTAGGTCCCTTAATCAACCTCTGGTTTTAACTTAAGCAAATATATTGAAAGTAAGGCTGTAAAGCTAAGCTACATAAGCCTTTCTTCTAAATCCGCCTGCAGGCATTAATGCTCAGATTTGAGATGGCATCCTTATTTGCTAAGTGCAAAGATGGTTACAAAAGAGCTTTTCTCACTTTGAGGATAAAAGCTAAAGTATTCTTTAATTTTGGTTACTGCCCGGCTCATCTTAGCACCATAATAGTTATTTGGCTCGAAACCAAAAAGTAGCAATACAGTGCTTACATGTCTATGGATCAAAATTAGATGAAAAATTGCTGTTTCTCATCTCCAAAGCTATTTGCTGCACATTTTATAACCCTCAAGATGCCTTTTGTAATATGTGATAACAGAGCCAACTGCAGCATCTGCCTGGAAAGAGATTACTTTAATTATGGACTCAATGTCCTATTTTCTGCAAGTGATCCCCAGAGACAGGCTTCCTGCCGGAGGAGAGGTGCAAGGATGCACATTAAAGCCTACACATCAACCACGAAGGGGTGGATAAAGTGAGACAAGGACACCCATAAACTGCCTTCATTTTCCTAGTCTGTGATGTGATGGAAGAGTCTATAGTGATAGGTTTTTAATTATTCCAGCATCTGTTGTTATGGACTTCTGATGGTGAGGGCAAAATGAGCTTATAAAAGAGAGCAGAACCTTAGACAAGTCTGTGAAGGTAACAGGCAGTATTAAAAAGGTTTGGTAAAACATAATTTTCTTTCAAGTTTTCCTTCCAAATTGAAAAATATATGCACTATATCAGTTACTTGCTGTAATATTATTAGAAAGTGGAGCTAAGTGGCTTTCTTGTCAACCCCGGTTCTGGATAATACATCAAGTGCCTCATTATTAAGAATTCATTTGCTATTCAGTCTAATAGAGCTGCTCATAATGAATTTCATTTAGAATCAGTGTGTGTGTCTTATGTATTTCCATGGAAGTTCTTTATAATTTAACATTGATTTAACATTATGAGTGGACACTTAAAGCAAATTGTTACCTTGTTCGTATTAATTACAGAATTAGACACCTTGATGAATAGCTTTTGAGAATAAGCATGTGGGCTTTCTTTTTAAAAGCATAGCACATACTCATATAGGATATTTGGGATTTCATCTGATTTCTCAAAAAGTATAAGCATATTTTGCATTTTTTAAAAGATGGGGGATTATAGAAGAGCAACCATGGGAATTAATTTTAAACTTCAAAAGAGGAATTTAAGGGATTTGGCATGGAATCATTTCCTGTGGGGGAGGGAAAGATGGAACAGAAAAATGTACCTACAATCATATTAGGTGAAAACATCAAGTCTTTTAAGTATTATACCAACTATGGCTTTCATTATTTTCTGGTGTTAAAATGAAATGTTATTAATATATTTTGATAAAGAAATCTGAGTAGAAATGTCTTCAGGCATTTTAAATGGTAACATTTAAGTCTAAAATATTTCAATGAAATATTTGCTTTTTTGGAAATATTTGGTGTTTTTGGGTATAATATTTTAAATATTTTGGGTATAATATAATCTTAGGTATAATAAATTAAAACACTATTTATGGACTTTAGGAAAAATAAAAGCCTATTAGAAGAAACTGAGAGTATAAATAACTGTACTAGCATCTATTCAAGGAAAATAATTTCTAACTTTTGAATTTATCATTTGCTATTAAAACACAGGTTTCTTTACTTAATATAATGGATCTCAAGTATGTTGTGAAATCTGAATTCCCATACAAATCAACAGCAGGGGGAGATATCTAAATGGTTCATTTGGAGCATGATGAGATGACTTCTTTAAAGATCAGAGGGAATCAGAATTTTCTCTCCAGGAGTATTTATTCTATAACTTCAGTTCTATATAGTGCACTTTGGCAACTCCAAATCAGACTTTAAAAAAAACAAACAGGGGCACCCGTGTGGCTCAGTTGGTTAAGCATCTGCCTTTGGCTCGGGTCATGATCCCAGAGTCCTGGGATCAAGCCCCACATCGGGCTACCTGCTCAGCACGGAGTCTGCTTCTCCCTCTTCCTCCTACCCTTCTCTCGTGCTCTCTCTCTCTCTCAAATAAATAACTAAAATCTTTAAAAAAACAAACAAACAAAAAAAAAAACAAACAGGGATGCCTGGGTGGCTCAGTCGGTTAAGCGTCTGCCTTTGGCTTGGGTCATGGTCCCAGGGTCCTGGGATCGAGTCCCACATCAGGCTCCTTGCTCAGCGGGAAGCCTGTTTCTCCCTCTGCCTGCTGCTCCCCCTGCTTGTGCTCTCTCTCTCTCTGACAAGTAAATAAATAAAATCTTAAAAAAAAAAAAAAAATGAAAAACCAAACAAACAAACTTATTTTCTAATCCCAGGGTTGTTTGGAAAATATGTATATATATATACTCTTTTCCCTGCCAACTCTTTCTTTTAGACATTCTCTCTTCCGAGTTTGTTTTTTAGTAAAAATGTCAAGTTAAATTTTTTTGGCTTTCTGTATTTCATGTTTGGGTCAGAATGCAAAAGGCCTTTATTTGGACTTAGAATTTAAAAGAATGGCAGTAGACAAATGTGTGCTACAAACAGACTGTTCTTCACATTTAAACTTGACGGTGAATACTATTTCTTTTTAAATGTTTAAATTCATTTTATCTTCTGGTTGGGAAAGTAATATTTATTGAAGAAAATGTTTAAAACTACAGCTAAGCGAATACACATGTATGTCCACACCCACCTTCACACTGACACTTGCTCCTGTGTGCACGCACACACGGTCCTTTTCCCAGAAATAAGAATAGCAAGTACCTTAGGGTATATTTCTTTAGACGTATGTATGTGTTCAATTTTATTTTTACTATTTGGGGCTCTACCATGCATTCCATTTTATGATCTAGCTTTGTTTTGAAACCTAACAGTACATTTTAAATGTTTTTCTAATAAACATCCATCTACATCATCATCTGGAGAGTATTCTATTATATGGCTATACTGTAATGTATTTAATCAGTTCCTTATTCATGGACATTTTGCTTGTTTCCAGTGCTCACTGTTTTAGCAGCTTTATAATGAGCAGTCTTGTATCTAATACTCTTTGCACATGCCTAATTATGAAAGCATGTGCTTTCATGCAAAAGCCAAAGTTAACTATGAAGTCAACCTGATTAATATGAAAAGCTAAGCTATGAAGTCAACCTGATTAAAATAAAACTGTAATATGATTTTTGTGCTAAGGCCAGGATCACAAAGACTAATGGTAGTTAACCTTTCAACTTTTAACTGTGATAGTCCTTTATAATAACGTTTGATAAATTATTCAGAGGTTAAGATAAATGCCAGTTTCCTTATCATTGTTCTAATACCTGGTCATTGCTTTAATTAAGAAAACTTTCTCTCGGGGTGCCTGGGTGGTTCAGTTGGTTAAGCATCTGCCTTCAGCTCAGGTCATGATCTCAGGGTCCTGGGATCAAGCCCCACATCAGGCTCTCTGCTCAGTGGGGAGTCTGCTTCTCCTTCTCACTCTCCCTCTGTGCTCGCTCTCTCACTCTGTATCTCTCTCTCAAATAAATAAATAGAATGTTAAAAAAAAGGAAAACTGTCTCTTGTATTATGCTCTCATATTAGGAAATAAATCAGAGAAAGACAAATACCATGTGATTTCACTCAGATGTGGAATTTAAGAAACAAAACAGATTAAAAAAAAAAAAACAGATGAACATAGGGGGAAAAAAAAAGAAAGAAGCAGAACAGAAAATAGACTCTTAAACGTACAGAACACACTGAAGGTTGCTGGAGGGGCAGTGGGTGGAGGGATGCACTAAATGGGTGATCTGGATTAGGGAGGGCACTTGTGATGAGCACTGGGTGTTGTATATAAGTGATGAATCACTAAATTCTACACCTGAAACTAATATTACACGATGTGTTAACTGACTGGAATTTACATAAAAACTTGAACAAAAAGAAGGAAACTGTCTCTTGCTTTGCAACATTTTCTGTTCCATTGTTAAATTTTAATAAATGCTTTTTAAAGGTCTGTTTTATAAGGCAAACTAATTCAGGTGAAAAGCAACATATAGTGTCCGCTTTCCAAAGCTCCCTGGAACACAGGGCATTGCAGCTAACTAGTCAGTAGTGAGTGAAACTCTTAGTCTAATGTTTATATTTTTAAAAAATCTTGTTGTTTTAGCTCTATAATTTGAATGTAACATTCCCATAGAGATTGTAAATTCCACTAGTAAATGAGAGTTGGCTTTATTATATTTTATAAATATTCACTCTCTAATGTCCTAATTATTTAGTGATTATAGGCCCAGAGTAGAAGCTTTAAAATTGTCACAAGTGACAACATCTACATTTATCTGTTATTAATGCTATTTTATCCTAGCATTGTCATTATCTATCCTTTCTTCCATACTCAATTTAGTCTTTCCTGGAAAAGTAAATTCTTTTTTTTTTTAATTCTTTTTTATTTATTTATTTGACAGAGAGAGATCACAAATAGGCAGAGAGGCAGGCAGAGAGAGAGGGGGAAGCAGGCTCCCCACTGAGCAGAGAGCCCGATGCGGGGCTCGATCCCAGGACCCTGAGATCATGACCTGAGCTGAAGGCAGATGCTTAACCCACTGAGCCACCAAGGAGCCCCTGGAAAAGTAAATTCTTACTACAAGTATCCTTAAGCTTTTCCTAAAGGAAATCCTACAGAGCAAATCTTAGAGATTATGGTTTATTATACAGACAAATGTGAACATATTTAATATGGACCATTTTAACGATGTGGAGGAATCTTTAAAGTCCTTTTCAGCTGGGTGGAAGTCTTTTTCACCTTCATCTCTGGTTCTGCTACATTAAATGCAGGGCATTACCTCACGTAGAGAGGGCCTGACCACATATTTAGAACCTTGGCCTGCTGCTTTGAATATCTGTTTGCCCTTGGTCTCAACTCGTTGATTCATAAATCACCTCAGAGTGAGAATTCACATTGAAATATTCAGGTTTATGGGTAACACTAGACTCTTCCAGGGAGTGAAACGCTAGCTTGATAAGAATAAATTGTAGGGTGATACTGTAAACATGAGTGAGAAGAGTGGCAAAACATGTATCAATATGTAGACAAATTTGAAGTAATATGAGCAAGGAACAATAATTTGAGCTGTTATTACAGAATCATGGTCTGTGAGTTGTCAGTTCTATTCCAAGAGGGAGATTCAAGGGGCAGTGATGGCCCGTGTCTTCATTTTCAGACAGTGCTATTGTGGATTCCATGATCCTCCATTCTGGGAAGCCTCTCTTCGGCTACTAGAAAGTGAAAAATGGTGGTCTTACAGCAATACAGGCAACAGTCTATGGAATAGTGGTTGCAATGTTAGATAAAATTATTTTATTGTTTTTTAAAGATTTTATTTATTTATTTGAGAGAGAGAGAGAGTGTGTGTGTGTGTGTGCAAGTGTGCAAGTGAGGGAAGGAGCAGAGAAGGGAGGAACAGAGGGGGAAGGAAACTCCATGTGGAGTCTGATGCGGGGCTTGATCTCACCACCCTGAGATCGTGACCTGAGCCGAAACCAAGAGTCAGACACTTACCCTAGATAAAATTATTTTTGTGTAGAGTCTATTTTATATCTATCCCGAAGGAAAGACCTTGGAGAGAGAGAGAGAGTGTGTGTGTGTGTATGTTGTCAGAGAAAGAAGGCTCTGGAGTACCACTATAAATCAGTTTTTCTTTTGGAAGATAAGTTCCTGCATATGATCTTTTTATATTTTTATGTAAATTAAAATGTTACTTACATTGAAAAACTTTTAATGTAATAGTACCAGTCTTGAAAACTATATCCTCTATTTGCTAATTCTACATTGAGAAAATGAAAATAAAATCTAGAGTACACACAGAAGTGCCTTTTTTTTTTTTCTATTTTAGAGAACTAAAGTTCAACTTACAGGATATTATACACGATTAAACTTAAAAAGTAAATGCTTTTTATGAAAGATTTAACTGGGGGATTTAAATATCAAATATCTTTGAAATACATTTTTTTTCCAGATCCATTTACACAAGTCTTTTCAGTACTGCAGTACTGGAGATGAGCATGGCCTTGGATAATTAGTATTTGTAAAAAAAAAAAAATGCTGTTTTCTCATGGAGATTTTCAAAGTAACACACTCGAGAGTGCACCAATAAAAAAGTCTTTGGGTTTAAACATTTGACTTACAAAGGGACTACACAGTTTTTACCATTATCACACTTTGTTAGTTGCCCCTTTGCCAGTTCAAAGAATGACTTCCCACAACCCATAATGCTAACTCACAAGTAGAAGTTTTATTTTTAAGTATAAAAAGGTTATAATAACAGTATTTAAACAAGAAGTATAAATCATTGGCAAGTCAGATGTTTAATAAAGTTATAGTAAATATACTAATGATGTTCATACATTTAACATTTCACAGATAACTTACTTTTCACTTGATGCATCAAGTTGAACTCATGACTTGACTTTAAATTCTGGAGCCTGGGTGGCTCAGTCAGCTAAGTGTCAGACTCTTGATTTTGGCTCAGGTCATGATCTTGGGGCTGTGAGTTGGAGCCCCATGCCAGAATCTGTGTTCAGCGGGGAGTCTGTTTGAGATGCTCTCTCTCCCTCTCTCTTTGCCCCTCACCCGACTCATTCTCTTTCTCTGAAATAAATACATCTTTAAAAAAAAATGTGAGAGGCTCCTGGGTGGCGCAGTTGGTTGAGCATCTGCCTTCAGCTCAGGTCACGATCCCGGGGTCCTGGGATTGAGCCCCACATCAGGCTCCCTGCTCCGCGGAAAGCCTGCTTCTCTCTCTTCCCCTGCTGCTCCCCCTGCTTGTGTGCTTATGTGCTCTCTCGCTCTCTCTCTCTCTCTGTGTCAAATAAATAAATAAAATCTTTAAAAAGTTAAATAAATCTGAGGAAAATTACATCTTCAAGACATCCACCCAGCTGCTTTTTTTTGACACTTCAACATGTGGGTAAACATTTATTTTGTCTGCCTGGAAGGAGTAAAACTTTTATGTGACACTGTGAAATGTGTTAAACTTTCCAAGGTCAAATATTAATCAGAATGTGATTATATGGCTGAGAGTTGAATTTCTCAAAAATCTGAAAATGGAAAAAAAATTCCATAGCAAAATCAACTGAGAAATAGTTCTATAATCGCTCTATAATATTTGTATTTTCACAAATTAAATCACTTTTTTTTACCTTTTTTTTCAAATTTTTACTTAATTTCTAGTTAGTTAACATATAATACCGGTTTCAGGATTAGAATTTAGTGATTCTTCACTTACATATAACTCCCAGAGCTCATCATAACAAGTGCCCTCCTTAATACCCATCACCCATTTAGCCCATCCCCCCACCCACCTCCCTCTATCAACCCTCAGTTTGTTCTCTTCATTAAGAGTCTTTTGTGGTTTGTTTCCCTCTTTCTTTTTTTTTTCCTTCCCATATGCTCATCTGTTTTGTTTCTTAAATTCCATATGTGAGTGAAATCATAAGGTATTTGTTATTCTCTGACTTACTTTGTTTAGGATAATATACTCTAGCTCCATCCATGTCGTTGCAAATGGTAGAATGTCATTCTTTTTGATGGCTGAGTAATATATATATAATGTATTTTATATATATAATGTATTTTATATGTATTTTATGAATATTTTGTGTATATGTATATTTTATATGTATATGTGTATGTGTATTTTATGTATATAAAATGTATTTTATATGCATATAAAATGTATTTTATATGCATATAAAATACTTCTTCTTTACCCATTCATCAGTCAATGGACATTTGGGCTCTTTCCATAGTTTGGCTAAAGCTGCTATAAATATTGGGGTGTATGTACCCCTTTGAATCTGTATTTTTTTAAAGATTTTATTTATTTATTTGAGGGGGGGGAGCATGAGCAGGGGGAGGGGCAGAGGTAGAAGCAGACTCCCTGCTGAGTAGGGAGATGCAGGGCTTGATCCTAGGTCTCCAGTATCATGACCTGAGCCAAAGGCAGACCCTTAACTGACTGAGCCACTCAGGTGCCCCCGAATCTGTATTTTTGTATCCTTTGGGTAAATGGCTAGTAGTGCAATTGCTTGATTGTCAGCAGTTCTATTTTTAACTTTTTGAGGAACCTCTACACTGTTCTCCAGAGTGGCTGCGCCAGTTTGCATTCCCACCAACAGTGAAAGAGGGTTTGTTCTTCTTTCTCTCATCCTTGCCAACATCTGATGTTTCCTGTGTTGTTAATTTTAACCATTCTGACGGGTGCGAGGTGGTATCTCATTGTGGTTTTGATGTGTATTCTCCTGATGATGAGTGATGTCGAGTGTCTTTTCATGTGCCTGTTAGCCATCTGGATGTTGTCTTCTTTGGAAAAAATGTCTGCATATGTCTTCTGCCTATTTCTTAACTGGATTATTTGTTTTTTGAGTGTTGAGTTAGATAAATTCTTTTTTTTTTTTTAAGATTTTATTTATTTGACAGAAAGAGATCACAAGTAGGCAGAGAGGCAGGCAGAGAGAGAGGGGGAGGCAGGCTCCCCGCTGAGCAGAGAGCCCGATGAGGGGCTTGATCCCAGGACCCTGAGATCATGACCTGTGCCGAAGGCAGAGGCTTTAACCCACTGAGCCACCGAGGTGCCTGAGTTAGATAAGTTCTTTAGAGATTTTGGATGCTAACCCTTTTTCAGATACGTCATTTGCAAGTATCTCCTCCCATTCCATAGGCCGCCTTTTAGTTTTGCATTTAATCACTTGCATGAACAAATCTTCTTAGTATGTAAAGTTGCATAAGTGACAATTAGCCAAAAGTTGACAATGGAAAATCATACAGCCAAAATCCCAACATATCTCCCTATTGTCTTAAAGATTGCTTATGTTTTTTCTGCGCTTTTTCCCATCCCTAACTGCCTTTGCCATTCCTTTAAATAGTCAAAGATGTGTATGGGTTGACTTGGCTAATGTTACTTTTTAAAAAAACATTGCCAAGTAGTCGTATTGTTAAGTTTTCTTACCATGGCATAACTTTGGTTCTAAGGGGTGGCTAGGAAGACCTAAATTCTCATTTTATTATTATTTTTTTTAAGATTTATTTATTTATTTGAGAGAGAGAGCATAAACAAGGGGAGGGGCAGAGGGAGAAGGAGAGAGAGGATCTCAAACAGACTCCCCACTGAGCACAGAACCCGATGCAGGACTCGATCTCACAACCCTGAGACCATGACCTGAGCCAAAATCAAGAGTTGGCCACTCAACCGACTGAGCCACCCAGCTGTCCCCTAAACTCTCATTTTAAAAATGAAGCAACTGAAACCCAGAGAGTGTAGCTCAACAAGACAGAGCTGGATGATAAGAGTCCAAGGTAGACCCAGGGTTCTATTTCCCTTTTCACCCACTGTGCTGAGTCCTCAGCTCACTGGCCCTCTGGGCCCTTGGAGGGCATTGCCAGCTGAGGGCCATTCTTCTGCCCTCCATCTTTCCCCCACATATTAATAACACGGCCAAGACAGCAAAGTGTTACACTTAAACACCGCAATGTTGATCCTTGATTACTGACAAAAATGGGGATGTTTCATTTAGATTTATTAATCTACATAGACCATGACCTTATACTCTGAGTTTTCTGGAACAGGCTCGAATGACTGTATTCTCTCCAAGAAGGTTGGTTGTTAAATGTCTGGAGCTAACTAATAAATATGCAAAATGTAATATTCAGTAGTTTGTAAGTCAATCAGAATAAACTTCCAAATCAGAAAGAAGTTTTTGTCAGATTATCCACCTTTATATTTATTTAAGAATATATAATTCCCTAAGTATCTCCCTGTGTGTCATCCACTATGCTTGGCTCTTTACCTCATTATCCTTGTTTCCTCCTCACAACAGTCTTATGAAATAAGCAGTATTATGATCCCCGTGATAACAATCAGAGTCTTGGTATTTATTTATTTATTTATTTTAAGATTTTATTTATTTATTTGACAGAGAGAAATCATAAGTAGGCAGAGAGGCAGGCAGAGGGAGAGGGGGAAGCAGGCTCCCTGCTGAGCAGAGAGCCCGATGCGGGACTCGATCCCAGGACCCTGAATCATGACCTGAGCCGAAGGCAGAGGCTTTAACCCACTGAGCCACCCAGGTGCCCCGGAGTCTTGGTATTTAAATAGCTCTCTCTTATAGCTAGTAAGAGGCAGAACGTGAGCTCAGGTTTAGCCTGAGCCCTTAATCAATGCATTTCCAATGACCACACAAAGTTGATTGTTGGCTATGAAAAAAGGCAGGACAAGAAAGCAAAAAAATAGACATTCAGAAATACTATAGTCTGGAGACTAGTTATATGGTTAATAAATTGATTAATAAGTATTACTTTGAAGGTTTAGGAAAACCACTATTTGGGGGAGAAAAAAGGTTTAAAATAAGAGAAAAAAGACACAGTTTTCTGAGTCATTTAAGGAGTCAGAGCTGGCATGTTACAATAGAAAGATAGAAAGAAGATGAGAAAAATACAGAGAAAGACGATCTTCAAGCATTTCTCCTTTTCTCAAAAACCTTGAGAGTACAAGAATACTCCAAGTTTAAGATCTTCTGCTATGCCCATGGCATAAGCTTCAGTTTTCTGGACTCATCTGGGAAATTTGCTTATGTGGAAAATCCAATTTTCCAACTATGTCCAAAAAATGGAGCATAATTATGTACATATTTATGTTAGCTTTAATGAATAATATGTAACCTTCCCTTAAAAATAAGTAAAGACAAAAGTAGTCAGGTGGCCTTGTTAAAGTTCTGATGTTGTGGGCTTCCCTGCCTCAGTTTCCCCTTCCAAAGATAAAGTTACTCTTACTTAGCATTTTCTTAATTTATTTGGAGAAAACCATGAAAAATTGTTTCAGTGCATGCCTCCTGGATACTCCTGGGTGTCGGTGACTGTAGAAACACAAAGCACAGTCTATTGGGTGTTATCTTTTATCAGTTCCTGTGCAGTTTTACTGAGAAACTTGAAGTTGACAAGGATGTGAACGTTACCCTGTAATTGGAAACAACCTCAACAAAAAACTGATCAGAGGATTGCAGAGGATAACTGGCCACTAGGTAGCAAGAGTACAGGGTTCCAGTGACCTTTGGGGAGACTAATGTCACCTGTCCATTAACATCCTCATTATTGACCTGAAACAACAGAAAACAGCAAGCTAATTAAATTCTCAGATAATACTAAATAAAGAAGTGTTTGTTGCTAAATACCAGTGAGGAACAAGACAGAATTCAAAAGGCCCCTAGAGAATGTTAGAGATAGTCAGGAAGTAAAACAACAATGACAACAAAATCGAAGCTTAAAAATGCAAGCAAATGTATCTAGAGAGGAAGCCATTTAAACACTGATATTAGATAAGCTACAATTAGAATGCAGTAATGATTAAAGGGGCCTTCAGGTGATAGTAAGCAGAAAATTAGACATAAGCCCAAAATGTAATATAGTTAAAATGCTACTGCGTTTACAACCCTTATATTCAGATTCTGCATAAAGGATCAGATAAACACTGTTGGCTGATGAGACCTCATTTAGGCTTCCTTGATTACAGATTACAAAGCTGTAAGAAAAAGAAAAGAGTAGAGTTTGTCATCTGTAGGCAAATACCCTACAGCCCAGGAAAATCCAGGGCCAGTCAGCAACGTGCTACAATAAAAGGCCCCTTTTCCCTTAAAATATGTCCCTTACTCATGGGAAGTAGTACAGGAGGCTCTCATCTTCAGAGTTACCACTTTTCAGTTAACTAGCTGTTCCAACAGTTCCCATGAAATTGCCCATTCATTTCCTGGGAAGACTTAATCTGGAAATGAATTCGTTGGAAAGACTCTTTGGCAACCATGTGGCCAGAGGCAGGACTCAGAGTAGAGGGGGACGACAGGTGTGTGGCCTGGGGTCTCCAGGAGGCTCAGAAGGATGGGGGCAGACAGGGTCGCCCTGGGCCGCTCGAGGGACTCCGTTTCTGAGGGTGTGGGGAGAAAGTGTGATTAGGGAGCACTCACTAGGTGGTGATGGATAGTGCTAATTGTAGGTCCGTGAAAGTCACTTGAACTTAAATGTTTTTTGATTCACATCGGAGAGCAAATGGCTGTGGCCACAGCTACCCATTTTCTGCTGGTCCTGTGGATGCAGCAAGCAAACCATTTGAATACATAGCCTCATTCTCGCCAGCTTATTCTTTACAGAAATGCTATAAGCTTATTCAAGGGCTTTATGGTAGAATCATTGTATCACTCACTGGATAGATTCATAATTTCAGACACTAAAAAAAGTTACATTGAATTTAATAACTGTAATGTGTTTCCCACTGGATTAAAGAAGTTTGGGAGGTTGATTTTTTTTTTTTTTTTTTTTTTTGATTCTGTGTTGGTTTATGTCTGCCAAGGGAAATCCACAATGAATTAAATCTGCTCAATGAATTTTTTGCTCTTATAAAATTGTTTTAATGCTAAACATTGTCTGTTTCAAATATTCTACCATAGGCGTTTATTTACAATCTGGTACATATGTAGTTTGAGCTTCTTAGCATAACTTACAGTGAATTAATGACTGGTTATTTATTGCTCAAACACTCTGCAGAAGTGATTTATAGGGCCAAGCTATGCACTGGCGGTTACTTTGCAATCTCTGTGCTGGCTGTCTCATCAATATCATTAAATGAATTCACAGTGACACAGCTCTGCTACTGTAGGTTTTGATATGAGGGATAACTGAACATAAATCAGAACTTATGTTTAATTCATAAGATGTACCAATCTCTCATGTAGGCGTGAGTTAGGTTAGAGGATGTCACAAATGTGTTTTACAGTACCTCTTGTGATTAAACCCAGGCCCTTCCATATGACTTTATATACCAAGTAAAAATAATAGGTTGCTCTACGCTATGCCATTTTTCAGATAAATGCAATTTATTTTTATTTAGGTATGATTGGTTTCTATTGTTGTCCCACCGGCGGGATATATTTTAGAGAGTAACACTGAGAGAGGTATAATGAAAGAACCTTACTTCGAGTTTGAAATTCTTGTGTAGTGCTCGCTTTGGCAGCACATATACTGAAATTCTTGTGTATTCATTAAGTAGTTAAAGATGAATTAATATCTACAATTTGGTTTTTAAATCTTTTTTAGGCATAAGGTTTTAAAAACTAGAATAAGTGGACATTAATGCTGAGTCAAATAGTTTTTATTTTAAGCCTTAAAATTTCCTTTCAGTAAGAACTTAAAAAATGCCTGATTAACTTTGGGAGAATGGGCCTGGTTATCTTTGCTAATTAGTCCAGTCCAAGAAAGGGGAACTATGACAACAAGGATATACAACAAGGAAAGTCAGTCTCTTGCTTGTTTAGAAGCAAATGATTCCACAGAATAGAATTCAAGATACATATATATATATATTTTTTGTAACAACAATACCAGTAAAATTCTTTAGGACAGTTAAAGTTTCCTTCTTAGAAAACCCATATATATATGTGTGTGTGTTTTCTTTTTTTTTTTTTAAGATTTTATTTATTTATTTGACAGAGAGAGAGATCACAAGCAGGCAGAGAGGCAGGCAGAGAGAGAGGGGGAAGCAGGCTCCCCGCCGAGCAGAGAGCCCGATGTGGGGCTTGATCCCAGGACCCTGAGACCATGACCTGAGCCAAAGGCAGAGGCTTTAACCCACTGAGCCACCCAGGCGCCCCATATATGTGTTTTCTAAGAAGGAAACTTTAACTGTCCTAAAGAAGTTTACTGGTATTGTTACTATCACTACCATGACTGTTACTGATTCTTTGAAGCAGTGCGAGTGCAGTGTAATCCATGCAGAAGATGTGAGGTTTTTCTCCTGGTGAGAAGGGTAATCTGGCTCCAGCAGCGCTGCGACCAGGGGATGGGGATAATGGCAAGATTGCCATGTTGTCGAGCCTCGTCACCGGCCCGCTGTGTAGCCCTGTGATCAGCCCTGCTGACTGTCACAAAGGAAGAATGTGACATGTTCCTGACAAAGAAAATAATTCCAACATATGCAAGAAACTGACACAAATGTCTTCTCCTTCTTCCTCTGGTTCCAGTTGATTAGACCTAGCTTGAGGTCCTGATGATTTGAAGACCTACCTAGTTGGGCCTTACTTGAAAAGAAGATGGATGAGCTATTGCTTTCAAGTCCTGAGTGACAAAAAGATGAGAGGAAATGACATTACTTAGTAGTGTAATAAGTAATTGATTTCATGACGCTCGGGGCAAAGGGCAGGGTATATGCACTCAGTGAGAGCAGAGGACTCCCCAGGCATGTCAGAGAAGGGGAAAGAAAGCCCTGGAGCAGTGTTGGGGAATAGGATGCCTCAGAGGGGGAAAATCACGAGAGGAGGGTGGTTGGTAACAGCAGGATAATCAAAGTAGTTCCTTTATGTATAAATTGTGAGATTAAGAATTCACTAAAAGTAGAGAATTTCTGTAAACACTATCAACTGGAAGATCTACTTCCTAGAATTTGTATCATTTAGGAGTAGGTTCCACCTACATACAAGAGAAAACCTGACTTTCAGTGTCTTAAAAAAATATGTCTGTTTTGTTCATTCAAGAAGTCACAAATGTCACACATCGCCCATTGTGTATGTTTCTGCTGCTTGTCGTCACAACAGGGCTCCTGTTAGCTGATTCTTTCAGAATGTTCCACCGGTTTTCTGTATAACGTGCTTATTTTGCCCACTCTTGGTTTTCCTATTGTAAGCATTATCTATTGAGTTTCCTGAATGGAAAGCTAGACTGTTACTTTTGCGGTTTTGGTTGGACCCATCTTAACACTCTATAATATTGATTACGTCAGTTCCATTCACAACTGAGTCATACATAGCACTGTTATTTCTTTTCTGGGCTTTTTGTTTTCCCAGGAATTAATAACATCCTTGTTTTTTCATTTGCTTTATTTTCTAAATATGCGTTTCTCCCCTACTTGTGTAAACTTTCTCTCAACACATTCAAACCCATTAAGTTTTCCATCTGTTTAAACCTCCTGAAGGAAGTGTTCCTGGATCCCTCTGATCTATGGGATCTGGACTGGCTGTTCCCTAGGCCTGCTGCACAGCTGGTACCCTGGGATTTCCCTCTCCCTTGCTCCTGCTTTGAATCCCAGGTTCCTTTATTTTACATATTCCTTTTGCTGGATATATTTCCTGCAACCACACCCCCACTTTTGGCATTGTTGCTGCTGTTGTTTGAAAGTGAACATCCTCTGATACCTTTCTGAGTAGGAAAAAAGAAAGTTTTTAGACTTTGTTGGTTTGAAAATGTCTTGATTAATAGGTTGATTGTGTATAGAATTCTAAGTTGGAATTGGAAGGCTAAGTTCCAGGGCCTTCTAGCCTCCAGAATAGTTTGATAGAACCAAAGTCATTCTGATTCTTGACACTTCCTAGGAAAACTTTTGTTCTGTATAAATTTGTAGGATTTGTGGAATTTTGCAATGATACATATTGTTATGGTTCTGTTTTGTTTTTGTTTTTTTTTTTTTTTATTGTTATGGTTCTGTTTTATCTGCTGTCCTAGGAACTCACTGGGCTCTTCTATCTGTAAGCTCATGTTCTTAGGTCTAGACAATTGTTTTTGAATTATTTCACTGAAGATTTATCCCATTCCCATCCTCATTTTCTCTATTCTCATTCTGAAATTCCTCTATCATACATTAGACATTCTGAACCAGACTAGTTTTCTTTTTCTTTTTGCTCTCTAGTTTTCTTTTTCTTTTTGCTCCTATAGTCTCTTTTTGCTCTACCTTCTGAATGATTTCCTCAGCTTTATCTTCTAAATCCTATATTTCCTTTCAGCTCTGTTACAGTATTTCAAATTTCTAATGTTTTTTTTTCCTTTTGGGTATTCCTTTTTTAATAGAAATATTTTAACAGCACCATTTTTTCCTTTTGTACCTCTGTATAATCTCTATTTTCTTTATTTTTTTCTTGCCGATTTGATTTGGTCTCTCTTTCTCAACAGAAAATCTTATCAAAACTACAATGGGGGGTGCCTGGGTGGCTCAGTGGGTTAAAGCCTCTGCCTTCGGCTCAGGTCATGATCTCAGGGTCCTGGAATCGAGCCCGCATTGGGCTCTCTGCTCGGCGGGGAGCCTGCTTCCCCCTCTCTCTCTGCCTCTCTGCCTACTTGTGATCTCTTTCTCTCTGTCAAATGAATAAATAAAATCTTTAAAAAAAAAACAAAAAAACAAAAAATTCCAATGGTCTTTGTCTGTAGTACCCTGCAAAACCATCTGGATGTCTTGTATGAGAAGTAAGGCAGTAATGAGAGAAGTTGGTGAATGTTTCACTGTAGGTTGATCTGACTTGACTGATTCCCTGGAAGATCAAAGATTTTAGTATCTTTAGGTTTTTTCCCTTAGGCAAGATAGAGTCTCCAAAAAGGATTTCCCAATCTCCTGATGGAGGGTGGAAATCTAGTTTCCAGCTTTACGGGAGCGAAGAGGAGAAAGAAAGTTTGGGGTGTCTCATTCAGTCTGTAAACTTTCACTTGTCCCTTGTGTGCTGCTCTCAAATGTGGCTGGTGTCTCTGGAGAATAAACCTCCAATCTTTCACTGTTACGAGGAAGGCCTTACTGAGCTTCACAGAATTAGCGAGAAGAGGTCTTAAGGAAAGCTTCTTAAATAGACTTCAACAAAGAGTCTCTGTTTTCTTTTTTTTTGTTTTGTTTTTTTTTTTTTTAAAGATTTTTATTTATTTATTTGACAGAGAGAGAGATCACAACTGGGCAGAGAGGCAGGCAGAGAGAGAGGGAGAAGCAGGCTCCCCGCTGAGCAGAGAGCCCAATGCGGGGCTCGATCCCAGGACCTTGAGATCACGATCCCTAGCCGAAGGCAGAGGTTTTAACCCACTGAGCCACCCAGGCGCCCCGAGTCTCAGTTTTCTGTCTCATCTCCATCCTCACTTCAAAAAGGTGGGGGAGGGAAATGAAACAAGATGGGATCAGGAAGGGGACGAACCATAAGAGACTCCTGAACTCACGAAACAAACTGAGGGTGGCTGGGGGGTAGGGGCGGGTAGGGATAGGGTGGCTGGGTTGTGGACATTGGGGAGGGTATGTGCTGTGGTAAGTGCTGTGAAATGTGTAAGCCTGATGATT
Organism: Potos flavus; assembly: GCA_028534135.1. Lineage (NCBI taxonomy): Eukaryota > Metazoa > Chordata > Mammalia > Carnivora > Procyonidae > Potos > Potos flavus. The sequence continues at coordinate 16,377,453 of CM052887.1, forward strand.
CACAGACACATACCCTGGGGCAAATAATACATTATGTGTTAGTTAAAAAAAAACAAAACAGTGCTTCGAATTTCCGACTCTCTCTCAGCCTACCCCACTGCTGGCTTAGGACAAAGTGTTTCGGTGTGCGCTGGGTTAGTGGTGACTCACCCGTCTGCTTTCTAGTTTCCCAGATTTTGATGTCATTGTCATTTCTCCTGTCCTCTTGGCTCCTTGGGTTTATGCTTTTTTAAAAGACCCTGTACTGTATTTTAGTGAGATTTCAGGAAGGAGTAGAAATTGATATTTGCATTCAATCCATCATCTTTAAAACCTGACAACTTCTCAGTTACATTAAAACTCAGCTCAGATATAACCTCTCAGTCTCCTCATTTGAATTAGGAGTCTTTTTTTTTTTTTTTTTTTTTGGTGCTACTATTGAATGTTCATCCTTCCATTATAATGGCCATTTCATGTGTTTCATGTGCCATTAGTCTGTGCAGTCATTCACTTGAAAGCTGTGTAGTATTTGTCTTGTCTCCAGCACTTGCATGGAGCTAATGAATGAATGAGCTTGGGTGTTAGGATACTAAGGAGGAAATACTTACTGACTCCATCTATCTCGAAGAGATTATACTGACTCTTAAAGATTTAGTTGCAGTGGTACTTGATTGTTAAGGCCAAGAAAAAGACAAATTGATTTTTGGGTATTGTTTTTTAATGTAGAAAGTTCAGATATTTTCAGATTCTCTTGACAGTTACTCAGCTCACTGTTCATTTTTCCTCTTCTTTTAGAATGTGAGAGAGGCAACTTATATCTTATGATTGTCTGTAAGAATGTACTTATAGGGCATTCCATTTCCCCTCAATACCAAGGCTAATTGCTTTAACCAGTGACTAAACTAAGTCCCCTCTTCCCTCTCTCCAGTACTCACAGTTAGAGCAGTTAGCTAGCGCTTACTTCAGATGTTAAGAAAATGTTTTGTTTTTTCTCTATTTTTCAATACATATTGTAGTACTGTGAGCTTCTCATCTGAAAAATTAAGCTTGACTTTACTTAAATTTCTCTAAAAATGCACACCATATATTCCTTATTAATTAGTAGGACTTTTTTTTTTTCAAGATGAATAAAAAATCCCTGCCGGTATAAAACCTTGGTTCCTCCTTACCTAGCAACTCAAAATCTACATTTTCTCTTAACTGAAAAAAAAAAAAAAGTTTTTTAAACCTTAGTGGGTCAATGTTCTCTCCCATGGAATATCTGATAAGAAAGGCTGTTGGGAAAGCAGTCCATTGTCCCTTTTAGACCCTCCTTGCTCTCTCTGTAACGATAGGCCGCATGTCCCATAAGGATAAACCAATCATTTAGCTTATTCTTCATTTTAAAAGTGGTTCTATGACTAATGAAAACACCTTTTGATAAGTTAAAAGAGCGTATGACCCAGGGAAGTATAAACAATCTTCACACCCCCCAAGATCAAATCATCATCAGACCATTGGCTAATAGAAGACTAAAATCTTTCTTAGACTAAAATCTAAATGGCTGGAAGGTGGCTGGAGTATTCAGGAGGATTTGGGACTTTGACAGTTTTACACATCTGAGAGTTGGCAACACCAGACTTTCGTGTGCTTTCCTGGGTACACGCGCTCCTCAGATGTACTCACGTGCCACACGTGTTCAGGTATCTAGTGTTGGTTTAAAAAGCACTGGTTCTTGAGGTTAGATTTTAATTCTCTCTGTGCATTAAGCCTTCTACCTCTCACAAAATTCTTGCACATCTGTTGTCTTAACTGATACTCACCCAGCCTGTGAGATAGACAGACCAGCTCTTGTTTCCATTTTACCAATGAAGAATCTGGTGCTTAAACAGGTTACACGACCTTCCCTGGGTTCATCCACCTAGACTATTAGTGGCACAACTGAGAGTAGAGTCTACTTTTCTTTTGCTTAGATTTTGAATTGTTTCTTGACACCAAGGTATTATTTTACTCAACCTGAAGGAATATAGGTGTGAGACACCTGAGTAGCACTTTTAAATTCTTTCATGGAAGGCAAGTCCCTGCCAGGCCTCTTGACCAACAATGTTGCTTGTCATGATCATCCATGATCATTAGTTCACTCCCCCAAATTAATAATGTCTCAGCTGGATGTGATGTCTAATAAAAGAACGGGGAGAACATACATCATGAAATACACCCCGCACTAAGTAAGTGGGGCAGGCTGTTTCCTAACTAATTTTTGTAACTAAGATTTAGGAGTTTCATTTGTTAGCAAGAAATAACCTATTACTATAGTCTACATCATTTTTTAGTGATACCATGTATTAGTTCATTAGATCTGTCTAAAATATTTGCTTCTTATTCCTTATGAATAATTTGTGGATGCCCAGACGTTGCAGAATCAGAGTTGGTAGTACTACGCATTATTTATGACCATATTCTTTAAACATATTCTAACCTGGAAATTGTGGGTAGGTCTCCCATTTACATAGCTAATGTATGCATTGTCGCTGCCACACAGTAAGAAATGCTTACCTGACAGGCTGTGACCTGCATAGTGTAACAGACATTACTCCTAATATGTCAGAGATTCAGAGCATAAATTACGGGTTTCTTTTCAGACTACTACTAAGTGTCATCCTATTTGAAATAGAAAAGATGTCCGGCAACTTCGGATGAAATTTGAGATTTCTCCTCGTTAATATTTTGGCTTTGTTAGCAATCGTGATGGTTACGTTAGCTATAACTTAGAATGACTCTTGTACGTCCTTGAAATAACCTTTCTCTTCAAACGGTATCAACTTTTATGAAATTGTCAATAAGCAGATACAAGTCTCAAAGATAAAGATAGGAACACTTTAAAAAATATTCCAACAGTAGGAATTTTTTCCCCTACAAGAAAGGGAAATAAGTGGGTGTGATAGACTCTGTCTCCCTCAGCGGGAGTGAAGGTGAAGCTAATTATATGATAGAGGTCTCCTTTCCGATTATACATCATTTGAAGATCTTAAACACAGAACTCAAAGTTTCTCTTTGAGTGGTTTTCATAGCCTCGAGATATTTTTGGGTGCAATTTCCACCCTTTATAAAAATTTCCACCTTTTAAAATAGCTAATGAACCCCAATTTCTAAAGCATTTCCTGTAACTGCATCTGTTGCTAGGAGAGGAGCAGAAGAAAAAAAATGACAGCATCCTAAGATCTATAACCTTGCCAATTTCTGTTGTTGGAAATGTAAGAGCCAAGGTTGTCACCCAGTCTCATAATGATCTTCACCCATTATAATTTGCAGATATGCCTGGAAAATCCTATATTTCTCTAAGTTCCTTCTAGCCTTGGAAGCTAGATATCGAACTGCAATCTCTAAGCAATTTGATAACAAGATTTGGGCATCCGTCCCCCATAGAACATAATAAAAGCCTCATACTTAGAAGGTGCCAAAGAGTATTTGTTGAGTCAGCCCCTGGAGTGCTAGGCAGTCGTGGTGTTAGTCTCAAAAGTTTTCCATTATTTTCCCTCCAATCAGGTGTCTTTTATTGTCTAATACTGTGTTAATCATCTGATTCCCAGCCTCTAAGAATTTATTATATAAGTAAATTAAAGACACCCTAGCCTATGAAGAAGCATTAAGTGAAGGCAGTTAATTAAACAAGTAAAGAGTGACGATGTGTTTGAAAGCACTGGCTGTGGTAGAGTGTTTTAATCATTATCATTGTGAGTACATTAGTATGGACAAAAGACAAATGCCTTTAGTGAGATGGCAGGTGAAAAGCAGCAAATGGGAATGTGTTTATAAAGTGTGAGCTTAAGAAGGAACAAAGATATGGATTATGTTAGCATTGCAATCATAAAACTAGAAAGGGTTTTAGGAAAAGGGGAGCTTATTTTTGACCCATGATTGTTTTTTATATATATCTGTGTGAATGATTCCATTTTGGCCAAATTTAAATGCACTTGGAAACAGATCCTGGGAATGTTCATCCTGCATATTAATTGGAAATATGAAAATAATGTATTGTAGAATTATTATATATTACCTAGTTTAAAATACTGTTTGTTTACTTCATTTTAGAAAAGCTAGGGGCTCCTGGGTGGCTCAGTCAGTTAAGCATCTGCCTTTGGCTCAGGTCATGATCTCAGGGTTCTGGGATTGAGCCCTGAGTTGGGCTCCCTGCTCAGCAGGGAGTCGGCTTCTCCCTCTTCCTCTACCCCTCCCCACTGCTTTCTCTCTCCCCTTCTCTCTCAAATAAATAAATAAAAAATCTTTTAAAAAAATGCTAGCATTTAAAAAATAGTTTTGTGTTGTGACCGTGGTTACTTTCGAAGCCTTGTTTTTGTTTTAATAAAACAAGCATTGGAGGAATTCTTGTGTCTATACCTTATATGAAAGGTACACTTTTAAAATCCCTGTTTGGATATTTCAGTTGTAGTTACATACCTATCCCTGAAGCCAATCTGAATCTATAAATGGAACCAGCACTCTGATTTCATAAGGAGTCTTGTAATTATATTGGTACTTAGAAGCCTAGTTTATTTTCCTAGGGATTTAATGCACAGTGCTAATATTATCCTTTGCTACTAAACAAAATGCCTTTCAAAATTTCACTTTTGGGTATCTTGAATTTATGTGACTTTTATAGTGTGCCTATATTTAAATTAATTTAAACTCTCATGAACCTTGGTCTAAGACTAAATTCAGTATATGAAAATCCAAGTTTATAGAAAAAGACCAATTAAAGGATTGGGATTTGTTGTATGATGGTAATCCTTTTTTTAAGAGTTTTTTTTTTAATTTTTGTTTTTGTTTTTGTTTTAAAGTAATTTCTACACCCAACATGAGGCTCAAACTCACAACCCTGAGATCAAGAGTCACATGCTCTACTGACTGAGCCAGTCAGGCACTCACAGTAGTAATCCTTTAACTAGCAATTTTCCTTTGTATAGTTCATATTTGAAGCCCTCATATACCTTTCAGAAACATACACATAGCATCATGCAAAGTAAATATCAATTTCTGTTTATTTGATCATATCTTAATTAGATTTTGTTACTGAAAATGGTAATTTTTAGCACTTGATCATTTTTGTTTCTTTTTTCCCCTCTAAAAAGTTTTTCAAGAACCTGTTGCTAAATTTTAGATATAGTAAATTGTTTACTTTTTTCCATCTGAATTTGTTAACGTTATTAATCTCTCCTGTTGCTCTTTGTTTTCTTACCTAAATTTCATGAACAAAGAACTTTTCCTTCTATCTAAGCAGTAAACTAAGAGGAACCTGATTTATATTCATTTTGTTTCTCATCTAGTCAGTAATTCCGTAGATATTTATTGATCATTCACTGTGTGCCGTAGATTTTCCCTAGCCTTAGAAATAAGCATCAGTTGGGCACCTGGGTGGCTCAGTCAGTTAAGCATCTGCCTTCAGCTCAAGTCATGATCCCAGGGTCCTGGGATCGAGTCCTACACTGGTCTCCCTGCTCAGCGGGGAGTCTGCTTCTCCTTCACCCCTCCCCCATGCTCGTGATCTCTCTCTCATGCTCTCTCTCTCATATAAATAAATAAAATCTTAAAAAAATATATGCATCAGTAACAAATAGAAGTAGTCTTTGCCATAGAACTTGTATTATTATTGCTATTATTATATATATTATAATTATTGTAGCTGGCATTTACTGAGAGCTTACTATACACCATACCCTGTGTTTTATGTAGATAGTTTCTTTAAATCTTCATCACAACTCTATGAGGTAGGTACTAATATTTGTGAGGCACAGAAAAATTAAGTCATTTGTTCATGTGATTTACCCTAATAAGTACTGAAACCGGATTTAAACTCAGGCATTTGGACCCCAGAGCCTGTGCTCTTGATTACTCTAGTATGGTGCCCACAAATAAAATAATTATAATTGTAACAAATGCCATGAAGAAAGAGTGAAAGCTATCATGAGTAGCTGTAACAAGGAATTTGATTTAGTCTGGAAGGTAAAGAAAACCTCTCTGAGGAAGACAATTTAAGATGAGACCTCAAAGCTGACTATAAATTGGTCTGTGGAAGAAAATTCCCTTAAAGGTAATTGCACAGCACATGCAAATGTCCTGTGGTAGGAAATGGTTAGGTGGTCAGAGGAATTGAAAGCAGGCCTCAGACTATAAGTGTAATAGGTGATGAAGGAATACTGAGGAGCAGGGTGTACTCCAGAAGCACTGGTCCCTCCCCACAGAGGCGTAGCTTGCGGAACAATATAACTTTGTGATTGTTCTAAATATAATTGCTTCTGTTTTAACCAGATCTATTCATACAAAAATGCATATTATTGATAGACAATGCAGGATTAGAAACTAGGACTATTACTAGCTGTGTGATTTCCCATGAGTTTCCTACTGAAGATTCAAAAGACCTGGAAATACAAAGTATTTGATTCTCTAAACCAGCTACTTCCGGTAGGTAATTCTGACACTGTTTCAGCTTATTGTTACTAGTAAGGTTATAATGTCATGGATGTTATTGCTCTTGTAAAGTGCAGCTCTGTTACTAGGTGTGGTGGTGGAGGCAACCCCTAACATATGAAAAGCAGGTAGAAAGGAGGGGATAGGTCAGACACCAATGCTCACAAACTTGACCCTACAGCAGAGAATGGCTAGAGGCTCTGGCCCAGGCAGGAGACAGTTGAGGCCAAGGAAAACTGATGTTGCAATTTCCCCTAATTGGAGCCCAGTGACCTCTGGGTCACTGGACAGCCAACCCAGTCAACCTAGAGAAAGGGTGCTTTGTATCTAGAACTCCAGCTGTGGCTGACTATAGTTTCAAATTCTTGAGGGCGTAAAACATCTTTTGTTCACTGCCTCATCCTTATCCTGAGTGCCTGGAATAGTGCTTGGCCTTATAACCAGAAGGTCTTACCTGCAGGTGCCTAGGTACAAGTCTGAAGTCCACTGAGACAATGTGGAAGGGAGAAAAGGAGTGCCTTAGCGATGCTCACGTGAGAAAGGGATCCCAGGTTGACCAGGCAGTAAAAGAGCTATAGAACACAACACAGGTTCTCAAGAATCATAGCTGATCCCTGAGATCCTCCATCTGACAAAACAGGGAAATTCTAAACCTCCCTGGATGGCAGGACTAATACAATGTCCTTTGTCCTTCCTGACTCTAGGATTGGTTTAAGAACAAAGATAAGATTGACCTTAAGGGTGTCAAGGATGACTAATATGTCAAGCACATAGCCCTGGAGATCATCTCATTCAGGCCCCTTATTGAAAGTAGCGAGGTCCCATTATTGCCCCTATTTTACAGATGAGTAAACTGAGGAGGTTATTTGATTTGACCAAGATCAAGACTATTAAGTGGTGATAAGATCTGAACCCAAATTTGACTACAAAGTTCATGCCCTTAATCACCAAACCTTACTGCTTCTAAAAATACATCTTTGTTTTCAAGTAGCTGTCAGAACAAGACTGTAGCTACTAAAGGCATCACAAGGAGGTAAATCCAATAGCAGAGCTGGTTCAGAGTCAGTGAGTAGTGCTGTCCAGGGCTGGTGCTGGAGAGGCTGAGGAAGCAAAATGGCGGCTGACAAAGGGCACAAATCACAGAGCATGTAGAATCCACACACAAAGATTTTAATCCATGACTTATTACCATAATTAATGATTTGTTGTTTTCTCTCAAATGAAAATTAGTTTGTCAGATGTAGTAATTGAGGAAGCTAATTACACGTAGCTGCACAGGGCCTGCCCCAGGCAAAATTGAATGTCTTTTGGCTTTGATTTGTTACCTCCTATCTTGGCAGCATTTCCTTCCCTTCACAATTCCCTCACATGCCCAGGATTTTTATGCTGCCCTTATCTTTTCCTTCCAGAAGAAGATTGATGTAATAAGTGAGTTCATAATAGGGTTGGTTGGTAATTTAATAAATTACACGGCCTGGAAATTTTTGTATTTATAAAAGGAGTCTTACTAAATGTAATGTAGTGCCCTGGATTGGATACTTGAGGGGAGAGGGAAGGACATCATCAGAAAAACTGGTAAAATCTGAATGTTAATTCTTTAGTATTGAATAATGTACCGTGGTTATGTGAGGAGTTGAGTATGTGAGGGGTAGAGGAAGTTGAATGAAGGAAATATGGAAACTCTCTTGTACTGTCTTGGCAACTTTTCCATAAATCTAAAATCATCTGCAAACAACACTTTTAAAGTAGCAAAAGGGATCTTTAAGAGAGATGAACTGCTATTCAAAGGAATAAATCTCTAATTAAGAAATTTTAGGCATGTAGGTTATAGGTGTGTTAGGATGACCCTATAGCTATGTACCCACTCACTTTTACAGGCCCTTAGCTTATTTAATCACTGAGTATTTCTGTTTCGTAAATTTTGGATGCTTTGAATTACATGCTTATAGAATCTTATAGAAAGAAGATTGTATCGATTTGCTCACTGCTATTACTGAAAGACAAAAACCAAGCTGAGAGTTAAAGTTGTCAGCCAGGAAGCACACAGCCATTTTTACTTCTTCAGGGAAGCGTGATTGGTTCCAGAAATCTGAATTAGGCAAACATTAATTGATGTGCTGGGAGATGGATAATTTAGAAAAACCAAAGTCACCGAAGTGCCACTGTTTCAAAGAATCAAAAGGAAAACAAATTCACTTGGGCTTTCAAATACTCATACAGGGTTTTTTCTCTATCTAATGGCAACATGGGAATCAGTAGTCTTTCTATGACCTAATTTAAAGGAATAAGTGCTTGAATATATACCCTCAGTTCAGGGTTCCAAAAGGATTTACTGTGTATAACTCCAGGGACATTACAATTAGATAAAGAGTTTAAAAACATGATTTCCCTCTTGGAAAAGGTAGACCGACTAGTTGGCACTGTGTCAGAGGAGAGACAATGGAAGCTTGTTCCATTATTTATACAAATTGACTGGTTTGGCAGTTGCCACAGCAATGAGCCATAATGAACTACAGAAAAATGAAAATGTGATTTCTTTAGCATTGTACAAAATGGAATATTCACAAGAAGGCAAAGAATGACATTATAAGAACCGAGCTGTGTCAAAATGGTCTTCCTTGTTGCTACTTTATCCCGAATGTAATGCAAATAGTGTATATTTACTGGGGCAAAAATTTTAAGTATGGGCCATCATTTGCTATAATGTGCTATTAGTCAGGGGGCTGTGCCTTGTAATTCCAAAGGAATTTTAAAATATTCATTTTCCGTGACTTTTTACTTTTAGCTACGCTGTCTCTGCCTTTGTTTGCAATAAAGGCTTTCTTTTAGCTAAGTTTCTGGAATTGGATGATTTGTTCATGTCTTCCCAGCAAAGGGACGAAAAAAATCACGAAGCAAATAATTCAACTCTAAAATACCTAATTTTCTGGTTAATTGGCTCAATCTTCTTTGCTCTGTTAGGGAATCCCTGGTGTGCTCTTGCTTTGAACTTTGATGTTTATACCTTATATTTTCATTCACTCCCACTTATCCATACTGGGTTTTCTTTAACAATATTGTGTTCCATTCCAGGAAAGGCCTTTTAAACAAAAATACTAGACATTTCAACTTCCCCAACCCTGAGGGCTACTGTTAGTCAAAGAGTAAACTCACAGAAAATGTGAATCAGACAAAACAACTTTCCTAAAACTGAGTCTCAGCTTGAGCCAGCAAGGGACGTTTATACAGACATCTATTGCAGAATGTGTGTGTGTCAGATCTTATTTTTCTCTTTTGCCTGGAGCAGTGCAGGAAGCCAGTTATGACTATGCTGTAGAAATTGACTTCAATAGAAAAGGCTACTCGGCATTAGAAGATATTATATATAATTAGACTACTAGACATGAGCCCAATTTGAAGTATTTTTCATCGTATAAATGTCAAAGCGAATGAGATCCAATGTGGTAAACAGAAGGTTTAGTGTAAATATTGCAGTTTTGATACGGAGCTAAGTTCTCGCAATACTATACACCAGAGATTTTCAACCAGGGGCAATTTTACCTCTGCTCCCGGGGGGCATTTGACAACATCTGGAGACATTTTTTGTTGTCACACCTGGCATCTAGAGGTTAGAGACGAGGGATGCTGAGGACAGCCCCCTATCGCAAAGAATTATCCAGCTCAAACGTCAGTAGTGCTGAGCTTGAGAAATCCTTCCACACACCAGCTTGTGAGTGACTGTCCCAGAGGCAACTCTGAAAACACGTCATTTCATACAGCGTCCCTTTAGGTTAATAGAGGAATCCTACTTCACTGAAAAATTACTCTGAGTGTTGTTGTTGTTGTGAGTTAAATATGCATGTGTTTCTCGTCTACCAAAGGCAGTGAAAAACCAAGGGGAAATGAGGGGCAATCCCTTGCCAGAGTCTGTGGGATAAATTTTAATCTTTTCTAGAGAGTCTTTGGCTGGTGAAAGAAGGAATAAAATAACTTATGGATGATCGTGGTTGTTACCGGGGTAGAAGATGTTACTAAGAGGGATGGTGAAACATTTCTGACTCAGGGAATGTATACCTGTATGCTTGTTCCAACTAGTGGCTTTTTTTTAAGTCTGGCTACAAGTAGAATCCTGCGTGCCCAAGCCCTGTACTGAAGAAATTGATTGGGGTTAGGGCCTGGCATTCTGTATACTTTTAAGTTTCCAATTTCTAGATGCATTGATTTCTAGTCAAGATGGTTTAGAATCAACCTTTTAAATACCCTTAAAATAAAAATATTATCTGTCTAGCAGGTTGTTCACTTGTCCTACCCATGGTGACCACTCTATGCTTACCTCCCATCCCCTTTCAGTTCCCCGAAAATGCACCTGCCTGAGTGTTAAACTTGGCAGTGACTTATATATGCTTCACGGGAGCCACTGTCTGTTTTTCATAGGGTAGCAAATGGTTCTTGTTACCCATATTACTATCCCAAGATCAGACTCCCTAGTGACAGAACTGGGGAGATATCACCAGAAAGCCCACCTGGACACTCTATCTAGCACCATGGGCAGCACTGGAATTGACTTGAAACACTAAGGAGATTCAGTCCAAATACGGTTCTATTTTGAGCTAAAGGAGTGTAGTTCAATGTGAGGAAGCACAGAAAAAGTCAGCCATTATCCAGACGACATCCTAAGCATTTGTTCTGCTTCCTTCAGTATGGTAATTCATCTAAAAGAAAGAAAGGAAGGAAGGAAGGAAGGAAGGAAGGAAGGAAGGAAGGAAGGAAGGAAGGAAGGAAGGAAGGAAAGAGAAAGAAAGAAAGAAAGAAAGAAAGAAAGAAAGAAAGAAAGAAAGAAAGAAAGAAAGAAAGAAAGAAAGAAGGTACACATGACTGATTTTGAACATACTTGTAAGAGTTGTAGTTTTGCCTGCATGGGGCCAAAGGACGTTGCTATAAATATGATAGATAATTTAAGGGGACTTTCAATTAATCATTACATCAATAATTTAATGTGTTTTCTTTCATCTAAATGTATCCTGAGGCAGGTAAGAGAAGCACTACTTGTACATTGCAAAAGAAAGAATATTCATTCCCTGGGCTCAGAGTTGCATATAATATGCAGAAATTAAACTTTGGTTTAATTGAAATTTGGTTGCAGTTTGAGGCTTTATAGTTTCCTTGGGCCACCTACTACATTCTTTTTAATGAAGCATTGAAGGATGGCAGCATTAAAGAAATACTAAATTAGCTCTTTCTCTGTATGTTTCAAGAAACAAAGCACTTCTTTCTGTCCATTATAGCATCATTTGAAAGAAGAGAGAGCTAACCCCCAAACATTCCTGACCATCCTTAATAATGACCCTATGCCTACATACTATTAGCTTATCTATAGCCTTCTAGAATATATTTCAATTTTATTTTTTAATAGCAGCTTCATTGAGATATAATTCACATGCCGTAGAATTCACCCCTTTAAAGTATACAATTTAAATGTTTTTTGGTATAATTCAGGGTTGTACAATCATCAAAAATTTCAGAACATTTTCATCACCCCCAAAGGACAAGTTGCACACATGAGCAATGGGTCCCTATTTCCCCCGTCCTCTCGCAGCCACCCATCTACTCCCCGTCTCTATGGAATGGCTATTCTGGACGTGTCATATAAATGGAATCATACAACATGTAGTCTTTTATGGATGACTTGCTAAAGTTAGCATGTTTTTCCAAGGTTCATCCTTGAAAGGTCCATGTTAATAGCATGAACAGTACTTCATCCCTATTTATGGCTGAATGATACTCCAATGTATGGATTTACTATGTTTTAATTTAGTCATCCATTAGTTGATGGACATTTGGGCTCTTTCTACTTTGACCTATTATGAATAATGCTCCTAAGGCCATTTGTATACATGTTTTTTTTATGTGTGAACTTTTGTTTTACAATCTCTTGGGTATACATTTAGAAGTGGAATTGTTAGGTCATTCAGTAACTCGATATTTAACATTTTGAGGAATTGCCAAGTTTTCCAAATTGGCTATTGCATTTTACATTCTCACCAGGAATATCTGAGGTTTCAACTTCTACACGTTTTCATCAACACTTATTATTGTCTGTCTTTTATTTTAGCCATCCTGGTATTGGTCTAGTGATATCTCATTGTAGTTTTTATTTGTATTTCCCAAGTGAAGGATGACATTGAGCATCTTTCCATGTGTTTATCAGCTATTCATATGTCTTCTTTGGATAAATGTTTATTCAAATCCTTTGTCCATTTTTAAATTGGGTTATTTATCTTTTATTGTTTTGAGTTATATATATGATATATATGTATATACATACATGCATACATAGACACATACAAACATATAAACATACTGGATACAAGTCTCTTATCACAAATACAATTTGCAAATATTTTGTCCCATTCTATAGGCTGTTTTTTACTTTCTTGATAGTATCTTTTGTTTCACAAAAATTTTAATATTTTTAAAGTCCAGTTTATTTGTTTTCTTTTTTTTGCTTGTGTTTTTCATGTTGTCTTTAAGAAAGCATTGTCAAATAGAAGGTCATGAAGAGTCACCTCTTATCTTATAACAGTTTTATAATTTTAGTTATTACATTTTGGTCTATGTTCCATGTTGAGTTAGTATTTGTATTTGGTGTGAAGTAAGGGTCCAATTTCATTCTTTTTTGTTTTTTGGGGTTTTTTGCTTTGTAATCAGTATATTAAGGAGACATTCGTACATTCCAGGAATTTCTTAATTCTGATATGCAGATTTTTAAGCCTGTGAATATGACTTTTAAACAGACAACTAAAGTTATGCATCATACTTTGCTGTCCTCCAACATTAAATTATAGTTATTTCAGAGCATAACTTAAATGGTTTAAAGTAAGCCTATAACATACCTAAAAAACACCTTCCTATCTCATACATGCAAATTACTTCCCCATGTCTCTTCACTCTAAGTTACCCTGCTCCTGAAGTCACTGCTCTGAAGCTTATCATGGTGCAAAGAGAAGGGGGAAAAAAGTGTAACCAGGATATATGTAATATATATATTATATATATATAGGCGCCCCTGTATATACATAGGCATATATATACGCTTGTATATATATAGGCACCCCTATATATATTATATATGTTATATAATATATATAAATAAATATATAAATATATATATATATATATATATATATATAAAGATAGGGGTACCTGGGTGGCTCAGTCCATTAAGTGTCTACCTTCGGCTCAGGTCATGATCCCAGAGTCCTGGGATCAAGCGCCACATTGAGCCCCTTCTTGCATGGGACTCCCTGCCCAGCGGGAAGTCTGCTTCTCCCTCTCCCTCTGCCCCTCCCCCTGCTTGTGCGTTCTCTCTCTCTCTCTCTCTCTGTCAAATAAATAAAGTCTTTAAAAAAAAAAAGATAGCACAGCAGAAGGGAATGCAATTCTATAAGTGCAAGCCCTCAAGTAGCAGCATATCATGCTAAACCCCTTCTTTGGAAAGGTATTATTTCTATCACTGTTACCACAGGGCCAAATTACATAGCATCCCATCTTCAAGTTACAGGTGAGACAGGAGAATGAATGCAGAGGCATCACAATGAGTCCCACTTAATATAACTGCAGGCCAGCACCTCTCTACAAATTAAGTTCTCCGTCGGATTACCAGTTAAATACAAGTTTTAACTTCACAGCTTAACAAGGGTGGTAGGGGCGCCTGGCTGGCTCAGTTGGTGAGCTAATATTTTGCTGATCGTTTTTGAGTCTATATTCATTAAGTGGTATTTGTGTAGTTTTTGTTTTTTATGATATATTTGCCTAGATTTGGTATGCTGGCCTCCTAGAATGTGTTGGAAAATGTTCCCTGCCTCATCTATTTTTTTGGAAGCATTTGTGAAGGATTGGTGTTAATTCTTCTTTAAACATTTTATAGAATCCACCAGTGAAGCCACCTGGACCTGGGATTTTCTTTGTGGCAAATTTTTTATTACTAATTCAATCTATTAAGATTTTCAGTTTCTTATTGAGTCAGTTTTAGTACTTTATATCTTTCTAGAACTTTGTCCATTTCATCTTTGTTATCTAGTTTGTGGGTATTAACTATTCATAGTATTTCTTTAAAATCCTTTTTATTTCTGCAAATTTAATAGTAATGTGCCCTCTTTCATTCCTGATTTTAGTAAGTTGATTTTCTTTCTGTCTGTCTGTCTAGCAAATGATTTGTCAATTTTGTTATTCTTTTCAATGAACCAACTTTTGGCTTCATTGATTTTCTCTATTATTTTTCTGTTCTCTTTTTTGTTGATATCTTCTTTAATCTTTACTATTTCCTTCCTTCTGCTTGCTTTGATATTCATTTCTTTTTAAATTAAATTCTATTTTTGACAAAGATGTTTTAAATATCATATAATAAGGGGTGCCTAAGTGACTCAGTCAGTTAAGTGTCTGCCTTTGGCTCAGGTCATGATCTCAGGGTCCTGGGATCAAGGCCCACATCAGGCTCCCTGCTTAGTGGGGAATCTGCTTCTCCTTCTGCATCTGCATCTCTCCATTTGCCCCCCCCCCATGCCCTCTCTCTCTGAAATAAATAAATAAAATCTTCAAAATAAATAAATATCATATAATAAGAAAAGGAAGACTTCCCATCTCTCCTCCTTCCAGAAACATTCCCAGATGAAGCTATTGTCATCATTTTAGCCACTGCTTCTGGTATTGATATCCATATTTTTAAATAATGTACTTAAACCAAGTCACTTAATACTGTGGTAGAAGATACACTTCTTTTATGCCATTAACCTCTGAAACACAACTTCACCCCCATATCCTCCCAATATAAATATATCACATTTTTAAATAAAATCAGTCATCAGTATTTAATGATTATATAAATATTATTCACTGCAGAACCAAACGGTATACTATGATTTTTTCCTTCTTGAACAACTTTTCACTTTGAATGATTTTTTCGCCTTTTTAACTTACTCTGTTATTTTTCCTGGAGCACTTTCTAACTTGCTCCCTGAGAGATTATACCTGGCAAGTACAATGTTTGATTCCTTACATTTGATGATAGATTAACTAGAAATAGAATTCTGGATCAAAAATAATACTCTCTGAAAATTTTGAAGGCTTTCTGTGCTGTAATTGAGAACATGAAATGACACAATTTTATTCTTATTTTGAAAGTTATTATACTTTCTTTGCCTGGAAGCTTTTAAGATCTTCTCTTCACGCTTACTGGTTTTCAATTTCTTAACAATGTGTTTAATGCACAGGAAGTAGGTGGCTGTCCAGCCCTTCATACCAAAGGTGTTCTCCCCATCTTCGGGTTTTTAGCCCCCCGTATTGTACTTTATATCTCAAGTTCAGACCCTCTCTGATTCAGTATTTTTATTTATGTATGTATGTATTTATTTATTTTTAAAAGACTTATTTATTTATTTATTTGAGAGAGAGAAAGAGTGAGAGCGTTGGGGGCGGGGGAAGGGCAGAGAATCCTAAGCAGACTCTGCACTGAAGTCCGAGCCTGACTGGAGCTTGATCCCATGATCCTAAGGTCACAGCCTGATCCAAAACCAAGAGTTGGTGGTTTACCTAACTGCATGATCCAGGTACCCCTGATTCAGTATTTTTAGAGAAGAAGGCTCAGAATTAAAATATTTTCATAAAATTCGTTGCACTTTTCCCACATAAATATGCTCAGCTGACAAATATGTCTTCTCAAACTGCCATAGGAATTGTTGCCTAAAATTATCTGAATCAATGGATATTTAACAACTAAAAATAAGCATAGTCTACAGATTTTAAGTTTCACTATTCATTTCCACTTCATGAATACAATTTAATTATGGCTAATACAATCACTATTTATTTCTGTTAAAGTCAGAAATAATAATAAAAAAAACATTATTCCCAATTCCCTGACTACCCTATCTATATAATTTTTATTGTGGAAGGTGTTTAAGGTACAAATTTATTGAAGCCTTTCACATCAAGAGAAATGTATAGATAATTTAGGAAATAACTGTGATATATTGAAAACATAAAGGAAAGATTCTATAATAAATAAGGTTGTTAAAGAATTATTCAATAAAATATGTAAGGAAATTTTTTTAATAAATGAGAAAAATAAATTTAAATCTCCACCGAATGCCCATATGCCAAAAATAATCCAGATGAATAGAAAAAATTCCCAGGAGAAAATGCATGTACATATCTATTCAATTGAGTCTAGAAGGGGAAAGAGCTTCTAAGCATGAAAAGCCTGGAAAAAATTAGAAGGTAATTGATTGAAAGATTTAATCACATGAAAATTTAATTTTCTATTAAAAAACCATAAATATAGTAAAAGACTAATTATAAACTGCATAGAAAATATTGGTAAGAAATATATAGCATAGAGTTAATAGCCTTCACATTTGAAGAATTCTTGTAAATTGGTTAGAAAAACATTAAAACCCAATGCAAAATGGACAAGGACGTGAATAGTTAATTCCCCAAACTGAAAAATGTAACCAACAAACATGAGAAGTATCCTACTAATAATCGGTGGGATGGAAATTAAAAGTAACCTGACACCTTTAGAATGAGAACTGTAGACTGCTAACACTCAGTGCCACCAGGGGTATTGTGGGGTGGGTGCTCTCTGGTACCAGTGGACAAATCTACCTTTCCTTATACGCTGTTTGGAATTATGGCCTTCGTGTTTATGCCCTGAATTTCATTATCCCAGTCCTGGAAATCCATCTTAAAATACAAGATATGCACAAAATATCTACCTCTGAAAACAGAGAGTGGCATGGTAATTACCAGGGGTCGACAGGTAGAGGAAATGAGGAAATATATGCCAAAGGGAACAAACTTCCAGTTATAAAATTAACAAGTTCTGAGAATCTAATGTATAGCATAGTAATTACAGCTAATAATACTGTATGACATACTAGAATGTTGCTAAGAGTGTAGATCTTAAATGTTCTTGCCATAAAAAAGAAATGGTAATTATATGACAGAATGGAAGTGTTAACTAATGCTATCATGGTGATCACTTTGCAGTGTATAAATGTTTCAAATCAACATGTTGTACCCCTTAAATTTATGCAGTGTTATGTGTCAGTTATATCTCAGTAAAACTGGGGGAAAAAATTAAAGATAGGGTCAGATATTTATATACTTCATTATTTAAAACATTCAAAAAAGTAGAAACAAATACAATTCTAGCAACAGTATAATAGTTAAACTATGCTGTAGCTATATGGTAGAACATTATTTAGCTTTTGGCAATCTTGTTCTAAAAGTATTTAATGATATAAGAGCTATTATTAATAAATATTAAATATAAAGAAATAGAAACCTGCTTTTTAGGCTAGCAAGTTTCTTTTTTTGAAAAGATTTTATTTATTTATTTATTTATTTATTTATTTATTTATTTATTTATTTATTTATTTGAGAGAGAAAAGGAGCAGTGGGAAGGGCAGGGGAAGAGGGACAAGCAGGCCCTGCTGAGCAGGGAGCCTGACGAGGGGCTTGATCCCAGGACCCTGAGATCATAACCTGAGGCAGGCAGATGCTTAAACCAACTAAGCCACCCAGGCACCCCTAGGCAAACAATTTTCTAAAAACTTTATATTCATGAATTAATTTAAAATGCTAGAATATAGTTCACCAAAATGTTAATAATGATTATCTCTCCTGGGTATGAATATGAGTAATTTTATTTTCGCACTAATCCTTTTATATATTTTTAAATTCTCATCATACACACACTATTTATGTAACAGAAAAAATAATTAAAAACTTGTTTTCTCCGAAGTAACTCTTGTATATACTTCTGCAGAATTGTCTTACAAGAATATGCCAATATTGTCCTAATTTGTCCTGATTAATTAACTAGGTTAGATATCCTATCCTTTCTTAGAGCTTTCATGAGCTTTGTCACAGTCGTAAAACATTTTAGAGTTTATAGTCTTATTTTTTGAGGAGAAGGGGGTGGCGTTTCATTCTAAATACTTTGGGATTTTTTTTTTTGTATAGTTGGCACATAATGTTACATTAGTTTCAGATGTACAACTTAGTGGTTTGACAAGTTTTTACATTATGCTACGTTCACCATAAGTAGAGCTACCATCTGTCCCCTTATATCACTATTACAATATCATTGTAATAATGCTTTGCTTTTTATTCATGTGACTTACTCATTCCATAACCAGAGGGAGGCCTGTATTTCCCTTTCCCCCTCACCTATTTTTGCCCAGTTCCTCACTGGCAAACCATCAGTTTGTTCTCTGTATTTATAGTTCTGATTCTGCTTTTTGTTTGTTTATTCATTTTTTTTAGATTCCATTTATGAGTGGAATCATATGGTATTTGTCTTTCTTGGTCTGACTTATTTCACTTAACATAATACCCTCTATTAGTATATTATAGTAGTATACATGCTGTTGCAAATGGCATAACCTCATTCTTTTTGGCTGTGTAATATTCCATTGTCTACATACATTGCATTTTCCTTATCCATTCATCTATTGATGGACTCTTAGGTTGCTTCCATGTCTTAGCTATTGTAAATAATGCTGCCATAAACACAGGGGTGCATGTATCTTTAGTTAGTGTTTCCATTTTCTCTGGGTAAATAACCAATAGTGGAATTATTGGATAACACAGTATTTCAATTTTTAATTTTTTGAGGAACCTCCAAACTGTTTTCCGCAGTGGCTGTACCAATTTATAGTCCTACCAACAGTGCACAAGGGTTCCTTTTCTCACATCCTTACCAGTACTTGTTGTTTCTTGTCTTCTTGATTTTAGCTATTCTAACAGGTTGAGGTGAAACCTCATTGTGGTTTTCATTTGCATTTCCCTCATGATGAGTGATGTTAAGCATCTTTTCATGTGCCTGTTGACCATCTGTCTGTCTTCTTTGAAAAAGTATCTATTCAGGTTCTCTGCCTGTTTTTTAATCAGATTGTTTGTTTGGTATTCAGTTGTATCTATTCTTTTATATTTTGGATGGTAACCCCTTATTGGATATATCATTTACAAATATCTTCTCCCACTCAGCAGGCTGTCTTTTTGTTTTCTTGGTGGTTTCCTTTGCTGTGCAAAAGCTTTTTATTTTGATATGTCCCAAAAGTTTATTTTTGCTTTTGTTTCCCTTGCCTTAGGATACATATCTAGAAAAATATTACTATGGCTGACATCAGAGAGATTACTCTCTGTGTTCCCTTCTAGGATTTTTATGGTTTCAAGGCTCATGTTTAGGTCTTTAATCCATTTTGTGTTTATTTTTGTGTATGATGTTAGAGAGTCATCCAGTTTCATTCTTTTGTATGTAGCAGGCCAGTTTTCCCAGAACCATTAATTGAAAAAACTATCTTTTCCTCATTGTGTATTCTTACCTCCTTTGCCATAGATCAGTATATGTGCTGCCTAAGTGAGCATTCCTTTGTCATAGATTATTGACCATGTAAATGTGGGTTTAGTTTTGGAGTTTCTATTCTGGTCCATTGATCCATGTGTCTATTTTGTGCTAGTACCATACTTTTTTGATTGCTACAGCTTTGTAGTATATTTTGAAATCTGAAATTGTGATACCTTCAGTTTTGTTCTTTTTCAAGATTGCTTTGGCTGTTTGGGGTCTTTTGTGGTTCCACACAAATTTTAGTATTATTTAGTCTAGTATTGTGAAAAAGTGCTGTTGGTATTTTTATAGAGATTACATTGAATCTGTAGAGTACTTTTTGGATAATATGGACATTTGACAATATTGATTTTTCCAGTCCATGAGCACGGAATATCTTTCCGTTTTTTGTGTCATCTTCAATTTCTTTCATCAGTGTTTCATAGTTTTTGGAGTATGGGTCTTTCACCTCTTTGATTCTTCCTAGGTATTTTATTACTTTTGGTGCAATTGTAAATGGGGTGTGTGTGTGTGTGTATGTTTTAATTCCTCTTTCTATGACTTCATTGTTAGTGTACAGAAACATTATCAATTTCCGGATATTAATTTTGTATCCAGCCACTTTACTGAAATGTTTATTACTTCTAGTAGTTTTTTGGTGGTGTGTTTAGGATTTTCTGTGAATAGTATCTTGTCATTTGCAAATAGTGACAGTTTAACTTCTTTACCAGTATGGATGCCTCTTCTTTTTCTTGTCTGATTGCTATGGCTAGGACTTCTAGTACAGTGTTGAATAAAAGTGGTGAGAGTGGAGGGATTTTGAAAAATTCCCTTTCATGTTTCTGCTGATACTTTCTGAAATGACCAGTCAGAACATCATCATTATAATTCTTCACATTTTTTTCCAATCTTTTTATAGAGTTAAGCTCTTTTGATTTTCACCACAGCCCTGAAAAATAGGTAGTGCAAATTTCAAAGTCCTCTTTTAAAAAGTAAGTATTTAGATAAGGTCAACATAAACCACTGAGCTGTAGTCCTAACCCAAAATGTTTGTTCTGATTCCAGATTTACTGTTAGAAGTTACCCAATGAAATCAAGTTATTTTATAGATTAAGAAAATGAGACATACAGAAGTTAAATGATATGGCCTAAGTCATGGAGAGAATGAGTGCCAGACCTAGAATGCAGCGTCCATTCTTTTTTTGCAATCTCCATTCTTTTGTATCTGAAACTTGTACTCTTTTATTAGTCTGCTCAGAAGTGGCACCTAAATACTTTAGTGTTAGTGTTTTCACATTATGTTAGTGTTTTCACAAATACGCGGACTCTTTAATTCACTATCCAGTAGATAACATAATTTTTACTAAGATGTTCTTTGGAATTGATGACCTGTATTACCAGTTTTGTCCTTGTCTTGCCTAAGGATGCCTCTGAGGCAAATTAACACAAGGCTTACTTAGTAAAAAGGTGTTTAAAACAGTAGAGTCACTCAAGTACATTTCTTTGATGAATTTTAGTGATTTAAAAAGGTGATATAAAAAAAAAAGGTGATATGAAAACTATTTTTACTGTGAAGTTTTGGAAAGCATTTCTGGGATATAAATGGTTTAAGAAAACTCTGGAAGATGTTAAATGGGGACAACATTTTGCAGTGGTCAAGCAAATGCATTAACTTAGTTACTTTCATTGTTCTTACTGTTAACTGATTTGATTTCTGAGATAAATCTTGCCTATAATAATGTTTATCTTGACCATTTACTATTATCATATAATCATCTCTTTCAAAATGTTTCTTATGTGATAGTTTACTGATTAGTTATTAAAGCATTTAACATTATATAGTAAGCATAACACAGACTAATCATTCATGTATTCCACAGACATTTACTACAAGGCTACCACGTGTCAAGCCCTGAGTACCAATATAGAAAAAAAGTAGATAAAAATCCCTATGTCTAGGGTACATACAGCCTTGTTCAGAAGACACAGTTGAAATTAACCAACAAAATATTTGCTGAGCACCTATCCTCTGTCAACAGAGCCAGACTAACAAATGTTAGCACCTAGAGCAGGCTAATATCTGGGCACCTCCCAGATTCATAAGCCTTAAGGGCTTGTTGAATTATTTAGTGGAGGCAGAGATAACACGATCTTTTCAATAACAAAAATTGTACATGATTTTTGTTGTTTTTAATCAAGGATCTATTACTTGTGGTTTTCTGAACCAAGCAACTTGCTGATAATGCTCATATGAAGCTATTTAGAAATTAGACAATAAAAAGTCCTTTATCTTGGCATATAGCACTCCTCCTTTCAGTTTTAGAAGCCTAGCCTGTGAGTTGGGAGCTTTTGACAGATGTTTGGTGCCTGCGTA
The DNA here is from genome assembly GCA_028534135.1 of Potos flavus. Taxonomy (NCBI): domain Eukaryota; kingdom Metazoa; phylum Chordata; class Mammalia; order Carnivora; family Procyonidae; genus Potos; species Potos flavus. The sequence goes on from CM052887.1 coordinate 16,399,619, forward strand.
TAATCCTTCTGGATTCATGAATCAGTCCAATCAGGCCTCCCTTATTCTAAAATTCTCTGATCACTCCTGAGAAATTTGGCATTTCTGCTTCTTTTGATAGTTAACGAAAGCAATCCTTTTGCACAGTGACAAAATACAACACGGTTTTATCTGCTTGGGGGTGTCTTCCCTCCCTAGATCCACTTTGTCATTATTACGAAGCAAAGAAAGATAAAAACTCTGCCAGTGATAAATGTCTGCCTCTCTTTCGTGTTATATATCCTGCAACTATCAGTGCTTTTTCACCAAAATGATTATTCTTTATTGCAATGCAGTATCACATAGCAATTATTGAAAACACTGAGTGAGAATCAGAGTTCCAGCTACATTTGGCTGAATGCAGACAGTATCACCAGTGATTCTTGGTACCCTCGGCCACCGCATGCCCCACTCGGAAGTACTGTCCTAGCTCCTGAATGTGCAGCTCCATGGCCCCCAGGTCTGGATTCCCTTGGGCCTCGTCTGAGGCTGTCTGACTCTCCAGCTGGCCCACCTCTAGTGCCTGGTGGAAATGCAGGTGGATGATGTCAATCTTGGTCTTATTGTCCTGCGGTATCTGCTGGGCCTCCAGCCCCAGCTTCCGGTCCTTAGGGCTACTGTGTGTCTGGATCATGTTTTCTGATCCCCACTTCACCTTCAGCCTGATGGCCAGATGAATGTAGATCATCTATGCATTGCCAGATTTCCACATGTGCAGGCAATAGCGGTCACACATCACGACCCACATCTCTTTTGGGAAGCTGGTGAATTTCTTTTGATGTGTATGGGAGGACATTCCCAGAAATCACAAACATAAAGTTGTTGTGGAAAATGATCCATTTCAGAAACGAGGAAATGGAGTTATGGTTTTAGGCTGGTGTCAAGTCAAACTATCTCCAGTCAAATTCATAAGTTATTAGTTGGGTTTCCATGCGTGAAATCTCTTTTCACACACTAAAATATAAAAAATAATTATAGCAATAGAACACAAATGCATACTTTTAAACTACTGTATATAAACACAAAGGTGTAAAATCTATATTGTAAATACCCTTTTGGGAGAGATGTTTTCTGCGTGGGCTGGATCTAACGATAGTTGTACAGAAAATGGCTTTTTTCTTGTAAGCCTAGACTTTTTTTTTTTTTTCATTTTTCTTTTTCCTTTTTTTTTTTTCTTGCTTTCCTTTCTTTTTTTTTTTCATGGATCTTCAAATTGCATTCCAAGTTGGAGTTATCCTCTGGGAAATTCCCATTACTGATTCATTATGCCAAAGACCTCTGAAAGTCTCTGAATTGGGTGAGAAAAATCACTCAAGGCATCTTTTTCGGTGATGCCTTGCTCACTTTTTAATGGGAGATTAAACTCCTGTTATAAACAATACGCTTTCTTTTCAGTGCTTTCTGCTAAATTCTCTAGAAGAATATTTCATGCTTCTAAATCAGTGCTTGTAATTCATCCCAGAAATCTAACTATAAGCCAATCTCCTTAAAGAGATGAAAGCAGCCTTCTTTTTTATGACACTCAGACTTCTATTTAATAACTATTTTTTGCTTTATTCTATTCACACGTGACAGCCCCAAACCCAACACTTGGTTTCCCTCTTTTGACTTTGCTATTCTTTCACTACCTAGGTCAATAGAGACTTTCTCCCAATACTTTATCATAGCAGTTTGATCATCAGGTAGGTACATGTCAGTCCTCAAAGAGATCATGGCTTTCCAGCACCAGGACTGGGTCCTACCCTTTGACTGCACTATCTGTGCTAGGGTTCTGCCCAGGTCCCCTCACCCCTGAGGTGTGCTTAGGCCAGAAATTCTAAGCAGACTACATGTTATGTGCAAACTCTGAATAAACACAGGGACTGCTTAGAGCCTAGGGTTGTGGGTAGGGTTGTGGGTAGGTTGTGTCTGGGTTCCATTACAAAGAATACTTTTCTTGATTAGTGATATCTACCATGGCAACACCATCTAGCCATGTCTCGAATGGGGACACTGGGGGAAGAGGCTTCATACAGCCACAGGCTCAGACAGGGTCAAGGAGTACATTCCATCCTTGACGCAGGCAGTTGTTCTTGCTTCCCAGGCTTCATTGTCTCACACACCAGGTAGCTGACGAGGCATTCGGAAGGCCATGAAGGTACAAGCAGCTTCTCTAGGCTCTGGAAGGACCAGCACAAGCTCCAAGCTAGAGTGAGCTTGGAGGGACAGCTCATGCAGGGCCCCATGGGGGTCTGCAAGTTGCAGGCGTGCTGGCCTTAGCTCCTTTTCCTCTGGAGTCAGTTTCACCTGGAGAAAGATAGCTGGCTGACTGATGCCTGGATAAATTTTAGAGAAAGAATAAAAGTTTTGGCAAGAGACTTCCATGCACAGGGGACAGGACATGAAGAACCTTGGGGGCATGAGAGAAGTCGTACATTCTAGAACCTGCGAGAACTATTCTACTGCTCAGTTGCAGAGTGTGGTGAGAGATGAGGCTGGACACGTGGGCATGGACCAGATCCTGAAGAACCTTTCAGGCCATTCTAAGGAATTTGACAGAATCCTTTAAGCGATAGAGAGCCACAGGAGGATTTCAAGCAATTGTAGCAAGAAAACTGGCACAATGTGGAAGTTGGATTGGCATGGGGGTCAATCTGGAGGAGGATTCCAATCAAGAGAGTGTTGCAGTTTACCAGATGACAAAGTATTGAATCCTGAATTTAAACAGTGGCTGTGGAGATGGAGAAGAAAGGTTAATTTGAGAGTTAATAGTTAATAAATTTGATAGTTAAGAGTTTGTTGGTCTTTAAGAACACATAGACCTTGTGATTACTGGATAGTGAACATGAATGCTGAAACTTGTTGTAAGGGAAAGGAAATATTTATACATTTGACAGTCGGAAAAAATGGTATGGCTTAGTAATAAAAGATGTAATTATAAAAAAGAGGGCAGGGGCGTGTGGGTGGCTCAGTCAGTTGAACATCTGACTCTTGGTTTTGGCTCAGCTCATGATTTCATGGGTTGAGGGATCCAGCCTGCGTCTGGCTCTGTGCTCAGCGGGGAGTCTACTCCAAGATTCTCTCCCTCTGCCCCCACTCCCCATTCACCCACATGCCCGTGCGTGCTCTCTCTCTCTCAAATAAATAAATAAATCTTTTTTTAAAAAATCATAAAAAATAAAAATAAATTAAAAAGAGCAGTAAAACTTTGAAAAGCAGAAGCATTATGAAAACATACACAAATTTTACCATTTTGCAATGGCCTTGGCATAGTTTGAGAGTTTAATATAAAAAAAATTTCTCCCTGAAGTTATTCATTACTCCTTTTCATATGTTTTAAGAATTTGGTATTTTTTGTTTTATTTTAATAAGGGTCAAGCTGTGTCCACAACCTAATGAGCAAGTACAGTAATTTGTTGATGAAAAAGGGGCAAAAATCTTTTCAAGTGAACTGATTCCTTTGAATATCAAATTTACCAAATTCAGACCACCTCTCTCCTTTCTCATGTTCCACATATTTAGTAACATTTCCTGGTGGGTGGTTAACATCAGATTGCTGATTAATGAATGACAAGGCACAGAAACATACTACAATTCATTGGTAAAGCAGGAGAAAATAATGGGAAAAGTAACTCACTACTGGGTTGCCCTGAGTTTAAAAAATGATTCTTTAATTTTCGAGCAAAATGATTCATGAAATAAACAATACAGTTGGGTAGGCATTGTAACGACTATATTAAACTATTCCATTTTTGGAAACTGGATGGCAATATTGCACGTTGGAAATGAATTATGAACTGGAAAGTATAGTTTTGATTCCTTCAAATGTTGAAGTCATTATGGCATGTGCCTTATGGGGGATATTTCTTTTTAATGAACTATGCCTACTATTCCAGAAGCTTAAAATCTATTTAGGTAGGCAGACTATAGCATCTGAAGAGTGAATATTAATATCTTTAATAATAATTGTTATTATTAGCCCTATCTTCATCTAGGGAATCTGAATCCTAGAGTAATCAAAAAAGTTAGGCAAACTCAGCTAGCTCGTAAATGCAGCTTACTGCATTTAAATGCTGGTTTTCCTGATTCTAGACACTGAGCTTCAACGTCATGCCTCCCCTGGATATGCACTAATTCTTAAATGGCTGGGACACACAGCTGCTCTAGGAGTTCACTTAAAATTAGAATCTGGAATTTCTTTTGGGGCGCCTGAGTGGCTCAGTGGGTTAAAGCCTCTACCTTCGGCTCGGGTCATGATCTCAGGGTCCTGAGATCGAGCCCCACATGGGGCTCTCTGCTCAGCAGGGAGCCTGCTTCCTCCTCTCTCTCTGCCTGCCTCTCTGCCTACTTGTGATCTCTCTCTATCAAATAAATAAATAAAATCTTTAAAAAAAAAAAAAGAATCTGGAATTTCTTTTAAATTCATAACAATGGCTATTTCGAGCTCTGAATGTGATGATCATAATGAACTTTCTTCATTTGGTGGAATCTATAGAGCTTTTAAATTATAGATCCTAACAGCCCAAAGGAATTTTAAAATTACTTATTTAATAGGGATTCTTGTTGGCAAACTTGCTCTAGAAATATCTGTATCTCCCAAGAAGATAAGAAGTACTTACTAGAAACTTGTTTGAGAAATTTGTTCTACTCCTCGGAACAGGGAACAATGAGGATTTTTCTCACCTCTTCTGAACAATTACTGTTCCTTAGGGGAAATTAAGTGGAAGTAGTGCCAACATAGTTATTAGCACCACAAATTTGATAGGTGTGCCCCCAAAGGAAAGCGTAAATCATACTGAGGTAATTCTGAGAATGAATAAGGCTGTCACCATCTAACATAGCTGTTTATTTTTATAAGAAAAGAAAAATATAGTGTGGATTAAAAATTGGAAGACCATGTTTGAGACTTTAGATTCTGAGTTACTGTGCTTTTAGTGATTTTTGAGTATGTAGGATGTATAAATATATTTTTCTGTTTAAGTGTATAAATTTATGTTTATATATTTAGATATATTTATGTAAATATAAATATGTCATTATGTAAATATATAGTCATAGAAGTTTTTGAAATACGTGCTATAATTCCGTAGGCAGGCCACCATGAATTATTTCATAGTTCTAAATGTGTTCAAAGTAGGCTTGTCATTACTGACATGAGTGTGGAGCCAGCCTCTCATGGTACAAAGCAGTGGGACTTGTGTTCTTGCTGGTCACCTGGGTTCTGTTCTTTCTTCTCCCCAAGAGAAGATGTGAATATGTGGACCCTTAAAATAATTAACTTTATACCTACCAGAGGGTTGGGCACCTTTATATTAAAATGTTATCTAAGGCACGAGGGGTGGGGGGGCTGTTGGAGGAAATGTGACTCAGAGTTGAAAGGGGACTCTGGTGAGTTGATTAGAAGCCAAGGGACTCACAGAGTACTGTGAGAGAGGCAGTCAAGAGAAATGCTAATTTTTTACACCTGAAACCAATATAACACTGTATGTTAACTTTACTAGAATTAAAATTTAAAAGAGAGAGGAATGCTATCTTTAAAGGCAAATCCATGGAGCACTAGGTGTGGTGTGCATAAACAATGAATCTTGGAACACTGAAAAAAATTAAATTAAATTAAAAAAAATACTAAAGGCAAACTCCATGGAGTTGCTGGCCACGTGGCTGAATTTCCAACTGGAAACAGAAAAGAGGTTTGTCCAAAAGGAGGTTAAATAAAAGGGCTTAGCTGCAAATGCAAGGTTTGGAGTAGAGAGCACAGGCCATAGGCCACATAAATTTAAAGATCAGGCCCTGAAAGCAGGCTTTCCCTCTGAAGAGAGAGTGAAAGCTACCTTCAAATCTTTGAAGCAGATCAAAGACAATTTAATGTAATGGTTAAAAGCAAGGACCCTACACTCAGACTGACTGAGTTTAATCAGTCATGTGACATTAGGCAAATCACACAATAATTCTGTGTCGCAGAAAAATGGAAATAATAGTATCTACGTTGTAGACTTGTTGAGATGAATTGAGCTAATTTATTTAGAGCCATTACAATAGTACTTAGCAAAGGGTAGATTTCATTTCTTAATAGGTGTTATAATAATAATAGCAACAACTATATGTGTACATATACATGGTATATATGTGTGTTTATATATGCATACATGTATGTGTATTTAAATGTAAATATAAATATATATGTATATGTCTGTATATACACACATATAAAAACATACATAAGTGGTTTATATATATAAACATATACCAGTCACATTATTATTATTACTACTTGACTTTTCCCAAGGAGAGGACTTCAGATGATAACACTGGGCATGTGGTGTGCTTCTCAAGCCAGTTTCTACTTGCTGAGTCCTTCTTTCAAACATCAAATACTTTAGAACACATAAAGCACAGGTTTGGAGTGGGGGTGTCTGCTGCCCCTCCCTTGGACTCCCACGGAAACCCCGAGGTACCACTATGGAGCACATTTTGAAAACCTGGAAAGAATCCATGGCCTGGAATACAGACCGTGAATCAGGTTCTCTCTGCCGTTACCGGGCTGTGTACCCTTCAACGTGTGCTCACTGGCCTGTTCCGTGATCCCGGCACTGATGAGTTCAGAGCTAGATGAGTTCAGTAGTTTTCAAACTCTGCCACTTTAAGACCCTGAGAGTTCCCGAGAAGTGTGTCCCGAGAAGTTTTGGGGAATGGGTGGCGAGGAGCAAGCTGTATGAGCAGAGGGAACCCAAGGACTTGAAAAACTAGGAAGCGAAGAATATAGTGAGATTTCATGTATTTGTTTGAAGAGTGAGTACCGCTGCTAAAGTAATTGTGACTAGATGATAAAGGTGCCTTCCATTTCAGTTATTCCCTAGTCCCTCACGGAACCAAAGTCACAGAAATGAGAACACGAATGAAAGCAACAAGTACTGAATCTGAGGAAACCGAGTATAGGGAAAGCGGTGTGGACTAGTCACAAGGTGCTGTGACCAGGCTGTTTCAATATCTTTGATATCCAGGAAAAAGGCAAAACCACTGTTGCCTGAGTTTTATCCAGATCCTTTGGTCTCATTGTGTTCATGGGAATGTAGACTGGCACGATGATACCTAAGTTTGTGGATCAATGAGAAATATTACAATAGGGATATTCTACACTTAGAATCAGAGGACAACTACAGTGAACAATTAAACATTATATGTAATGGGACTTTTCTTGGTGCTTAGTGATTTCAGAAAATATGTTCCTTCCAAAGCAAATGTCAAATTAAAATTTTCCATTTATGGTTGCTGCTTTGCTGCTAGAGGTGTGTGTGAACTCAGACGCTCTTGACTTGATTGAGATTTGACAATGAAATGTATTTAGGTAAATCAAGTTTCCATGTCCCCTCTGGGCATAACACCTGTAATTGATTAGTGAGTCTGTAGGTCATGCTTATGGCTTGGATCGGATCTATGTTTAGTCCTCGTTGTCAGCTTGCTAAAAGCAAAGGGAAGCCTAGAAACGTCTGTGAATATGTGGTGTGGTAATGTCTGTTTATCAGTAATTTCGATAATGATTAATATGCAACAACAAGGGCGGATTACTTTACAAACTTCACATGCAGTGTGAGATGAAGGCTTCTCAGTGACTTTTTTCTCCGAGTCTGTCTCCCTTCCACCATTCAGAGCTCTCATATTGTGCCATTGTGTGTGCGTGTGTGTACGTGTGTATTAAATTAAATGTGTTAATTTCTGTCTCACTGCTGAAATTCGTTAGCTTGGAGCAACGTCACCCGTTAACACTTCAGTGTGGCTTAGTTTGTCAGATTACGTTTGGAGAGTTGGGTCCTGGCAGCTGACACTAATGATAGTAACAATTCAATGAGGAATAGAAACGGGAAAGGTCTGCAGCACGGAGGAGGAAGGGACAGCCACACAGAGACTGAACTGGGGAATGTTGGGAGCCAGGAGGTCCTGCGGGCCCCACAAAGGCTACGATGTTGACCGAGAGAAACACAAATGGAGGGAGAGATGCAGAGGCCAAACTTAGCTGGCTGGTGACCTAGCACAGTGCCTTGTACATAATCCATCTTCAGTAAACGATGGCTGAATCAAAGTATTTTTTGTCCTCAGGTGGTTTTGGTAGAACTAAAGTTGAGATTTAATGTTAATGTGTTTTAGTTATTAAAAAGATTTGTGTATGGCTTATCTTCTAAAATCAGTTTTCTTAAGGAGGCATGATTTTCTGTTTTAAATTTGTTCAAACAATGCATTTTGTGCCAGAAAAGTTCCTTTTAAGGAAACATACCTCAAATATGAGGCATAAGTAAGTCTCCCTTTAATAAAACTGTTCCTATTATAGCCGTTGAGTAACACATCTGCTGCAAGGGTGCTATTTTTTCTCCAATAAATGTGCACAGCTCTGATTAGAGGAGGTAAAAGATACACATCTACTTCAAATGGAGAGTTAGACCCTGTAGGGAAAAAAGGTGTATTTTATTATGACAGATTTTGTAATTATGAAAGCTCTGAATAGCTCTATTTTTATAAAAAATACTTTTGAAAAAAAATGTAATTCTCTATCTAAACTCTCTATGTGTTACGGTGACTGTTGATTTCAGAAAAAAGTACATTCAGAGCATCTTTCTCCAGTGCTAATAGCATCATTGCTTCACAGAGCATTTTCTATCAGTCTTCCGAGCAAGAAATTTTAAAAAGCATCACCTTTCCATACTTTTTTCTTCTATCCAGGATTTGCTCACATCTACTGTTTTCGGAATAAGCCCACAAATGTTACAGTATCTTTACAAAGGAAAACAGGAAGATAATTCTCAACCCAGGGGCCTTGGTCTAAGCCTTGACTCTTGTTCATTTGTATCAGTGTTCAAATGCACACATTTTTTAAAAGAGTGTATCTACACAATAACATTTAAAATGAGGTTTTTCAAAAAGCTTTAAAAATACAATTAAATTATCACCAAACTTATTACAAGATTTAGCTTAACCTTTCCTATTCATTTTCAGGGCTACGGCGACACACAGGGGCCAGATCATTTTCAAGGATGCTTTAGCCCAGCAGCTGTGTGAACAAGGAGGTAAGTAAGAATCATCTCTGACTCCTCGGTGTTAGTTGTGTCAAAATTATTCATGATAGGCCCGATGTTCTATGTACTTCATATCTCTAAGAATTACGTATCTAGTAATTATTGATAAAGATCTGTAGACTTCTGAGAATACTGAGTGTGAGCAAAATAAACCAAGAGAAAATATATCTACTTTCCCTATTTTTTTCTCAAACTAATTACATTTAGTTGTCCTGGAAATATAAATCTTAGTAGTTTTAGAATTCTACAAAAATGTATCTGCTTAAAAAAAAAATGTATCTGCTTAATTTACCACTTAAATTTGTTGCCAACTTTGTTGAAAATGTTTCTATTTGTTGCTTTTAAACATGCTCTTGTGTTCAGTATTTATGTTCTTGTTTCAACTGTGTGTACCATTAATTTCAGATTTGTGAATAGGTACTGTATCATTTTAGATACATTAATTAAGTGGACATTAAGTAGTCACATTAAATGACTTCTACTTTGTGAGTGCCTCATACACATCCTAATTTTCACCTATACCGGACTCACAGATGCATATATGCACACGTACACACATGTACACATGCCATGAAAGGGTGGAAAACAGGATCCATGCCCCAATACAAATTTGTTCACTTTGCTTCCTGGGCTTCTACCTGACTTTGGTTGTGTCTTCACTGTAGCACTTTCCACTTCACACAGAATTTTCCTCTGAAAAGAAATGAATATTTCCCATCAGAGACTGAGCTTCTCAAGTGTAAACTATATGTGTTTAGAGCTCTGTGATTCCCTGGAACCTGGCATATGACTATTCAAAAAATGCTAATAGACTGAATACAAGTTTTTCTCGGCCATTCATCTATTCATTGATTTAAGCATTCGACAGTGAATACTTTTCAAGCAGTCTCTGTTAATGTCATGCCGTTTTCACCATCATCATAGGTGTAATACCCATTTTTATTTATACAGAGATATTTTTGGGAAATTTGTTTAACTTAAGAATAATTTTGAATTTAAAGGAAATTTCTACAGTCTTATTTCTGCTAAAGAGAATCTAATGGGTTTAGGAAAGAAATGAGAGAAAATTATATTGGTTTTTGAAAGGCCTAAAAAAATACCAGTCATTATTGGTAGTAATATATACATCCTCAACATGGCTTTACCTAGGTAATGTACTGGACGATTATTACTGGTAAACTCCTGATTGCTTACATATATAACTCTTGAATCAGAAAACCTCATTCTAATTATAGTTTCAAATATATTATTAGGGTTCTTGGGGTTAGCAGATTTTTACTGTGACTTTTATGAATGCAAAACTGTGATAGCCTTTGTAGTAAGCTCAAGAAATCTATCACAATGCAAATCTTTTTTCAGACTGAGAATGTTCACAATACTGAAAATATAGAACACTGTATAACACAGTGAACATTAATGTTCTGAAAAATGCATAGTATCAGAAAAAGATATGTCTAATGTTATTAACATTTAACATTGTTTAAAAATGATCTCTTTTAAGCGTTGGATTTTTGAGTCTTTTCTTTTGTAAATGAATTGTTGGAATTGGGTTCACTTAAAATGAAAAGAAAAAGACAAGAAAAACCAGTGGGAAAAAATTCTCAACCAGTGGGTTAGAAAAAAAAAAAAAAAGAAAAAAAAAGCCTTATATAGTCAGATTGCACATGAATGTGATTTACACAATGGTAGATGCGCATTTTATTAAAAATGCTATTCAGCCCAGGACCAAAGGAAAACATTGAGCTTTTCAACAGCACCTAATCAATTGAAATCATATCAATCCATACAAGATGGGGTGGAAAGAATACTAACAAGAGTGATGGCTTCCTGCTGTCAAGAATAATTAGGGGAATAATTGGTGCTATAAACCATAGATCTATTTTGGACCTATCTACTTTTAATTAAAACATTAATTATCTCCTTAAATAAAGTAACACAAATTTAACGTGTTATAATTTCCTATGCGTTGGATGGAGAATATTTAATGTATTTATGAGAGAGAAAAAATGACAATCAGTATATAACAAAGCATAGTGCGTTTCAATTACAACGTAGTCAGTAGGTTTGTTGAATTTAATTAAATTAAACAATTTAAACAAAGCAAATTTTGCTTTGTGGTGCCTGGGGACAGCTATTATTATAAGACTGTATTGGTGGCTAAGTATATCGAAAAAGTAAAAGGATCAGAAAACATACTAGTCTTGGATAGTCTGTCATCTCGATCCTTTTCCTTAGAAGACATTTGCTGAAGGATTTTATTCTGCAAACATGTATCTAATGCCTCCAACACCCTGTCTTAGCTCACAGTGCTAAATATGGCTATAAAAGTAAAGAAAGACCCATTTCTGTTCTCAAGAGGTGGGATGTAAATGGCAGATCAGCTACATTTGCCTGGGGGCTTTAGGAAAGTCTCCCCAGGGAGCAAGTGCTGAAGGGTCAGCAGCAGTTTAAGAAAAAAAGGAGAGGAATTCCATCTATCTCCTTCCCATTTCTACTGACTCACCTTCGATCAAACCTGATCATCTCCTTGGGGCTTTGCTTAATAGCCACCTCTTAGAATTCCCTGGTCCCACTTTCCCAGCACCCTAATCAGGACTGCAGTAATGAGCTTTCTAAAATGGAAACACAATTCTATCATGTCCCTGCTTAAAACACTTTAATATCTCATTTGGAGGCAATAGTTCATCTTCAAGGTAAAAATCTCTACTGCTTATCACAGTATACAAAGAAAATCCCTTACAACGTGGCTTCAGTTTGCCTCCCTCACCTCATTACTTTTTTTTTTTTTTAAGATTTTATATATTTATTTGAGAGAGAGAGAGTGGGAGGGAGAGGGAGAGAGACTGAACAGACTCCATGCTGAGTGCAGAGCCCTACACAGGGCTCAAACCCATGACCATGAGATCGTGACCTGAGTGGAAACCAAGAATCAGACACTTAACCAACTGAACCACCCAGGCGCCCCTCCCCGCCTCATTTCTTGTCATCCTATTGGTTCTACCTTAAAATTCCCAGAATGCACCTCACTCCATCACCCTCGTATTATTTACACATGCTATGCCTCCTGTTTTCTTGGGCTGGACTACCTTTATATGGCTTGTCTCGTTCACTCAGGCTTTCAGACCCTCCTTGGGTATTATCTCCTCCTGAAAAAAAACATCTCTGATATCCCTCAAGCTCCTCCTCAAGCTGCTCCTGAAGTCTCATACATGGTTACATAATCCTTGGACGTACCTCTCGAGGCACAATAATAATACAAATGAAAACACTGTCAGCACTGTTAAATGCCAGACTCCACTCTCCCCATTCATTCTACACACATGGCTTCATTTCATCTTTACAGCAACTCTCTGAAGAAGGAACTACTCTGACCTCCACTTTAAAGATGATGAAACAAAGACACAGTGAGGAAAACTTGCTTAAGGTCACACAGCTAGAAATTGGCAGAACTGGGACGGGAGCCAGTAGCCCATAATATTAACCATCACATTACACTGCCTTTCCAGTGAAGCACTTACTTCCCCATGCGCTCGTTTACCTTGACAACCATTTATTGCATATTATAATAAGGACATTATCACAAGTGCCTTATCTGCCATGAAATACAAGCTCCTTGAGGGCAGGGACTGTGCTTTTTTTATTACCGAATCGCTAAAGCCTCACATGATGGCCGTATGCACCCCGTAAATGTTTATTGAATGAATGAATGATCAGTTGAATCAAACTGTTCTGATAGATGTGGGAAAGAGGAAGTTACCGGGCAGGTCATTACAGCTAAGCTGGGAAGGTGAGTGGAGCAGGTTGGAAAGGGCCCTCTGTTTGCTCAGAGGTTTAAACACTGTTCTGTGGGCAAGTGGGAAATAGGAGGGTGACATGAGCAATCTGTGTCTTTGAAAGAAAACTGGGGATGGGGCGAGGAATGGGTTGCAGAGATTAGGAGTTGGAGGAAGCTAAACACAGTGGTAGGCTGCTGTATCCCCCGGGTGAGAGCTAAATTTTAAGCTAAATGAAACGGTTAAGCATCTGCCTTCCGCTCAGGTCATGATCCCAGGGTCCTGGGATAGAGCCCCACATCGGGCTCCCTGCCCCACATCGGGCTGCCTGCTCAGCGGGGAGTCTGCTTCTCCCTCTCCATCTGCTGCTCCCCCTGCTTGTGTTCTTTTTCTCTCTGTCAAATAAATAAAATCTTTTTTTAAAAATTGGGGTCTTGGAGACTAGAACGAGGGGGATATGGTAGAGGGACTTCAGAGAAGATGTGAACATTATAGGGAGTGAGGGCAGGAAGAGGGTCCAGGTTGATTCTGTGGTTTCTGGCTTGGGTGACTCAGTGGCCAGTGATGCCGGGGACTGAGAGAAGAAATGAAACGTTAGAGGTGTTTAGAAGAGAACATAACAGACCGAACTTCAACACGTTGTCCCCGAGGAAGTTTCTTTCCACCCCAAAGGACTCTCCCAACAGCCTGCTGGGAAGAGAGGCTGATCTGAGAACTGTCAGCATGTTGGTTTTTAGGAGGGAGTGTGCTCATCCAAGGAGCTCCGCAGGAGAAGGGAGGAAGGGCCCCAGTGTGGAAGGCCGGTGATGGCACAGGAGCAGGAAGAAAAAGGAATTCTGGAGAAGGGGCCAGCTTGGGAGACTGAGAGCCTCAAGGAAGACATCTCAACATGGTAGAAGTATTCGACAAGGACAAAGGCTTTTGAAATAACAGAGGTTGATGTCTGAGAAAAGGCTTCAAGATTTTGCAGTTAGAAGGTCATCAATGATTTGACTATAAATGAGGATGATTTCAGGAGAGGCTGGACCACCTGAAGCTGCCTTGTAGTGTGAAAAGTTGCCCAGGCTTTGGAGACAGACAGTCAAGGGAAGAAAGATTACTGTGAGGTGAGAAGTAAATGTGAGTCAATGTTTAAAGTTGAGGCTTTGAAAAAAATCAAGGATTAACGGAAAGGTGAGGGGTAGGGCAAATGGAGGGGAAAGTAGACTCAAGGGAAGGGTGAGCACTCTCTCTTCCCCCCCTCCCCCATCCCCTGATAGAACCAGAACATATTTATGACCATCCAGTGCCTTGTAGCCAAAGACCGCTAGAAGCACTCCTGGAGTTGACAGGATAGGGTTAGTGCTAGTTCCAGGATGGAGAAGGCTCGCCAAGGAACCCTGGGACATCTCAATAAGAGGATGTTACAAAGGAATTACTCCGAGATTTGGACCTCTTTTTTCATGACTTTGGCTAAGGTTTGTGGAAGTGGGGCTTTGCTCTATATTGGATGCTGTAACCAGTAATTCTGGTTAGGGATCTCAATAAATCCTATCTACAGGGAAGGCAGACTAGAGTGAGGGTAAGCTGTAATCGGTGTAAAGACAGTACAGTCACCACTATTCGCCAGGAGAAGGGGGTGCCTGGTGTACTGTGGGTTGGACATTGTTCTGGGTAGGTCTATGGTCGGGTATAATTACAAAGTGGCCCTGTGTCAGTCTTGACCCCAGCATGATCTCAGAGTGGCTTTGTCTGCAGTTGATGTTCTGCGAAATCATTTTTTTTTTTTTAAGATTTTATTTATTCATTTGACAGAGAGAGACAGCACAAGCAAGGGGAGTAGCAGGTAGAGGGAGAGGGAGAAACAGGCTTCCTGCTGAGCAGGGAGCCCAACAAGGTCCTTGATCGCAGGACCCTGGGATCATGACCCAAGCCAAAGGCAGACGCTTAACCGACTGAGCCACCCAGGCGCCCCTGTGAAGTCATTTCTGTTCATTGGGAGAACAGCAAGGCCCAGCTATAAGTACCAGACCAACTCCTGAATGCCAGGGGCTACTTTTCCTTTCTTGAGGCCCAGGACAGAGTGCTAGCGGACAGTCATTTACTTTTGGATTTAGACTTTGTGAGGACTTTGGAATCATAGAAAAGTAGGTCTGGACCCAAGCTCTGTGTAACCTTATTTTCAGAGCCTGGACACAGAGTACAGGCTCAGTTAATGATAAAGGAGGAGGGATATTGCTGGAGCAAAGTTGTATTCAGAGGTCAGCCAGTGTGAAATCAAAAGCCGGAGCAAGTAGATCAGTGTGGTGAGATTGTGGATATTTAATTTTTTCTTTAAACTTATCTGTATTTTCTAAAATTCTTTTATAGTGTACTTTTATCATTTGGTTGGGATATAAAGAAATAACAAAAGTTTCTTCCTCCTCCCCCCAAATAACAAATATAGGGTTATACTTCAGAAGGAGGAGGGATGATTCCGTTGAAGCAAATGGACTTCTAAGAACTGCAGGAAAATTCTAAATCACAACTCCCATGCCTCTTCCTTTGTGAGCACTTGCCTGACGCTCTTAACATGATTGGTCTTGGTGATATCATAATTATTTATTTAACCGTGCATGCCCTCCCACGAAAGCTTCATGAGGGCAGGAACCATGACTTGATTTTTTGTATTTCGGAACACACAACAATGCTTGGCATAAAAGCAGTTGCCCTATACATGTTTGCTGAATGATCACCTTATACATTTTGCAATTGAAAAATCACTGCCCTTCCCAAAAAATTTTCTTTAACCCTGACCTTACTCCATGGAACACCATGAGTCAGTGTGGCTATAACAAAGCAGTGTCACGAAGGAATGTCCTTTACACTGACCTCCGTTTGAAAAATGTATAAATCCCCATTTCCAGAAATCAGAAAATTATTCACAGATTTTCATCCAAACACTGATGAGTCTCCCTCAGTGCTCTTGGAACATACCCCAAGTTCAGAGGTTTCAGGTTTTCGCCTTGAATCCTGAGCTCCTGAGTAATTGCAAACACATCTCTAGCTGAGTTCTGTTGACAGGTCACAGTGCTTCTGAGGAACTAGAGGGGTCTCATTTCTAGTCTGGCGTGGGGGTGGGGAGGTGCTAGGTTGTATACTCCCAGTTGTTTTGAAAGTGGAAGATGCTTAGGTTCATTCACCAGCAGTAGACAATAAAAAAGTGAATTCATTTAATGTTCAGTACTCAACAAAGATTGTTGAGTGCCTATCATGGGCCCTATACTGTTCCAGGCTACATCTTGGGACACTTCAGTAAAGAGAACAAAGGTCCCTGCTCTATTGCAGTGGAGAGGAAAGAAAGAATAAATATGAGACATAATAAATTATCAGACATGATACATGTCGGAGGTGGTAAATGCTATAGGAAAAAACTAAAACTAAAAATGGGGCAGGATGGGGCCCCTGGGTGGCTCAGTGGGTTCAAGCCTCTGCCTTCGGCTCAGGTCATGATCTCAGGGTCCTGGGATCAAGCCCCGCATCGGGCTCTCTGCTCAGCGGGGAGCCCGCTTCCCCCTCTTTCTCCACCTGCCTCTCTGCCTACTTGTGATCTCTCTCTGTCAAATAAATAAATAAAATCTTAAAAAAAAAAAAATGGGGCAGGATACGATGACACAGTTGGGTGGAAGGAGAAGAGGCAGATTGTAATTTTAAGGTAGCAACCAAGTCAGGTGGTTTTCACCCAGAAGGTGACATCATAATAAAGACCAGGTAAGGGAGCTAGCCACTCGACTATCTGGGGGATTTTCTGAAATGCCACTAAGTGACTTTATCTTATTTTTTAAAAAGATTTCTTTATTTATTTTAGAGAGAGAGAAAGAGTGAGAGGGGGTAGGGACAAAGGGAGAGAGAGTATCTTAAGCAGATTCCCCACTGAGCAGGGAGCCTGAGGTGGGGCTCACTCCCAGGACCCTGAGATCATCACCTGAGCTGAAACCAAGAATCAGCCACTTAACCGACTGAGCCATCCAGGTGCCCCGCCACTAAGTGATTTTAAAGACAAACATGATAATGTTTTGTGGACTACTGTTAGAGGTAGTAAAAGTAACAGGCAATTTCAGAGTAGAATGAAAACCCGGAAAAAACTAGGGAAACTCAGTCTTTTACAGGAATTACTATTGAGCAATATAGAAAGAGCTGCAGACCTAGGTCATATCCCTCAGAATCACCTATCAGGAGTCCTGTTGCAAATGTTGAGATGAAGGACGCCTGGGTGGCTCAGTGGGTTAAGTGTCTGCCTTCTGCTCAGGTCAGGATCTCAGGGTCCTGGCATTAAGCCCTGTGTCGAGCTTTCTGCTCAGTGGGGAGTCTGTTTCTCCCTCTTCCCCTCTTCCCTACTTGTGCTCACCCCCTCTCCGTCTGAAATAAATAAAATCTTTAAAAAAAACAAAACAGAAAATGTTGAGATGAGTGTGGCTAGTTAATGTATAGGCTGGAGATGAAGACATATTTGAATTTATGCTCTGATCGTGTGCCTGTAAATTCCTCATTGCATATTAGCAACAAAGCCAAGAAAGTTAACTTGACAAAATATACACTACTCATATACGGCCGAACTAGAATCCAAATCTCAGGGCTCACCCCCCAATGTTGGTTCCATTATACAAAGTGGATTCTTAACATTTAAAAAGTAGACATTAAAAACCCTCTGGAACCCAACTTTGGTTAAGAAGAATCATCGCCTTTGCCTCCATTCCCTGAACACCTAGGAGAGAATACACACATTTCAAAACCCTTGTAAGACAGAGGCGGCGAGTGTGAAGCTGATGTGGGCATTCTCAGCATGGCCGCTGGTCCCGCAGTGTGCACACGTCCTGGTGGGGGCAGGGCGGGGGCGGGGGCAGGGGCAGGGCGGTGGGGGGGAATCATGGCACGTGTGTATATTCCTTGGCCTGTGAGCTTCTTGGCATACCCCCTTCAAGCACACACATTGATTATTTAGCAAGGCCAGATGGCAGGCTTAACGGCCGACAGCAGTCATGCCCTGTAGTGCCCCCAAAGGGTGCATGCCATTTATAAACCATGCTGGAACTCTCTGTTGTGGGGTTGATGGAAGTGGATATAACCAAAGGCAAATGTTTTATGTCAGGGGAGAGGGGTCAGGCGTACAGTTGGAGCCGAAAACCTTGGCTGCTTTCTGCTGTGCTCAGCGGTTGCTCTGCTGTTTGTCACTCTCTGAACAGAGGGGTAGACAGAGCGGCTGGACGTTCTAAGGGCTGCTGGACCCCGGGGGTGGGCAGTGAATTTACTTCATTCGGGAGCTCTGAAATTTTTAAATTCTTTGTAATAAAGACTGATGAGCGTTTATTTGAGCTGTGAGATGGAGGGAGATAAAAAGTTCTGTAAGCGAGTCCATAAAGTGAAAGAGGGATTTAAATTACCTAGATATTTTTCAGCACATTAAGAATACCTTTAAAGGTGATGGATATGGTAATTAACTTGATAGTGGTGATTATTTCACAGTCTATACATATTTCACAAAATCGAGTTGTATACTTTAAATATATACAATTTTTATTTGTCAGTTATAACTCAATAAAGCTGGAAAAAAAAGAATACCTTTTATAACCAAACATGGTATGAAGTTTTTTATCAGATCTACCAAAATCTTCCCTTGCCTATTCTTGCTTACTCGATAGCTTATATTACTAAATGTTTTTCCAATACCCTGAAATGCAATTTTTTTTTTATTAATCATACTACACAAGTCAGAATCAACTCATAGAATTGGATTTTACTGTATTTACATTAATAGTTAAAATGAAAAATAATGATGCATTCCATTTGAATTTACCCAAAGTTAAAATTTTTGCTTTTCAAAGACTTGTTTTTCCCCTGGCTATTCTAGAGTTTACATTTCTATTCAGCAGTTACAGTCGCTTTTTCCTGACATCCTGCCTTTGTAATTGACAAATGTAGAGAGCTGAATTAGGAGACTTTGGTAAAACCATCCAGGAACCCTTAATCTTGCTTCAAGGTCTCACAAACTGCCAACAGGGGAGGAACCTAAGCCCTCCTGGGGCTGGGGCAGGCAAAAAGTTTTCCTAAGTGGTCTTGAGGACATATAAGATTTAAAGCAACATCGAAGAGCTGACTCATGGGGCTACAGTAAAATTTCTTGCTACTGGCCCTAAGTGGGTCTTTTTTAATTTCCTAAAGAATGGTGTTTTGAACTGGTGCTGTTTATCCCAAGATGATTGAACCTAGATTTAAACAGCCTTCTTTTCAGTTCTCAGGGTTATATACATTCCCACTTGACAGCTTTATCTAGTCCAAAGTCAAAACACCAGGATTTATGCCCGAGAAGAATTTGACATTGAGTTCTTTTGGACCCAGAGAAGTATACTTTCTACTCAAGTTGCTGTATAATCTGCTGGATTCCTCCCTATTTTGAAAGACAAAAAGCCTAGGTTTTGGATCTTTATAATTACTTAGGGGAGGGGAACGAAGCTGTGCTGAATTACAATTTTATTTTGGATTGCAAAATATTATTTCATGCAACCTGTTAATCTAACCGTAGTTTTACATTCAAAGGTTTAGTTGTTTAGTGTAATAATTAATACGGATTTTCATAATCAGGTTTTTAAGAGTTGGAATTCATTAATATTAATTAATACATAGCATGCTGTGTCCCATACCATTCCCAAGACCCTGGCACAATATTCTGTGCCCAGAGGAACACAGTCAAGTTGTGAGGATTAAATGCAGAAGTGATGTGCATAGGATGGTGGTTAGCACGTAAATACTCACTAAATGTTAACTGTCATTATTAGTACTAGGCATTTATATTTGGATGCCATTTAGGTACCTTGAACTCAATATATTCTAAACTGAACTTGACTTTTCCCCAAATCTAGGGAAGCACCTCCCCTTCTCCTGAGCAATGTGTTTAATTTTCACGTTACGAACCCTTTAATTTCTGTAACTTTATAGCCTCTGTAACTTTACAGGACCAAACTTAAGACTTCCAAACATGCACTTTGCTCATCTCAACTGGACCTAGTTTTATTCTGGCCCTCATTTATCATCATCTTTGTGTTTTCCCCTTTATTAACTTGTTTGATTGCCCTTTTTGGTTTTGTTTTTTGTGATTTTTGCTTTTGAGTGTTTTGGGGGGGGTTTTGCGTTATTTGGTGGGGGGTGCTTTTTGGTAAGCTGCCTTGTATCTATTTTAGAACAAGGCGAGTTGTACAATGTACCCTTAGGCATAAAAAGGAAAGTGAGAAGTAAGGTAACATGAAAATGGTAACAGAGGATCACGTGACCAAGACAGGAGGGAACAGAGAACATTAGAATTTCCTAACAACAATGTCTTGCTGGTATTATTAGTGCCCAATAATTACTGTCTTGTTGGTGTTATCACTACCCAATAAACTAACATTTTTGCAACAACTGTGTGCCAGACGTGCTAGTCAGGGGATGCAGAGATACACAGACAGAGTCTCTAGCCATACAAACTCACAGTCTGAGCAGTCCTCATTTCCACTCCAGCTTTTAGGATTATGAGTGAGATGCGGAGGGATTACCTTTCCCCCAAACGGACCCCTTCCCCAGCCCATAGGGAAGCATGGCCATTCCTTTAGCGGGCATGATCCAGTCCCAAATGTGACTCAGGTCACTTCTGCTCACACCCTACGAGCAGATCTTAATTCCTTTGTCACAGGACGCTGCAGGGGACAGTGTGATAGATACCTTTAACTGGGGGTCACAGTTCATTTAAAACAAAGGAAAGGAGAACAGATATTGGCAGACCTCTAGCAAAGCTCTGCTTACATTAGCAACAAGACAACTTTTTCTTCTTAGCAGTAATGGTATTAGTAGTGTAGTAATTGATTATATAATGATGGTGATGATCCTAATGATTTTCCTTCCTACCTCTGATTATTAGCTAAAAGTCATGTGCACTCAGCCTACAGGTCAATTTTTAGCTCTACTTCTTCTCCTCTGCCCCATCCATGAACTTCATCTCCTCAAGTTCTCAAAGGTCTTAAGACGTTTTAAAAAATTATTACACAGTGATTTGAAAAAAATAAATAAATAAACTATTCACCAACAATTCAGATGGTACATTGTTTTGTATTCTGATTTTTCACTTAAAACTTTTATTCATACATAGGCAAAGTTTTGGAAAATGTATGGTTATCTCCCCCAGAAAAGTTCAGAGCATGAGCGTAGGGAGACAAGGAGTCACAAGTGTGAATATTTAAGATCTCATTATTGACAGCTCATGGTGGAATAAATCTTACCTGACAGAGTTCTCTGTTTCCCCATTTGCAGATTATAAAGATATATTTTAGTTTTTCTCCTATTCCATTTATTTTACAATATGACAGATGATAAGTTGTTATGAGACACAAATCAAATTGAGATGGGAAATGGGGGGGAAGGGAAGAGAAAAATACCTCCTAATATTGCTCGTTCTGTGTATAATTTAGCTGTCTTTAAATATTAAGGAATCTTTTATACTGATCATAAGTATATTCCTGAACACAGAGAGAACTATTTTCACTCTGAATTTATAACATTTTTGGAAGCTTAATTATCATACTTGAAGGTCAAATGGTTCTTTATTGCAATAAAATACAAAAGTAATAAAGAAATTATTCCTGGGGAGATGAAAGTCTAGGTTCATAGCTCATTAAATGGTAACTTCACAGACCGTGTCTAATTTGTCATATTTAGCTTTGGAAATTTCATACATTTGAATTTCAAATTAGGTGAAGAGATACCTGAGGCAAAACTACCTAGGGCCTTTGAATTCTAAAATGATCCGGGAGAGATAGTTCCCATAACATAATACCTTTATTTGTAAGAAGTGCCTGTCATCATATGTATATTGCTTGCCAGACTCAAAGGCTTTTTTTTTAAGTAATCAATAATATTCACACAAAGCTCATTAACCACTCCCTCAATTTGTTTTTAGACAACCCTTCCTTTTTCTGCTCAGCATATTAAAATTTCTATCCTTTGCACTGAATCATTTATTGAAAAAATTGGCAGAAATATATTTTGAAGTAACATGATTACTTAGAAGTTTCCCTCCAAAATAAGCGAGTTGAAACGTCAACAATTTTGTCCAAAGAACAACCTTTGGGGGAATTAAACAAAACCTCATTCTTTCTAATGTGCCTATTCTAGGCTACTGTGATCTCGTGAGACACTGGTGTGCTCAACTTTTGCAAAAGCATAAATGCAGAAATGCTTTTTTAAGAAATGAAGCTTTCATTGTAATACATCTTTCAGTGTAATACATCTCTTAGACAAATTGGTGATGGGAAGAATTTCTGCTTCAATTTAATATTGAAAAACCATATAATGATCCATGTTTATAATATTTACTTTAAAATACCCAAAGATTTAAGCTATGGGAATGTGATTAAGAAAAGCATGACTGTGTGGTCCAGGATTCAAATGAAATCATAGGAGCTAATATGAAATTAGAGGTGTTTACTGCCTTTTAAGTTTATCGAAACATTCTAATCTTCCATTTACTTTTTTTTTTTTTTAAGATTTTATTTATTTAGGGGCTCCTGGGTGGCTCAGTGGGTTAAAGCCTCTGCCTTCAGCTCAGGTCATGATCTCAGGGTCCTGGGATCAAACCCTGCATCGGGTTCTCTGCTCAGTGGGGAGCCTGCTTCCCCCTCTCTCTCTGCCTGCCACTCTGCCTACTTGTGATCTCTCTCTCTGTCAAATAAATAAGTAAAATCTTAAAAAAAAAAAAAAAAGATTTTATTTATTTAATTGTCAGAGAGAGACAGAGCACAAGCAGGGGGAGCAGCAGGCAGAGGGAGAAGCAGGCTCTCTGCTGATCAGGGAGCCCAATGTGAGGCTCGATCCCAGGACCCTGAGATCATGACCTGAGCCGAAGGCAGACACTTAACCGACTGAGCCACCCAGGCATCCCTGATCTTCCATTTCCATCAGCAAAGCTCAACTGCCGCTCTCTTGCCAGTGTCATAAGACAAATTATTATAGTCTGTGAGGTGCTCTAAATAGTTGGATATAATAGAGAATATGTATTTAGCCAATGAAAGGTAATGTTCCCAGAGTAACTCTGAGCCAAGCAATAGACAGATATTTAACATGAGTTGTGTTTAAATGTTTGGAAAGGGATTGATAAGTAGTTATTTGCATATTATAGTGACGGTCAGATTAACTCACTGTGAATGGAAAATAATAAGCTATTAAAAATCCCCCCCTGCCCAAAAAATGAAGAGATTCCTTAGGAGACAACCTCCAATTCTTGTGACTCTAGAACCAGCACCAACACCCAGATGCATGAACATATATGGGCCAAGGGCTTTTTCCATTTACTCAACAAAGTGTCAGTACGTTTTTTTCCACTTGATTTTAAACAAATCAATGGTAATCTTGTTTTAAGAGACCAAGAAGCGTGTTTTTCTTTGAAAATTTTGCTACAGAACTTAATTGTTTTCATGTTAGGCCTATTCAGTCTTTGTGATAGGAATTGCTTGTTTTGATGTGAATTGGGTCCCTTTACAAGTGTGTCACATAATAATCATTCACCTTCACTCTCCCTGACACAATTGTCTTTATAAAATCTGCATTAGTACAGATTTCATTGTATTCATTCTGTTCTTTCAAGGCAGTTCCTGTCTTGTTCTTACAACAGCTCATGGAGATTAGTAAACCATTTCAAGAACAGCACAGCTGAGTAAAAAGGAAGCTCGACAAGGAATATTTTTTTAAGCATATTTAATTTATTTTTTTTAATTTTTTTTAAAGATTTTATTTATTTATTTGACAGAGAGGAGAGAGATCACAAGTAGGCAGAGAGGCAGGCGGAGAGAGAAGGGGGAAGCAGGCTCCCCGCTGAGCAGAGAGCCCGATGCGGGGCTTGATCCCAGGACCCTGAGATCATGACCTGAGCCGAAGGCAGAGGCTTTAACCCACTGAGCCACCCAGGCGCCCCTTAAGCATATTTTAAAGTATCTTCTAAAAACAGTGATTCAGGTTTCTTATATTTTCAACTATATTAGCTTATCAATTAAAAAAAATCCACTCCTATCCAGTATGGAGATTCCTCAAAAAAATTAAAAATAGAACTACAATATGATCCGGTAATTCCACTACCGAGTACTTACCCAAAGAGTATGAAAACATCAGTTCAAAAAGATACATGCACCCTTATGTTTATTGAAGCATTATTTAGGATAGCCAAATTATGGAAGCAGCCCAAGTGTTCATCAATAGTTGAATGGATAAAGAATATGTGATATTACAGTGGCATATTGGAATGAAACGGAATACTACCCAGTCACAAAAAAGAATGAAATCTTGCTGTTGGCAACAACATGAATAGATCTAGAGAGAATAATGCTAAATGAAATTAAATCAGTCAGGAAAAGACAAATACCATGATTTCGCTCATATGTGGAATTTAAGAAACAAAACAAATGAACAAAGAAAAAAAGAGACAGACCAAAAATCAGACTCTTAACTCTAGAGAATGAACTGATGGTTACCAGATGGGAGGTTGATGGGGGGATGGGTGAAAGAGGTGAAGGGGAGTAAGAGTACACTTAACCACGATCAACACTGAGTAATGTATGGAATTGTCGAATAACTATATTGTACATTGGAAACTGATATAACACTGAATGTTAACTCTACTGCAGTTGAAATTTAAAAATATTTTTAGAGAATTCAATCCTGTCCTCTTTACATAGTCTATAAAATCTTAGTAAAATTGCACATCTAATCTTCAGGTCATTTAATAGTACCCTAGCCTCTAAGGAAACGTTTGGCTAAGCAAAACCTAGATTATCACCGAAGCATTTAATTATTGATTCAAAGCTTTGTATTCTACCAACATGAGTTATCTGGGTGGGTCCTGCTGGAGAATTTGTAGGACAAATAATTTTTAAGTTATATTTAAGTGACACTATCACAAGCATCAACAGAAATCTAGAAAAATTAAGTATGTATTTATGAATGACTTTGAGACTCTTTATAACATTTATTACCTATTAGTATGAAAAGATTGTATTATGCATAAAACTCTAAAAGTTTCCTATTATTTTTTCTTGTTTAACTGCTCTCAGGAGATATTTGACTAATGAAATTTCATAGATCCACATATATAAATGCTTTCCCAGTAATATTGCAACCAAATTGCATTGATAATTAAAACATTTTAAAGGTGTTTGGCTTTTTTCAACTAAAAACAAGTCATAGTATGCCATACCTTCATTCTTAATCCTTTTCAGGAAACAGGCTTTTAAAAAACATTGGAGGTTTTAGTTTTTGGTTTTTTTTTTTTAAAGATTTTATTTATTTATTTGACAGAGAGGAGAGAGATCACAGGTAGGCAGAGAGGCAGGCAGAGAGAGAGGGGGAAGCAGGCTCCCTGCTGAGCAGAGAGCCCAATGCGGGGACTTGATCCCAGGACCCTGAGATCATGACCTGAGCCGAAGGCAGAGGCTTTAACCCACTAAACCACCCAGGCGCCCCCATTGGAGGTTTTAGTGAAATTCGATCATGATTCTTAACATTCTGTTGACTTATCTTTACTTTGTTTTTTTTTAAAGCCAAGTAGAGAGTTCATTTTAACAGCCTGTTTAGCATTTCATATTTTATCTGTGGTTTTGACTAAGTTGATTCATTTTGAAGACATTTGGCATACTCCTGATATTATCGCAATACAACTGAAGTTCAATTTCCAGTTCAGTCTAATTATCTGAATCTGATCAAGCTTTACAGAGGACATAGTTTCTGTAATTTTTTTGAAAATATTTTATTTATTGATTTATTTGAGAGAGAGAAGGTGAGCAGGAGGGAGAGGAAGAGAGAATAAACCAGACTTCATGCTGAACATGGGGCTTGATCCCATGACCACAAGGCCATGACCTGAGCCAAATCAGGAGTCAGATGCCCAACCTGCTGAGCCACCCAGGCGCCTCTTCTATAATTTTTGTAAATCCAAATGACATTAAGTTTGTGGATAAAGATTACAGAGATGTGTAATTATTTTGAATGACGTCAAGCTCACTGAAACATAAATTCATTTACACCTTTATTCTCTGGTTAACACAGATAGTGTTGTCATCTTGCATAGGATTAGTAACAAGTTAGTAGATACTCAAAATTTTAAGTTGGGTTTATTTATCCATGGCTAATACTCATGGATCTCTGTGGAGTGATCCATAAACTCCAACTGTAAGATATGGTATCCCATGATCATTGTGCTTTGATTCTAAAACACCATTGAAGGCTTGGCCTTTAACCCTTGCACTGTTTATAGTTTACAAATTATTGGTAGAAACTTCCTTATTGAGTGGAATTGCCCCAACATTTATGGGAAGATAAATGATTTAGTAAGTAATAACATGTTGGTATAAACTAAAGTGAACTTTTGGTATTTTTCTCAGAAGTGAATTTTTTCTGTAGTAGAGGATGTACAACTACTCATTTTTGTGAATCTAGGAATATCCAAATTTGTTAACATCTTTGGGTTAAGATAGTAAATGAGTTCCCACAGCTTAAATTTCTGTCCAGGCTGGATGTCTCATGGGGGTCACCGGTGAAGCTAAATCAGGACCCTATTATGAAGTGTCCCCCTCAGTGATCTCTGAGTACAAAACCTTTGCAGCTATCTTCTTCTGTCTCTAATTGATTTTTTAGCAGGACCCCCATCCTCAGTGCATCCTCCCCTCTACATACCTGGTCGATTGTCTGACTTTGTGTTCTTATCCTGATGGAGAGACATACCTGGAAAGAACTGGGATGTCTTTTACACTTCTGTTAAAGATGTGTTCTATCCTGTTTTCTCCAAAGCCAAAGCCTTCTTCTTTAGGAATATTTTTATTCTCTCTCAGAACAAAACTTCCCATTCTAAGCCATTTGGCAACTTCATGTGGTAATTAGAGTTGGTCATGCATTTTGGGGTCAGAGGAGCTGGGAAGTTGGACCAAGTTGGGGGTGGTAGGGTAGGGGCAGTCTAAGGTCCTTGGAGAGGCAGAGAATCAGTAACAGACCAACAAAATGTTGAGATAAAAAATTCAAGCAATCGACAAAGATGAGTCAGAACTAGTTCTATGGCAAAGGAGCAGGAAAGTACACACAGTACATGTAGTTGGAGATGTGGTGTACTGGGCAAGCACTTGGAAGGTTGACAAATTATAAGGCGTGCATGTTTTGTTTAATAAAGGAAAGAGCAAAGGCCTTAATGCCAGATTCACACAATTCATCCACGTTAGTAGTATGAGGCAAAGCAGGTACTGCCCAAGTGGGAGTGTAATAAATGTTAAACTACATTATACTTCTTCAGGCTACTTATTCTAATTTTTCTGTGGTACATTTACTCCAATAAATGTGGAAAAAAATGTTGAACTTCCTACAAGCTCAGAAATTTTTTTATACTATATAAAACTAGATCGATATAATAACTTATTGAGAGATGGTTAAAATAAGCTTCCCAGGCCCAGTACTTGACTAGAATTTTGGACCATATTTACACCATACGTGGGTGAATACTTTTCAAGGAAATTTGTACTTGTTTTTCCAGCAAGTTTCATGTATACTAGGTTTCTCTTTCTGATGAAATAATGTTTAGTTATCTCAATGGATTTTGTTTAAAATATTGAATTGCGTTTTCCTAACTAATGATTTAAAATATGATTTAAATTTGTTGAATTACCATAGAGTCTGTTTAAATTCAGCTGGATACTTATTGGGGGTTTAAACTACCCAGACTGTTATACTAAAGGAATTTTTCACAATGTTATAAATACGTTTGGGATTTTTCCCCCAGAGGTTTGGATATTCAATTACTCATTTTCCAAAATTTCATAAAATATATTACAATTAAGAAGTAGTGGGGTGCCTGGGCGGCTCAGTCGCTTAAGTGTTTGACTCTTGATTTTTGGCTCAGATCATGATCTCAGGGTTGTGAGACTGAGCCCTGTTGGCTCCAATGAGGAGTCTGCTTGAGATTCTCTCTCTCTCCTTCTCCCACTCCCCTCCTCCACTCACACACTCACACACGGAAATAGCTCTCAGTTTAATTTAGTATTTATTGAGAACCAATTAGCAGCTTAGGTGGGTATCTTGCGTGGGCATATTTTCTGCCTTCAAGGAACTAATTTTTTCTTGGGAGAAAAAATACATACTTAACACAGAGAATAGTGTAAAAATAAGGGCTGGATTGCATGATTAAGACCAATGGTTCTTAAATTTGGCTTTCCATCAGAATCAGCAGGAAAGGTTTTTAAAAATACAAATACTGGAGACAGTCTTTGAGATGTTGGTCTGCTGTCTTCCTGGTGTTGGCCTCACCAAAATAAACTCCTTCTTGTCCAACACACACACACACACACACACACACACACACACACACCCCAGAAACAAAAAAACAAAGACAAATTCTAAGCCTCCCAAGGATTCTGACTCAGTGGGTCTTTTCTAATTGGCCCTCCCCTGATGATAATGTTGTAGGTTGTTGAATGTAAGATGCCACGTGCCAAAATAATGTAGGAAAGGTAGCTATTACTATGGATAGACTTCTTAAAGTAGGTTAAACATTTTAGAACTTATTTTTTTATTGGGTCCAGGCCTTAATCACCAGTCATAAAAAATCAAGTAGGTTCTGATGTCTCTGCAGATATTTTGTTATACTTATCTAACTGTGGTACTGACCAGTAACTATTTTTAATTGATAATTGCCATAAATTTTACATTTCATTTATTTCCCAGGTCTTTTTGAAGGTACATATTTTATAGATATCAGTGTTATTTCTTCCCTCTTCAGAATTCCATGAAAACAGAGAACCCCTTTTGTAAAATAGCTGGTATTAGGGTACCTGGGTGGCTCAGTCGGTTAAGCATCTGCCTTCCGCTCAGGTCGTGATCCTGGGGTCCTGGGATTGAGTCCCGCAGGGAGCCTGTTTCTCCCTATGCCTCTGCCTCTCTCTCTCTCTCTTTTATGAATAAATAAATAAAATCTTTTAAAAAAATAGCTGATATTAGGCATGGTAAACAACTATCATATCTTAAGAAACAAAGCAAACAACAACAACAAAATTTCTTTGGTCCTCTTTCCTCCTTAGGTGTTAAAATCTCATCTCTATCTTTGCAGTGAACTTTCTTGAAAGAACAGTCTGCATAGTAGGTACAAGTATGGCCTCTGAGGCCAAATTCCCCAGGTTCATCTCTAGATTCTGCTTAGCAGTGCCCTGCTAAGAGGATAGTCCCAATAGACAGCATCTTTATTAGGATTATTTTACTCTGATTCAACCCTCTTCTCTCTTAAAACTCTCTTTTCCTTATTTCCATAATGAAGTGTACTCTTTCTCAGTCTCCTTTGCTAGCTCCTCTTCTTCTGCCAATCCCTTAAATGGGTGTTTACCCCTTCATTTCACTTCTATTTTTATGCCATTCTCTCTGGGTGACACGGTCTTCTTCCATGTCTCCACCACTTCCTGCACTGTAATGGTTCCCTAATGATATCCAGCATGGATCTCCCTTCTAGCTCTTGTTTAGCACTGTCCTACTGAAGTGTAATGCAAGCCACATGTAGGATTTTCAATATTCTAGTAGCCACATTTAGAAAATAAAAATAAATAGATGAAGTTTAATATTTTATTTTGTTTAACATGGAATATATAAAGTAGTAAATTTTATTTAACATGGAATATATAAAATAGTAAATATGTATACTTAACAGTACAATATAATGTAGTCAATATAAAATTATTAATGAGATATTTTTCATTATTTTTTGTACTAAGTGTTCCAAATGTGGTATATATTTTACACTTAGAGTACATCTTAAGTATTGGAATACTTTGTATTGAGATTCTGTAAAATTTAGAGTTGAAAATTAGATTCATGTACCCAGTTGTTCCATATCTACTTACAGGTTTTCTAATAACTGAATCAAACATCAAAAAACTATTTTTCTTTAATACTCACATCCACCTTGACAAAATGCATACATCTTTTTTAGAAGAGATGATTTAACTTTGATACAAAGACATATCAGTTTCAAAACTATGTTTGACCAAGTAAATCCATTTACTCTTATGTCAACCTAGTATTATTAACATGAGTTTCACAGGGATATAGTACATGAATTGAAAAGCTACTCCAAAATTATCGTATCAACAAGACATTTTAAAATATTTTTGGAGTTTTCTTGCACACAATTAAAACATGTTGTCAATTGCAATTAAAATCTTCTGCTTAGGGGCGCCTGGGTGGCTTAGTGGGTTAAAGCCTCTGCCTTCGGCTCGGGTCATGATCTCAGGGTGCTGGGATCGAGCCCCACATTGGGCTCTCTGCTCAGCAGGGAGCCTGCTTCCCCCTCTCTCTCTGCCTGCCTACTTGTGATCTCTCTCTCTGTGTCAAATAAATAAATAAAATCTTTAAAAAATAAATAAATAAATAAATAAAATCTTCTGCTTATTGATTCATGTTAAGAAAATGTATAAAATCATTATTTATTTATATTTTAGAGACTTTACTTTCAGTATGAGTTCTCTTACTTTTCCCACCACTTTGCAAATAAACTAAATTCAGCTCATTCATTTGTGGTGTGATATTGGTCAGGCAACCTACATCACTGTGCCATGTTTTTGTCATTGATTATTGGCTAATAAGCAGTTACTCCTCTTGTTTCAAGAACGTGTTAAATTAGAGTTAACAGTTCAGTGAATCTTCATAAAACTCTTCTATGATGTAACCAATAAGCATTAGCACAAAACACAAGATCGTTTCATTTTTTTCTGGGTTTTTTTTTCAAGAATTTCATTAGCTGGGGCGCCTGGGTGGCTCAGTCATTAAGCAACTGCCTTCGGCTCAGGTCATGACTCCAGGGTCTTGGATCGAGCCCCGCATCGGGCTCCCTGCTCAGCGGGAAGCCTGCTTCTCCCTCTCCCACTACCCCTGCTTCTGTTTCCTTGCTCACTGTGTCTCTCTCTGTCAAATAAATAAGTAAAATCTTTAAAAAAAAAAAAAGAGTTTCATAAGCTGGTGATGAGTCAGAGTATTTGCATGTATGTACTAACGATTATATCCATGCCACTTACCACAGAGTCTGTTTCAAAAAACCAAACACAGATATCTTCAATATGTATAATATGTTGGTATGAAGCAATAAGACAAATATCAGTCTGTAGTTTTAAAACTCTGTTAAGTCTGGAGTTTTCTTTTTTTTTTTAAGATTTTATTTATTTATTTGGCAGAGGGAGAGAGATCACAAGTAGGTAGAGAGGCAGGCAGAGAGAGAGCGGGAAGCAGGCTCCCTGCTGAGCAGAGAGCCCGATGTGGGCTCAATCCCAGGACCCTGAGATCACGACCTGAGCTGAAGGCAGAGGCTTTAACCTACTGAGCCACCCAGGCGCCAAGTCTGGATTTTTCACCTAACATAGCTGAAGCACTCCATCATTGTGATAGAAACTAATTTTTTTCATATCTAACTGAAATTCTTCCTTAACTGATGTGAGAGATTTAAAAATATTTATGTCAATAGTTCTAATTTTTAGATAGTGAATTGCCAACATTTCTTCATAGACTTCAGTAGTTCTTCGAGAAAAAAAAAATAACCAAAGTATTAATTGGGCAGTGTCTCTTATTTGCAAAGTGCCTTTTCTTAAAATGCATATTTTGAACACCCACTCCTTATCTCATAAATGCTTAGAAAATCATCAAGCTCTGATGGTTAAGTCCAAGTTCTCCAGCATTCACTTCTATGATCTTGTCCCCTCGATCTCCCAATATCACCTTTTTTATTCTTTCCTCTTAAACTTTCATCCAGTCATGCTGAGATTGTTGTGGTTCCCCCCAAAAGCCATTCTCTCTCTCTCTCTTTTTTTTTTTTAAGATTTATTTATTTATGGACAGGAGAAAGCAATGTGGGGGCAGTGAGGGGCAGA
This sequence comes from Potos flavus, assembly GCA_028534135.1. NCBI lineage: Eukaryota > Metazoa > Chordata > Mammalia > Carnivora > Procyonidae > Potos > Potos flavus. The sequence goes on from CM052887.1 coordinate 16,431,365, forward strand.
GGGAGAGGGAGAGAGAAATCCAAGTAGACTCCCTGCTGAGCACAGAGCCCAAGATCGGAGGAACCGTGAGAACCCAAACCAAGAGTCGGACACTTAACAGACTGCACCACGCAGGTGACGCTCTCTTTTGCTTCTCCATGCCATTTCCTTTTATTCTAGAAAGAAGCACCTCTCTGCTCCCCTACTACCACCTATCTTCCTTCTGCTCATCTTCCAAAACTCAGCAGAGGGGGCACCTGGGTGGCTCAGTCGTTTGCGCATCTGCCTTCAGCTCAGGTTATGATCACAGGGCTCGAGTTCCGAGTAGTGCTCCCCGTTCAGTGGGGAGTCTGCTTCTCACTCTGGCTCTGGCTCTGATTCTGGCTCAAATAAATAAATAAAATCATTAAAAAAAAAAAAAACTCTGCAGAGAAATCATCTTCTCTGGAAAACCTCTCCTGACAGCCCTCTTACTGTCCAGTCTGGAATTCCTTGTCCTCCATTGCCCCCCAGCCTCCTCCAAACACACTGCCATAGCACTTACTACACTATACTCTAGTTACCAGATGGTAAGCTCTTTTGAGAGCAAAGGGATGCTTTTATCTGTTTCCCTAACACCCAAAACTGCCCCTGAAGGAGGTACTGGGTGCTCAGAAGGAGTTTTGGCATATCCATTACCTATCACGTCACATTGATATTATGCGTTTCAAGGGATAGCTGACTAAGCTTATATAATAAACAACTATCCTGAGTGTAAGGGGTTCTACTCTTCACTTTAGGAGTAATGCATTACTTTTAAATAGAATAAACAGAGAGTCGGATATCTTACTTGAAGACATTTATTGACTTTTGTTTCTTACTCCTCTCAAAAAGGTTGAACCATTTAATTTGTTTAGTATGACCTAAGTTTTGTCACTGTATTTGATGATTCCTGGATTTCGCTTTCATTGCTAATCAATCATCTTTCCCTTTTCCCCTCTCGGTCCAGCTCCGACAGAAGCCACGATGCACCCACATCTAGGTAAGTGCTCAGACCCTGAGGTCGTTATTCTTAGTACTAGATGTGCTTGTTTCACTCCTCTGGCTATGTGGGCAGATGATAGAGAGGTGAGGAAACTTCCTGCCCTCTCTGATTTTCACTGATCCTTCGCTGGAATCAGTCTTAGGTTTAGATTATGCTGGAACACGGACCTCACCACAGAGGCGATTGTGCTGCCCAGCTGGGGCGAATGGAGGGACTTTCAAACCTGTTAGGACATTCAGCCTTGGGATCCTGTTGACTATGACTTTTCCATCCTGTATTCTAATGCTCAATGTTCCCCAGAGCTCCTGCCCATCACAAATAGTAGATCACAGGGATAGTGGGTAAGGAGCTAGGGGTATGGAGGGATAGAGGGCATTTCAGACCTGAGATACCTGTTCAGACCAGTGCTGGGTTGTAAAAAGAGAGGGAATTTGGTCATTTCTTTTAAAATTGAAATGAGGCTGTTTAAATAACTGTAAGCTTTGTTTCAAAGCACCATGTAAAGTTCCTACCTGTCATTTTTCTCCTGTTCTTTTCATAATGCCGTGCGAGGCAAGGTTGTGTAGCGGTTAAGGGGATAGTTTCTGGAGCCGCTACCTCGGCTCATCTCACCTTCTCGCTTGCTAGCCACGTCCATTGAGTAAGTTACGTAGCCTCTCTGGGCCTCAGTTTCCTCATCTGTAGAGAGGAAGTCATACTAATACCTACCTCCTAGGGTTATCCTGAGGATGAAATGAATTCCTTTCCATAAAGTGCACGGTCAATGATGTAACAGTGTTTGGAAAGAAGTAAAGGCGTGAACAATAACCGTTGAGGCTTACCCACGCCTATGTCCAACATTCTCTAGAAAACAAGTGATCTTTAAGATTTCAGTTTCTCATTTGCGTTGGTGAAGATTTATTTTAAAAGCCATCTCCTACACTGTACACTGTGTCCTGAGAATGAAGAATAAATCATCCCGGCTGACTCCAGCCTTTTCACTCGTCTCTCGCGGTGGGACTCAGAGATGGGTCAGTTATTTGTCTCTTGGGCTTTTCCTTTCAACCTACAAACCCAATTAATTTATTTTTTTCTTTGGAAAACCTGCCTCGAGAAGCTCGACTTTTATGTAATGCTACAGCTTGGGGCCCTTCTTCTTTGGCCGACGAACGCCAGCGCTTAGAAGCCTGCCTTCTGGCAGCCGAGGCAGGCAGGGGGCCCTGCCATGACCCAGCCGCGTCTCGGCCGGGTCGGGTGTCTGGGGGAGCCCGACCCTGCAGGCAATTCAGGCCCCGCATCCGAAGGCTCAGAGGAATCATTAAATCACTCCCACGCACAGAACACATCACAGCGTTCTCTCCAGCGGAAATCCATAGTCTCCCTGTTGTGCTTAAGGCGTCCGAGTTGGAGCAGCCATCGCTCTTAATACGTGCTGATTCACTGGTTGCTCGGACGTCGTTATGTGCTCACCTGCTGGCGTACCTGGAATCAAGAGGGCGAGGGTGCCCGTGGGTGGCAGTGTCACCAAAGACAATCTGGAAGTATGCTTCCTGAGAGTTGGAGGTGACTTTAATTACCCAGTGAGTTAACAAATTATTTTCAAGTGAGCCAAAAAAAACCCCCACCATACACACACACACGTTACATAGATAATAAAATATATAAAATATATTTTATGAAATATAAACATAAAATATATAATAAAAATTTTTGGTTATTTTTTGGTTAATCACGTCCTGTGATTTTAATTTTTTCCAAAAAGTGTGTGTAAACTCGTTCAAACAAAATTATACGGGCCTGGAGAATTTATATTAGCCAAAACAAACTTCCCAAGCAAACCATGGGAATCGGACGAGAGAGGGTTTTTAAGCACTAAATTCATTTTTTACTTCAGTAGAAATAGTGGTCATTTCGCACACAACCTTAAAAATGAGCCGTGTTGTCTGCCTTCTATTCAGTGGAAAGAGCACATATTCTACAGTTCATGAAGACAGTCTTTGCTCTTGGAATGGCCAAAGTTGTTCCAAAGGTGGAAAATGGGTATTTAATACAAGCTCAAGTGTAATGATGGTATACTTTAAACTATGGATGGCTCCCTGGTATTCCATTTAACATGACTTTACTTGGGACTTCCACGGACTCATGGAGATCATTTCTCCAGTGCAGCTCTGGGAAAAAAAATATTAACAATTTGCAACACATTAAATTTAAAAATGAGTGAATATAGGGAATAAGAGAAAACAGGCCAGGGCCAGAGGTATTACGTAGGAAAGAGAAGAGGAAATGGGTTAAATACCAGCCATATTAGCCAACGGTAAACAGCCAGAATTTTCTGTCTCCTTCTATGCTGTAAAGTGAGTTAACACTGAATCTTTTTCTGGACATCTAGAGCTATGAGAGGCAAGTTTTGCATGACCTCTCTTTGTAGGTTAGTACTGACCTTGGCCTTCCTCCCTCTTCTAGCAGGTGACGATTTGGTAGGATTTCTCTTTGGGGACTCTGGTTTCCAGATTTCAGTGTGTCTAAACAGCAGAGCTTTTACCCTTTTCCTTTTGTAGTTTAGGGGCAAAGCAAATATAATCAACGACTCATTTAAAATTCAGCTTTAATTTAAAATATTGTTATTCCTTGTAAAGGCAGCACGTTGACCCTTTCGTGTAGCTAAATCTATTGTTTAGTGTAATTTTTTTAAAGTATTTCATTTTTCTTTTAGCTGAAGTACATAGCGACAGCGTTATCCTACGAGATGACTTTGACTCCTACCACCAACTAGAGCTGAATCCAAATATATGGTAAGTTACAGGAATATGCCTCACTTCGGTTTGTTCGCGTAATGCCAAAAAAAAAAAAAAAAAAAAAAAAGATGCTGACTGCTCCCTTGGAGCAGTTCATGACATTAAGTTGCTTGTTCGCAATAAGGGATCAGTGAGAGTTGTGAGTTGTTTAACTAGGAAACCGGGCTGCATAGACTACATGGTATCTATTTCATGGTTTCTTTAAGAGCTAAATCTAGGTGCTGCCTCAAAGCCACGTGTATGGTTAGATTTTTTTCAGTTGTACAAGTTCTTTATGCAGAAAAAACTATGCCTTAATGTGTCTAATAATTGCATTTATGCGACCAAAAGAAGGAAAATGATTTATCTGAAATGACAGGTGATTTGAGTCGTACGTCCAAATAACTTTTAAGTTATTGGGCCACATCATTATTTATACTCCATTGTCTCCTTTGAAGGCAGCTTAGATGCAGCTCCATGATATTTGAGGGCAAAGAAATAATGAACCAAGCTCATTCATTAAAAACCTGTTGAATACATAAATGGAGGCATGAATTTGTTGGCAATTTGTCATATTTTTGCTGACTGGAGAAATAGGTCTACCAACCTAGAGCTATAATCAGTGTCATTTCAGGGAATGTCTGAATGTGGATTTTCTATGACACGAAATGTTTTTGTATACACAATCAAGAGTTCAAAATAAATTTGAAGCTCTAGTGTGAACTTTCAAGTTGCAACCAAAATCCAGAGAAAGAAAGTGAAAAATACTGATTCAAATGATATATGCAATGCTATGTCTATTGCAGCATGATTTACAATAGACAAGATATGGAAGTAACCTAAATGTCTGTTGATAGGTGAATGGATAAGGAAGGGGTGTGTGTGTGTGTGTGTGTGTGTGTGTGTGTGTGTGTGTGTGTGTGTGATGGAATATTACACAGCCATAACAAAGGGTGAGGTCTGGTCATTTGCAACAACCTGGATGGACCTAGAAGGTATTATGCTAAGGGAAATAAGTCAGATTGAGAAAGATAAACACCATGCAATTTCACATATATGTGGAATCTAAAAAATAAAGCAAATGAATAAACAAACCATAAACAAACAGAAATCAGAATCAGACCTATAAATACAGAGAACAAACTGATGGATGTCAGAGGGAAGGGGAGGATGGGCAAAACGGTGGAGGGGAGTGGAAGCTCTGGAATGGAAAAAAAGGCACAGCGTAGGGAATATAGTTAGTGATACTGTAACGACATTGTATGGTGATAGACGGTAGCTAGCTGTGCTTGTGGTAAGCAGAACAGAAGTTGAATCACTATGTTGTACACCTGAAATTAATGTGACATTATGTGTCTACTGTACTCAAATTTAAAAATTAAAAAAAGACTAGGATTCCATCCTCAAATGTCAGCATGTGCTATTCATGTCGATTTTTCTTTATCTTCACTGTTCAACAATATTAAGCAGTAATCATTTTATTGATACTGTAAATTAAAAAGACATATAGTTCCTTGTCTCAAATAGCTTATAGTTTAGTAGAAGATATACTAAGAACCTATTTTTAAAACCTTATAATCCAGGATAGAAATTCTTAAGTATAATAGAGGGGTACAAATAGCACACATACCCTAGTTCCAAAAAAAGAAAGGTGACTCTGGTGGGATTTTCTTGGAGAAAGTGGCCCTTGACCTGAGCGTTGAAGATGACATATAGAGAGTGCTGATGCTTCAATACTAGATGGAAGAACATCTTCTGTCTTTTTTTTTTTTTTTTCGTCTTCTGTCTTCTAGAAGGAAGTATTAATCTACGTACTATACGGTAAAAATCAGACTGGACAGAGTCATAAAGTCTCATAATTTATATGCCATTTAAGAAATAATTTATCAATAAAATTTCACTTCCCTGTGAACATATCCTAAATATAAATTTCTCAAAATAAATTGAAAATCTTTATTAAGAAAAGGCCAACGAAACTTTCTAAGCACTGCTTATACCCAGGAAAAGTTCTCTCCTCCTCCTGACATTTGGGTTTTTAATATTCCATTAATATAGATGTTATCAGATGATTTGTTTCTTTCAAGGCAAGTTCATTTCCGTCCAGCTAATTCATTGTCTTCACTGAGTTTTCTTGACAAATACAAAATGTGACTTTTATGTGGTTCAAATTCTGTTGTTTTTGAAATCAATAAAACATGATTGATTTTGCTTCACCCATTTTCATGACTGATCTGATATATGCTTCCTTGACCGAAGTTATGGATTTTGTGTCCCTTTCACTTAAGCTATGGTTTATCCCACTTAAAAAAAAATTTTTTTTTATTAACTTTAAAAGCCACATACTTCTGTTTTCTATCAAATATACTTAGAGTAATTTTACTCTAACCCTTATTGCCCACAACCTCCTTCATGTAGCCCCTTTAAGATTTAAAAAAAAACAACAACAACAAAAAACAAGCCCCAACTCTGAACCTCTCATCATTGGAGAGATGAGCAAAAAGGTGGCAGAGGTTCTGATGTCAGGCACGTCTCCTCTGACTCTTGAGCTCGCCATGGGCCAGCCAGGTACCTTGAGAAAAGTGAGAAGCTTCCTTTACTGCGCTGAGCCTGTTTCCTGGTCAGCAAAAGTGAAATAAATACTGTTTTTACAGCATCGTTGTAGTTTGATGAGCCTACAAAGGTCTGGCACCACGCTTGGTATCCTAGGTGCTTAGAAAAGGTAGTTCCTTCCCCTCTTCCCTTTTCTCTCTCTCTCCTTCCCTACTTTTCTCTCTTTCCCTCCTTCTCTTTCTCTTTCTTTCTCTGTCTCTCCTTCACTTGCCCTGCTCTCTTCCCCTACTTTCCTTCCTCTCTCTCCCTCTTTTCCTCCCTCCTTCTCTTTGTCCCTTCCTTTCTTCCTCCTGTGCTGATTTGTACATTGTTCTCCTTGCCTCCTCTAAGCCCATATATGACCCCAAATCATTATTAGTTTAAAAATTGTTGGAGTGCCTGGGTGGCTCAGTCGGTTAAGCGGCTGCCCTCAGCTCGGGTCATGATCTCAGGGTCCTGGGATCGAGCCCCATGTCTGGCTCTCTGCTCAGTGGGGACCCTGCTTCTCTCTCTCCCTCTGCCTACCACTCCCCTGCTTGTGCTCTCTCTCTCTCTGAAAAATAAATAAAAATCTTTTTTTTTTAAATTGTCAACCAATTTATTTAAATAAGTCCTCAACTCTTCCCCCGTTACATTTGGATGGAAAACAGACATCAGAGTAAATGTTTCTATATTATATAATATATGGGGCATATGTTCGTGAAAATAGAGTAGAATCACAGAGAAGGGGAAAAAAGAGGATAGGCGCTGTCTCAGAATCCTTAAAAATAGACATAAACTCCTTGAAGTCAGAAACCAGCAGCCAATAAAATCAGACATCCCAGTCAAATATTTCCAGTAAAGCAAGGAAGCCCTACCTTATTTTGGAACCCTCTGGGCAGTTTTGACTCTCCCAAAATCCCTTTTCTCAGAACACATACTGGCATATGAGTTTTGTTCTCTGTGATCTTGTCTTCGATTTTCTTCCCCCGACCTGGCCCCCAAAATTAAAAATCACGGGCAACCTGGACAATGTGGGAAGGAGAAAACCTTGCTGCCCAGTCCAGAACTCTGCCTCTGTGCCCCCCACCGCATAGAGCAGAGGGTCTGGGGCACGGCTGCTGGCCCAATTCCCGTGACTAAGTACCTCACCAGGGAATTTGCCGCAAGAGAAAAACGTACTGCTTTTATAAGCATGTTTCTGCCCTGGGGTTTGAAAATCATCATGTGCATTATTTAATTTGTAATTTTTAAGAACAAGCTAAAGGAGAAATTAAGAAACTGAAGTCATGTCTGCGCACTGAGGAAAAGGTAGAGCCATTTAAAAAATAATCGCTCACAACTTATTTCCTTCCATTAACGTCATCTATTAAATCAATTTTTTCACTCCATTACATGTAAGTTTTGATAGCCAAGTTTATCATCTCATGTACAAATCGCTGTACATAAAAAACAAGGACCATAAAACAGTATGACTATTATTAGGAATGAATATAACAGCCCAGTTACTATTCCAAGTGTCTGGCTGCAGTTGGAATAGAACCAAGAAACTTTTTTCCATCAATTCAACATTGAATGTTTTATGTATTTAGTTTAAATGTTAGATTTCATTAAAAAATTAATGTACTTGGCAAAAAGTCCAATAATATTTAAAAAATAAATAATAAAAATAAGCCTTAAAAAAATAAAAATAAAAATAAGCCTTCTTCCCACACTATACCTTATATTCCCTTCCTCCAGGGGCAACAACCGTTAGCTGTTTCCGCCAGTCCTTCCAGAAATTGTTTATGCTTACACAAGTGCAGCCCTTACAAATTCTCTCCACGAACTTGGGCATCAGAGAAATAAAACTTTCTTTATTCTTTCATAACCCAACTTAATTTCTTTTTATTGTCCCCCTCCTACCAGTGGCGAAAACTTAGCTTCAGTCACCTTTGGCTAACCCTCTTCCATTTTCCTGATGTCGTAACAAAGTTTCAGAGGACTTATTGGCGCAAAGGCGGGGGCGGTGAGGGTGCAGCTCTGGTCTCCTAGTCATCTGTTCCTGCTGATCCCCATGGCGTCTCCTGGTCTCATCTAGTCTCTGGTGACTGGTCCACACAGACAGCCTCTGTCCTCATCCTGCCCATCCCTTCAGGGCAGGGCTCTGTGTTGATGCCGGCTTGAGGGCAAGGGAACTGTACTGCCGCTCCTGGATCTGGGCCCCGGGCATCTTGGCGACGCTGCGCTCTGGTTTACTGTCACGCAGCTAGTGTCCTTCTACGTCCCTGAAATGCAGAGCATAGGGTCCTTCTGTTCTTTGTTCCCCAGATATCTCTGGGGCTCTGCCAGGGAAGCAGCCCTGTTTTTCCCCCTCTCTCAGGCACTTCTGATTGCTTTGTTTGAATGGGAGATGACAAGTCACGTTACAAAGGAAGAGAACAACAAAGCCCCCTGGGGGGAATATAGTGGTGGCTCATGTTTGTTGAGAACGAGGCTTCTTCACGTCTAAAGTGCCCTGATGGTTGGACCACGTGGAAGTCTACCTCTACGAGGCAATGGTAACTTCATCGATTCGAATGTGACCCTGACTGCGAGGGGGCGAGAGCAGTACCAATTTATCAGCACTGCTGACAAGTCTCCAGTATCGTATCAAGTGTGTTACTATGATGGAAGGGATCAGGAGTGTCTTATTCATATAGAGACCAGCACTCAACCTACAAAAAAAGGGAGGTGACTGGGCACCTGGGTGGCTCAGTCAGTGAAGCATCTGCCTTCGGCTCAGGTCATGTCTCAGGGTCCTGGTATCGAGTCCCACATCGGGCTCCCTGCTCAGCAGGGAGTCTGCTTCTCCCTCTCCCTCTGCTCCTCCAACCCCCACTTGTGCTTTCTCTCTTTCTCTCGCTTACTCTCTCTCTCTCTCAAATCAAGTCTTTAAAAAAAAAAAAAGTGAGAAGAAAACCCTCATATAACTAAAGTTAGAAGAAATGAAGGACCTACAAATATGCTTTATCTCATTAACATTTCACTTAAGCATCTACTACTAGTACATCAACTATAGTTCCTTTTGATAAAGTTCTATATAAAGTTCATAAAGTTCATAACTATGAACTATAAGTTCATAGTTCCTTTTGATAAATTAAACTTTTTTCGTGTGATATCAACAGTACCAGTATTTCATATGAATGGAGCACAAGTTTGGTTTTGTTTTATTAAAAAGAAACATAACTGGGGCGCCTGGGTGGCTCAGTGGGTTAAAGCCTCTGCCTTTGGCTCAGGTCATGATCTCAGGGTCCTGGGATCGAGCCCCACATCGGGCTCTCTGCTCAGCAGGGAGCCTGCTTTCCCCTCTCTCTCTGCCTGCCTCTCTGCCTACTTGTGATCTCTCTCTCTGTCAAATAAATAAATTTAAAAAATCTTTAGAAAAAAAAAAGAAATTAAAAAAAAAAAAGAAACATGACTAATCGCCCCAAACTGGGAGCATCCCACGTACCCATCAGCAGGAAAATGGATAAACAGTGACGTATCCACACAATGGAATACTGTTCAGCAATAAAAAGGAATGAATTGTGGATAGTTGAAACAGCACGTTTTAATCCCAAAAACATTATGTTGAATGAAAGAAGCCAGACCCAAAATAGTTCTTTTTTTTTTTTTTTTTTTTTAAAGATTTCATCTGTGGGGCACCTGGGTGGCTCAATGGGTTAAAGCCTCTGCCTTCGGCTCAGGTTATGATCTCAGGGTCCTGGGATCGAGCCCCGCATCGGGCTCTCTGCTCAGCAGGGAGCCTGCTTCCCCCTCTCTCTCTGCCTGCCTCTCTGCCTACTTGTGATCTCTCTCTCTCTGTCAAATAAATAAATAAAATCTTTTAAATAAATAAATAAAATAAAGATTTCATCTATTTATTTGATCTTACTATATGGTTCTACTTCAATGAAATCTAAGATAGGCAAAAATTATCTAAAGTGCTAGAAATTATATCAGTGATTGTTTTTGGGGTAGGAGATTGACTGGGAAGGGCAGGAGGAGCTTTTGGGGGATAACGAATATGTTGTATATATCTTGAGGGGCCTGGGTCACATAGACGTGTGCACTTGTCAAAGCTTGAGGTCTGTACAGGTCACTGTGTGCAAATTTACCTCAATAAGAAAATTCAGCAATAATAAGAAAATGAGAAACAATGAGAAAGAGGAGACATTATTGATTTATAACTTGTGGTTATGAAGAGTTCAGAGAGAAAGAGATTTAAAGGAACTAGAAAGTGAATGATTTGTGAAAAGCGACTTAAGTTTTCTTAGGAAGTGCCTTTATCCTCCAAGCAATTACAAAGTCAAGCAGGAATCCTTGTTTTGCTTAACAGATTATCCCTTTAATGATTGTTTTCTGAAGATCACAGGAGGCATTTGGGGCTGTAATATCACTAGGCTCTGATGTTCTAGTGGGAAACGTGGGACCGTTAGGAAACATGATGATAAATGGCAACTTGACGACAACAGATGTTTTCCCTCCAGCACAATAATAATAGCAGAGATGTCCTTTTCAGCAGAGACCAGGGAAAAACAGGAGTCAGTCCTCCGAAGAAGCATCTTCAACGAGTAGGTTGTGATGCCGACAGGGATATGAGACATCAGGAAGAAGGACGCAAATGCAGTTGTCTCGGATCCGCTGGTACATGAAGACCTCTGTCCATCGGTTTAGCATACAGAAAGCCCCTCAGTTTATAGCTAAAGAAGCTAAAGCCATGGGTAGCATTGTGTAAGATTGCTTGAATCCAGAAGAGACTAGAACATTTCCAGTGTATCTGTAATAGATCATACTACAGGACCGGCGAGAGGGAGATCACAGACTCTGCTGCCTCTGGTATTCTCTTGAAAATACTAATTTATTGGAGCAGTTATTCTGAACTAGAGCAAAGACATGGGTGATTTGGCTGATCACAGTTCATTTTCTTTCAGAAAAAGAACTTTCTGAACAAAGACTATAAAAAGATTGAGGTTTTAGGCTGAGGGGGGTGAGTTATTCTAGCTGGCACTTATTCGGTGACTAAAAGCTTAGCCCATAAGAGAAAACAAGTCAAGCAAGCAGAAAAATTGCCTCCTAGTTCATTGGTATCTTGGAGGCCCTCCCCCCAAAGAAAAAGCAAAAACAAAGAGAACCCCATTTAGTAGCCAAGTGTGAGAACCACAATGTAAGTGGTGTCCAAGAAGTCAGGAAAAAAAAAAAAAAGCTAGACTGATGAATGGTGTCACTGGGAAGGAAACTGGATAAAAGTCCATCACTTTGCTCAAGGTCCAGGAGGCCCAGGGGCAGGAAGCGTAGAAGACAGCGCTGCATGAAAGGGAGGACTAACCATGGATTCCAAGGGCTCTACGGCACTGCTGAAGGATTTCTGGGGGGATTTTGTTGGTAATGATGATCACGTAGAAGATATGTGACCTCATGGACTTACCCAGTGTAGCACAGAGCATAAACCTTACATTTGCTTTCAAGAGCAGGTGACCAAGGGAGATCATGAATAGATGCAGTCAGGCAAAATAAATCTTTTCTCTGATAACATACCTTTGCCAGAATCTCTACTATATCTGTATATTTGTGAGTTATGAAATTATAATTTGATTTTTTTTAGGGTTTCATGGTCTAATATTCTGATCTTATGGCATCCTTCTCTACTTTTTCTCTCACTTCCTCCCTCTTGACTTCTTCACCTCTTCCCACTCTTTCTCACTGTTTCTTCTCTTTTGTTAAAACTCTTATTACAAAACTCTCCTCTTGCCTTCCTCTCCTGCCTCCGCCCCCTCCTTCCTCTTCTTACCATGATGTCATTGCTCTGGGGAAAAGCTTCATCTACAATAGAAAGGTTAACCAGGAGGTGTCCTACCAATAAAATAAGATGTGATTCTTGAGGCTTATTATTTCTTCCTTTAATCTCTGTTTTAGATGACAGAGGTAAGAGCTCACTCAATGGAATTAAATGTCAAGTACATTTGAAACAAGGGAGAAAATATTTCTTCAAGCAGCATGTAGTGGAATTCACCATAGTAGGAGGTCAGAATATTGCATGCAGGAGTAGGATATTAGAAGGGTTATTTTCAACCCAAATAATATTTGTCATTGTACCTGTTAACAAAGGAGAGATCAAAATTTAAAACTCCCTAGTGAAATAAAAAGAGCTCTCTTCCCTTCCTCAGTGAGAAGTAATGAGGATGAGCCATAAATGGGGTTTGTCATTTTCACATCGAGGGCATGTGTTAGCTTCTTAAAAAAAAAATGCATGACATCGTTGAAGGTGATATTATTCTCAGTCTTATAAAGTGAAATTTCCTTGCTGTTTTTCTAAAAATATTCCACATTTACAAAGAGAAGAGGGTTTTTTTTTTTAAAGCTTAATCTTTCACAAGAAAATAGTTCTGCCCTCTTCATTATGAAACATTGTCTCTTTACTATAAAATGTGGTTCAAAGTTGGATGTTTTGGTTTTTGAGGTTTGAGTGGAAAGTACCAGGAGCTCTGGTGTCTCCAGAAGAAGCCAGCAGACTGCCCAGCTACCAAATGGCCCTCAGTTCAGGGTCCCCTTTCTCGGGTGGGTTCACCAGTCCCTGATCCGGCCTTGCCTTGCAGACTCACACATCAGATTCTGTCAGACACGCAGTGCGAGCGGTTCCTGAGAGAAAAGTCATGTTACCCTTGGGGTCAAGAGATTTTTCTTTTCTTTCCCTTTTTCCATTTTCAAATACTTTTTCTAGTCGGTGCCCATATTAAAATTATTTTGATATCTCCATTCAGAAATGCTGGTAGATAAACAGTTCTGGTTCGTAGAATGCTGGATTGCTTCTTTGAGGCTGAGTCCCAGACGCTGACTTACTCAGAGGCAATAAATTCTGGAGAGCTCATCCGATGTCCTCGATTTTGGGGACAAACGGCATGTATTTCAAATGAGAATTTGATGATAACTGATTGTCAGTGACTTTCCAGGTGACTAACTTGTCTCAGCAGAATGCCTGACTAAAGGCTGAGTGATTTCACTCTGCTCTAAAAAGAAGAATGAGCCATGTAATTAGACTGCTCTTGAGAAAATAATATTTCAATTATTTATTTATTGTTAGGAGTATGATGTCACCACCAACCATTCATAAATCTCCTGTTGTGTGAAGGAGCCCAATTTTCTCATTAATCCTCCTCCTCTTTCCTGCGTCCTTAAAGTCCTGTGTGAGTCACTGCCTTACGTGGGGATAGCTTCCTCCAGGGACCTTTCACTTCAGCTTCCTCCGTGCCTACTGAACGGGTGGTTGGCATGTTTTCCAGCCTAATAATTTTTCAATCAGGATTGAAAACGTAATTACACCTTCAGAAGTATACTCTCTCCAGCATAAACGCACATCACATATAATTCTTTATCCCAAACACAGCACCTAAAAAATAAAAAACAAAAATAGAGAATTGACACCAAATAACAAGTTTCAAATTGCCAAGGAGCTTGTTATAGTGAAAAACAAAACCTTGGTTCAAAGCATGTCTTTTTCTTTTTTAAATTTTTTTCACAGATTGCATGGAGCACTGGGTGTTATATGTAAACTAGGAATCTTGGAACGCTACATCAAAAACTAATGATGTTGTATGGTGACTAACATAACACAATAAAAAAAATAAAAATAAATACATTTTCTCTCTTTTTTTTTCTTTCATGTTTATAGTTTGACCCTGATGGGTTGGCCAATAAGCACCTACCTTTATGTTTACTGATTCTTTTATGTTTTTGTTAGTGAAAAAAACAAGTGTGATCGTCTGTGTATAAGAGAGTGATGAATTATCTAAGGTACATAAGCGAAAGCATATTGAATTTGATGATGTACTTCAAATTCATTCTTAACATTTCCTATGAAGTCCATGACATCTTTCTTGTTTTGTACATTTTCATAACAAAATCCTTTTCTCAAATAAAAAAAAAACTTTTAAGAAAAGTCATCGTAGCTTTTCAAAATAAACTCTGACAGTAAAAAGAATGACAAAATTTTTTTCAGTGCAGATTGTTTCTAGGGGATTAGAGTTCTTTCCTCTTAACTGACGGTGTTAGAGTGGCCTGGGAAGAATGTTGGACAAGGAGTCAGGGAACCCGAATTCTAGTCCTGTTCTATCATTTGTAAAATGAGGGGTGACGAGACTCGGGGATATTTCAGATGCCCCCTGACTCGAATATGCAATGATCTGTGAACTCTAGTAATAGATAAGCTTCATGTGCAACCTAAGCATGTGATAAATGGGTTCAGAGAGGGCTTAGTAGAGTCAGGCTTTGTGTGGTCTTTGGGGATAGCAAGTGTCTTTCCATCACACTGTTCATGGTGGAATATATTTCGAGGTATGCAGTTCATATGATACGCCATGGTATTTGTCAAATTCTTACGTTCTGTTTTTCATATTGGGAAAAAGGAAAAGAAGGGGGAAGTTTTCTTAGATTAGGGAAATATTCAGTATTACTTTAACTATTAGGCAGAGAAACAATTCGTTTCTAATCCTTAGCCTGGGAGGTCACATTCCTTTTTAAATTGAAAAGCAAAAGTCTGTTTAACTGGATTATTTAAAACTTCCTTCTTCCCACCAATCTCTGAAGAATATGCTACCTAACTTTACAAACCCTGTTATTTTCCTGAAAAAATTCAGTTGTTAGGCCACAGTTTAAATGTCTGTTGACATCTGTAGGTTTTCAAAACTCACCTTCTCTTTCTGACATGGGTCACTTTTTCTTCTGGGAACCTATGAGCCCTTTGTACTGTCTATCCTCCATCAAGATCATTGTTTCATGATGAAATTATGGTGTCTTTTCCTTTTTGATAATGGCATTCATATGCATAGTATTACAATGCTTAACTTTATGTGAAAAATATAAGGAAGGTCATGTTATAGATTGATTATTAGGAAAGTCACCCTGATGAGCAACACAGATTTTTAGGAACCGAAATGAACCCCGTGCCAATAGTCATAGAAAAGGAAAAGGAGATAGGCTCAGACTGCTATACGCTGAAAGGTCATGATGATGATTAGAGTGCTCCAGAAACCAGACCAAAGACAATATGATTGATTGTTCCCTCAGGATGCACTCTTGGACCTCTTCTCACTTCGTAATATCCTTCCCTCTTTCCTGACTCCCATGCACTCCAGTGATTTCAACCATATATGTTAAAATGTCGTATCAGTGATGATCTCCTTTCTCTGAAGTTCAGCTACATATAACCATTGTCAGCGGGTCATCTCCAGTTATGGGCAGGACCACCTCCTTTGGGAATTTCCCCTTCCATCCTCAGTCTGAATTAGGTGCCATGATAGCCAGTACCTAACCAATACATACCTACGTAAGGAGTGAGGAGCTATGGAAGATGTCGATGGGGTTGGAATTAGCAAGCCCGGGGCCAAACTGCAACTCCATGACCTTCGCAGCTGGGTGACTTGAGCAAACGTTTAACTTCTCTGAGGCTCCGTTTTCTTATTAGTAAATCGAGGACACCGACAACTATCTTATAGAGAGGTTGAGAGATTTACACGGGCTTTAGAATATCCGGCACAAAAAAAGAAAACCATAAATAGCCATCATTGCACTGGCACCCTATATTGTAATTGTGTGCTTGTTCCTCTGCTTTTTCTTCTGTAGTGTATACTCCTGGAAGAAAATGACACTGTTTTACTGGTCTTTGTATCTCATTAAAGCTTGCCACAGTGCCTGTAGGTACTTAACACAAGTTTGATAATTATAAGAATGAATTAATGAATGACGTATGAATAAATAACACATCGGCAGCCAAGAGTATGTTGGATTCGACCACCCAGAGGGATGGACATTCAGGATAAATTAAAATAATTTCTCAGACTGTGAGAAATTCAAGCACAGGACATTTAAAAGACATTGGCAGAAAGTCGATGGATTTGTTCCATCAGTCCTTGTTGAAGCCATTGTTTTTCCAAGAAGCAGCAATCCAATGAGTAATTCTAAAGACATGGTAATTATAAATCTTTAAGTTCAATAGTGTACCAATGCCTTTATAAATTTTATTTTATTTTGTTTATTTTTTAAAAATTTTATTTATTTATTTGTTTGTTTGTTTGACAGAGAGTGAGGGAGGGAGGGAATACAAGCAGGGGGAGTGGGAGAGGGAGAAGCAGGCCTCCCACCAAGCAGGGAGCCCAATGCGGGACTCGATCCCAGGACCCTGGGATCATGACCTGAGCCGAAGGCAGACATTTAACAGCTGAGCCACCCAGGTGCCCACCTTTATAAATTTTACTTCAGGTTTCTGGATCTATAGCACAATGAAGAAAAAAAAGGTCTGGAGGGGTTGTTGAGCCAAATGGGGAGAAGTGCTGTTACCTGTTTGCTTTTTTCTTGTGTTTGCTGGTTTTCTAACTCCTGTTGCCTTACAAAATCAAAGTGGTTCTGCAAACACATCACACATCTGTTTTCTAGCCACTGATTGCCTAATGGCAGACTGTAGGCCATCAATGTTAGAATCACCTTGAAACAATATACAAACTTCTAGGTTGCACCTGAAACCCAATTAATAAAAGCTGTGGGGAAGGGGGGTGTGTTACTTGTCTGATATACAGTTGATTTGGAGACTGATGATCAATATTTGTAGATAGGTTGATGATTGCTATGGGAATTCAAACATCAAGCCTCAGGCTTCATATCAACAATGATGCTTTTATTATTAAGTAATTAATCTGTTCATCTTATATTTTTACAACTGAAATATAGTCGACATATAATATTTATATTAGTTTCCAGTGTACGCATACTTATTCGACATTTATAGACATTATGAAATGCATCACCATGATAAGTATAGTCACCATCTGTCACCATATAAAGTTATTGCAGTGATATTGACTATATTCCCTATGCTGTATCTTATATCCCTGTGACTTACTTGTTTTATAACTAGGAGTTTGTACCTTTCAATTCCCTTCACTTATATCATTCCTCCCCCACTCCATGGCAACCACCAGCTCTCTGTATTTATTAATCTCTTTCTGTTTTCTATTTTTTTTAGATTCTACACTTAAATGAAATTATATGGTATTTGTCTTTCTCTGACTTATTTCCCTTGCCACAGTACCCTCTAGGTCCATCTGTGCAGTCACAAATGACTAGATTTCATTCTTCTTTATAGCTGAGTAATATTCCTCTGTGTGTGTGTGCGTGTGTGTGTGTGTGTGTGTGTGTGACATCTTCCTTATCCATTTATCTATTGATAGATACTTAGATTGCTTCCGCATCTTTGCCATTGTAAATAATCCTGCAATAAACATAGTGGTGCATTTATCTTTTTGAGTTAATATTTTTTGAGTTAATATTTTTGTTTTTGGGGGGAAAATATCCAGAAGTAGAATTACTAGTTTGTGTGGTATTTCCTTTTTTAATTTTTTTGAGAAACCTCCATACCATTTTCCATGGAGATCGAACCAATTTACATTCCCACCAATAGTGCACAGTGGTTCTCGTTACTCCACATCCTCACAAACAATTGTTATTTCTTGTCTTTTTGATTAGCCATTCTGACAGATGTGAGGGTGGTATCTCTTTTTGGTTTTGATCTGCATTTCCCTGATGATTAGTGATATTGAGCATCTTTTCATACATCTGTTGGCCCTCTCTGTGTCTTCTTTGGGAAAATGTCTGTTCATATCCTCTGTCCATTTTTCATTGGATTATTTAGTTTCTTGGTGTTGAGTTGTATGAATTCTTTATATATATATATTATATATATATTCTTTATATATATAATTCTTTATATATTTCAAGATATATAAAGAATAAAAATAAAATAAAAAAGCTTTTTAGTTTGATGTAGTCCCAGTAGTTTATTTTTGCCTTTGTTGCCTTTGTCTAAGGAGACAGATCCAAAAACATATTGCTAGTAAGATCCACGTCCAAGAGTTTACTGCCTATGTTTCCTTTTAGGGGTTTTATGATTTCAGGTCTCACATTTAGGTTTTTAATCAGTTTTAAGTTTATTTTTGTATGTGATGTAAGAAAGTGACCCAGTTTCATTTTTTGCATATAGCTGTCCAGTTTTCCCAGCATTTTGTTGAAAAGACTAGCTCTTTCCCATTGTGTATTGTTTCCTCCATTGTCACAGATTAATTGACCATATAAGTATGGACTTATTTCTGGGCTTTCTATTCTGTTGCATTGATCTATGTATCTGTTTCTGTGCTAATATCATAGTGTTTTGATTAGTATAACTTTGATGTGTATCTTGAAATTTGGAATTGTGAAACCTCCAGCTTTGTTCTTCTTCCTCAATATTGCTTTGGCTCTTTAGAATCTTTCGTGATTCCATATAAATTTTAGAATTATTTGTTCTAGTTTCATGTAAAATATTATTGCTATTTTGATAGAGATTGCATTGAATCTATAGATTGCTTTGGTTAGTACATACATTTTAACAATATTTTTCCAATTCAGGAGCACAATATATCTTCCCATTTATTTGTGTCATCTTCAGTTTCTTTCATAAATGTTTTATAGTTTTCAGAGTTCATGTCTTTTACCTCCTTGGTTAAACTTATTCCTAGGTATTTTATTCTTTTTGATGCACTTATAAATGGGATTATTTTCTTAATTCTCTTTCTGCTAGTTTGTTATTAGCATGTAGAAATGCAATGGATTTCTGTATGTTACTTTTGTATCCTGTAACTTTACTGAATTAATTTATTGGTTCTAATAGTTTTTTGGTAGAGTCTTTAGGGTTTTCTGTATATAATATAATGTTATCTGTAAAATACGGCAGTTTTACTTCTTCCTTATCTATCTGGATGCCTTTTTTTTTTCTTGTCTGATTACTGTGGGTAGGATTCCTAGTATTATGTTGAATAAAAATGGCAAGAGTGGGCTTCCTTGTTTTTGATCTTAGAGGAAAATCTTCCAGCTTCTCACCAACAATGAAGATTTTAGTTTTTAGTCACTGGAGGAAAATGGCAGATAACCATTGTGAGGGTTGAACATTTTTAAAAATTTTCTCTGTCAAAATTGATGTATCTCTTAAGTCATTTCATAATGACTTGGAGGCCAATTAATCCCCATCTATCACAAAGTAAGAACCCCACTAGAATTTTTGTGCTACTTCTCTACTTTTATCACAATCACATTCCTCGAAAACATTAATGTACAATTTAAAGACAGAGAAACAGTAATAAGAAGTTCATGTAATAAGTTCTCTGTGGGAGGAAAAGAACCCTGGTGTACTGGCTCTGATGAAAATGGTGGAAATCTGTAATAATAATAATAATAATAATAACAACAACAACAACACGTCATGTTAGCTATGTGCAGGTCCTATTCTATGACCTCAGGCCTTAATAATAGTACTGTTTATGAAATTGTCTTTTATTCCTTCATTCATTCAACAGATATTCGTGGAATACAACATGTCAGGCATAAAACAGTGATCTGTTTATCACCTTTATGAAGCTACTATATCATGCTCTTCTAATGGCGAAGGGTTTTTTTTAGAATTTTCTTCATAGTAATCAAGAGAATATTTAAATCTCCCGCTAAGATTTGTGATGCTATGAGATACTAGCATTTTACATTTCATATCAGAAATTGTTCTGTTTATTCCAAAAAAAAATAAAAAAGGTTTCTTGACATAATTGATCTGCTTATGGGAACACAGCTCAACAGAATGATACCAATCACTTAATCCATGCAATTCACATCTAGGAAATGCTTAATTTATTTGCCAAGTTTTTACTTATTTACCGTGCTTCTGCTTCTTGGCTTTATGGGATACTTGGTATTTTTTCACACTTTTGTCTTCTTCCTCCTTGGATGGGAATTCCTACTTCCTCTTTCTCTGAAATTAGCAAACAGTTGAAAGGATGAAACACAGTAATCTCCAAAACAAAGGGCATGCTGCCCTTTCCAAAACGTTTGGCACCTAGAATGTGAAAGTCTGAAAATGTCCTTTCTGCGTGAAATATAGCTCTCATGTGGTTTGAGGTTCAGACAGAGGAAACATAGATTATCCTACCTACATGTTAGGTATATAATGATTGTAGGTTGAGATGTCACAATGCGGAGATGTTACTGTAAACATGCAAAGTCAAATCCAGAATTTTCATACCTTCAATTTCTACTAAAAACATGAGTAAATTTATTTTTGAGATTCTGTCCTAAGATTGTACTGATCACTTCATTTTACTTAATCACTTCATTAAAAAAACAGCTAATTAAATTATTTGCAAAGTTAATGTGTCAACTCAGTATCCAAAATTTGCTTGTTTTAGAATTTGTATATATTTCATATTAATATGTAAATTAAATATAATCCGAGTCCATTATTTTTAGCATTGGTGTTTTTTATAGACATTCAGATTTATTTGAGGACAGTAATTTTTAACACTTACGCTTATAACAACTCAAAGGAAAATTAAAATTGGTAAAACAGCTTTTGTTTTCAGAGACACAAGTTTTAATTCATTATCTAAGTGTATATTACTTTGCTTATCGTTAATATTTGCAAACATCCTTGTATTGGGTATAGTATATATTATACTTAATTACTAGTAAAAACACCATCTGCCATTATTAAGTGCCTATAGGAGATTGGTTCTGTACTCAGTGTTCCATGCACTCTCTTGTTTAATCCTCATGCGAGATTTAGGCTAGTATTATTATCCTCATCTTACCGGCAAGAAAACCAAAACTTTGGGAGATTAAGTAACTTGTCCACCGCTGCGAGTGACCAAAAGAACTGGGATTTAAGTTCAAGTCTTCCTGGTTTCATGTTTCACAAACATGTCACAATCCAAAACAACTATAACCTTCCTCAAAATGTTGATTTGAACCGAATAACAGTAACTTCTGTCTTTCCTTACCTGAGCAATAAACCACTTTGTGCTGCTTAATTCTCAGACAGGGGGTGCATTCTCTGTTCTCACAGGGTCGAATGTAACAACTGTGAGACTGGAGAACAGTGTGGTGCAATTATGCATGGCAATGCTGTCACCTTCTGTGAGCCATATGGTCCGAGAGAATTGGTAAGTACATGCTATTCATGTACATTTTTCCAAATATACTGTCTTCATGGAGCTTTTACCAACGGAAGGTTCTTTGATGCTCTTGTAAGTCATAGGAAAATTTGCAGCATCGTTTATATTATGAATCCTATTACAAATATCTCAAAATGGAGAGCAGTGGTTTTATAGTTTATTTTCAAATGTAAAAGCAAAAAAATCCATGGATACACATGATGCATCATTATGATTAGATGACTTTCTAAAAATACGGGTATGACATACATGTAACATAGATGACACTCATATATATGTATATCATCTTTAAATAATTTATGGCTTTCTAAATTCTTGTATAAAGCTTTACTTTTCACCATCTTATATTTTCTTTGCAAGCCAAAAATGTTAGACGAGCAACTCTATCACATTATTTTAAAACTTTGTGTCCCACCCACAGAGGAAGTTTACTGAATTTTTTTTAAACGTGAAAGTGCACTGAATAAACTAGTTTTGAACAAATTTTGGTTTATGCCAGATTGTTGAGGAGCGGGTTACTTTCCTTTAATTTAGACCGATTAGACTTTGCCTGCCAAAGAGAAGTTCTTGGATCATACGTAAAATGAAACATGAGCATTCTAAATTAAAAGCCATGAAACCACTAGCCATCAGCAGGCGGCTAATGAGCTTTTTGTTGTTGCTTGGTTCTGGCAGAAAGACTGCGTTTCACATTCTTGAAAAAGGATATAAAGGCAATTGTTATATTATACCCCTGGCTCAATTGGTTTGAGAAATGTTCTACTCACAGCATCTCTTATGCTTTGCTTCTTTGATTTTCAGCTCGAGCTTTAGCGCTTTTTTTCCTCCCACCTCCTCCTTATCACGGGGCTTTTAGGTAACAGGTTGTTATTTTTCACCCCTACATCACACATTGTGTTTCAAATTCATTACCTTTAAAAGTGGCCAGAAGACGCTTCCACAATACAAGGGGGAGAAAAACTAGCTAGGCAATTAGAAGATTTAGTTATCAAAGTGAAAGTCAATTAATTTTTATAACATGGTTCTTATTTTATGCTGCTCGAATACCCCTTTCATGGCAATGGATACATTTAATTTATTAAAGATAGGAGCTGCAGAACATTGATAAATTGAAGAGTTTTTAGCTGGAGTTAGAACACAAACAGAATTAATTGGATGCAAATTAAAATAATAGGTGCTCATAATTCAAGTCTCACAAGGTGTTCTAATATTCCTGCAGACAAATGTGACTCTGGTCGTGAAGTTCTTCTCGAAAAAATAAATTTGCTAGTGCATTTTAAATAATGTACCATGACCGAATTAATTATCTATAAACCTTAAAATAAAATTTTACTGTAGTTAATTGAGCTTAGAATAAATGCCTTTTTTAGAATGTTCTCCCATTTGGTAATATTTCTGGAGATGCTTGGCAAGTTCTTTTTTGTTTCTACTGATAAATAAGAAATAAACATATCTAAGAATATAATGCCAGAATTCATATTTCTACAGTTTCTAAAACTAAAAACTGAAATATCTAGCTTATTTGACCCACGTATATTTTAATCCTGTTTTCACTGTTCCTCAGTTTATTTAGCATTAGAGTTTATTATATACCCAATGGGCTAGTTTTGAATTGTATTACATAATTAATGTGAGATTAGCCTTTCAAGTAAAAAAGAAAATACTGGAAATAATTTTCTTCATCCAAGGAAGGGAAAAAAAAAAAGACATATGTAGATTTATATTCCCATCATAAGTATGAAGGATTGTGTTGTGGACTCCAAGGGAATAGAGTGAAAATACATTAATAAAGACAGGGATGACATCCACATTTTACACACTAGCAACTTCTAATTTTCAATAATTTTTATACTGTGTTGGTTCCCAGGAGCAAAAATACATATTGTACCCAAGTTGTGTTTACAGAAGACAGATCAGCCAAATGGGAAGGAAGGAATTCAGTTGTCAGTTAACATGCTCTTATGTTTACTAAAATTCAGATATTTGCTTGGCACTCAAGACTGAATACAGTCAAAACTGTTATGCGTGAGAACTGATGAAAGGTATCCGCCCCCAAACGTCACTTTTTAACAAATTTGCCTTCTTTTTCATAAATTCTGTTCTTACTGAATTTGTGAAACAAAGGACCACAGGCAAAGAACCTCGATGGGCTAACGCGATATCTTCTACGAAGCCAGCAAGAACATCTCCATTTTGTGAATTCAGTCACGTGGCATTTTATTCCAATAAAAGCCAGAATCAAAGGTGGCATCTGTTGTCACATGGGCACGCCAAGCATTTATGTCCCCACTGCTGCTGTGGCTGCAGCCCTTACACGTTTTATTTAACTCAGTGAGGTCTCCATATTTCGGGTGGCGACACCCCAACTTTATTCATTTTGCTGGTCCGAAGTGGAGGTCATGAGGAATTCACTTATCCACTACTTTAAGAGAAAATGTGCTCTCTCAGAGCATGAAACAGGTAGGTTATATGACCCCCCCTTCCCCCCCTTTTTTTTTAAAAGAAATTACTTATTGAACTATTCTCATATATTTGGAAATGCATTTTAGTTGCAAGGAGGAGTTTGCGCTAAAACAGCATCAACCTCCCCAAAAATTTGCAGGAAAGACGTGCAGAATAAACTGCCTCAGCCTGTAGCGAATTCATATTCATTTTGTGATCCTACTAGTTTTCTGTGATTTGGGGTCTATTTGATAACTTAAGACCACTGAGATTTGGTAGGAGAAAAGTTCTGTCAGACATTCATAGTCGCTGTATTATTTATCAAAAGCCGTCTAAGAGACCCTTTCCATTTTCAGAACATCAGACGTAAAGACTTAATAACTTTGCAAACTAAAATTACATATGTGAACCCAAGGATAAGAAATAATTTATAATCCCAAATGTAAACATAGGTGAACAAATTTTATAGGCAATGCTTCCTGGTACTTTGTTCTCTTCATCTTTCCTATTCCTTGTAGCCAGCATTTTTACTAAAGAGCTAAAAGGGTAAAGGTAGAGAAATGAGTTAACCATTCTATCAGTCCTTAGCTTCCCTGGTGGAGAAAAAAAAGAAAATATAGAATCAATGACTAATCTAGGTCCAGGGTCACTCACTCTCAGTTAGCACATATAATTTGAAAAATGGCAATCTTCCAAGGAACTTACTGTTTGCTAGCAGTGGTCATGTCTGTGGGACCTCATTATGCAGGTGACACGGTGTCATTTATTACACCAGCAGGATAAGTATCTCAGACTCTCTAGTATATTTCATGCACCAGCCTTAGCAATAACCCATGGTGCTTGTAGCTTACATAGGATACCATTGTTATATAGGA
Source organism: Potos flavus (assembly GCA_028534135.1). Classification (NCBI taxonomy): domain Eukaryota; kingdom Metazoa; phylum Chordata; class Mammalia; order Carnivora; family Procyonidae; genus Potos; species Potos flavus. The sequence goes on from CM052887.1 coordinate 16,456,026, forward strand.
TACCATTGTTTCAAAGAACTTATATTCAGGAGTGTTTCATGATTCACCTGGGAATCTACTCAGTTATATAAAATCAGAGGTGGAAAGAGCATTCATTCAATTTATGTGAAAACTTCAAAAATTTTCATGTGCCTCTTTGGACTGTAATATCAAATTATCCAAGTGGAAAACCATGAGGATACACAGTTGAACTTACTCTAAAAATTGTGTAGGGGGGGGCGGGGATGTGGGGAACAGGTTCCTTTTAAAGGAATCTTGAAAAGGAGGTAGTATCCTGGTTATGTAAAGAAAATTCTGTTGGTGCATTTTTCTCTAATGACTCTGGTTGAGGGGAAGAGAGCAGGAAGCAGAGCTCTGGGCACAGAGGGCGAGTTTTCTTTTAGCAGATAATCTGTGATAATGAGGGATTAAATTAAACAGAGAATTTGCCCTGACATCAGTGATTTTTGCTACAGTTAAATCAGGAGCTGATATCTGCACTGATAATCTAGTAATTTATAAACTGTCTCTCTTGCCCTCCCCTCTTTTACCTTTCCTGCTTCCTCGTGGATTTTAAAATCACATGTTTAAAGCATACATTCAGTCATCTTTCCAAATTGTGTTGTAGAAATGGGAAGCACACATCTGATCTTTGGAAACTCACATCTCCACTGAATTCTGGCAAAACAAGAGCCTTGTTCTCTCGTTTTCCCACTAGTTCCCACAGTGATTCATAAACTGGGCATCTCCGGACCCTACCACAGTCGTGAACTCCATCACATGGGGGCCAACAAAGTGCAGGGATAAGTCTAAGGATGATATTATGATATATAAGAAGCGGAAGTAAGACAACTTACTGGTTTTCCCATGGTGAAAACACAGGTGTACCTTTTAATTTATAGGCGCAGTCATGGGAGGCATTCCATTCATTAGCTTACAAGGGTCAGGAACCCAACAAGAGAGTCACTGAAAATGAGAACCGTAATTCTCATCTCGTGTGAGCTGGTATGGGTCGAATCACTGCTCCTCAGAGTAAATAAATATTTTTTTAAAATTTAAATTGATTTCAAATTAAATAAGGTACCGTTCCTCTTTCAGAAGGGGGAAATTGTTTAAGCATGCTTCTTCATGAAATTAAAGAACAGTAACAGAAATGTATCAGAAGGATATTTCTAGGCCCATAATTTGATTACTTTCTTTGGAGAGGTAACAGTTTTATTGAGAAATAATCCACATATTCTACAATTCATTCATTTAAATTATAGAATTCAAGGCTTTTTAGTTCTTTCACAAAATTATGCAATCATTACCACAATCAATTTTAGAACATTTTATCATTCCCTAACAAAATCCTATACCTTTAGCTGTTGTATTTCTATTTACTTTTCAAAATAATCTTATTCTCATTTGCTCTTAATTTACCTCCCAGTTTTTGCTTGGGAGCCTTTTTATGGCCTTCGTTAGACTTCTAGACTGTTGGCGTGAATGGAGGGGAGGTTGAAGGGTGAGTGGAGGGGACTGGGTTAAGTACTCTCACAAGATGACCCGGCAGATCACACTGAAAATGGGTTTCAACAGGACCCTGAGAGTCTAAGTCAGGATCTCACAGCTAATTCCCCACAGGGCACCCTGAAATGTGTCTGTGTTCAGACATACTGATGAAAATAAGCTAACCACTGGGTAAATATTACCTCTGTTTATGGCTTTCTTTCCTCTTTTCAATCCCCTTTCCTCTTTCTCCTCCTGTCTTTCTCTCTTGTCTTATTTTGGTATATTCCTTTTTCTAGATTACCACAAGCCTTAATACAACAACAGCCTCTGTCCTCCAGTTTTCCATTGGTAAGTGTTTTTAGCAATTATAGCAATTTAACTTGGAAGTGTTTGTTTTACTCATAGTGTGTCATCTGATTATAGTGCCAAATGCTTTTAGATTTAGGGACGGGTCTGTCTTAACATTGCTGTAAATAATTTAAAACTTTTTTTTAATGAAATTAAAAATCGGAAATGCTGCGTTCTGTTCTCACTTCTCTCCAGCAGGGAGTGGTATTTAAGAATGATACAGATAATCCAAAACATTTTAAAGTGATTTACATATGGATTTCAAATGATTGAGATTGTACCGTAAGAGCAGAATTACCTGACTGGTTGTGTTTTGCTCAGATTAAGATTGAAATCTGTTAAATTTCCTGCACCTTGACTGGCTGGTAGTGAAAGAGATATTGTCTGAGAGAAACCAATTAGGGCTTCATGGGTTTTTTTGTTTTTTGTTTTTTCCACATATATATTGGTATATGAGGTTTTTTTTTAATTAACATATAATGTATTATTTGGGCTTCGTGTTTGACATAAATAATCCATGTTTAATTCAGACATGGATAATTTTAAAATGACTGTATCTGGCAATATTTCTTTTAAGTGCTTTTATAAAAATTCCTACCCAAAACATTCAGTAAAATAAAGTACCTCTGGATCAAGTGTGTACCCCTCTGCTGTCTATATTACCTTCGTTTCTCATCTCCAAAGGCATATATTAATAAATAACATGGCCAAGTTTCCAATAGGAATGTTCCAGGTTAAGAAAGATACTGCCTTCTCAAAAAAAAAAAAAAAAAAGAAAGATACTGCCTTCTCGATGGAGGCTAGCCTTACTGATCTCGGCGCTGTAACATAGAGACCTCCTCCTGGCCTCTGCCTGTGACACGAAGATGCTAGCAGCCTGGCTGGCAGCCTGGCCTCGGGGACAGGGGACAGACAGCTTCCTTCAGTCCCCACGTCCTGTCCCCCCACGGTCTTTACCCGCTTGTCTTTGGAGAACCCCCATTAGCAAAAGGACTGTTTCCCGCAGTAGTCTCTGAGTCCTGATGACAAGGCGGCGGTCTCCCGGCCAGGAGCTCTCTGGGGTTGATTGTGCCCGAGAGCCGTTTTCTTTGAGCCATGCTCTTGTCACCTTCTCATCCGCGTGCCTCCCTGAAGCTTCTCGTCTCGGTCTTATGTGAAACTGCCTGTTACAGTTTGGGTTGTTTTCTTCGCACATCGATAGCAGGTCTACAACAATTTACAGACTGTTCAGAAGTCCATCTGTGGTCATAAGGAAAGCGTTAACAAAAACAAAATAATGAGTCTTTCTTAGGAGGGTTTTCTTTGATCTGTTAGCAAGTGTATCCTAAATGTTCTGTAATGAGCATGGAAGACGCTTATAATCAGAAACACGTGAAGTTCATTTTTTGAAAGTTGTGGTGCTACCAAAACCAGTCATTTAAAAACTCTAGCCTGCCAGGCAAGTAACTTCAAGGTTCTTAACCAGAACCAATGTGTTTAAACTTATGATGCTATTAATATAAAAGAATATGCTGAAAAGGTTTTCCTGTTTATCTCTAGTCCAAGTACTTATTCTGAACTTTTTTGTTAGGGCAATGAACATTAATTTCAGATATTATCTCTAACCAATTAAGGAATACATGAGAATCCTCTTTAAAATATATGCTTCACAATTCTACTAGTATTTGAATTTTATTCAAGGTAGGTAAGAATTTTATTCCACCACCAATGAAATCATCCTACCTTAAAGGGGACAAAAACCTCGATTTTTATGAATAATAAGGAGTATACTATGGAGCTGGCAGAGATTAATTTCCTCTCCATTTAATATCACCCTACCACAGGGCTGGGAAAGGGATAATCAGAGGATTCAGGGTCTGGTCCCCAAGATCCCAAAGCCTGAGCAAGCACCATGACGAAGGGCTGGAGACTAGACCCATATGACTTAGTAAGACCCTTGACGTCACTGCAAACCAAGGACTGTCGTCTACCAGGCCAGAGAGCTGCTTGGATTATTTAAAACATAGATTTGAACCCTAGGTTAGAAGACGAGAAGAGTAACAGAATCAGGATGTTGGAAGAGATAAATAGATGGATAGATGACAGATAGGTAAAAATATCTTAAGTTTATAGCTAAAAAGGTACTTAGAAATCTTTTTTGAGTGGCAATTTTAGAATCAAAAGAGAAATTTTAACATGTCATTGTTTGGAAATGAAACAAAATGTTTATTTTATTTTTAAAAAACATTTTTAAATTTAAATTTGATTAATTAACACGTAATGTGTTACTGGTTTCAGAGGCCTGTGAATTCATCTGTCTTATATAATACCCAGTGCTCATGACAACACATACCCTCCCCAATGGCGATCACCCCATTACCCCATACCCCCCATGCCCGTCCTCTCCAGCAACCCTCCATTTGTTTCATATGATTAAGAGTCTCTTATGGCTTGTGTCTCCCTCTGGTTTTATCAGAAACAAAATATTTAGTGAAGAATTATAAATTATTGCTTAGGACGTCACTGGGCAACTTGCTTACTGCAGTTTGAGAATAAAAATCTTGGGGGAGTGCCTGGGTGGCTCAGTCAGTTAAGCGGCTGCCTTCGGCTCAGGTCATGATCTCGGGATCCGGGATCGAGCCCCACGTGGGGCTCCCTGCTCAGCATGAAGCCTGCTTCTCCCTCTCCCTCTGTCTGCCGCTCTGGCTACTTGTACTTTCTCTCTCTCTGTGTCAAATAAAGAAATAAAATCTTTAAAGAAAAAAAATCTCGAGAACTGAGAAGGGTTAGGGTGGCCAAGAAACTGTGTAGTGGCAAACCATTAGCCGTAGGGCATAGGGGGGGTAACTGGTCAATACGGTAGTGTGGGCACAACTTTTCAGAAATGGTTTTGTGTAACTCGTTTTGAGTGCTTGGGGTAGCATCATTCTGTGTATATGGATGGTGTGGGGGCTAGATGAGGGCACACATACAGATTCCAGGGATGTTGTAATCGTGTGATTTCATCCTGAGCTTTACAAGTCCCACGATAACCAAATACCAAAAAAGCAAACACAGAGTCAAGTAGCAGCCATTGCATTTGTACTCAGTTCAAAAATTATATTGCATGTATTATAAAAAAGACACTGTATGTAGATAATCCAACATTTATATTTCTTCGTGGATTGTGGGATTATCCAAATCTATACTAATGGCTCAATATGGTGAGTCAGATTTAGTGTCCCTCCTTGGAATTCCTTAAGGATGTTAAATGTTCATTATTTGGTGAGATGATTCAGATGTAATGCGGACCATTTTCTAGGGAATTCTGTCATTATTCATGGCTTTCATGGTGAATTATGTTCACAATTATGGACATATAGCCACAATTGAATAAGTTATTGCCCTGATACTTTTATATTGCTCTTGTAAACATTTTCAGTTCCATCACAAGCATTATTCAAGTACCCTAGAGCTATGTGTCCAGAAATGTCTTAAATTACTAAGCATATCAAATAAACTCTATCATGCCACTGTTTCATAGCAATCCTCTCCCAGCCCTTTCTAAATAGATAAACAAATACACACACAGACGTGTGCACACACACACACACACGTGTAAATATATACATAAACATACAGGCTATCCTCACCAAATGAACTTGAAAGTTAAAGCATCCTGAAAACATAGCTCGGCAACCTGAAATTTATCGTTATCAATAGCTAAAGCATCTTGAGAAGTGTCCTAAAATGTTTGTAGACGAACTTTTCATTTTTCTGTTCCAGTGAAAGGTCTCATATCCATTTCTGTGCTGAAACATTGATCTGCAATAATCCTCACTTGTTTCATTCGAGTCACCTAGTGGAATTGATGCTTGTAGCCTTAGAGACATTTACCCGTTTCCTCTAGATTTCTTCTGGAAGAGGAGGAAAATTTGGAGATGATGTCCTTGCAAACCGTTATCTCAGAGCTGCCTCCAAGCTCTGCTTTCTTAGACAGGATCCCGGGTCCAGGGGAAGTGCTGCTAATGCTTTGTATCGTTCATTGACTTCACAAGATTTCACTGTTTGCTGTGTGGCCAGCCTGTTCCTGAGCTAACGAACTATAGAAAGACAAAAAGTGAGAAAACAGAGGGTTTTTGCCGTGCTTAGCAGTTTGGTGGAAGGCTCTGCTGGGAAACTGCCAGAATGCTGTAAACAGAGATGATCGTGTGTACAGGTCCCCATGGTGGCAGGTCCCGCACGGCAGAGCAGGTCAGGAAGGCTTCTTAGAGAGGAGAATCCCTGAAAGCCAACGACATGAGTCACTGGAAGGGACAAAGATTTTCCAGGTGAGGAGACAGAGCGATGCGAGCAAGATATAGGATGCGAACGCGAGTGCCCTACCGGAGCAGAAGGACCAGCCAGGGGGTGGCTGCGGTCAATGTCAGATAAAATTGTGTCCATTTGAAGAGGTAATCTGTATCGGCGGGGGTTTTAAACATACTGAATAGTGGATAGAAGTCAGCTTGAGCAATAAAAAAATATAATGAAATTAATTCTTAAGAAAGATCATTTGGACAGTTGTGTTCAGAGTAGACATGTCTCTTCCTTGATATAAATCTGTGTTGACTCACTCAATAAGATCTTGCCAAGTACTGCGCTTGCTTAGTTTAGCCTGACTCTTTCCTCAGATTGATAGAATTTGGAGGCCAATTGGGAATTAAAGGTAGAGCATTTAAAAACATATGCCATAAAGAACAGTTTGGCTTGGCAGATAAATCTCTTTCGTCCATCATGATATTCTTAGCCCCTCGCCCAGGGACTCAAAATAAATAGATGCTCATAAATATTTCTTGCCTGAGTGACAAGTAACTATTACAGAGACAACTGTAGTAACATGTAACCAAGTGCTAAATTGGTTTGATGCAGACATTTCATGCCAAGAGAGGATTTGGGCTTGGTGATCTGAAGACCTCAATCAATGGAAAAGTTTACCCAGAAGGAAACATAAAATCACCAATAAACTATGCTTTTAGTGAAGCTAGTGGACAGTAATATATATCCATGCATTTATCAGTTTGTTATTAACGAACTAGTTAGAATCTATTACTTGTTCATACTTTATAGAAATAGTACCTTTTTTCTTTGGCTTTACTTACGAATATCTTAAAGATCCGGGGTTTTCTTTGGGCATTTTTTTTACTGTCTTTTTTGTTTGTTTGTTTGTTTGTTTGTTTGTTTTTAACCATCTTTACAAGGGAGTTTAACAGGGAAGAGTCATTAAATCACAAATGTTTTACTTTTACAGGTTAAAATATGAAACTGTCCTTAGGCCTGCTTTGTTCTCTTATGTACTATATGTGCTAGAGTCTCTGAGATAAATGAGAGCTTCTCACTTCGTATGAGTGTATTTTGAAAAATAAAAACTAGAAAATAAGGAAAGTCAGAGGTACTATTATCGGTGAATTGGAAGATTGCTTTGCAGAAGAAAAGAGATCTGGCATTATTTTTTCTTAAATAGGCGTAATGAATAAAATGCTTCTTGTAGGAGGTATTATACTGCATTTAGCATAAGAGAAGCAGCTTTTCCCTCCAGCCTAATTCATAAACATCTTAATTACTCAGAAGTTGATCCAATAGGGAAAGTCTCTCTACTCTTAGAACAGCTAATTCAGAGGAAGGAGGAATTGAGCCCTCCATGTCTTGGTAGGAATTATTGCTCATTTCCTCTGTGAGCTTCCTGAGATATGTTTCTAAATTAGATTCTCATCTTTTTTCAGGAGTCACTTTCCTTGGTAAGTGAGTAAAACCTTGGGGAATTTGTTATGAAATAGTGAAAACCTCTTCTAAAAACATAATCTCAAAGTATGAGACGAACAAAATCTCTGATGACTTGAGCTCAAAACAAATATTAATAAAGTACAGAAGTTTAGAAATATTTAATGGTGAAATTAGTACATATGAATTTAAGGTTAAATAACGTGTTTGAGTGTAAGATTCTTGGATATAAAAGATATTAAAATAAGATTTCTTTATGACTTGAGTTTTAGTTCTTCAAAGATCTATATTAACACAAAAACTGAAATCTTTATATATAGAACACTTCTGTGTTATCTAAATTCAATAAATAAAGGTTTGGAACTGATTATAACTCAGGTTATCTTGCTTCTTCATCCTGGACTTGATCTATTCCTTTTTGTGGAATGTGTCTTTTAACAGACCAGTTTAAATAAACTTTATTTTATATATTTCAAATCCACCTCACCCCAAATTCTTAAGTCCTGTTTTAAGCTATAAAGGGGAATGTTCTCAAATATTGTAAAATTCTCTGAAGCATTAGGTCCTGGCAAAGATTGTTGAGATTAATTATAAGTGTTCTTGAATAATTAAAACCTGTAACTAAATAATTATCATTATGTGAATTAAAATACAGTTTAAAAGATGCTATGCCCTTTTCCTTTTAAAATATTTAATTCTTTGTCACTCTGTTTGATAAGACTTAAAAAAATAAATATCAGCAATTCATTCATAAATACGTTCTACTAAAATTTATCGAGGGCTGTTCTAGTAGAAGGGATATAAGCAGTAAACTATAGGATGAGAAGAAACTGATCATTGGTATAGACTAAATGGTCTCTCCTGTGAAAACTCAGCTCATTGCCCTAGCCTGATATCTCTGATGCCCACTTCTCTGTGTTATCACACCTACTTCACTCCGCTTTGATTTATACACATTTATACACATTTCTGCATATCCACTTGCACCCTTTAAAGCTTAAATGTTTAAAGCCTTTGAGGGCTAAGTAGCATACAAGTATCCTTCTTGCTTTATAGGGCAGAATTGTGCACGCAACAACTAAGTAACTGTGGACCATATTGGATCTCATTCATAAGTTAGGAAAGAGACTTAGTGACGTTCCACACTGGTGCTCAAAACTATACCCACTCTTGACTGCTGAGGCAAGGGAGCATGCTGCATGAAATCCATGGGCAATTTGAGAACCTGATCCAAGCCAGCAACTTTCATGTTCTTATCAGTCAAGGCCTCTTGACCAAGAATTCTTTCAGAGAGATCTTTAGGACTTATGCTATATATAATGTGATGTGTCGGCATCCACTGTGGAGAAAGCCGAACCCAAAACACTGCCCAGCCTGCAAGGACTTTATTTATCAGATAGGTGGTGGGGGGCGGGGGGAAAATGTCCACATGTGAGAAGAAGCCAAGGAAGGGGGGCAGACTACAGAGGAGAGTGAGAGCACAGTGTGTTGGAAAATCCAGACAGAGGGGGTCCAGAGGCAGGAATTTATCATGTGAGAAGGGAGACTGATAAGAGCAGGAGTAGCACTGCTCCAGAGGCAAAGCACCACCATGAAGGTTAGAGAGATAGAAGCTGGCAGGGGGACAAGGCAGAGGCTCTTCTAAGACCTGAAGATCAAGGTCAAAGCCAGAACTGCAGCAAGGGTGGTAATGCTGAGTTTCCAGATTGCTGGGGGAGGGGAGGGGCAGTACTTAATTCCTGCCGCCTAAGGTGGGGATCGGTCCTCCCAGAAAATGAGCCAGACCTGACCCACTAGGGCTAGGTTGTATGGCTTTGGCCCTGGGAAAAGGAGGGCTGCTTGGCAGGGAACCTGGCAAAGCCTGACACGTTTTGCATTTCTCTTCCTTATGTTTCTCCCAGCATAGGATCTGATGAAAGCTCTATGCTGTGGGCTTGGGAGGAAACATGCAAAGGGGGTGGACATCCAGAGGCTGCCCCAAAGCATTATCCGATACAGTAACCATTTTTTCCTTCCCTGCCTCTTACCCACAAACCAGGAAATAGCCTGGTATCCCATAAATTGGAAGAGAATTGGTTCCTTTCTTCCTTATGATAGGAGTGGTGGTAAAGAGGAAAAAATACAAATATTTTGGAAGTGAGGGAATGGAGACAGGGCTAAAAGGGAGAAAGGTACAAAAGGGGAGGAGGACAGCTGTTCATTTTCTATCCTGTGGTCATTGTCCATCTGTCATAAACTGAAAGAAGTCACCTAATGAGGTTTGGGGATTTCAGCCAAGGAAGTGACTAAAAGGCAAAATATTAAGTACAATAAATCACGTACTGTCACATTTATTCAGAAAGAAAGGTTTGTAGACCCCGTAGCCTATTTACTAATAAAGTCAGTCAAAACAGAAATTATTGCCAGTAGCCTCATTCTGATAAACAAATATATAAATAAAAGGTGAAGACAAGTTGCTTTTAAAACCCAGCTTTTTTTCTATATCATAAGAGAGATTTTTCCAGTTTAAAGGAAACCTGTTTTTAGTGTAAGTACAGAATATTTTTTAAGGAGTTTTACCGTTCTACTTTATTTGACCTCTCTTAATCCTTAGTATCAGTCTTTAGTAGATGCTTAAAATGGAAATTTCACTTCGATATAATGGTCCTTCTTACAGCACTGTCCTTGAAATATGCTTCTTCAGTCAAAAATGTGTTAAATTCCATCCCAAAGGTTGTGGGGTTTTTTTTGTTGTTTTTTGCTTTTTTGTGGGCAAAACAGAGGTATGGACATAAACTCTAGATTTCCATATTCAAACAATTGATTACTTGATCCTTCGAGAAAATCAAAGATTTTAGACATGTTGATTTCTCTAAACTGACCATTTTCATTGATAAAATAATGATTTATCTCAACTTGTCATCGTATTTTACCAAAATTGAATTCATTTGCTCTTGACAGATCCAAGAGTTATTCGAGGATTTCCTCTCGTGTGGAATGGACCTGTTCTTAATTAAAGTCATATCTGGGGGCTCCTTTCAGTCACAATTCCCATCCCTGTCATTTGGGACCCAGAAGCCCCAGGATGCTTCCCGGGGCTGCCACAAAGCATTATCCGATACAGTAACCATTTTTTCCTTCCCTCCCTCTTACCCACAAATCAGACTGCGGCCCCTTTGGCTACAGCCCCTGAGCTTCAGCAAGGCAGGAGCTGCTGTCTCTGTACAGAATCAGGCCCGTGCTTTCTGAGAGCCTGAAGGTTGTGCAGACATGTGGACATGGGACCGCAGCTCACAGGCTGCCTCCGAGGAGGAGCAGGGAGACTATTGGCTTGGCGGAGAACAGCACTCCCCGTGAGCCATCCCACACGCATTTATTCCACCCATGGTCTGAGAATTTGCGGAACAGTCCACATGGGGCCAAATTCTCACCTTTGCACATGGATTTTTCTTCCCTTTTTCCTTGACTTCTGCATTCCAGTGTGCTCTGTGGATAACCGTGTACAGGAAGCTAAGAAGTAGCAAAAACAATTGGCTTCAAAGAGTATAAGGCACGAAGTTGGCTCACTACTAGAGCATAAACATGATTACATTTTTTTACAAAATTTACAAACTAATGGAACAAATGTACATAGATATGCCACGGAAGAAAACATTATGCATAATACATAAATGCTAATAAAGGTGAGGTTTTTGTACTAGGAGAGGAATAAAACAAATATGAAAGCTAAGAAACATTAAGCCAGTTATCCTGGAAATGAGAGCCTTTTATACTTAAAATTGGGAGTCATCATTTTAAGTACTATTCATCAGGTAGTACTTTTATACTTATTATCAAGATGTCACTCTATTTATAGAAGATTATTTTGATGCCATGGGCTAGTACCCTTAGGATTTCTCTGGCAGGCTCAGTAACAAAGGAAATAAAAACCTAAGCGTAAGGTAATCATTGTTCTACGTTATTGTTCTTCCTGGAAATTAACATGTGCCACTGCCTCCAGCAAAATATTTGGACAGAAGTTTGTAAAACTATAGAAGTATTGATCACTTGCATAATAATGATCTATGGTTCAGCCTATGGTGGAATTATTTTGAAGCAGATGCCTTGCAAAGTAGCGAATAAGCCTTTACTGTGTTTCTTGATGATTTTGGGTACAACGAGATTATTTCCTCCTCAGTGAGTAGTTCTGTCCCCCCCAAAAATCACTCTTAGCAAGAAACGGGTGGCTAACTGCCGGAACTGCCTGTTTTACCAATGTCTTCACGTGTTTCCTCCCATTTTTCACAATACAGAATGAGGCAGGTCCCTTTCTTGAATGCCCTCACCTGCAGTAACGTGTCCTGTCCTGGGATTGACGGTGTCTAGCTTTCTAAAAGCTCTTCCGAAAGTTCCCCGTTCATCGCTCCTCTCTTTCCATCACCCCAACCTCGAGTTAATGGTCCTGTCTTCCATTTATCTCCCTTGAAAAGATGAGAAGATGCGTTGTCGAGATTTGCACCGGCCCTAGCAGGGAGTTCTAAGTAGCCAGGTTGCATCCATTTCCTAACTTTATGATCTTTCTCTATCCAATGCCGCGGTATACAGGCGGCTCCCAGAGCCTTGCTCGTCTCCGAGGTCTGAGTTTTGAGTGATGTCAGCAGCAGCACATGGGCCGCAGGGACCCCCAGCAGGGCTCCGTCCAAGTCTTCCTCAAGCGTTCAGTAGTTATGGGCCCCCGCTCTGCTCTCTAGAGACATGATTTCTGGCAGTGCTTTTCCACCTCCATAAATTCCGCGAGATCAGTTCTCGCCTCGTTCCGTGGCTCTGTGCAACATTTTAAAAGGCAGCTTTGTTTTTCAGGCAGAGCTTTGAGGAAAGAGGCAAGGGCCTCCCAGGAGGACAGTAGCTCTTTCTTATTGTTTCTGTTCTGATTTACTTTGAAAAGTCCGGGGCTTTCTGGAGAAGGGCATAACCAAATAAAAATAAAATGACCCGGGTGTTGGGAGACTAAAACCGTATGATTTATCCTTCTACCATAAGAGCAGAAGGAAATAGAGCTCCTGGAGATACAGGCTCACCATCCCTGATCTGTAATTCCATATTGCAAAAAAAAAAAAAAAAAAAAAACTCGGAAAAAAAATACCACAAGCCTATTAAAAAAAAAAAAATACATGATGGCAAAGCCTAACGTGACCTGGATTCATCTGTCAGCAAATCCTGACTTGAAATAATTTAAAGCTATTTATAATCTTTATTTCTACGTATGGCTTATGAGATCTTCGTGCATTTCACTGCAGAAATACTAATGTGATTGCCGAGCGTTGCCCCAGACTTTGCTGGGGTTGCTGCCGAACCCGTGGTTATATGCACCACATCGCCTTTGTGAAATCTATACATTAACTATATAAGTAATTTGGATCCTGAAATTTGTCTTACTGCAAGGGATTATGGGCCTACATGGCTATTACTCTGAGGAAGGAAATAAGTCTTAAATTCTTAACAGAAGAAATTACTAACATTTCTGTTTTTTTTAAGTGGCCTTGATTTTATACCAAATTAAGCAATTTTTAAGCTTGTTTTTATGGCACCACCACCGAAGAGAGATGGGGAGAAAGGGAAAAGTTCCTTTGTGAGTTTGGGATACTTCCCGGCTCTAGGAGGTGTTTGTAATCACCATACACGTGTGTTGTGCTTAATGGGCTCATGTGTAAGGCACAGGCTTTCCAAGCGCTTCCTAGGGGCTTCGTGCTTGTAATTGCTACTCGCTCGTGTGTTCGTGTATTCCTGGCATTATAAACTCTGACTGCACTGGGAGGTCTCAGTCAGCACTGCACAAAAGCACTCCAGGTAAGCAAGGCCCAGAAGGTCCAGGTTCTCTGGGACTTTCGCTGAGTCCCTGAGGTTCATGAAGGTCAATGTAGGTTGCATTCAGGTTCAACTTCAACAGAGGCCAAAAGTGTCTAGGGTAAGAGAACAGTTATTTAAAAGTCGCTTCATCAATCCTAATGCAATTATAGTGGGATCATTTCCTTTTAAGAGTGTTTGCAGCGGGCCAAATCTGCCTTAAGTAACAGAGAAGAAATGATAACTTGTCATTGTCCATTTAAATGCTGTCCTGCATTAAATTAATTAATGTTAATTAATTAAATTTGAATATTTTAAAAAGTAGCAAATACTATAAAACATGCTTATGTGAACACATTGCTGGAGATCCTCCCAGAGCCTTGGGAGTTGCTCCCAAAGGGGAGGGGCCCTGAATTTGGAGCTTCATCAGCTTCATAGTAAATCCACTTGTGTCTACACTATTCCTGTCTACACCAACATGCTAGAATTGAGCATTACATTTATTTATGTTATATTGATGAATATGTGTTTACATTCTGATAAACGTATGTCATTTCCATTCTTCTTTCATACCCTCCTGCAAGTTGCCTCAACTGCAAAGGCCACCTTCCCTTTACTTAACATTCTATTGTTTTGCTTATCTCAGAAGTCATACGTAAGGACCATGGAGATTTCTGCATACTGCTGCAGCTAGTGTTCTGATCCCCAATAAATTATTAATCCAAATCATTAGTGCAAAATAGTACTTTTTTAATGTAGGTATTTTAAGCCACGTATTCTTTACATTTATAATACTATACCTCATGTTCCCATGTCTCTAAGGCTCATTTTTATTGACAGACAACTTTGGCTGCTGGTATAAACAGGGAGGGGAACAGAGCACTGGATCGGGAGTCAGGCCAAACAGTCCTCCTCTGCCAGTTGACCTTGCCACATAACCTTGGGCAAGTGCTAAGGGCTGTCCGGACCTCTGGCAACTGGTTTGTAAAGTGAGAGTGTTCATCTTATGACTCTTAAGTACCTTACCTCTGTGGTCCTAAATCCTAGGACCGGGGGACAAGAACGAACTATGAGTTAACTAAGAATACATTGTGTCTGAACATATGCTTGTGTTGTCTGTTTTAGTAAAAAACTAAAGGAATTAGAAACTTTAGGAGCCAGAGGGACTCCTCCCATAAGAGTGTTGGTCTCCGGGCCTCTAGGTGGCTCAGTCAGTCGGTTAAGCATCCAATACTTGATTCCAGTTCCGGTCATGATCTCAGGGTCATGAGATTGAGCCCGTGTCATCGGGCTCTGCACTCAGCAGGGAGTCTGCTTGAGATTCTCTCTCTCCCTCCGCCCCTCCCCCCCTCATACTATCTCTCTATTTCCCTCTCTCTAAAATAAATAAATAAATAAAAAGTGTCAGTGTCTGTGTTGGTGGACCGAGGCTATAAGTCAACCCCATCTCCTTAATCTGCTGAGAAGTGTACAGAAGAGATAATAAAACTACACTTACCATGACGAGCACTGAGTAACGTATGGAATTGTTGAGTCATTATATTATACAACTAAAACTAGTGTAACACTGTATGTTAACTATACTTTAATAAAATTTTTAGTGAGTAGGGGCGCCTGAGTGGCTCAGTGGGTTAAAGCCTCTGCCTTTGGCTCAGGTCATGATCTCAGGGTCCTGGGATCGAGCCCCGCATCGGGCTCTCTGCTCAGCAGGGAGCCTGCTTCCCCCTCTCTCTCTGCCTGCCCCTCTGCCTACTTGTGATCTCTCTCTGTCAAGTAAATAAATAAAATCTTAAAAAAAATTCTTTTAGTAAGTAAATAACAATAGAATAGAAAGAAGAAATTGAATTATTTAAATAAGAATTTTTAAAAAGTTAATAATGGTATCAATGTATTTCGAAAAGACTTTCTTCCTAGAGTTTCACTGACTCCTAGATTTATTTCATTCACTTTTTCTTTACTTTTTTTTTTTTTTTTTTAAGATTTTAGTTATTTGAGAGAGAGAGAGAGCAGTGGTGGAGGGGAGGGAGGCAGAGGGGCAGAGGGAGAGAGAAAATCTTAAGCAGGCTCCATGGCCAGTGCGGAGTCTGACGTGGGACTCGATTTCATGACGCTGAGATCATGAACTGAGTTTAAATCAAAAGTGGGACGCTTCAGCCTCTGAGCCACCCAGGTGCCCTTTCATTCACTCTTCCAACAACTATTCACTGAGGTCTTCATCCGTGTGAAGCAGTTCTCAAGGCAGTGGGGAGATGGGATTTTCGAGACAAAATCTTTGCCCAGGTTGAGCTGGCATTCTGATGGGGGAGGCAGCCATCGGAGGAATGAATATGTCAGCGAGTGATAAATGCGATGAAGAAAACACATCAGGGGCCAGCGAGTGAGGGGTAGCATTTCATGGGAGTGGCGAGGAGAAGACTTCTGAGGACGTAAGCACTGAGCAGAGGTCCAGATTGTGTAAGAGAGTTAGCTGGGTAGAGGGAACAGCCACTGTAAGAGCCGCACAGAGTGCCATTGTGTCCCCACAAGAGCCTTATGTAATGTGAGCACTAAACGATACTTTACTTCTTATGTGGGAAAGGTTACTCAGGGGGTGTGTATTTTCTACTTTTTTTCTGAATGACAGCCAAAGTCAAGAGAAATGTGACTTCATCACAAGAAAGTTAGAACTAGGTTTTTGAGTTCACATGTATCTCTGACATGGGAACTACTTTTGATAATTGGTTGACTCATTGGTTAATTGGTTGATTGATAGAGGAATCATCTTGGCCTGGCTCCATATAACAAAAGTGGGAATTTACTTGTCTCTTTTTTTCTAAATTATACTAGGGGTAATATACTATGTAAATGTAACCAGGGGTAGAAGTTGATACCAATTTCAGTCATAATTTTAAATTGAGGAAGAGGATTCATGGATCAGACTAAGATTACAATAAAGTATTTCTTAAAATTACGGTGATGAGGCTCTCTAACAGTAAAAGGAAGCCACCATAGAGAAATAAGCTTTGCCATTCTTTTTATTCTTTTACCTTTAAAAAGTAGTAGATACTGTTTGACACCTGTAAATATTAATGGTTTCTTTATGGTAAATGATTATTTCAGAAACAGATTTACAAGTTATTATGGAATTTGTTATTTATAATACAAATGTGGATTATTTGGTATCTTAAATTTAATCCTGATTGCAGTATTATATCAGGTGAATGCTTTTCACAGAACTAAAATAGTCTAACTTGGGAAGTGTTAGGATATTGCTTTTTTTGGAATGCAAAACTTCTAAAAGAAATCTCTTTGAAATGCTTTTCTATAGATTTAAAAGCAAACAATAAAGAAACTCTTTGGAGGAAGGTTAACCTTTTGTGTTTGTTCTGAAAACCCAGTCTCGAAGTTATCACATTGGTCTGGGGGTGAGAGATGATCTAAGGAGATAGTGGTGAAGGTAAAGGAAAAGTACCAATTTAATAAATATGCAGGAGAAGGGTCCAGAGGTTTGGGTGGCTGGCTGTGGGACAAGGGAAGGAGAGGGATCTTCAGGGCACCTGCAGAGAAAGTGCTGCCCAAGTAAATATAATGTTTCTTTCTTTCTCCCTTCCTTCCTTTTTTAAAGATTTATTTATTTGAAAGAGGGAGAGCACACACTTGTGGGGGAGGAGCAGAGGAAGAGGGAAAGAGTGAATCTCAAGCAGAGCCCGTGCTGAGCGTGGAGCCTGCTGTGGGGCTCAATCTCACGACCCTGAGTTCATGAGCTGAGCTGACATCAAGAGTTGGATGCTTAACCAAGACTGAGCCACCCAGGCTCCCCAACATGTCATTTCTTCTGGGTGCAGTTTCACTCATCTCCTGTTGTAAAACCTGAAAGCAGAGTTGGTGACTGGCAGGATATTTAGGCCAGCAGTGGTTCGGTCCTTTAGATTTTCTTCTCTGTACCAAGAACAGGCCATTATGGTCTGAATCATAAGCCTGAGTAGAAGTCGCAGTACAGAAACGTCTCCCAACCTATTGTGACGTGTGAAAATATGACACTATTTTTTTTTTTTTAAAGGGCGCTTTTGTTCACCAGAAGCAGTTACAGTGAAATAGTCAAAAGTGTGGTTCTGGTCTGTCTAATTCTGAATCCCATTTACCCCCCAGTACATTTCTTAACTTCTTTTTGCCTCTGTTTCCTTCCTTGTAGAGTAGGCATGCACATAGTGGTACTTATCTGTTCATAGCAACCAATATTGTTCTCTTGAGTTATTAGAACTTACTTTCTTTATCGTCAGGTTTTCTGTTTTGTTTGGATGCTAGGAACTGTAAAATCAAATTTTCAACTCCACTCCAGCAATTATTTGGATCTTATGAAATGGATCTGCTTCTACTGATTTGTCTTGCTATCCTTCTCCCACAGCACCTTCTTTTTCTTATCAGGTAGTCTCTTCTCTTCCCCATGAATACATTTACCAGTAATGCTAACAAACAAGTAGTTTATTCATTTTAGTCTCAGATTTTATTCCTGTGTTGAATTTCTACTAAAGAGCCTAGAAATACCCCCAAATATAAGAAGCCATAGGAAAAATGCACTGTAAGTTCTTTGATAAGCAGTAATTCAATTTAACATTTAGCCTAAGAACAAGTATGGTCAGAAATGTGTTCCTTTTCTAGAATAAATGAATTTGTGAAGTGAAACAAAAAAATAATTGAATCATTGCTGAAATCTGTTAAACAGTGTGGGCCAAGAACCGTTTCCTAGGCACATTTCATGTATTAACTCCTTAATCTTTGTATCAGTTCTATGAAGAGATTGCTATTATTATTTATGTTTTACAAACATGGAAACTGGGCACAGAATAATTAAGTGACATGCCCAAGGTCACGTAGCTAAGAAGTGTCCAAGCCCAGATCACAACTCTGGCAGCCCACGTCCTCCCTCTTCTCCTATCCCCTATGCAGACTTTCCTTTCTGAAAGATAACTTGTATCCCAGGATATTTCACTCTAAAAAGTAAAATTAAAAAATTACATAGCACTGTCAGTAATACTAACAAACACTGATTTTATTATTCCTCATATGAAACAAATTAAATAAGATACGTTTAAACCTGTATGACGCAGGGATGCCCGGGTGGCTCAGTCGGTTGGGAGGCCAGTTCTTGGTTTGGG
Source organism: Potos flavus (assembly GCA_028534135.1). Classification (NCBI taxonomy): domain Eukaryota; kingdom Metazoa; phylum Chordata; class Mammalia; order Carnivora; family Procyonidae; genus Potos; species Potos flavus. Next base: position 16,474,499 of record CM052887.1, read on the forward strand.
CTCAGGTCATGATCTCAGGCTTGTGAGATCCAGCCCCGCGTGGGACTCCATGCTCAGCGGGGTGTCTGCTTCAGGATTCTCTCTCCCTCGGCCCTTTCCTCCACTCACTTGCTGTCTCTTTCTCTAAAACAAATAAATAAATGTTTAAAAAAAGCTATATGACACATTAACATGCACCTTCCATCAAAGATGCTCTCATTAATCTATAATATTACAATTAAGAGTTAACATTTTTTACGTGTACCTGGCTGCCTCAGTCAGAAAGCCTCGTGGCTCTTGATCTCGAGCTTGGGAGTTCAAGCCCCATGTTGGGTGTAGCGATTGCTTAAATAAATACATAAACTTTGTAAAAAAGTAACATTGTTCTGTAAGGTTACAATTGTATTAAGTTTGTTCCTAAATGTAAAAGTGGGAACTTTCCCCACTTAGAACAGTGTATTAGGATGGCCGTGGAATCGAGCCCCGCTTTGGGCTCCACACTGGGCGTGGAGCCTGCTTAAGATTCTCTCTCTCCCTCTGTCCCTCCCCTACCACACGCTCTCTCTCTCTAAACAAAAACTAAAACTAAACAGTGTGTTAATCTATTCGAATATTCCAATAGAAACAAAACAAATCAACTTGAGACAAGATAATGTCACAATCAAGAAGATATTTTTTCATGCAGAAACTTTTTCATGCAGTAGAAACCAATTCCTGATGGAGAGGTCAGAACTCATGCCGTGGGGGTGATTCTCTACGTGGTTTATGACTACCTTGTACGACTTTGTAAATTGCTTATTTTCAATTAGGCTGAGCCATTATAATAAGGCTTTACTAATAAGCAAAATAACTCATCCGGCTATCATTATTCTTCACATTACTTTATCTGGCTGACAAAAATGGACCATAATTACTCATGTAATTTGTCTCTGATATTTTTATTCCGAAAGCAGACTGGTTTATAGGACCAGTTAAGTCCTCTTAGGGCATCTTCTAATTAATTTGGGGGAATTATTACCCGGGTGACTATACAACGGTACCAGAGTTCATCTGTGGTGAGGAAATAAGCATCCCGGTATCCTAAAGCATGGCTGTTAAATGTCTTTTCACTTTGACTCTTGAAGGCAAGTTGAAAGTCCTTAAGTCTCATCTACTATTGTAATCCCTTTTTTTTTTTTTTAAGATTTTATTTATTTATCTGAGAGAGAGAGAGCACCAGGCGGAGGAGTGGCAGGCAGAGGAAGAGGGAGAAGCAGGCTCCTGCTGAGCAGGGAGCCCGATGGGGGACTCAATCCCAGGACTCTGGGATCACAACCTGAGCTGAAGGCAAATGCTTAACCGACTGAGCCACCCAGGCGCCCCTGTAGTTCTCTTTTTTAGTAGAAACATAACTTCAGTAAAAATGAAGAAGTGAAGAATTTGAAGTAAATTACAGCAAACTTATTCTTGATCCAGCCAGCATTTATTGAGCTCCTGCCGTGCATCATGGTGGGTACTAGGGACATAAGTAATGGGCAAGACAGACACAGTTCCTACTCTGATGGAACTTGCATCCTAACAGGATATGAACAATGAGCAAGTAAATGACTAAATAAACACAATAAATTTAAATACTGAGAGTACTATGAATAATACAAAGCTGAGTGATAGGATGGAGGATGATTGAGGATTGGGATAGACTACTTTAGACTGAGTGCTCAGGGAAGACTTCTTTGAGGAGGTGACATTTGCACAGATCCCTGAGGGAGAAGAGGGACCCAGGCAGGGGAGAGTCAGTGGGGAAAGATATGAATGGAATGATGAGAGAATAGGGTGTAAGGAAATTGACATCATAAGTGTACTTTCAGGCAGAGAAGAGGAGCGGAGAAGCCCTGGGATGATGGAGTATTCAGGGAAAAGAAAGAAAGTCCAGAGCACTTTATGGCTGGAACATAATCAATGAGAGGAAGAGTGGTACAAGGCATGGTCTAAGATCGAGTTTATTGAGCTCATACTTTGTACCAAGTATTGTTGGTACAGCAGATTGTAAAGGACTATATATATCAGGATGAGAAGCTCACCCTTTTGTTTTTAGAGTGCTGAGAAGCCTTGAGACGGTTTTAAGCAGGAAACAGTATAATTGTTAAAACATTTTAAAAGACTCCTCTGTTTTTATAAAGACCCCTCCCTGACTGGTGTGAGGATGATGGATGACAGGAGGATAAAAGAGGGAGGAAGAAAACCACCAAGACAAGCTCATGACTTGACTGAGGCGGTAGCAGTCAAGAGGGATATAAGCTGAATAATATTTTGTGGGCAGAATTCCCAGCACAGTCTGTTGGGCTGAAATGGGACTTGAGGCAAAGGGGGCAACCAATGATGACTCCTCGGTTTTTTTGGTCATTTGTTTGTTGGAGCCTGCGGGGTGGTTTCATTTGAAATGAAAAGACTAGTGGCTATTGGGGAAGCGAAAATCCAATACTTCCAATTTTGACATAGTGGGTTCAAGATGTTCACTAAGGATGATAAATAACAGTTTGTATCTATAAATGTGAACCTTATGGGAGGCATATTCCTGGGTATTATCTGTTGTAGATATTATTTAAAGCCTTGAAAGTGGAAAGCTCATCAAAGGAGGTTTTGTAGGTAAGAGAGAAGAGAAAGGCATGAAAATAGTTTGAGGTCAAGAAGGAAACGGGAAATGAAGGAGATCGAGAATCAGCAGCCAGTAAATGGGGAGGAAATCGAGAATATGGTGGAAGCCAGGGGAGAAAGGCAGAGATCTACTGTAACAAATCTGGCTGAGAAGTCAAGTAACTTGAATTTGGGATCTGTTGATTTGGCAACATGGACCCGCCAGTGAGTTTCAGGGTAGTGCTTGAGAGCAGGAGCCTGTGTGGCAGGTTGGGCGGGAGGGGGGGGACAGCTTGCAGGAAGAAAATAGGGTGTGAAGATGTGTCAATAATCACTGGATAACCCTTTTGAGGAGCTTTGCTGTACAGGCAAACAAAAATAGAATGAGGAGAAGAAAGAGGGTGACATCAAGAAAGTGTTTTTTTTTTTGTTATTGTTTTTTAAAGATGGGAGATGCTTTGTATGTTTCTGTGATGTTTGTATGATGACAGGAATGATCCGGGAAACTCATGGGGAGAGATGGATTATTCAGGAAAAAGAAAGGGGAAATTTTAAGGGGCAAGAGGAGGTGGGATCTAGACCACTGGAAGAAGTTCACATTGATTAGAACAGAAACATTTCAACTGTTACAACAGGAGGCAAGCAGAAAACACTGGTATGATGGATGGAGAATGTGATACCAGGTAGATCTGTGGACACAAAGATGAGGGCATTCATGCCTATGTTTCTGTTTTTCTTAAGTATGTGTACTGCATTCTTAACCTAATAAGAATGAACTCAGACTTACGATTGTATGTTGAAATTATGAAAAATTTTAAAAATAATCCAGTATTCGGGGTGCCTGGGTGGCTCAGTCGTTAAGGTCTGCCTTTGGCTCAGATCATGATCTCAGGGTCCTGGGATCGAGCCCCGCATCAATCCTCTCCCTCTCTTCCTGCTTGTGTTCCCTCTCTCACTGTCTCTCTCTCTTCCTCTGTCAAATAAATAAAATCTTTAAAAAAAAAATCCAGTATTTTTATATGAACTTGATAGTATAAAGCAAGTCATTAAAATAGCACAAATTCAGTAGCACAAATTTAGGACATCATTAATTCTGTCGCAAAGTAGTTCCAGGGCATTACGTAGATATCTTCTTTAGCATAGGGGTAAAGATGGCTCGTATTTATATTACAGCGCATATATTTCTTAATCCATAGGACAAACTATACAACAATAATAGACTAGAAATGTTTTTAGGAAAAGATCCATCATCGTATATTGTGGGGTTCACTAAATAACCGGTAATAATGTCAAGGGCAGTTACTGTAAATAACTATAGGTTTATCTTTATCATTTATCAATTTATTTGTCAATTTAAAATCAAGAGCTGACAAGCAAGACCAACTGGAAACAATATTAATGAAGTGCCTTTGACACAAAATATCCTGTCCTCCCCGACACTTAGGTATTTCAATAACCTTTTCTGTGTAGCTCTATAGGTGAGCCAGATTTCTTAGACTGCTGGATTAGGATCCTCAATAAATCCTCAAATTTCACTGACTTTATTTATGAATACAAAACTTGAGGAACCCTTAATCACTTTGTAGGCTACCTGTCCCCCTGCCATGGGCAGAAATGAAAATATGTGGACTTTCCTTTCCTTCATTGTCCGTCATTAACCAAAGGAGGTGTTTGCAGTTTTAGACTGTTTATGCCAATGGCTGTCAGACCGTACTTGTAGAACCAGGATCCTGAATTATCTTCCCTCCTTCAGCAGTTCTTTCCATCCTTGCAAATTTGCTACTTTAGAGTGAAGCATGACATTGGAAGGGATCTGAAGGGGAGAAAATGGATCCGCAAGAAGAGGATACTTTGAATTTGACATTCGGGTTTGTCTTCCTGGTTTTAAATTCCAGTGTTGGCAATTAAAGGTCTTTGATTTGAGAAGAGAAGGAAAGAGGTGCCTATGGCAGGTGGCACCTGGTTATCACTGCCTCCTTACTGTGCAAAAGGTGCTTTGAGGTCTGTGACAGCTCCTCACCACAGCGAAGGGGGGCATGGAATTGGGGAGCAGGCAGTAGCCACCTGGGCACACAGACAGTGATTAACTGATTTCCTCCCCTCATCCCACACAGACTCAAGGAACCATTGCCAATCTGGGCAAGGAAGATCTTGTTCTGCTGGCTGAAGTCTGGGTGACAGTGGGGTTGCAATCCAGAAGGGTTTCTGCGAAGAAAAATTGTACCCAATATATGTGGAACAATTACCTTTAGAGTGGGAGTGGGGAATCATTTACTCATTGGACTGGCACCATTTGGAATGGGAGTTTGGGGGGGGAGGGGTGGCCTCAGAGCCAAAGCTGACTCTTGGGGGTACTTGGGGGTACTTCTTCCAGGACTGGCCCCTCGTACCCCACACCCAGATCCTGGTATCCAGTTGTCCATCCCTGTGTCAGAGTCCCTTTCCCTTTTTTGACCATCTTTGCACGTGAAAACCCTTTACAATGACCCTGGGCTAGTTCTGTTTGCAGGGTACACCTTTGGTCTTTAGGAACTGTGTATCTTCGTCTCCTGGGTGCAAGTGCAGTTTTCTCCTGAAAGTACCGAGGAATTGTTGGAGGATTCTAAGCGGGGAGGTAACATGATGCAATTTACTTGTAGGAAGAGCACTGGCAACAGTGTGTCCAGAGAGGGAGGCGGGAGGCTGGAGACAGAGAGGCTAACTAATCACTCTTGCAGAGTCCTGGCCCGAGCTAATGAGGGTCTATTGACAATGTTATGGAGAAGAGGGATTCATGAAGATACTAATATTTTAGATATGCAAGCATTTAATGGCTAAGTGACTGAGGAAATTGAGTCACCCGCCAGGTGCCTTTGTGTTTTATGGGTGCGTAATAAACTAAATTTCCCAACATTGAGATGGTAGCATAAAGAAATAGGAGAGAAGTTACGTTTGTCGTCGTGGTCGTATTTGGACACATTTTTATTCTGCTGTTTGCCGGCCGTCCTTCTCTCGTAATTTGAAAGCAGTCTGCAAGGAATTGCATTCTGTAAGGAACATTTTTGGTCATTATTTGTTCTGTCCCTTTTTCAAGGATTCACCTTATACATTTGCTTTTGAGAGCTTGTGGTGTACACAACACGGAAGAGGCACACACATACCACTGAAATTCTTTAGGCTGATTTGAACTTTGTTTTGAAACAAACAGATTGTCTGCCGGTCCTTATTCTTGTTTGTGTTGTAGTTTGTCTCCCATAATCCCGGCCCCTTCCAATTCCAGCCTCACAGCTTGATACTTATTTTAAGCAGCTGCTTTTGAAAGGTAAAATTTAGTAATGATCAAAATGGCATAAGGTGGGTTTGTGTTTGAGCGGAGGGTTGCTGGGGAGCTCTCTTTAGAGTATCCTTTCTTTTGTACTTTTTGCACCCACATTTTGGCTGGGAGAGTAAGTCTGGGAAAGCTGCCTTTTGGCCTTGGAGCACATTGCCAGCTCTGGCGATTGCAGACTGACTGGTGTTGTACTAAACACCACTGAAATAAAATAAATGAGTCTATTAAAGCTTGGAACTCCCGAGAACTACAAATGTAAAAGCCGTCAACAGATGCCATTTGCTGAAACCGAGGCTCCTCTAGCAGATGGGTGAAAGTTAAACATAAATTGCACTATTTCTTTTCTGTTGGTTCATTTGTTTTTAATATAGTATGAAAAAGTCCTGCTATTCAGTTACTTCTGGCATATGCTTCATGGCTGTTTTGGGTATTCTGAGAAGATCTTTGAAATGATAGTCATGCTATGTTTTATTACATGAATTCATTGAATGTAAGAAACAAATCCTTGTCAGAGTTTTAAAACTTTCTTTGGTCGTATTTCCAATATGGAAAATCAGAGTGAGAAATAATCACCAAATGTTCACAACGGGACATAATGTCTTTCTTTTAAATCTTTCATGTTGGGCTATAGTAGAATAGTATCAATCATATCTAATAGATCTCATTCACTTAGTACTTGAATTTTCTTCACAGTATTTTGGTTTCTCACATGCTGTCTAATCATTTAAATAATACACACACAGAAGAAGAACGGTGCTCTTAGTCCTCCTTCAATTTAATGACTTATATACCATTTAATACGATCGCTATTAACTAATATTAACTTACAAGAACCGTAATGGCATTGTTAATCATTCTAGAATATTGAGCTATTCCTTGGCATAGAACTAAGTGTTTATGACTTAGTTGAGTTGTGTATCTCTCAAGGAATCTGCAGCTTTCTTGACTTTTTCCTGATTCCTAAAGTTATTTATCTAATAGTATTTCTCAGAACCAGTAACTGAATCAGAACCAAAGAAATTTCAGCATCGTTGGAAGACTGGGGAGGCAGTTAAATAAATATTTAAGTGGTCACAAAATTGTCTCACATTCATGAGGATGGATAATATGCAGTTACACTGTTTTTTAACTTTGAAACTTACTGTGATTTGCTTTGCAGGCTCAGGTTCCTGTCGCTTTAGTTATTCAGACCCCAGCATCATCGTGTCATACGCCAAGAATAATACCACAGACTGGATTCAGCTTGAGAGAATTAGGTTTGTTATCATTTCAGGTAGTTTCATAAATCCTGACGTAAGTGGAATTCTACTTCTCCGTTTGCCTTCATTCTACCACTGATTTTCTTCTTCACGATCAGAAGGACTCTGGTTGTTAATTACGCTGAATTACATGCTTGCACATATGACTCTCGGCCCAGTTTGAAGAAGTATTGTTAAAAGTGTCATTTTCCATTCAGAACCTCCCATGGTTAGTAGTAGCTATAATAAACCATTTTTGGTAAAAGCACATTTGGGAGAAAAACTTTTAGGATGGAATCCTCCACAAAATAACATCACTCCGCTCTCTAGGTTGCTTGGCTATGGGCTGGCTCGGAGGAGGCCTAGGAATATACGAGATTACCGCCTAAATTCCTTCCAGTCTTGAATGGTAATGAGTTCATAGCCCTGGGGCTTTTGCCTCTAATCTTTAGTTCTGTCATTTCCCTTCCAACCTCCCAAAGGCAGGTTCTAAAATTCTATTATCATAATTGTGATGCAACTTGTAGTTATTTTGTTACATTTTCTTTTTAAAAAAAAAAAAAAATCCCTCAATAAGGAAATGAAGTAGGATGCTTAAAGAAGAAGCTCACTCAAGTTGAAAAAATGTGCTTAAATTGGCAAAACTCAAATGACATTTACTCCTTCTGCAGAGTTTAAATCATAAAACAATTCAAAATGGATGCTTAATTTCAGGGCTGGTAGGATATTTAAAGGAAAAAACTGCCTTGGACTTTTATAAAGTAGTTAAATCTGATTGGTTTAGTTCTGAAATGCGTATGACTCAAGTAGAACCTTTCCCAACAGTTTTGTCCAGTTTTCTCCAGTTTTGTCCAGTTTTCTTTCTTCACATGCTAATTTCCTTACCGTATTTCCCTATTGAAAGAATTGTGATTTATTTAGGGAAGAAGAGTAAATATTAGGTTCTTAGTCTTTAAAGCTAAACCAATCTGCCCAAAGTTTCCAGTCGTTTTTCACATTTAAAAAACTGACACATGTCTAAGGTCTGCTCCAACCAGAAACTGAGAAAAGTGATTCTACCTCATGGATTTTAAGAGACTGTCTCTCTCTGAGGCAGGATACCATATAATCCATAAGGACCGGGTACAAGCCGAGCTCTGACCTGCTGTGTCAATTTTATAACAGCGTTTTGCTATTCTTCCTAAATTCAGTTATTATGAAAATGCATTCATATTAAATACTTATTTTTATAAATGGCTGTAAACAAGGCAGCATATTGAAAATTTTATCCATACCTCCTTTTTTCTCTATCCAATAGTTATGTATCATAGTTTAGGTAAATTATAGTAGACATTTCTTGCGGAAAACAGCTACATATTTTTGATATGACAAATAGTCAACGTACACATTAAATTACAACATATGAAGATCACATTCAGCTGACTCCATTGGGTTTTTCACTAAATGAGACTTTCAATTTTAGATTGTGCTCCAAGCTCTCATGCTCATTAATGCAAATTTCCCTTACCAGTAGTGATCGGAGTGAAAATATTTTCAGTCACTTCCTAAAACTAAAATATACTATTTTCATTGGTTTAAATTCTTTTTTGAACCTGAAAACATAGTCAATGTGAAGTATTTTAAAAGAAAAGGCAATTGATTGCCCCCAAAGGTAAGGTACACCATCTATAACCTACACTGATCTTTGGATATATATGTGCTTCATCGGTAAGTGAAAAATATGTCTTTTCTGTGGTCCTTTCAAAACTGATTTATAGTAAGCTCAGGGTACTAGTAGTTTGCATTTTAGTACCACTTTTAATCTTGGCTAAGCAATCATTTTTACTATAGCAGGTTTCTACTTTGGTAGAATAAAATATTTAATAAAAATACTTTATTATATAGCAGAAGGGCCTAGATTCTAACAGACATCCTATAAAAATCAGGTTAAATTATATCAAGCTTTAAAAGATAGATCTGCATCAAGTTGTAAAGAATTATATAGAGCGTTTAATTTTCATAGCAAATCTCACACTGATATAGAAAAAACAAAAATGTATCTGGTTATTAGACATAACATAACCATTAGTAAACATGGATTATGAAACAGCATACGGTGGTCTCTCATAGATACAAAATTTCAAGGAAAGAATCAAAATTAAGAAGATAATTTTATAGTTTTTCTACTTTTTTTCTTTTTAGCATCAAATAGAATCAACTGACCAGAGGGAGACAAACCATAAGAGACTCTTAATCTCAGGAAACAAACTGAAGGTTGCTGGGGGTTGGGGGCGAGGGATAAGTTGCTGGATTATGGGCATTGGGGAGGGTATGTGCTATGGTAAGTGCTGTGAAATGTGTAAGCCTGATGATTCACAGACATGTACCCCTGGGGCAAATAATACATGATATGCTAATTTTAAAAAAAAGAACAAGTAGACAAAACAATGATCAAAAATGTTTAAAAAATCGAACAGTCAGTTGAATCAGTTGACATTTGTAGACACTCCACTCAACAACAGCAGAAATACAAATTCTTTTCAAGGCAGTTGGAGCATTCACCGAGATAAAGGATAACGTAAAGAATTCGGAAGAATTATAATCACCAAAGTATATCTTTGACCATAATGAGATTGAAGTAAAAATCAATAAATATGATACATAGAAAAAATTAAATAAAATCAACTGTGAGATTATTTGAGTTTTTTGCAATTGAGTGTCTACCACATGCAAAAAACTGTGCTGGAGACACTTTGATTTTTTGCAGACACCATGAAGTGTGTGCCATTTTCTCTTCCATTATTCCTTTACTGGCTTACTTGAATATACTCAGTGTCTGCTTTATGTTAAAAGAAGGGCTCTCGAAGACGCTTAATGTTTAAACTGTCATCACTTAATAGGAACATCTTAATCATCAGCATATACCAAAAGATGTAAGGGCTATGGTATTATGAGTATTTAATCTGCAATACCTATCATGTTAAGCTAATAAAACTACGATCTTTTTTTTTTTAAAGATTTTATTTATTTATTTGACAGAGACAGAGAGAGATCACAAGTAAGGCAGAGAGGCAGGCAGAGAGAGAGGGGGAAGCAGGCTCCCTGCTGAGCAGAGAGCCCGATGCGGGACTCAATCCCAGGACCCTGAGATCATGATAGGAGCTGAAGGCAGAGGCTTTAACCCACTGAGCCACCCAGATGTCCCTAAAACTATGATCTTAATTAAAAAACAAAATCGATCTATAAGAAAGGGAAAAAATGGATCTTTTGACCTTTATTGTTCATTTATTATGTGGCGCTTTATTATATGGCACCAATTCCCATCTCACCGTGTGTTCCAGAGCCCCTTCCAATGTCAGCACCATCATCCACATCCTCTACCTTCCTGAGGATGCCAAAGGGGAGAACGTCCAGTTCCGGTGGAAGCAGGAAAGTCTCCATGGAGGTGAAGTGTATGAAGCCTGCTGGGCCTTAGATAACATCCTGATCATCAACTCAGCTCACAGACAAATCATTTTAGAAGACAGTCTTGATCCAGTAGACACGGGCAACTGGCTTTTTTTCCCGGGAGCTACAGTTAAGGTTTGAGCTCTTTTTTGCTTCTTCTCCTTCCCTCTAAAACCTAAAGCTTAATCAACCAGATCAGACAAAAGTAACTATTCTTACCAAATCCACTAGTAAAGGAATAAGTAATATTCTTATTTATGTTACCTTCTCTTTTAAGGATGGGGAGTCATTGGTTCAAAAACATTCACTTATTCATCCACTTAGTCGGTACCTTTGAGGACCCACTGTGCCGTATCCTGGGCTGAACCTAGAGAACGTAACCACAAAAAGGAGATATATTTCTTCCCTTCACGTGGCTGTCAACTTTGTGGGGGTAGTTAGACATGTCAACATCCAAATACAAAACAATACAATTTCTATGATTTGCTGGGAAAGTTTAGAGCTCAAGAAATACAATATTCAATACCAAATCCAGTCTCAAGGAATTAGGAAGGTGCTCCAGATGGGGAATCTAAGCAGAGACCAAAAGGTAATTTGGAGTTGGCCAGATGGGAGGAGGAGTGTTTCTAGAATCAGAAATCATATACATAAGGCCTGGATGGCAAGAGCACAAAGCCAGGTCTTAGACAATGTTCAGTGTTCAGTCTTTCGTCCAACAGATTTTGAGTTGAGACTTGTGATAGTGACAAAACCTTGTGATCTTGTGGCCAGTGACAAAACCTTGAGATCTTGCAAGCCACTGTAGAGTTTGAGTTTTATCTTGAAGTTGTGATAGGGAGTCACTGAAATGCTCCAAGTAAGTCTGACAATCAGATTTGACTTTTTAAATACACGTTTAAGGATGGAAGATGGGATGGAAGGGAGAAAGTGCAGGTAGGGGAGCCACATAGGAGGCTGGTTAGAAATCCAGTAGGAGACCATGTTAGCCAGACTTAGGGGAGAATGTGGATGGACTTCAGAGATTTTTAGGAGAGGGAATAGAGTAGATTCAGGACTTATTGAGATGATAAGAATGATGAGATGATGAGAATGATGAGATGATGAGGAAAATAGCAGGTGGTGAGCACAAGGTGTGGGCAGCTGGGTGGACGACAGTGCCATTCATGGAAACAAGAAACATAGAAGGAGAAGCACGTTCACAGAAGTTGATAAATTCACTCTGGACATGTGGATCTTTTCTTTAATGGAGGTACACCTGATGGACAATATTATTTTAGCTTCAGGTGTGCCAGGTAATGATTTAATATTTACATATATTGCAAAATGATCATCCCAATAAGTTTTGTTAATGTCCATCACCTCCCACGTTTACAAAATTTTCTTAGTAATGAGAACTTTCAGGATCTGTTAGCAACTTTCAAAGATGCAATATGGTATTATTAACCGTGGTCCACCAGACCTTGTGGCTACGTTGATCTTGATAATCCTGGGGACAGACAAGAAGAAATATTTGGTGGGAGGTTAGATAAAGCAATCAGGGACTCAGAGGAAGTTTGGCGATTATCAGCCTTTTGAATGGACATTGAAGTCATGGGCTTGCCTGCCCAGAGTGTGTGTGGAAGAAGAAATTGTGCCTATGCAATATAAAGAATGCCATTAGACCCTCAGCTGGACCCTCTCGAGTTTCTAATTTATGAAAATAAAGTGCAAATACAGCTTAGAGAATTTCTTAAAATGTGACTCACTGGTACAATGTGCTGCTCGAAGGATGTGAGTTCACAGGAGTAGCAGCAAGTAGAACATAAACATCTAAGATGCTCACCTCCTTCTAGTAATGTTTTCGAAGTCTAGAAAAATGATTCCAAATTATTTAGAACCCATCAACACAGGAACTCCCCTGACATAATAACTTCTTGTTTAGCAAATCAAGCGCCAGACAATTTACTTGGAGTTGATGAAATCACACCGATTGACCAGCGTTAGGAACAGGCATCATCCTTACTCAGTGTGAGAAAACACCCAGTAAACCTTATGGAAATTCGTCCATGTTCCTATTGGTCCCTTGAAAGAGAGTCCATGGATTCCTTTCATACGGGTGTAGAAAAGAACCTTTGTAAGGATATCCCACGTCCTTATCCCACTACCGCTTGATGAAGAAGGATTTCTGTTGATGTTGTTCTACATTGGCAAGAAGACACAAAAACCCAGGAAATGCGTGGGGACCTCAGGGCCTGGGATTCATATCCTTTTCCCATAATGATCATTTATCATTTGGACTCAGTACCCTTTACTCTATAAATGCAATCTTTATGCCTTGTTTTACAAGCTGTTATACTAATCTAATTAGCCATTCAGTTTCTTAATGGATTGTACTTTAGTACCATCCCTGATAAAAATGCACGAAATGTGGTTTTGCTTCAGCAGTGATATTCAATTAAATTACAACTTTGGGTGGGTTAATAGTTTTGCTTTGTGGTCCATCATCTTACTCCCAAACTTAGCAATCATACATTTGAGACTTGCCTGGTGACCTGTGGAAAAAAACATTGTAGTAATGATATATATCATGCTCTTGGACTGGCTATCGGGTAGAGATTTTTCTCTGATGTTTCTTTTTGAAAATTCTTTTTAAAACTTTGCAAGAACATAATCTAAGAATTATCATTTTACCTCATTTGCGTGACCACCCTCTTGCTTTCTGGCTCAAATATCTGAGCATGAAAAAGTTGCTTTTGCCAAGTGATTTGGAGTTCTAGCGATAAAAATTGTTTATTTAAACTATAGGCAACTCCTTTATTAAATATTTCTCCTTCACTTGGTGGCGTCTGAAACAAAATCTAGATACAACCAGTTAAAAAGCTTAAGTACATCTCTATGTTCCTATCGGTCGCAGGGCATGTTTTAAACATTGCTTTATTTTGGACGTTTAGTTTTGAGGGTTATTGTTTGTTTGCTTGTTCTACCTACATATTACCTTTTCTATATTCAGTAAAAGTCTCCAAGGTGTTTACATCTTAACTAAATCAAAGAGTGAGTCTAACAGCAATCGAGAAAGTATGCTTAATTACAAAATAGAGCTTAGTTGGGGAAAAAAATGTCCAAGCGCAGACAGAATATCTTAGTCTAAGTAATAAGGGCTACTTTTTATTGAGGATTTACTATTCCAGGAGCATGCCTGCATACACACACAAATACACACACAGAGACACACATAGGCACACACAGACATACGTATACACACATACACAGGATTTCATATATATCATCTCATATAATTTTATCTTTTTTTTATTTTATCTTTATAAACCTATAAAGCAGTTGCTGTATTAGCCCCATTTTACAGATGTGGAAAGCAGACATAGAGGTGTTGAGTAATTTGTCTGAAATAGCCCTCTCACTCATGGGAGAGCCAGGACTCACACGGAGGAATCTGACTTGATCTTGATTTCATTCACCATATGGCTTTACTCTTAGAGGTCATCAATAGAAACCGGTGTGATTCTGTTTGTCCCATGTTTCTTCCCAATATCCATTTGTTAAATTATCTGCCCATTTTCTTCCCCATCACTCTCTGACTGTAGGTTAAAAGATTCTTGTTTTTCTCCTGTTTCTTGATCTTGTACCAGCTTTATTCCACTTGTACTGCATGTTCCTTCCTCCAGATGACTGATTTTTATACATTAGAATTTAGTTAAGTTCATCCCAAGCATTGGTCTCTTTCTTCTCCTGCATACTCTTCCAGCTGACTTTGTTTTCGTGGTCCAGGTTCCTGGACCATCACAGGTATTGTCTGCTGACCTCAAGGGGATGGGAGTATTAACATGTTTTCCTCATGGAAGCAGGGGGCATTTGCAGTAGCCTGTGCTGGAGGTGATACAGTATAATAGCGATAAGATGCTAAAGAAGGACAAATCAACAGTCTCACGGCAGCGGACTGCCTGGGACGAGGGTGTCAAGAAAAGGACCATATATAGAGATGCCACTGACAAGAACTCCAGCATCAATCACAGAAATCACATGAAATCACAGAAATCACCTCAAGCTCCCTCCATACTCAAGACCTCTGATGGCTTCCTGTGCGGGCCTGGATGATGCTCCCTAGCATGTAATCCGAGGCCCCTCAGTCTAGGCCCCACCTAACTTTCATCCTGCTCTGCTCCAACCTCACACACACAACACAGAATTTCGCACTCCTCCACTTTAGATGTGCTTTTCCACCTTCTTTTTTCTCTGCCTAGTAATTCCCCAGCCTCCTTAAGGGCCCAGTTCCAAAGTCATTGTCTTTGTGAACTTGGTGCATTGTTCGTGTCTCCCCCCTCTCTGTGTTGGTGTAACTATTGGGTTGAACAAGCAGGAATTGGGGTTGGAGACTGGCTGTGGAAAACAGGTCTCTTGTCCCCCCCACCCCACCCCCCAGTGATCATTCAGGTTCAGTCTGAGAGCTTCTTTATCTCTGACCTCTTTGTAGGTCCCAAGACTGCCGAGAGACCAAATAAGTCATCTGATCATTTTAGTCTCTCAGTCTCAGTTCAATAACAGATGTGGTCAGTTGACCGTAATCACCGAAGCTCCAAGCTTCATCCATAGCTTCTCCCCTCCTCTGGCTTAGGTCTGCTGCATGGCAGGGCGGTGGTCAGCTCCTTCTCCTTCCTCACCACCCTATACATTTCAGCCCCTGAACCCTCCAGGGCTGGGTGTGGGGGACACAGAAGAGGCAGGAGGCAGGTATTGTTAGCAGCTGGAATTACTGATCCCTTGGCCTGGGAAGCGATCATATCTGGCTCTCTTCAATCTACCTTTGGATCTTTGGAGATCTCCCTACTCCTCACTAATGCTCGGGATCTCTCACCTGCTGTTCTTTGATGCGTCTCTCATGGCTGCTTCCTCTTCCAGCCATGGGGCCTCAGGTTAATGATTACGACCTATTTCCATTCAGGGCTTCTTGCCCCTCCAGGGAGCTATTTGGGGAAGGATCTTAGACCAACTAGGCTGTTTCTTGTGTCCATGGACCCAAGCGTACTCTCTAGTAAACATTTACCTTGCATCCATGATTGGGAGGAGAGTAGTTACTTCTAAGCACAACCCTCTTCTTACCTAGCCATCCTCCAGGCAGCTCCAGGCACAAGTCCGAGCTCGTTCAGCTTACCGTCCAAGTGCTATCCTTGAAGTCCAGTGCACCAGGCTCGAGGACAGAAGAAGGTACCTTCCTTCCCTGATGTTGTCATGGGTGGGACACATAGTTCACCACCAACCTTCTCTAAAGAAATCATTTCTCTGCTGCCCAGCTTCCAACTCACATCACCTTTGAGTTTGTATCCCGGCAATGTGAGTGAGTAACTAAGCCCTTTTATCACCTCTTTCGCTAGGTCCCTGTAGTTGGTCCGTCCCACCCTCATCTTAGAATGTGGAGTAGTGGGCACCTGGGTGGCTCAGTCATTAAGCGTCTGCCTTTGGCCCAGGTTATGATCCCAGGGTCCTGGGATCAAGTCGCACATCGGGCTCCCTGCTCAGTGGGAAGTCTGCTTATCCCTCTCTCACTCCCCCTGCTTGTGTTCCCTCTCTCACTCTCTCTCTCTCTGTCCAATAAATAAAATCTTAAAAAAAAAAAAGAATGTGGAGTAGTTCCATCTCAATATTCTCTTACGTGGGATATATATACCTCTATGAGAGCATTTACAACCTTGCTTTCCATTTATATTTCCATCTCCCCAGTTAGAAGGTCAGCTTCTTAAGCTCGGGGACTATGTCAACCATTTTTGAATCTCCAGCATTTGGCACATGATGGATTGTTGTTAGGTATTAACGGAATGAATGAAAAGGTGGAAAAAATAACCAGAAGATGTAGTTTATGAGGAAGGAAGATGAATTTCATATTCACTGATGACTTGAAGGCAGCTGAAAATACTGTGAATGAAACTGAAGATAGTACAACTCTAAAGAAAATGGGCTTAACTACATGGGTTCAAATCTTGGCTTTTCCATTTATTAGCCACGTGGTTTGAGGCAACTTAGTAAATCTCTTAGTTCCTCAGTATCATCTGTAATGGGGATAATAACAGTATCCACCCCAAGCTGTGATAATTAAATATTTAATTTAATAAAATACATATAAATGTATATACATATAAAACCCTTACAACAGTCCCCAGCATCTGGAAAGGGTTTAATAAATATGTGTCCTCTTTAATGAAACTTTGAGAATAGGCTCCACAAAGAAGTGAACATAAAGGAAAATGTGTGGAAGGCAAAAGATTGAGCTGACAACTCTGCTTATGAGGTGGGGGAAAATGGGATAGAAAAAATATAGACCTCACAAATTATGTCATTCTCATATGTCATTGAAGTAACACCAGAATCAAATGCATTAAAAGGATTAAGTTGGACACAAGTGTTGCCGTACATGTAACCTTTCGCAATCAAAATAAGAAATGGTTTCCACTGGAATTAAGTTTCAATGCCACTCATGTAATCAGAATTATAATAGTTTCTATTATTAACAACAAATGATTTTTTTTAATGCTACTGTTCATAAACCAAGGAACTAGAATGTAGTGAGTATGTAAACTGCCTAGCTGATGATCTTGAAAATAGTGTTTGAGGGTGTCAGGTCAGATAGGAAAGATGGAAATGATTCACATTCCCAGTGCATATTTCTCCTTGTCTTCTTTAGATTTTTTGTTTCAGTTTCTTTGGGAATATTTAATTCATTCCATCTGAGCCTGTTCTTGTTTATCTCAAGTAGGGCAGAATGATATAAGACCAAATAGAGTAATTAACCTAAGGAGTTTATGTGATCTGGAGAATTGCAATTATAGGTCACCAGTTTAAATCTGCCCTGGGTTGGTAGAAGGCCACCACCATCTGTTGGCTCTTGGGTAATTAACATAAAATAGATGTATAACAGTATTGGCTTTTAATATCGAATCTGACCTTACATTTGTTGTGCTTTTTGATTTGAGGTTGGTAAGCTGCAAGAGGTTATGGAATTCATCTGCTCTTCCTATGTTTCTCCTCCATTCTCTTTACAAGGGCATGGCCTTGCCTGGCTCATCTTCCAATGTTTTTCCAGAAAACTTGCCCATGTGGAAGAAAAGGCACACCATATTCTTATGCTTCTAATTACCATCATGATGTTTTACTTCCCGCAAATCCCTAAGCAGCCCTTTGTTCGTGACCAAGTAGGTGGGGCTCTAAATGCCAATAAATACAGTGCTGCAAGTGAAAAAGCTCCCCAGAGCACCACCCGCATTAGCAACATCCCAGAGTAAGCAGATCATGGCCTCACAAGGCAAGCGGACTGAAGCCTACTCAGTATTGAATCACCTGCCTTAATTACTGGTAAAGATGATTTCGCCTTTGTTTACAGAATACCGTGTCCCTTTTAACTTTTGTATACGATTTCTAGAAGACTCAAGAATTATTTGTGTCTGCTGTTCCTATTCAGAAGACACGGAGTGTCCTCTGCCGGTTTATCTGCAGTTGCTAGAAGAGCTCAGGGTGGCCGCAGCGGCCATCCCCCAGCCCTCGGGCACGCGTCTCCCCATCAGGTGGCTGCGGGTGTTTGTGCCACATTCGAAAGTGGGAGGCACATTCTTCCTGCCTAAAGTGGGGCAACAATTCATGTTAGGGCAACTTCTGGTGTTCCAACTCTGTGACAGCGGTCTTGGTTTTGCCATCAAGGCTTATGGGAAATGAATCCGTTTTCTAGCCCTTTCCATTTAAGACTTAGAGTATCAAGGATCAGCATTTCACCTTGGGTAGGAGTCTCATATCCAGGAATGATAGTTGCGCTAGCATGGGTGCTAAATAATAATCAATAATAATAGTAACCCTATGATGATAAATAATAGTAACAACGATAATAGGAAGAGTAGTCATGATGGCATTTCATGAAGGCTTCGTACGTGCCAGCACTATGAGTTTTGTTTCTTAGCTTAGCACTCCATTTTCCTTAGTCACTCTTGAAACATCTGGACCAATCCATCAAAGCTATCTCTTTCTAGTTCCTCAAACATACAACCTGCAGTCTGACAACATCCTTCATTTCAAGGTCAAAGACAAACACTAAATGTAAGTTTGTGGAGGGCCAGCCTGGAGCTCCTTCAGCCAGCAGCCTGCTTTCCGTAACTCACGGTCAAGGAGAAAAGCCGCAAAGCTCAGTGAGGCACTCATAGGAGAGCCCAGCGGCGGACAACGAGGAAAGAGCTGTGAGCAAGTGTTTGGGTTTGGGTTTTTTGTTTTTTTGTTTTTTGTTTTTTTCTGTTTTCCTCACCTTTTAATAGTACCCCATGAAGCAGAGTTTCCAAATGGATAGATATGTCACGGAGGCGACTCTTAGTCAAGCACGTGCTTCATTTTGTTTGTTTACTCTCGTCTTTGCTGGCAGCCAAAATTTGTATTTTGAAAGCATGAATCACTCGTGACTCTTTGGTATCTGTGTGTGTGTGTGTGTGTGTGTGTGTGTGAGAGAGAGAGAGAGAGAGAGAGAGAGAAAGAGAGAGAGTGTGCATGTGCTCAGCCACCATTAATAAATGTTTATACCTGCTCAGCTAGCCCAGTTACTTTGCAAAGGCATAAATCACTGGCTTTGTCAACTCTGGAATTGACCCACAGATTAAATGCAGATCACTGTGAGATAGGTGCCGTTCCGCATATTTTTTATTTTTGAGAACTCTTCCCACTCTGCTGGGCCTGCACCTGCTAATCTTTCTCTCTTTATTACCTGAGTTCATCGCATGGCTAGCAAAGAATTCCAGATTACTCCTTCTACACATTTATGTCAGCTTGTGTTGAGAAGTAAATCAGTGCTAGATGTCACAGATTCCGTGAGGAAGGTTTGTCCTTTAGCATAGGCTGTGATTTGAGCACATGTATTTAAAAGAAATTTCTTTGAAAAGTAATTTATTAAGTTTTTCAAATGTACCAGGGATTTAGAATAACTAAGTATACAGAATTTAGAAGGGTCATATGATAATCTTTTCTCTGTTACTGCTTCCGTTTACACAGACTGCTTCCTTTTTACTACATTTACTGTAGATAAATATGCCGTAATAATGACAATTTTCCTGTTTAACAAACACCAAAGGCCCTAATGAAGACAACAGCCATTAGGTAAATCAACAACCCATTAAGGGGGGGCATTAAGTCAGAACAGGAGAGTCTATTAATTTTCTTATAGCTCTTGTACATTAAGCATTTGCCAGATTCATTGTCCCAGTGGACTCTAGGCACATCTCCAGTCCTGAATAAGAATTGGAGCTTTCTTTCTGGCATTCTGCTGACACCCGTCTAGTACTTTTGTCATACATTGTGGAATTGTTAATGCAGAATAAAAGGTCATTATGTCCAAATTACAAAAACATGTAAATTAATTCATCTGAAAATTTGAAGTCTTCATGCAGGTCGAGGCTAATGAAGAAAACCTAAGATGAATGGTGAAAGGGATGATTACACTCAATGCAGAGCTCACTTTTAAACATGCGTTTTGGGGGATGTAATCCCCTAGCAGATCAGGACCTGCCTACTATAATGCCCAACTTGTCTTCCAGAAATCAAGCACCCCAGAAGAAGGTTTCAACAATCCATTCGATGATTTGAGTTTATTTTTCACAGTATAAGGACAAACAGGAGGAAATCAGATACACTTTCCAGAAACGTGCTTTGCAAATCGCTGTACTGGAAACTATCTGGTGTGTAACTCGAGGGATTTGAGTCCCAACTTTCTAATGAGGATAAACCTGAGCTCAGTAAGACTTGTGGCTAGTCCATGTTCCCATGTCTTTTTCCATTAAGAATCGGAACGTTAACTATGATTTCTCTGGCCGGATTCCAGCCTGGTTAATTGCATGCTGTCTACCTAAATTCCCTTTGCTTGGGATGTTCTTCACTTTGGATTGCATTGCTCTTATTGTCATGTTTCCCCCAAGAGGTGGGTGCATGATATTGTAGAATGAGCCAGAATATAATTTGTCAAGCTAATAAGAGTACTTTGGGGATGAAGGGTTAAACATAAGTAGTGTGCTTTTCACAATTTCCCTCCAATGCTGCCTATTTGTACAGTAATTAATGGGGAATAGCATTAGTGAAACATGGAATTGAGCCAAATCACCATGACAAGGATGGCAATAACACGGAATCAAATAATTTTGGTAAATTCTACTGGAAGTAACTAGTCAAACAAATCCCCAGAGCCTCCCTGACTGATGTACCCTTTTTTGTTTGGTTTTTGGTCTGAAGCTGACACATTTAATCACTAATTAACGCCGTGTTCCGTGATTTATTTTACTCTATATGAACGTCAGAAACAACATTTTTCATCATTTCTGTGCCTAGCACAGGACATAGCACGGTAACCTGCCCAGTGACACTCACTGAGGAAGGTTTGTTAAGCGAATGAATGAAGTAAGGTTAAGCGAATGAATGAAGTAAGGTTTGTTAAGCAAATGAATGAAGATGGGGGCAATGAACATTTATCAATTTCCTGAGATTCCTCAATCTTTGGGAGGCATGTCGCCAACAGTATCTCATCTAATCCTCACAATTACTCCCACTTCACAGATGAAAAGACAGAGGCTCAGAGAGGCCAAATGGCTTCTCCAAGATCAAACAGCTTTGACAAGTGTGTTTTACTAGAAAGCCAGCCCTTTCGTTCCTCAGTCTCTTGTAGCCTCCCACGTTGTACCTGGCATCCTCAGCCTTAATTTGAGAAGGCAAGTCTGAAAACCTCAGAGCCTGTGAAAGTCAAGTTGATCTCCATAGACAAGGTTAACAACCGCCCTATGGAATTTTACATTGTTATTCTTACTCTCATTACTCCAATTCAAATATGTCACTATTGCCATTTTGGAGTTGTCATAACTGTTGCCAAGTAATTATACACTTGTCACAAAATATACCATAAATCGAAACTTTATGAATCTTGGTATAAAGTGGTTCAAATGTGAATGCTTAATGAATCCAGAAAATAATGAGAAAATCTACTCTTTAAGCTCCCTAAAATTCGCTGACCATGGTTGAATCTATTGTATCGACTAGAGAAAATGCACTTCAGCCCTCCTGCACCTGGACTGTGTTCATAGCCAAGTTTTCCGTTTTTTAACTGGCATTAAATTACTTAGAAAGTGAATGTGTGGAAAATGGCAGAAATTCTTTTTGCCTCATGAGAGAAATCATTCTCTTCCTATTTTGATTTTTTTTTTTAATATAGCGTGAAAGTCTGTACCTTTAAAGACCATTGACCCAGGATGTAGGAAATATGTATTTCTATATGATGATAGTTCTAGCTTAGAGAAAGGCTTAGGAAACACAACGATATGTAGGCTGTAAGTCAGTCAATTTCCAGTCACTCAATCACACATCCCAGTGTAATCCAGAAGCTCCTCTACCAACATATTTTATTTCCAGCCAGATATTGGCTAATTTACGACTCTGCCAACAATGCCATTTTAATTAATTTTGTTCATCTTATTTCTCTTTCCTCCGCTCCTCATATCTCATCTCTTTGCATTGCCTAGATTTTAATTAAAAAAAGCTCTCCTCTCTAAGGAGCAATCTGAAGTGGCAAAAATAATCACTTAAAATATTACAGTCATTAAAACATTGACTGTGGTGGAAGCCATGCATTTTCAATTTTCCTACAAATGATGTTTTAGCTTCCTTTTAAAGTGCACTTTGTATCTGAATTGTCTGCCACCAGCCAGCTTGGCTATCAAAAATGGTCTTCCAGCTGGGTGGGCTGAGCGACAACTCCTTAATGGAGGAAATGGATGACTCTCTGCTCATGTGGAGGGGAAGGCATACTAGGCAGATTTCATTCCATCTGCCACCAGCTCTCTGCAAGCTGGCATTGCCCAAATGCCCAATATACTCATTCCAACAAAAAGGATAGCGTCAAAAAAAATAAATCTTAAGGCTGCAGATGCTTGAAAGAAGCATCAGGGCCATTAGACCCCAGGGAGATAATATTAAGAGGTGCCTCAGTGTTTGTCTTTGATGAAACCTAATTAAACTATGGTGGGGGCAATCGCAAGTGCTTTTACAAGTACAGAGGTGAAGTCATTAACATTTGCACAGAGGATAAGGGAGCAACCTTAGAAAAATGCTATCCTGAATTGTGGCCAAGGACTTGTTATATTGAGGAATTTGCACTGATGTATCCTGTTGATGCTTTTCTGAATGGCAAATTCTTGTCACTTAGCTACACTGTGTTCTGCTTTTCAGGTAAAGGAAACCCATTTGGCTGCAAAGCAGGAAAATATTTTCGATTGACAAATAGAAACAAATAAGGACTATATTTAAGGGATTTTTTAAAATTGGCGATCTCTGGTGCTTGGAACTATAAAGTATATGTCATTGATCAGTGCTAAAATAGTGACACAAAGTAAAAATAATTATAATTAATGCACATTAGGAGGGCTAGAAATAGAAATATTTAGAGCCATGTTCAGAATTTATACCATTATTTTGCCCCAAATACATGCTTACTTACCTGATATGTCGTCACCATAAGTTAGTCAAAGCTGTAACTCAGGAAATCAAATTTTATGATCATTTGCTCAAAAAAAAAAAAAACAACTTGATGGATTTTTAGTATGCTCAAAATACTTCTGAATTCCAAAATATTCTTTTTTTATCATATCAAGAGCTCATGTATCTCACAAAGTTAGATGTATAACTGTCTTTTGAACTTGTTTAGATTTTAATTGTTATTACATAGAAATGACATGAGTTTGAATAGATGCTAAACAAAGACAGCTGGGTATTAAAATCACTGAGAGCAGTTTTCTGAAATTCTTTTCATACTCTCAGCGCACATTTCACTTGGATTTTAACATAGTATACTGATGTTACACAATGCAAGTTTGTCTGTAAAAAAAAAAAGAATGAAAAAAGTGACAACAGACATCTTGCATTATTAAGTTTTCCTGTCCTCAGAGGATTTTTGGTAATCTGCCAAAATTTGGAGGGCCTTTAAAGTTCTAATTGACGCTTCTATCTGCCCTAAATGTGAATGAATGTTTGCAGTATTTTTACAATATGGTTATTGTGGGACATATTCTCTTACATTTTACTAAAGGTTTAAAGTTGACCTGAAGCATTTTAATGACTATTCTTTTTTTTTTCTAAGATTTTATTTATTTATTTGACAGAGAGAGAGATCACAAGTAGGCAGAGAGGCAGGCAGAGAGAGAAGGGGAAGCAGGCTCCCTGCAGAGCAGAGAGCCCGACGTGGGGCTCGATCCCAGGACCTTGAGACCATGACCTGAGCTGAAGGCAGAGGCCTTAACCCACTGAGCCACCCAGGCGCCCCTTTAATGACTATTCTAATGAGAAACACAATTAAAAATGGGTTTACGTATGTTTCTATTTCTCTTTCCCCTGCTACTTAGAGTATGGACTATAATAGCTTATATTTGGAAAAAAAAAATCCAGAAAAAAACCCGATTATTGTACAGCACTCAGACGTTTCAGAAACACACATCCACGGGTCATACTACTTGTGCTTCTAACAGCACCCTCTCCCTCCACCTGCCACTCTGCCTACTTGTGCTCTCTATCTCTCTGTCAAATAAATAAATAAGATCTTTTAAAAATAATTTTTAAAAAAGTTCTGAATTTGGGGAGTATCTGGGAAACCAGGCCCATCCTAAGGTTTTGAGCCCCTATGACAAATCCTAAAATAGAATTCACAGGGAACTCTAACTTGCCTTGTGATTGATTTAGGGATCCTCAGAATGCAAACCCTCAACGGTCCCCCTACCTTCCCCAGGATTCTTAAATACAAGGCCAAATACAGTCAACCTCTCAGGGGGTCTGATCCTGCCCGTTCCTGCCCAGATGACTCAGGAACACACCAGTTTCCCACAAACTATCCCCTGTTCTATCATCCCAGTATGACCCTGCTGGTTCGTATTTACCCTGACTCCACACCTTGAAAACCTTGGGTTCTACTCCGAATGGCAGGAGCAGAAGCTGTCTCTCGATCTGTTAGCATGGTGGGGAGTCAGGCAGCCATCCGTTGCTGTGTGTGTTCTGTGCGCCCCGGGGCCCCGCTGCCCAGAAAATGGCAGCCTCGTCTTGCGAGGGAGCAGGGAGGTCAAGCGGCCACCCCGCCGAGCTGTGGCTGCGGACTTTGCATATGTCACAACCTTTTTTTGCTCCTGCGTTGCAGTACTGAGACTGTGAAGAAGAGAACATCCAAAGAGCAGTACTTCTTCCCCTCCACACCCAGACTTTGGGCTTATTTGGGAGGATTGAAGAGAGCCAACTTCGAATCTTCCCTTCAGCCTGACAGGCAGGATTAGGATATCTGCAGGGGAAAGACCAGCACTGATCGTTCTAAACCACGGCCCCGTCTGTTTGAATTTAGATTTGGCATTATTCTTCTTTTACTACAAGCTGTTAAAGAACAACTCCTTCCCTATAGAAATAATAAAACTATGCCCCAAACAATACCATTATCTCTTTCATGGAAACTTACCAAAGACAGATCCGACTAGTTTTTAGATCCTATTATGTTAACATGAAAGTTGGATAGCATTCAGTTACAGTGAGTATTAATATTTTTTCAGATTGCTTTATTTATCCTTGATATGGTAAATATTACTTGTCTCATATGTTAGCACTCTGTAGTCATAGTGTCAAAAATGTATATTTGGTAGATAATTTTCAATAATTATGCAGCTACAAGTGATCTATTCAACTATCACATGTATTTGGTAACAGCAAAATAACTAACAAAAAGATCCTTTAAAATTATTTCTATTTTTCTAAAACACCAACTGATTTTAATTTTTGGAAATCAGTTTAATAATATTCAGTTAAACAACATCTAGTTGTATAATGGCTTTTTTACATAAATTTTCCATCTCAACTAAATTAAAATATGTATCAAATATCTTAATAATATAAATTTTGGAGGAGTAGCAAAACACTTATTTATAACACAGTCTTAAAATATTAACACATAATTCTGAGGCAAATGGAACCAAAACCGAAATAATTAAATTGGTGTTTAGCCAGAAACGACCAAGTTTCATGTTAAGTGAGTCACTCTTTTTATTACGTAAATATGTCCTTTTAAATTGTAATTAAATTGTTCTGTTTTCACACATACAGATATTTCATGTATGGCTTTTCCTTAGACAATGACTAAATGTGTCATCAGCACTGATATCAGCGTTCTTATATTAATCCCAGAGACACATAGGCCATAGATGATCAGGATTCCAGAATGTGAAGATAATTGTAAAAAAAAAAAAAAAAAAGTTACTTAGAGTTTGGTGGACTTATTAGGAAAGTAATCTTTGTTATTTTAGTTAGCATTTGTAGTCTTTACAGGATAATAGTAGTGGACCCTTGGGTTTGTCACCTTTTGACAGTTTCTAAACTTACTGTTAAATAAACTGAGCCCTAGTTTTGATCCGTTTCTGTGGGTTTAGGATCACATATAATGAGCTCCGTTTAGCATCCGTGAATAATCTGTATTCACTGTGGTGTGAAGAAGATTCTCAGGCAGGTGATGCATGCCTCGTGCTACAGTATTATCCAAGATGATGACGGGCTCTGTGGGTGTGTCTTATGTGTTAATGCTGTGAAATGACTCCCCCAAGATCATATGTTGTGACTCTTGAACTTCTGGAAGCTTCTAGAAGCTTTATTTGCTCTCTCAAAATAGTATTCTGTTTCCTCCTTCCATTGATTTTACCAGCCATAACCAGTTTAATTGTCATAAAACATTTCTTTGCATACATCACTCCCTTATTTTAGGACACCACTGCTACAGGATATTGTAGAGATCTCTAAGACTACTAAAGATTTTTCAACCGTCAGGCTCAAGTCAAATTCTCAAAATCATGCCTACTGATCATCTCTGTTGTTCATTCATATTTGTCATTCAACTTGGATTTTTATCTATCCTTTAAAGCAGGTTAAAGACCTCTTCTCCCGTGAAGCCTATGCATTTAGACCAGCCCTGGACAGTGATTCTTACCTTTTCTCACTCATTAGCACTTATTATCTGTTGCCTAGCATTGCAACCTATCTTTGATATCTCTCAACGAGACTGGGATTTTTTTGAGAGCAAAGATTATGTATTACTGTACTTCATTATAAACCCCTCCCCCCAGTACCTTCCTAAATGCCTTCTACATGGTAAGTTCTCTATAAAAGAAAAATGGATTATTTGCAAAGGCATAGCCATATAATTCATTCATTCATTCATTCATTCATTATTGAATTACTCAACAAATGTTTTTTTAATTTTTTTTGGAGATTTTATTTATTTATTTGACAGAGAGAGATCACAAGTAGGCAGAGAGGCAGGCAGAGAGAGAGGGGAAAGCAGGCTCCCCACTGAGCAGAGAGCCCAATGCGGGGCTCGATCCCAGGACCCTGAGATCATGACCTGAGCCAAAGGCAGAGGCTTTAACCCACTAAGCCACCCAGGTGCCCCAACAAATGTTTTTTTAAATTTCTACTATAAGCCAAACACTGTATATATAACAAGGAACAAAATGGACATGATCCCAGCTCTACAGAACTTAGAGTCGCTGGGCCTGATATTTTCTGTCCAATCATTTTTCTTCATTTCTATTTCATTTTAAGAGTATATAACACTTAAAGGATGTTTGCTCTTTCTTTTATTAGTATTTCTATATATATGACTTACTACCAAATATTACATTTTTGAAAAGCAAATATTCAGTTTACTCAGCTCCAGAGTTTGATCTTACCTCTGACTTTAAGCTGAAAAAATAGAGGTAAAAAAAAAGTATCACAAGAAACTCTTTTTCTCTATTCTTTGTAAACCTTGTGCTTTTTGGGAGAATAACAAAGATTGTGATTTCCCAGCTCTTCACTGGGGGCATCACGCACTACTTAGGTCTCACCAGAAACTTTTATTCCAAAGGTAGCTGAGAATATATGATCATATCAGGGATTACTTTGACCTTTTCTGTATTCCATGTTATGATTAGCAGGCTCTTCGACTCATATCCAATTTACAGACAAATTGTGAAAGGCTTGAATGGCAAGCCAGAAATATATAGAATATTGAAAAGGTCAGTGAGATTTAGCCCCATAATCACAGTATTGAAAATATATGACAAGTCATTATCACACTTAATTCCCACGACAAGGACTGGGTGAAGACGGGAAATTTTTCCAATTAAAATATTCTTGTTTCACACCAAAGGCTGAAGTGGCAAAGGTCAAATGGCCTCTTGACTCCTTTTTTTTTTTTGTGATAACTTAATAAGTTAGAAAGAAACTGTAATTGAATTAAACAAGACACAAAGAGAAGTAACAAGCTCTTCTGATTTGAGAACCCATCATAGAGGGAATAATATCGTGACCAATTCAACAGCCACCCCATGCTCTCTTTTCATCTACAGCATAGCTGTCAATCAGATGGGAACTCCATTTATTTCCATGGAAATGAAGGCAGTGAGTTCAATTTTGCCACCACCCGGGACGTAGATCTTTCTACAGAGGATATTCAAGAGCAGTGGTCAGAAGAATTTGAAAGCCAGCCTACAGGGTAAGTAA
This sequence comes from Potos flavus, assembly GCA_028534135.1. NCBI lineage: Eukaryota > Metazoa > Chordata > Mammalia > Carnivora > Procyonidae > Potos > Potos flavus. The sequence continues at coordinate 16,502,612 of CM052887.1, forward strand.
TTGCTGTCCCATGCTGCGGAGAGCGCTCCTATTTAGTCCGCTGGACATATTTTAAATGCATATTAGTAAATAGCAAAAGTGTAGTTAAATCCATATTGATTATTCTTTTAGAAGATTTATTTATTTATTTGAGAGAGAGAGAGAGAGAGCAGGAGGAGGAGTGGCAGAGGGAGAGAGAGAATCTCAAGCAGACTCCAGGCTGAGTGAAGAACCCAACACGGGGCTCTGTCTCGTGACCCTGAGATCTCAACCTGAGCCGAAATCAAGAGACGGGTGCTTAGTTGACTGGGCCATCCAGGTGCCCCAAAGCCAGTTGTTTTTATGGACAGGACAAACGGTTAGACTTGCCCTAAACGTTCTTCATTAAATAAGCAACTACTTTTATGCGTATTAAAAATGTATAATTGCAAATACCTTTTAACTGCAGTTGAAGCACTTACAGTTCCATCTTCGTTCATTGAGCTTTTACTGGGGAAAAAAATTTTTTCAGTGTGTATAGAAGACAAAATCTTTCCCCTACTATTATATTGAGACTTTCAGTCACCTTCCTGGGGCCTGAGATCTATAGACAGAAATCTGACCAGCAGCCTGAGCTGCCACCGCTGCTGTGACCTTTTGCTGCTACATCAGGGTCTTTCCCTGTTGAAAGCTAGATTTCTGTTGTGGCTGACGCAGCCCGGCCTCAAGGAAGTCCGGCCTGTGGGGCAGGCCAGGTTTGCCTCTGCAGAAGGCTGACACTTTGAGGGACCTCATTCCTTCAGAGCCCAGCAGTGATGCTCAAGCCCGTCAGCCCATAAAGTTCTTCTCCCTGGAAGTTCCCGACACCCCAGCAGTTCCATGTCCAGTGTGGCTCGGGTATCTCCTTGAGGGACCAGCAACCACTGCTCCTCTGTCCCATCTCCAGGATTTCCCCAACAGTCAGGCTGCTTTCCTTCATAACCCTTAACTACACAGGGCTCGTTCCACTCCCCTTACAAACCAGTGGGCTTCGATGGGGTCCGGAATTTTGATATGCAAGCAAGGCTTCTTTACCTACCTTTCGGAGATAACGAACCATCACCAATGGACCAGGTCTCCGTTTCTGATTCCTGATACAGAAGAGCAATTCAAACCCCTTCCCTGGTTAATGGGGCTTGACTGTCTAGGACAGAGTCCCAGATCTGGAAGCGCAAGAGATCCGTTGACCTCCACCCCTTCACATCTCCAAGCTAATACCACCCACGTGGAAGTGATGCGCCATCGTCTTCAGTGAGACCCACATCCCCTGAGGACGCAGATGTTTCCCAGCGATACCCAGCCCCCATCCCACTAAAGCAGAGAGAGAAACACAAATTTAGTCTCCAGTAGGACAACTCTCATAACCACATAAATCCCTGCCCATCTACCTACCTCTTCCCTCAAAGTCTTCAGTGTTACTACTCCTATTCTTTTGGGGAGAGAGAAAATTTATTTTTAATCATGGCTTTCATATCTACCTATTCTCTGTCCCTCAATGCTTTCTCTTCCTTTTTTTTTTTTTTTCAGCTTGTTGTATCATCAAAACTTGTCTATAAAAGAACAAAAGAAAAGCTTTTTTGGATGGATGAATGGTCCATCCAGCAATCTGCTAGTAACATTAGTGAAGATTTAGTATAAACAAACAGAAAATCACGAGTTACGCTTAGAAAGGAATTGATTTTATATTCAAAGAAACCCAACATATCTTAGAAATTTAGTGTACTAGTCCAGAGACATAGCTTGCGAAAATTATTTCCATTGACAGAGCAGGCATTCCGTTTTCACAGAGCACTAATGATAAGAGAGAATTTGTGGCTAAAGCAAATCATTCACCCCCCCACCAAAAAAAAACAAAGAGGGAACTATAAGTATTTATTCCTGAAAAAAAGAATAAAGTTAGGACACACACAGGAACGTCAGCACAAGTTCCGTCCACTCAGTGACTCAGGTGGTTTCAATTATGCTCTCTGGCCGCTTCTCAGTACTGAGGCTGTATCAGGATTTTGGTCACAGTTAAGAGGCTAATACTTTCGGGCCATGGCCTTGTCAGCAGATCTCTGCTCCAATAACGTAGAATAATGTGCTTGACAAAAGCACCCGTGCCACTCTAATTGCTGTACAATTAATTCCTCCAAATTCTAAAAGCAGTAAATTATTCTAGCAACTACATCTTAGGTTTATTTGCAGCTTTTCCCCTAAGCTATCAGGCCACACCCCCCAGATTTACCTCATTTATGCTCTCATCTGGTCGCCCAGTCATCCAACTTGGTGTTATAGCAGAAAGGTGTAAAAGGATAATGGGAGGATCTAGTGTTTTCTGTGTTTGCAGTGCTGATAAAAATGCTGGTTTGGTCCAGGAGTGTGTGTGTGTGTGTGTGTGTGTGTGTGTGTGTGT
>CM052887.1:16505503-16598114 GCA_028534135.1 Potos flavus
TAAGGTCTGGGAAAACAGAAGGAGTAAGATAAACCAATGGAGATTTTATAAGAGGCATAATTAATATCCTCAGAGGGATAAGAGTGCATACTGCATTTGATAAATTAAAACACATTTTATGAGGAAGCATAGAGATGTGAGAAATGAAAATATATGATTGTTGAAACAAATTTAATGTTTTTTTTTTCTCCACTGAATATCAGCATAAGCATAGCTGAAGAACAAATTAATGAGCTAGAAATTTGAGTCTTGAAGTCTACCCAAAACTTAGGGTCCCTGGATATAAGAAAAAAAGATGTAAAGTATAGGGGGGAAATTGACTCTTCTGATGTAAGAAAAATAGGAATTCCAGAAAGAGAGGTCAGAGAGAATATATGGAATGAAATATTCAAAGATATTACTGAAGAAATGTTCCCAAGATTGGAGAAAGAAGAAAGAAAAGACATAGGTCCTGTGAATGAAGTGTTTAGCAAGATGAATGGGAACATATCCAGTCCTAGAGCATCAGGACTTTTATCAGAACAGTGATAAAAGAAGAAATCCTAAAAGCTTCTAGGTGAGATTCATAGTACTTTTCTTGGTAGCACTAAGCATAAGTTTAAAAAAAAAGTGAAAAAGTTATCTAGTTCTGAAAAAATTATTCAGAACATAAAATTCTTCTCCAGTCAATTATCATACAAGAATTAGGAAAAAACAAAAACCTTTTTATTCCTATACGTATGTATGAACTTCATTGTAAACATGTTTTCTGTACATAACCAAAAACCTACAATAGAAACACAAAAAATAAAGAGAATGGAACCCAAACATAACACTAAAGAAAACCATGAAACCACAAAGGAAGAGACCAACAGAAGAAGTAAGGAACAGAGAAGAACTACAAAAACAACCAGAAAACAAATAACAAAATGACAATAAGTACATAGCTATCAATAATTCCTTTAAATGTAAATGAACTAAATGCTCCAATCAAAAGACATACAGTGGCTGAGTGGATAAAAAAAAAAAAAATAACACCCTTTTATATTCTGTGTACAAGAGACTCACTTCAGATATAGAGACATACACAGACTGAAAGTGAAGGGATAGATAAAGGTATTCCATGCAAATGGAAATGAAAAGAAAGCTGGAGTACCAATTCTCATTTCAGATAAAGTAGACTTTAAAACATATTGTAACAAAAGACAAAGAAGATTATATAATGACAAACGGGAGGATATAACATTCGTAAATATTTATGCACCCAACATGGCAACACCGAATTATATAAAGCAAATATTAACAGACATAAAGGGAGTGATTGACAGCAATACAATAATAGCATGAGACTTTAATGTCCCACTTACCTCAATGGATAGGTCATTGAGACAGAAAATCAATAGGGAAACATTCACTTTAAACAACACATTAGACCAGATGGACCGAATAGATATATAGAGAATATTTCATCCGAAAACTGCAGAACACACACTCTTTTCAGAGGTACATGGGACATTCACCAGGATGGATCATCTGTTAGACCACAAAACAAGTCTCAGTAAATTCAAGAAGACTGAAATCATATCAAGCATCTATTCTAACCATAACAGTATGAAACTAGAAATCAACTACAAGAACAAAACTGAAAAAAACACAAACACATGGAGACTAAACATTAACTAAACAACCAATAGGTCAATGAAGGAATCAAAGAGAAAATTAAAAAAAAAATACTTTGAAACAAATGAAAATCGAAATACAACTTTTCAAAATCTATGTGACCTTGCAAAAGCAGTTCTAAGAAGGAAATCCATAGTGATACAGCTCAAGAAACAAGAAGAGTCCCAAATAAGTAATCTAACTTTATACCTAAAGAATTAGACAAAGAACAAAGCCTAAGTTAGTAGAAGGAAGAAAATAATAAAGATCAGAGTAGAAATAAATGAAAGAGAACAACAACAAAACCCATAGAAAAGATCAATGAAACTAACATCTTATTCTTTGAAAAGATAAAATCAATAAATCTCTAGCCAGACTCATCAAGATAAAAAGAGAGGACACAAATAAATAAAATCAGAAATGAAAGAGGAAAAGTTACAGCTGACATCACAGAAAGGCAAAGGATCTAAACAACTACCGTGAATAGTTACATGCCAACAAATTGGAAAACCTAGAAGAAAGAATAAATTCCTAGAAACACAGTCTTCCAAGACTGAATCACAAACAAATAGAAAATCTAAATAGGCCAATTATAAGTAATGAAATTCAATTAATAATAAAACTTTCAACAAATAAAAGTCCAGCACCAGACAGCTTCACAGGTGAGTTCTACCAAACATTTAGAGAATAGTACCTATCATTCTCAAATTATTCCAGAATACTGAAGAGAAAGGAACACTTCCAAACTCATTTTACGAGGACAGCATTACCCTTATACCAAAACTAGATGAAGACACCACCAAAAAAAAAAAAAAAAAAAAAAAAAATTTACAGGCAAGTATCCCTAAGGATCATAGATGCAAAAATCCTCAAAAAAAATTAGCACAATATGATCATACCCCATGATCAAGTAAGAAAGATTAATTCCAGGGGTGCAAGAATGGTTCAACATCCACACATCAGTCAACATGATGCATTAACAAAACCAAGAATAAAAATCATATATTCATCTTTTTTTTTTTTCCGAGGGAGAGAATGTGAGGGAGAGAGAGCACAAGCACAGAGGAGAGACAGAGGAAGAGGGAGAAGCAGACTCCCCGCTGAGCAGGGAGCCCAATACAGAACTCGATCCCAGGACCCTGGGATCATGACCTGAGCCGAAGGCAGATGCCCAACCGATTGAGCCACCCAGGCGTCCCTATGTATTCATCTTAGTAGATGCAGAAAAGCATTTGACAAAATTCAACATCCATTTATAGCAAAACCTCTTAACAAAGATATAGAGGGAACATACTTCAATGTACTAAGGGCCATATATGACAAACCCACAGCTAACATCATACTCAAGGTTGAAAAGCTCAAAGCTTTTCCTCTAAGATCGGGAATAAGACAAGTATGTTGGCTCTCACCTTTTCCATGAAACATAGTTTTGGAACTCTTAGCCACAGTAATTAGACAAGAAGAAGAAATAAAATAATCCAAATTAGAAAGAAAGATATAAAACTGTCATTGTTTGCAGATGACATGGTAATTTATATAGAGAGAACCTAAAGACTCCACCAAAAAACTGTTAGAACTAATAAATTAATTAAGTTGCAGGATATGAAATTGACATATAGAAACCTGTTACATTTCTGTACACTAATAACAAACTATCAAAAAAAAATTAAGAAAACAATCCCATTTACAATTGCATCAAAAGAATAAAATACTTGGGAATAAATTTAACCAAGGAAGTATATAAGACCTACTCTGGAAAACTATAAAACGTTTATGAAAGAAATTGGAAGAAGACACAGATAAATGGAAAGACATACCACACTCATGGATTGGAAGAAAAATCTTACTGAAATGTCCATACTAAAGCAATTTAGTGGACTGATGGACGAAAGTCCATACCAAAGCAATCTATAGATTTAATGGAATCTCCATCAGAATACCTATGGTATTTTTTACAGAACTAAGAACAAAGTGGGGCGCCTGGGTGACTCAGTGGGTTAAAGCCTCTGCCTTTGGCTCGGGTCACGATCTCGGGGTCCTGGGATCAAGCCCCGCATTGGGCTCTCTGCTCACCAGAGAGCCTGCTTCCCCCTCTCTCTCTGCCTGCCTCTCTGCCTACTTGTGATCTCTCTCTGTCTGTCAAATAAATAAATAAAATCTAAAAAAAAAAAAACAAAGAACAAAGAATCCTAAAATTTTTATTTTAAAAAAGACCCCAAATAGCCAAAGCAACCTTGAGAAAGAAGAACAAAGGTGGAGGTTTATTACTCCCTAATTTCAGACTATGCTAGTGATAGTGGTCAGAACAGTATGGTACTGGCACAAAACCAGATGCATAGATCAATGGAATAAAATAAAGACCCTAGCAATAAAAAAAAAGCGACAAGAAGAAAAGAGTACGGAAGTAAAATACTGCCAAAGTTCCTAGCTTGCTTGGAGTGAGGATACAGATCTGGGATAACTCTTAATGTTAACAGAAAACTTTAAGTGTAAATATGTAAATAATAAATTAGCCAGATAGGCTATGTAACTTCTGAAGCATCAGGGTCACGTAGGACATGGAAGACTGAGTCTCATACATGCTAGGAAAGGAACAAAAGGAAACAATAAAAAACAGGGTCAATAGAAAACAGAAAACAATTTGCCAAGAATCCATCTAAACAGATCAGTAACCCAATAAATTTGACCGAGTTATATTTATTAAATGAAATTTTCAAATATATCAGTAACTCAATAAATTTGAGTTATATTCATTTATTAAATGAGATTTCCAAAGTAAGTTTTTAATAAAAGTAAGCTATATATTTACAATAACAGAAGAAATTAAAAATCGAAGAAGAGAAACAAATATACCAGGCAACTACAATGAAAGAAGGAGGCGTATTAAAATCAGATCATTCGAATCAGATAAAGTAAAATCCAAATTTAAGCACTGAAAGGGCTAAAAGGGGATATTTTATGCAACAGTATATGTAGAACACTTGCCACAATGCATAGCACATAATAAGCAATCAAAAAACTTGAATTAGCTGTTATTCCAACTATAATTACTGTTGGTAATGGGATATGAGCAAAGTGGTGCTCAAAGGAAAATTATACTCAAATTAATTAATGAGCTATAGAAGAAACACAAATAAAGTCGAATCGGCCAATGAAACCTAAATTGGATTCTCTAAATAAACCAATGAAGTGTCATTAAGAAAAAAGACCATATTAGTTAAAGTGATAATTGGATATATTTTAAAACCATGAAAGTGCTAAAATGGATCTGAGTAATCTTGTTGCAAGCTATCAAAAGAACGTATATCTTGTTCTGGTTTGCTTTGGCCCTGGGTTCTAACATCGCTTTCTCTCGAGGCAATTTTTTTTTTTTTAAAGATTTTATTTACTTTATTTGTCAGAGAGAAAGAGAGCACAAACAGGCAAACTGGCAGGCAGAGACAGAGGGAGAAGCAGGCTCCCTGCCGAGCAAGGAGCCCGATGCGGGACTCGATCCCAGGACCCTGGGATCATGACCCGAGCCGAAGGCAGCTGCTTAACCAATTGAGCCACACAGGCGTCCCTCGAGGCAATTTTTTTAAATATTTTAATAATATAAACAGTAAAAGTTCAAATAACAAACAAGTAAGCGCTATATTGCTCTGGAACTCCTTCATAGAAATTAAATGTTAAACCTTTAATGTGCAGCGCATTTACACACCATCTTTGCTTTTGGTTCTGCCATTCTGGAGTTGGTTTGTAGCCCCCCTCTCCCCCTCTGAAACCAGCATTCCTGTGAGCATCCAGAATATAGCCACTGGCTTCCCTTCCAAGATAGAATCTTTACTGAGGTCACAGAGAAAGAGAGAATGAAATCTGAATCCTTCCAAAGTGACTTAATTTCTGACAGCTTGGCACATTAGCCAGTGATGGTATTTCTCTGTGGAAGGTATTGAAGGAGGCTGCTGGCACTGAAATGTTTCGATGCCCATGCCTTCAACCTTGTCTTTGTTCTCCATAGCCCTTCCTCAGTGGTTCACCTGATCACCATTGGCCAGAAGTCAGTCTTGATGATCTAGGAATTTCTGTGAAGTCAGAGCAGAACTCTAACACCTCAAGAAGCATAGCTTGAAGTTACTTGTATTATTCTAGAACACATCCAGGAGCATTAGGGAATTGACGGTTTAATTCCTTAGGCCCATAAAGTATGCTAAATAGTATAATTATTTATTATTATATTTTGAAATTTGAAAACAGGAAAATGACAAAATACAGTTTGGTATATACATAACAAAATATTATGTGGCTCATTTCGAAAGAATTAATAATAGCCTGGAAAATGTGTGCATTACTAATGGAAGTGAAAAAAGACAGTATAAACCATCCATGTGTCATTACCACAACCATTTGGAAATATACATATAAAAATATTAGAAATAAATATACTAAAATATTAATTGTGCTTTTCTCTGGGACAGTGTGGTTATGGGTGATTTTTTTTCTGACCTTTTTATTTTCCTATTTTTCAGTAATGAGAATACTGGTATCATAATAGAAAGCAAATAAAATTTCTTTAAGTTTCAAAAAATATTTCCAACTGTACTTCTTCATGTGGGTATCCTCTCCCAGGCCACAGACATCATTTTTGTGAAGCGTCTTCCTCTACTTAAAAATTAAAAGCAACTACTGGCAAATACTGCACCTGGTGGAATGCCCAGAATTCCAATACACCAGCAAGATATAGAAAAGATGCTTGGAGGGCAAACAGGACTTATCCTGAGGTCAAATCTGCTTTCCCATATTTGGTGTTGCTGACTTTTTCAATGGTTAGAGAGAGAGTAGTCTCTGAACTACTAACTTATTTCCAGTTCCGTCCAACTTCCATTGCTAACAATCCTCTTCTGCTACCACCCATAACCTATTAAGGTAACTGCTTTATGAATTTGCTCTGAAGAAGCTCTTTCTAAATATATATTTTTTAAAACTCATCTAAGATTATAGAAAAAAAAATTGAGTAAGACAATGGTTTTCTGAGGTCCGCCATGGCTTCATCTCTGGCAAATGATTTACTATAGAGAGACCAAAATTCAGAGTATCGGTTATATGTTTTAATGGCACTGCTTGCTAACTGGATTACACCTACATCTGACTCAATATGTCTTTCTTGATATTGAAAGTTATCCACTGGGGCAGGGAAACAAGTAAAAGTCAATATAAACTCAATAAAACAATTTTATATTGGCTTCCTTGTTCCAGGGAAATAGTAGCAAAGAATCCTACACATAACCCTTGAAAACCAAAATTGCATATAAACCAACAAGAACAATCTCCATTATAGCCCCTTCAATATAAGTTGGTGCTTTTATTGAAAATAGGCCTTAAAATTATTTAGAATTCTTCAGAACAGTTTGAGTATCTTCTTGTATTTTCTACAAATTCTTCCCTCTGTCCTACCCAGAAGAACTATGTTCCCTCTGACTTAGAACACTTTTCACAAAAATGCTTATAAAGCTAAAGAAGGATTTAATTTAAGCTTATAATTCAACTGAAGATAGGTTGGCAGTCTGAGTTAATATTGTATTAAGTGGATTTTTTCTTTTATAAGCATGTTCATTTTTATTAAAGCAAAATCCACCTGACCATTTAGATAACATAAATAATAAATTGAGGAGCCCAGAAGATTATAGACAAAAATCATGAATAGTACCAAAGATCCACAGATAGATTAAGTGCCCTTTTTCTTTCAGCTCAGTATCCCCTTGCTTAAAGATTAAGTAGTAGCACTTACATCTTACATATGCTACTGTGACTTTGTCCAGTCTTGCTGTTTTGCTAATTATGGTGTGAAAAATAAAAAACACTCGTTATAATTTAGAAATTCATTTGAATCTCCTCTTCCACTTACTTTAAAACAAAGGTAGCGCTACGTTTTATGGGAGGAGGAGGGGAAACTAACACTTACTGACATGCTGTCGCGTCCCAGGCAGCACATTATTTTCTCTAACCATCCTCCTGTCTAGGTCATATTTCTGTCTTATTGGTGAGAAAGCTGAGTGCTTTCTCCCATTCTGAAGACAATGTACTTTATTAACGTTATTCCGACAAGAGAGTAAATCAACATAATGCATGTAATAAAAACCAAAACAAAATTGAATTTGAGTGAAATACAGGGGAACCAATTGAAGAAAAGAATTTTTGAAATGTAGGGAAGCTTTCAGATAGAGCTCGTCCTTTACTTTCTCCTAAGCTGTCATGCTACAGGGAAAAACCTCTAAATGAAGGGTAGAGAAGCCTTCAGTCAAAGTACACACCTTGCTATACCTCACAGGGCTCATACTCGAGCTAAACCTCATGAATATAAATGAATGTGGAAGGGTCTTTACCTATGGCACATCCCTTATTAAATAACAGAGAATTTATCCCAAATAGAGACCCTATGGACAGAATGAACTTATTTAACCTCAGAGAGTTTACAGAGATTTAAAAAATCTTATGAATTTGGTAAATGTGGGATCTCATAGCCAGACTTTATCCTATATCTTAGCTCACACCTAAATAGCCAACTTTAGGTGATTTAATATAGTCTAGAAAATATAATAAAACAAATTTTCAGAGATGATGTGAAATGCTTCATTAGCTTTAGAGCATTTATGCCCATATTTGTAGGCAAAGAATATCAGATTAAAATATGACTTCCATTGCCTGTGTTCATATTCTTAGCATTTTCATCAACCTATAATGAGATCACTTAAGTTTTCATTCTGCATTATAATACCTATAAATTGAATGCCTTTCTTTTTTCCTGAAAATTACATTCTTACTGCAAAGCAGATATGTAAAGGAAGAATCACAAGTCCCCCATGCTAATCCCATTTCTCACAGTTAAATTGTACACATATATTCATTCAGAAATTTTTCTGTGACTACACACATACACACCACCCACTAGAGTCATATTTTGTATACTGCACCACAACTTAACTTTTTTAAAACCAACAACATATAATGAATGTATCTTCTAGTCAGTAAATATAGATCAGTATTTCAAAAAAATGATGTTCCAGTTTATCTAATTGAACCCCTTTGATAGACAACAAATATTGTAATGAAAATTTTTGCATACTTGTTAAAGTATTTTTGAAAGGTAAATTTCTAAAAGAGAAAAGGAGAATAAGATCAGATATATATGCGTACATATACATACATGAAGGTATGTAATTTTCATTTTGATAGTTACTGCCAAATTGCCCTTCAAGGAATAGATCTCATTCTATTTTTAAGCTAATGAAGGAAATCTTTTTTAATTTCAGCTTTCCTGAGGCATCACTGACATATAAGATTGTGAGAAAGTTAAAGTGCGTCATGGTGACATGATATATGTATTCATTGTGAAAGAACTCCATCTAGTTAATTAACACATCCATCGCCTAACATATTTATCTTTTCTGTGTGAAAAGATTTAATTTCTACCCTCTTGTATCTTTCTTAAAAGTATCAAAGTATGAGCCGATTAAAACATAATTAATTGTATTCTCAAAGCATTCCAAAATAGTTGATAGAGAGGACCATCCACTTTCCAGCTAAGAAATTGCTTTAAATTATCTTGACTTACAAAAATATTCCTTTTTTTGACAAAAGAATAGAAAGTCATTTTTTAAAGATCTAAATTAAACATCATTGTGACCTTGCTATGTCTAAGGAACAAAGTTGCCTTAAGGCAGTTTATTGATTATGAAACTTTCTTTTCTGTGTTCCAAATTCAACCCACTGTATTATAAATAATAGATACCACTGTATTTATAATAAATAATATAGGGGCTCTTTTTTTAGACTTAGTCATCAAAGCATAAATATAAATTGCTGTGTCGTAGAGGTGTCTCCCCTGTAGGCAGACATTCCTTCAAATGCAACTCACTACAACCACATTTACCTGAGGAAGACATAATTTAGACAGTAGAAAAGTAACCCTTGTTTTCAGGAACATTGCCAAGCCATAGAAAATACTACTAAAACTCTAAAGCTCTTCAGATACTACTCCTGGCCTCAAATATGTGGTGATGTTATAATTTTACTTCATGTAATTGATTATCAGGAGACATTCGGGGACCATCTAGAAAAGACCCACAACTTTGTGCCCTTACTGATCTGGACTCTCAAGTCCAGGGAGTGAAAGGCTCGCTCTGCTATCCCTCAAGGATACTTTGTCTCCAACTAAGCTTGAGCCAGTATCTATACAAATTCATGAAAGAATGAGCTTATGCTACAACAGGCTTCTACTGAATTTTTAATAAATGCAAGATAATTTATTCAAATCACTGACACACAACATGGTTTTTTAGCTCTCTGCTTCTTTCTCTTCAAAGCACACTAAACTTTCCATTTCACTTGATTATAAATATTTGGGTTTCTGAAGAAAATAACTTCACTTTTATTATCTTCCAACAGTTAAAAGTGGGAGAAATAAAGACTAATGTAGAGTAAAATTGAATATATTGGACTTTAAAATAAAGATTGAAAAGAAACATACAGGGCACCTGGGTGGCGCAGTCGGTTAAGCGTCCGACTCTTGGTTTTGATTCAGGTCATGATCTCAGGGTCATGAGACCGAGCTCAGCATCAGTCTCCACTCTTAGTGAGGAGTCTGCTTGAGATTCTCTCTCCCTCTCCCTTTGCCCCTCCTGACTGTGCATGCGCGCGCACTCTCTCTCTCTAAATAAATAAATAAATCTTTTTTTTAAAAAAAGGAAATATACAGTCTGAACATATCTCACACAGCTCTGTCTGTGGTGGATGTCTTTTTTTTTTTTAAGATTTTATTTATTTATTTGACAGAGAGAGAGATCACAAGTAGGCAGAGAGGCAGGCAGAGAGAGAGGGGGAAGCAGGCTCCCTGCTGAGCAGAGAGCCCTATGCGGGGCTCGATCCCAGGACCCTGAGATCATGACCTGAGCCAAAGGCAGAGGCTTTAACCCTCTGAGCCACCCAGGCGCCCCTGTGGTGGATGTCTTGAAAATAATTCATTTAGATTCATCCAGAAGAGTTATTCATTCACAACTAATAATGAGACAAAGATTACTAATCTCATTTTTTACCTGAATAGAAGGTTCTTTTCGTCCAGGACAATTCCATCTTTTCCTACTCAGTTTTTCACTTTAAAAATACTCTAATGCCTAAAAGGAGTCATCATATGCATCATTTATAACCTTAACTTGCTTTGTGGATCGGTAGGCTGAGTGGTTTAATTGGGATAAATGGAGCAAGTAAAAGACCAATGAACCAGTGTGAAATTTTCTTGTATGAGTCAAGAGAGGTTCCTTGTTAATTTACAGTGGCCCAGCACTATTAAGAGCTGCTTCAAAAAGTTATTTTTGAGTTTCTTGAATGATTAATATAATCTGTTAAAATACAAACAAAAAAAATAGGCATTTCGTAAACATCTTGGTCCCAAATCTATTATAAACTGAAATGGGTCAACATAATCTCCCTGACACAATACACTCTTTAAAACTGTAACTACTAAAATAAAAACAAACTGAGAAACAGAAGATCTCAGTTTTAGAACTAAACAGGCAATTGGCCTTAGGCAAGCCACTTACCTCTGTGTGTCCCAGTTTTCTCCATGTGTGGGCAAGCAAGTTGTGTGACTAGCAGTGTCCAGATTAGACACAACCAGAAATAAACACTAAGGAGAAACAGGAGTTTTAAGATATTAGATATTTTTGTTCTCTTCTGTATATCTGAATCTATATTTTTTGACATGATCCAGTTTAAATCTCATCTTCTTTGGAAAACTTGCTAGACTCTTGCCACTCTTATGACTTTACATTCTATTTACATTATTTACATTATTACTTTATTATTACATTATTATTTACATTACATTCTATTTACATTTTAGTAATGTGCAAAATACCATACAAGTATATGATCTTATGATACTGTCTTTTACGGTTCCCTGTTTCCTTAGTTCAAACTTGACCCCCCCATCTTGACTGTAAGTACGTTGAGAATAAAGACTATCATGTAGTAGACATACTATACATAGTATTGATTAAATTTATCCTTCTGCAGAAAAATCATAATTGCGAATGGAATGTGTTTAAAATTTGTTCATTACTAAAATCTGTTCTACCATACATATCTTTATTTCAGAATTATTGATTACCAAGTAAATGTTCCTCATTAAAAATAAAATATTATACTCTATAAAGCTTTGATTTAATATTCCAACTGTTTATGATTCTCTTTTTTTTTAAGGTGGGACATCTTGGGAGCTGTCATTGGTACAGAATGTGGAACAGTAGAATCAGGTTTATCAATGGTCTTCCTCAAAGATGGAGAGAGGAAATTATGCACCCCATATATGGATACCACCGGTTATGGGAACCTGAGATTTTACTTTGTTATGGGTAGGTACATTTTGAACAAATCTTGTTAACCTAAGGCAGAACCTAGGCCAGCCCCTATCCCTGTGGAAGTAAGATTGTTTGTTGTCTAATAACATAAAATGAAATTCATGAAATATGAGTTCTATTAGATGAGCAAAAGCTCACACCTGCTTCAGACCAGCCCTACTAGAACCATCCTATAAGAGAGCTAGTCCTGAAATGCCTTGGTAGTCCTGAAGGTAAAATGCCATAGACCTTCATCCCACCACTCCCTTTGGGGTCATAGCTGAAAAGACAATGGGAGAGAAGCTGAGAACAAAATCACTCCTTTGTCTAAAGTCCCTGGATTCCCCCAAAAGCAGTCATCCAGATAAGCCATTTGTTTTCATGGATATATCATCATTTCATCACTGTTTCTTTGTGCGAAGCTGAGAAACAGTTTTATAATACTTTAATAACACTGTCTACTTTTTAATATATGTCAAACACACAAAGAAAGTGCTCATAAGATGTATTTTTCCCTAGATGATTGTGGAGCATATAAGTAGGTAAACATTTAGAAAAATACCCAAGGAAGAAGGAGGGGGTTGAAATTAGGGCCCTCTCAAATTTATCGTGTTAGTTACGTATTATTCTACTGGATGTCATTCCAGAAATGTGAGTAGGTGTCACATGCCTTTTTTGTTGAGTGGCTGGAAAAGCACAGGCAACACCTGGAAGTGAAACAGGAAATAAACATTTACCACCTTTGAACTTACTCGCAAAGATGTCGGCTCATCAGGACAAACAGGCCCCCTGAGTCTGGGCTTCAGCACTGCCTGTTTATTTCCCTCACATTCCTTACTTCCTGCAGTTCAGAGTGTCATGGTGAAGTTCACATTATGTCATGCTCCAAAACACTGTCTGCTTGATGCTACCTCATTTTCAATGATGATCTGTTTGATAACGGGGAAGTTGTGCATACAAAATATAATAATGTAATCTTCCCACATTAAGAATCTCCCCAATTAGACTCTGAAATGAACTGAATACTTAGAGACCCAGAGTTCATTTCCTTTACATAATTAGAATTCAAACTGGCTCTCATTTTATTAAGAAAGATTCCTGGGAAAGCCTAACCCTCCCTTCCGAAAAGCCATAATAAACATTCAGCTTGTCAGTGCTTCTAATTCTAGGCATTTTCCCTTTTTACCATTTTTCATGTACTATATTTGAATTCTTGATTTTTTTTCAAGGTGAATCATACTAAATCAACCCCATTCAGTGCCTTTGTAAGACACTGGCATGTTTATATAAGCGTCTTTGTAGAAGAAATTTAGTCATCTTTAATTCTTTCTGAAACAAAGCAGATTATTAATGAATCAATTAAAATAATATTGACAATGAGAAAAAAAACTCATTTGAATGAGCCGACAGTATATTATCCCAAATAAAAGTATCTCCATTTAATTTTAAAAATTAATTAATTCTGATTGACTAGAGAGCACTGAGCTAAGTTATGTGGAGAATACAATCAAGGGTCATAATGGTACCTTCATCTCAGAGTTGCTGATCAGTGATTGAATTCAGGCAAATCCCTTAAAACAGTACCTAATGCAAATAGGTATGAGTCACTGTATCTTTTTTTATACACAAAAATTACATAGAATTCCTGCCCACAAATAACATCTAAAAGTCAGTCAGAGAAAGACAAATACTGTATGATTTCCCTCATATGTGGAATTTAAGACATAAGCAAGGGAAAAAGAAAGACACAAACCAAGAAACAGACTCTTAACTCTAGAGAACAAAGTGATGGTCACCAGAGGGGGAGAGGGTGGGGGATGGGGGAAATAGGTGAAGGGGAGGAAGAGTACAATTGTCATGATGAGCCCTGAGTACCGTCCAGAGCGTTGAATCACTGGATTGTACACCTGAAACTAATATAACACTGGAATTTAAACAAAAAAATTTTAAGAAGAGAGAATTTTATGGGCTCTAATGAAATGAAGATGGTATCAAAGTGTCAAGGACACTCTGGGTCGTTTCAGTGTCGGGACCAGGGCAACGCTCCTTGAGGGAGAGGACGTTTGAACTGGTCCTTGAAGGGTGGCCGTAATTTAAATCTAAAGGGATTTATAAACTGAAACTAATATAACACTGTGTTCATTACACTTGAATAAAAATTTTAAAAACAAAAAAAATTACAACTTACCTCTCAGGAATAGATGCAGGAGGAAGATGATAGTTCTCTCAAAGAAGAGGGAAATAAAGGGCATTTATTTTATACAAAAGTCAGAACAGAAACCGTAATGTAAAAATCCGTCCCTACACGCCTGCCGATATATGAATGGGAGAGTTAATTTTGAGTGTCATACTGAAACAGGGAGAATTGTGAATATTAAAAACAAATTTTGAAGCGTTTGAAGGGAGAAGAGAATGGCAAGCTAAGCCAGCATTTTGAGAAAAAGCACAGGTATAAATTCGCATGACTTGTTTGGGGCGGGTGATTTTCCCAGTACAACCGAGTGGAAAGGTAGAAGATGGGGCAAGAAAAAAGAACCGGAACCAGAATGGTGATTTTCTTTAATGTCAACTGAGGAGTTCGGGTTCTTTCTCTAGGCAGCGTGGAGCCACCAAATGATTCCTGTCAGCTCTGTGACACATTCTCCTCTGTGTTTTAGAAAGAGAACTCTGGCATGAGTGTGAAGGAAAGACTGAAACACTCAGAAATTAGAGGCCAGGAGACCAGTTAGGGTAGGGTTGCCAGAGTTAAGAGGAAAAAAAAAACAGCTTTAAAAAAATTTTTTTTAAATGCGGGGTGCCTGGGTGGCGCAGTCAGTTAAGCAACCGATTCTTGGTTTTGGCTCAGGTCGTGACCTCAGGGTCGTGAGACCGAGCCCCGTGTCACCCTCCACACTCAGCAGAGTCCATTTGACATTCTCTCTCCTTCTCCCTCTGCCCCTCCCACTTGTGCACACACTCTCTCTGAAATAAATAGTCTTTAAATTTTTTTTTAAAGATTTTATTTATTTATTTATTTGACAGAGAGAGAGAGATCACAAGTAGGCAGAGGGGCAGGCAGAGAGAGAGGGGGAAGCAGGCTCCCCGCTGAGCAGAGAGCCTGATGCGGGGCTCGATCCCAGGACCCTGAGATCATGACCTGAGCCAAAGGCAGAGGCCTTAACCCACTGAGACACCCAGGTGCCCCTAAAATTTTTTTAAATTGTAATTGACATACAATAGCCTCTTAGTTCCAGGTATACATCGTAGTGATTTGGTAGTTTCAAACACGATTAAATGATCCCTGTGATGAATCTAGTTACCGTCTGTCACCATACAGTTATTCCAGTATTATTGACTACATTCCCTATGCTGTACTTTTCATCCCCGTGACTTATTTATTCTATAACTGGAAGTTTGTACCTCTTAATCTCCTTTACCTATTTAAATCTGAATTTCAGATAAACAAATGATTTTTTCATATAAATATTGTTTGTGCAATATATTCCATCTGGCAAGCCTGAGTTAAGAAGCTATTGCACCAGCCCAAGCCACAAAGGGATATGACAGTGACAGTGGTAATAATATTAAGGAGGGGACAGAGAATAAACAGCTGAAGAGAAGGAACCAAATGAGGTTCGCCTCCAAAAGACTACGGGGATTGTGAGACCAATATTGGAGAGGAAAGAGATTTCTTTCTTGGATTTCTTCCTTGGATTTCTTGGATTTCTTCTTATTTCCCGAGATGAGAAATGTCCAAAAATAAATAAATAAAAAGCAGATATGGAATAGAAGGTATATTGAGGTTGAGGCTTCTGGAAAGCCATATGAAGGTAGACATTTTTCTCAGGGTTGGAACCAGATTTGAAAGTCATCAGCACACAGGTGACGAGTGGAGCCACTCCCTAGAGTTGCTGTGTTCTCCCAAACAGAAGGGAGAGTAGACAAAGGACAGGAAAAATTCTTAGGGGGAGCCCTCATCTAGGTAAAGATAGAAGGCATAGAGATAGACAAAGGATACTGAAAAAGGACATAAAGACATGTGGGAGGAAAGGGTGGGGATCAGGCCACAGAGAAGCCAACCAGGATAGGGGCTGAGACCCCCCACCCCAGGGACTTCTGAGTGAGTATTCCCCACGCTTACTGAGTGCTCAGTAAGCCAAAGCACATAGAGTTAAAAGAAATAAAAGACTTATGTCCCTAAAAAAGGACCACTCCTTCAAGAAGTTCATCAGTAACAGAAGAAAAGAAATGGGGTCTGGATCTTCAGGAGAAAGCAGGATTAGCAAAGGTGGTTTTTAGGATAGGAGAGGATGTAATAGGACAGGATAGTAGGGAAAAACTGCGTACGATAAGACTGGACCTATAGAAAGACTTCAAAACTTTGGTAGCTGATGGAGAAGAAGACAACATAGAAAGAGATCTAAGATATGGTAGACAGTTTATACTGGCACCTTTGGAAAATCATTGTCTGATTGTTCACCTAGACAGGATCACACTCCCTTCCTGTCTGGCCCTGCCTGTAAGTTCTTCCTGGTTTTGCCCCTTGGTTCAAATCAATCTACTGTGACAATTTCTGGAAAATTTGCTCAACTTTCAAAATTTGGTTCAGGTCTGTTTCCTTCATTCATATGTTCATTCAACACAAATTCATTCAGGACCAGTATCCAACACTGTTCTTAGAGCCAGAATGCAGTGAACAAGATAAAAATAATCCAACACACATCATTCATTCCTTTGTTATTCCTTCACCATATTCACTGAACATCTCCCATACACAAAGCTCTTTAAGCCCACACTCATATCTCTCTTCTCTGAATTTTGTCTGAAATTATGACAGCACAACAGAGTTTACTAATCATCATTTTTCCGTGTGTATTAATCATGTTTTCCTTGCTAAATTACAAACTTTTTGAGGTCAGGGCTTATTTTCCCTTCAAGCCCAACGTCCTGTACATAGTAAATAACAAAATCACTCTCCTAATATAAATAAGTATTTTAAAAGCTACTTAAAGCAGGACTTAAACTATTTGAAAACTGACTGTCCATCTAGTTTTTATTGAAGTCTTCTGTAATTGCTGTACAAAATGCCCCTTGAGTCAGACCTTCCCACAATACATCAAGGCGAATGAAACTGAAGAAGAATCCATATCTTTCTGTGCGAGTTGCTGTCACTGAAACTTCATAGAGCTGATAAATTGCCCCCCGAGGGATCTTTTAGATAAAGTCTGTCACCATTTTAAAGTCTTGGCTCCTTTTGGACTTTCTTCTTCTGTCACTCTGGGCGGGAGGAGCTCTCACGTGTGTCTCTGTTCCCTCTGAAAGGCAGGTGAAGTTCACAGATTGTTCTTAAGAGAGCAGAGATTTACAGGGAACAAATCAATGAAATTAGAGAGGACTGCAGTGCAGTTCCTATGTCTCTGGGTCTGTTGCTTTAAATCCATACTGCCTGTGACCTTTCACCTTCCCTGTGTTCTTTTTGGTAAGTCTTTAATATGTCTTCATAAAGTTATGGTTTTTAGATAGAGGTTTAGTTTTCATGCGGATCTTTTCCCCCAGAGACAGTCATTTAGAATGACTTACCAGCTATATTTACCATAGTGTAGCCGTGTGTAATGAAATGCGAAAAAAAAAAATGGTATCAGATATCAAAATCGTAAGGTTCTCTCTATTGGTTGTTGCCCTTAAATAATAAACATCTGTTAGGATGAGGGTGACATTATCACCACATCTGGCCTCTCTCTTCTCAGTTCGGATTAGTTAACTCAATAAATATTTATAATATGCCAAGTTATATATGTCTAACAGGTGTAACATGCTATATTTCTGTGCTTCCTGGATACCAGCATCCAAGTCACTTCTATTAGTATGATCTTTCTTATGCTGATTAAGTTCTACCTTTCTTCTAAAACATCACATCTCAGTAATTTCTTCCCAACATCAGACCCCAGTTACCCAAGCTGAGATTCTGCCCGACATTCTCCCTTCCTCCCCCCTTTCCTTCCTTCCTTCCTTCCTTCCTTCCTTCCTTCCTTCCTTCCTTCCTTCCTTCCTGTCTCCCTCTCTCCCTTCCTGCCTCCCTTTCTTCCTTCAGATGGTGAATCTCTACCATTACTTGTTGATTTTACTAGATTAATTCTCAGAGGGTAACCTTGTTCTAGAATTTTGAGGTTACTCTACTGTCACCAGAGAGTATTAGCAACAGAAATTGCCTATAGATAAAAATTAACATTAATGGTGGTTAATTTAAGAACTGGAGGGAGGGTTTTTTGAAAGATAGGAATAAAATTAAGAGTTAACGTTATAAATTTTGGACCATAAGGATAGAATATTTGCCAGGAAATCCACACACATACCTACATTCCTGCTATGGTGATTGGTGCTGCTGTAAATGGTAGCCGTGGGTGGGGAGAGGCCTCTGTGTAGACATGCAATCCTTTAAAATCCAGGTTCTGCAGATGGTTCCCACCAGCAATAGTAGGGATTATTGGCTGAATGCAGTAGTGAAAAGTATAGAAAGTCAAGGGCTAAAAGACATACCATTGACTCCCAGCTCTTCCATCCGAAATTGAATGGTCTTCAATTTCAGGTTCCTGTTCTGTTGTTCAGTTTCATCCTCAGGATGATCTTAATTACCTTGCGGTTCTAATGTGCCATCATTTCATTTGACTGTAAAGTAAAACGATAGGGAATGAGCTACTCTGTGTACTTTCCAACAACCAAATGAAGTACCAGGAAAAAAAATGAAGAATGTAAAATGAACTGCAATTAAGATGCAAATACCTAATATCTGCTAAAACATTAAGGATACTATGTGCAACAGTTTGAGTAATATCGTTTCAGAAATAGTTGATGCAGTGAATCACCACATTTTTTCAAAACCATCATCAATCAGGTCCGAATTCTGGCCATTAAGACCTCAAATATAAGGAAGTGACAGTTTCTTATAAAGCAGAGTACATCTTTTTTAATGTGGGTTCCAATACGGACATGCAGCCACAGCTCATTGCAAATTATCATTTGAGCGATCTCACTAAGCACATAGTTACTTTGGCCTGCCCAAATAGCAAGCCTTTGATCTTTAGCACAAGAGAGTTCTTTCAGAACTATCTTTATAAATTATTTCCTTGGGTCTGCTTACTTTTGTTTAGGGTCATTCTTAAGGGACATCTGGGTTCTGTAATTATTTTTTTTATTCTGAACGTTAACACTACACGTGTTTATGGATGCAGTTCAGTACCAAGAACTTACAGTTTTTGTTTTGTACAGGGGGAGTCTGTGACCCTGGAGATTCTCATGAAAATGATATCACCCTGTATGCAAAGATTGAAGGAAGAAAAGAGCACATTACACTGGATACTCTTTCCTATTCTTCCTATAAGGTACTGATGCCAATCCAGGTGCCAAATGGCCCTATCCCAGGTCTACCTAGACGGTCCAAGGTCAAAACCATAAAGACCCTGCTAGATGCAGAGGAGAACACTCACTTTTAGAAGCCCAGGAAGTTGTCAGGTTTCTTTAAAAGTGACATGGACATTTTAATATTCACTTTTCTTCTTGCTACAAACAAAAAAGGAGGTTTTTATCAGGGAAAATGAATTACAGCCCATTAGAGATGGTAAGATGGAAGCTAGTACTCTGACAATTATTCTCGTTCCCTAGAAAAACCTGGAAGTGGCTCTAGTTATGGAACCTCACAGACTTGCTATCAGGCATAATGACTATTTATCCAGCATTTTAGGATTTCCTAGGCAGAAGACATTGTAGAAGTATAGATTATTATCACTTTTTTTTTTTTTTTTTGCTAATTATAGCCACTTTTGAAATTGACCTTTTTCCTTTGCCCTTAGGATTTAGGATATGTGCTAGCTCTCCGATTATTTGCAAACATCTTCAAAATTATGTGTGATGCTTTTCATTAGGCGTAGAATTATTTTTTTCTAGTAGTAGATTTCTTTGTGCCGAGACTATGCGCACACAGCCATTATAAGTTGGGCTTTTTTCCACGTTGATGAAACCCTCAGTACCGTAAAGAGCTTGAACACAGCCAGCACGTAGCATTTCATGGTTTCAGTTAGGAAGACGGGAGATAAGCACTGAGGCTAGGAATGACCAGAGAAAGTATCCAGCGTACCCCGTCTGCTAGGGTCATTCAAGTTAGACCCTTTGGGATTTCGTAATGGACTAGTTTTCCACGTGTGACTAGCTAGGGTTACACCCGCTCTGGTCAGCTGCATGCCTCAGACCAAGTCCATTATGTTAGTTATTACGGATTAACTCGTTAACACTGGCTGTTACCGCTTAGCATCCTGTTTTCAGAATACCTAGTTTGGCAACCGTTAGTGCCATACAGATTCACTTTTTTAAAAGAGGGCCGATGAGAAAGTATAATCGTGAAGTTGCCTTTGTCTTGGGCCAAGGTATATAAAATGGATGCATATGCTCTGATAACTTTTAAAGACCTTACAATAATTAATCGTCAGGTAGAGAGGGCCTGATTGGTCACACATAGAAAATTCCAGGTGGCTGCAGAGGAGGAATCCCGAGTGACGCAAACAAATACCCACTGAAGACGCATCGACTACATGAAATAACAGTGGAACACACAGGACCTCGCCCGGGGCTCATAAATGGCAGTTATATACGGAGTAACTGCAAGACTGAATGTAGGAGAATTCACACAGACTCACATAGAGGGATGATGAGTGATTTCGGTTTCCTTTGTTTTGAAGGTTCCATCTTTAGTTTCTGTTGTCATCAATCCTGAGCTTCAGACACCGGCTACCAGATTTTGTCTCAGGCAAAAGAACCACCAAGGGCATAACAGGAACGTCTGGGCTGTCGATTTTTTCCACGTCTTACCCGTTCTCCCTTCTACGATGTCTCACATGATACAGTTTTCTATTAATCTGGGCTGTGGAACACATCAGCCTGGCAACAGGTAGGAAGTCCTATTCTGGGAATGTGTAAACTCGCGCACTGATTAGAAATGAACACGTGGGTGCACCGGGCGGGCTCAGTCGGTGGAGCACGCGACACTTGATCTCGGGGTTCTGAGTTCGAGCCCCATGTTGGGTATAGAGATTACTTAAAAAATAAAATCTTAAAAAAAAAGAAAAGAACACATGGACTTGGCTGTTAAATCAGAGTAACTTCTCAGTAGGTTTCCAGCTGGATTTCTTTTTTTTTTTTTAAGATTTTATTTATTTATTTGACAGAGAGAGATCACAAGGAGGCAGAGAGGCAGGCAGAGGGAAGGGGGGGAAGCAGGCTCCTCACCGACGTGGGGCTTGATCCCAGGACCCTGAGGTCATGACCTGAGCCGAAGGCAGAGGCTTTAACCCACTGAGCCACCCAGGCACCCCTCCAGCTGGATTTCTAATGAAACATCCTTTAAAAAAAATACACACTTCCCCCCACAAAGAGGAGCTCTTCAATTAATATGCAGAATATGACTGGATAATTTTAAGGAGAAAAGAGTTCATTCTACGAGCTTGGTCTTAGGTATCAGAAGTGTTTGCACGCGCTGTGGCAGCCATCCATGCTGACAGATTGCCGAGAGAGAAGAAAAACAAAACTGAAAAAGAAAAAAAGCCTGACCTCATGTGGGTTAGTGACCCCCTAATAATAGGCACGGAAATCAATTAGCACTTCAAGAGCTACGACTTCTCAGTTTCGCTTCGCACAAGTGTTGCTCGTCCTTTCGAAGAATTCTGTGAGTCTCACATTCACGGGATGAGGTGGCGGTGTGAGACATGGTAATTGCCTTGCCATCTAGCAGATTGAAGCACGCCAACGCCGGTTCCCTTTTGTTGGCTTTAAAAGATAGTCCGTTTCTCTCACGGTAATTTAACCGTTTGCCCTTTGAAGGCTGGTCAGACTGCAGCGGAGGGGGAAATGATCATTTTGGAAACAGCATCTTAAAATTTGTGACCGTAGTTCTGCAGATGTTTAAGGTACTTAGCGAGGGGTGAGTCTCTTTGTTTTCTCATCTTTGTACTTTTTTGTTGTGCTTGTCCTGGTGTTACCAGCGTCAGCTTGGAGTTTTCCACCAACCATGGGCGCTCCTGGTCCCTGCTCCACACTGAGTGTTTGCCGGAGATCTGTGCTGGGCCCCACCTCCCCCACAGCACGATCTACTCCTCCGAAAACTATAGCGGGTGAGTACAGTCTCTCTGAGCGATCAGGAGATTTGAATCCATGTTGTGACTCAAAATCCAGGAGTAAACCTGAGACTCTAGTTTTTCATAATAGGTAAGGAAGCTGCCTTCTCGTTTTCAGGTGATGTAGGAAGGATCACATTAAAAAAAAAAAAAACAATAACTTCAGTAAATCTGATGCAAGATCACAATTTGTAGGGTCCCTCATTCTTTATGTACTTGGCTTTTATATTTTGGATATATAAATTTAAATTCTGTATCACGATTGCGTGCTTATTGCCAAAAAAAGCTTCCTGCCAAAATACTTAGGGAAAGATGCAGCACAGAGAGGTGGAAGAAAGTGAAGCTGTAGGTTCAAATCCTGGTTCTGCCATCTGCTTGAGTAATGATATTTACTGTCTCACTTTCCCCTTCTATATTAAGGACAATGTACACCCGCTTTGAGGGCAGTTTAGAGAATTAAAGATGACTGTGCCAAATACCGTCCACCTTACAGACTAAGCACTGGATAAACTGGCAAAAATATCTCCAAGCATGGCAAAATTAAGTTGAGAATGATTTTCTTTCTTAGCCTCTCTTGAGATGTGCACAGGACCAGGGGAGAGCAAAAAGTAGAAAGTAATCAATGCTAATCAGCCCCCATATCGACCCGCATGCACATCATAGAATAATATCGAAGTTCTGAGTATTGATGTAAAAATTCCTAAAAAGAATGTCTAAAAACAAAGTAAATATCACTTGCTATTAAGAACGAACCCATTACTCCAGAGTGATACGGGTGTTTTTACAAGCTCTCTGTCTGTCGGAAAACGACAAACAAACTCTACAGGTGCAGTTAAAGAGTTTATTACCAAACTTTAGTGCTGCCCCAAGCATTCGGAAACT
The DNA here is from genome assembly GCA_028534135.1 of Potos flavus. NCBI lineage: Eukaryota > Metazoa > Chordata > Mammalia > Carnivora > Procyonidae > Potos > Potos flavus. The sequence continues at coordinate 16,528,536 of CM052887.1, forward strand.
AGAAGATCAAAGGCAAGTAAAAGAGGTTCAAAAGATGAGAATGTAGTTGTGAAGCTGTATTGTGCTAAATTTCTTGCAGGTGGAACCGAATAACGATTCCCCTTCCTAACGCAGCACTAACCAGGGACACCAGAATTCGCTGGAGACAAACGGGACCGATCCTTGGAAACATGTGGGCAATTGATAATGGTTAGTTTACACCCATCATAATCACATGCCATTGATGTAGAGTCTTCCTGTGCTTTTGTTCGCTGGCACAGACTTAATCACATTTCTAAGTCATGGTCTTGCGATTCATTAAACGCCCTTTCTTCCCTTTCTCCTTTGCATTCCGTTAGGAGTCCAGGGATGCACAATCAGAAAAAAAAAAAAAAGGCAGCAGCGTCAGCAATATTAGATGCCAGAATGTTTCAACACACATAATGTGGAAATGCGTAAAGCCCTGAAACGCAAATTCACAGCTGATGACAGGGGATATCCTAACATTTTCTTTGAATGTTTTGCACGAAATTAACATAAATACTTACCATACGGCATGTATTGAAATAAGACCCATTCTTCTCTTAGTAACTACTGCCAACATCTGGAATGCTTATCTTTTAGATGCAGACACCACACATAAGGGAACATCATCTCTAAAATGACACTTCCGAAGCAAAACTTAAACTTCCTTCTCAGAAAACAGCGTAAGAGGAAAACTGCAGCTATGCATAAAATATCCTATGTTATCTTCAATTTTTAAGTGAATTGTTGATGGTTTTTGCATAACTTTAAGGCTAGTATCACTTGGAATGACTACACAGGAGAGAAGATATTTTAAGTTTTTGGGGTGCATGACCATAAATTTCTTATATTTGTTATTAATAGCCCACTCTGGTTTTTTAATAATTCTAATTACAGGCAGATTCATAGATTTCCTGTTTTTAGAGTACATCAATTTGACTGAAGAGTTACACTACGAGCAAGTAGAAAGGGAGGGAAGGAGGGACAAAATGTCAGTACTTAAGCAAATTTAGCACAGCCACTGGTTTTGGTCAATTTTATAACGTCTGAAAAGCCTACGCCATTGTTTCAGGCTGACCTTCCATGTTTTTGTTTTTGTTTTTTAAGATTTTATTTATTTATTTGACAGAGAGAGAGAGAGAGATCACAGGTAGGCAGAGAGGCAGGCAGAGAGAGAGGGGGAAGCAGTCTCCCCGCCGAGCAGAGAGCCCCATGCGGGGCTCGATCCCAGGACCCTGAGATCATGACTTGAGCCGAAGGCAGAGCCACCCAGGCACCCCTGACCTTCCATGTTTTAATAATGTTTTTGTCATTTTTTAAAAAGACTTTATTTATTTACTGGAGAGGGAGAGAGAGCACAAGCGGGCAGGCGGAGAAGGAGCGGGAGAGAGAGGGACTGGGGACTCCAAGCTGAGTGTGGAGCCTGACGGGGGGCTCAGTGCCACCACCCCAAGATCATGACCCCAGCTGAAACCAAGAGTCGGACACCCAACCGACTGAGCCAGCCACCCAGGCACCCCATTATTTTTGCTATTTTTGAATAATCAAAAAATTGATACACATTTAATGGAATACATTCTCGAAACTCAGGAATAACTTCAGGCAAGATAATTTACTGATAAGCCAATGTAAATTCTTTCAGCAGTCTGTATTCAACTCTTTGACTTCAAAGACCATCTAAGTTAACATAGTGCATTGGTAAAACCATCTAAAAATCAATTTGGTAAAATGGACTTCCTCCATTGGTAGAATATTTTGCATAGCATTTGAGTTACAACACCTGTTAATTAGCTCTGGGGAATAAGTATGTGCCTCTGGATAGTAGAATATGGGTGACTTTTCCCCTGCTGTTGTACTTTTTAGGGGTCCTATAATGAACTTACGTTACTTTGGTAATAATAAAAGAAATCAAAAAACCAATAATAAAGCAAATGAGGACATTAAGAGTGCTATGAAGCACATATAAGCCTATGAAAAGAATATCTAAATTTCCTAAGGAAAGCTCTTACATGATTCTAAGTCAGAATGTATACCACCATCGTGTTTTGAACAGAATGAGAAAAGGTAAGAATACATGGAATGAGCATGGTTAGCAGGGAAGGTCAAATGCAAAACATGGGGCAGAATCTCCTCAATTCTGTTATCATCCCACACGCGAGGTTTTCACAAAAACAAGGCCTGCTCTCTGGAAGTATTTTTGGAATTATCCTGATGTTCTTAGCAAAATGGGAAATCCTAGAGCAAAGTGTGTTTGTTATCGCTTTTTAATTTTTTCAACTTGATTAAATTAATAATAGTGATAAAAACAGATTTGTCCTTTCCATACTCTTAGGAAAAAGAGCCTATAGACTTACTCATGCTGTGAATCCCAGTGACCCCCTCGTTAGTGGGGAGGGATGACAAGATTCCTAACTGCAATATTTTCATTGACTTGGAAAATCTTGTTTTATTGTTGAATTTTTTTTTACAATGGAAGCTTTTTGAACTATGACATGGGTACATTCTAGGGCGGCCCTCCAGAGTGATCCCGCAAAATGGAATGAACCATTTACAGTACTTAGAATAAATCCTACTGCAGCCACAAAATCAAGTGTGCTGGGAAAACAATCCATAAGTTTACCAGGCTAAAGAAGAACAAAGCCCTTTCCCGATGTCTCAGCACTGGTGCCGTCCAGTAGAAGCCAACAAGGCACATGGAGCAGGAAGGATTCTTGACCCCAGTATCATGGTGATCATATGGTTATATGGTACCAGGCAGCAAGCTAAGCATGAACATTTCATTTGCTCTTTCCTTCAAGGAAAAGAAGAAATTATCCCATTTTAAAGAATAGGAAAACTGAGGCTTAGACTGAGTGAATCACTTACTTGGAGTTTTCCAGGTGAAGCAGGAATTTGAACCCAGGGTTATTTGATACCTAAAACCCATAACTTGAACCACTCAGCCTGCTATCTGATCTCCTCTTCAACCATCAGCTTCCTTCAGCAAGAGTTGTTCCTGGCCGCTTTGCATCACACTTGAATTAATTGGCTCCAGAGAACAAGTGTTTGTAGGAACATTATCTACAGGGAAATTTATTTTAGAATGAAATCATTTGACTAATTTGACATGATCCCAAGACAGAAAAAAATGATCATGGAATGCAAATTCGTTTGTGCCTAAAATTGAATATGTGAGGTCTTAACAACCATTGCATATCTAATTCCTCGTTGGTTTTGTTCCACTTTCATACTTTCCAGTGTGTTACTCATTATACTGGTTGGTTATCGAGAGGCTTAATATCTTTAAATGTATCTGAGTCTGATTATTTCAGAACCTACCATTCAACCACCAGGAACTCTTTTCTTGGCATTCCAAATATTAGAATTGAGGTTTTTAATATCATTATCAGTCAGTCCCACCATTTAAGAAAAATCTGCATTTCAGAGAAGACTTGATGCACAACAACAGATTTTTAACTCCCCATTTCAGGAAGGATAGGTTAATTTTTAGAAAGATATGTATCAATCATCTGCAAAATCAATTTTTAATTAAATTATAACATCTCCATTTCATGATATATCAAACTGATCCTTTGCAAATTCTTTATTTCTACCTAAAAAAAAAAGTAAACTTTATAGAAAGTTTAAATCAGAAGCATAATATTCTGCCTGAAATCATTTTAGCTGAAGAGACTCCATTAAGGAACCCAAATCGTATGTTCCTACCTATTTTTGCTACGGAACATTAAAATCTCGAAAGAATGAAGTTAAAGCATTCCCAGCAGATTTGTAGCTAACAATGTACCTTGTCACACAGCACTCTATATGTCTCCCTGGTTTCCCACGTACACCATACATATAATGGGCTCGATTTTATGGATATCGCTGCACAAAATTTGATTCACATGCTGATGTTGTTGTTGGTTTTTCCAGTTGATTTTGCCTTTTTTTTTTACATGCTTTCTTCTGCCCTGCCTGCAGTTTATATTGGTCCGTCGTGTCTCAAATTCTGTTCTGGCCGAGGACAGTGTACTCGACATGGTTGCAAGTAAGCATTTTTTAAAATAATAATCACACTTCTTTTTTTTTAATATGTACTTTATATATTGAGGCCACAAGTCACTTTAATCCGTTTTAATTTCCTTTTCAGGCTTTTGAGGTCTTTTCAAGACCAAAGTAGGATGCTCCAAAGGGAATTTAAGCATAATAGAATATTAAGTGTCTTTTGTAGTTGGAAGTTGATGATTAAATAACTTTTCTATGAAGCTAAATTTTGAACAGAGTTAGCATACCTCGTGTAAATTTGTGAACAAATTTGAAATCTGCGTAGCTTGATGACTGCCTTTTCTGTCGTTGGTTACATTCTTCAATATGGTATTTTTCCATAAACTTGTTCTAGTGTTCTTGAGCCATATGTTAATTGCTAGCATGCTTTGTAAATGAATTATGCAAATCAATACTGACCCAAGGCTAAAGGATACTAGAATGAGCGAAATTCAGCAGATTTGATAAGAAAACTCATCTTTAAATGTAATTTTGCAGTCGTACTTTCGAAAATCCTTTGGGTCTTCAAAATGATATATGAAGTATTTTACATAATAGTGATGTTGAATATGAAGTCTGAAATTATGTATAAATAGTTAACATCTAGTCACTACTGAAGCATTGTGTTATGTTTATAACAAGAATGGATATTCATATGTACTATGTCATTCCAACATTAATATTTAACTATAAAATATCCTGGAAATTCCTGAAACCACAGATAATCTTTGTTATACAGATAAGTTTTCAACCACTGGTCATCTAGTCTGTCTTGTCTTGTCCTCCAAACAAAAAGAGTAATAATTAATTAATGGAGAACTCATAAAGAGATTTCTACCTGATCATTTGGAAACTATATGCATGAGGCAAGACACTTGTCAGCACTGACATTAGAGTGTCATGTTAACTTTTTAACTATATTGCAATGAATGTAATTAACAAAGAAATCTCTCTGCACACTAGAAATGTTTTAGAAAGTATTAAGGAATTGAAAAGTTCCTATTCATATTTAAAAAACTAATATGCATCTCTGCACTTTTCAATAAAACTACCAGCTCCCGCCCCAAAACACTGACTCATTAGATCTGTGCTGCCTTATCTGGTGTTTTCCTCAAGTTGTTCTCTTCATCTGTTGTCCCTAACCAGGCCATCCTCTCATTTAGTGCATTTCAAATAAAATTAACACGAGAACGCCAGACATCTGTGTAATTCCCAAAGTTGTCCTGAAAAGTTTTGAAAACAAATTATCTAAAACGACAGCTGCTTTTATTAATGAAAATAGAAAGTGCTATTTCTAAAAGACCCATCTGTAATTAGAATAGTTATTCTTCATCCTTCATGTTTTTGTGTACGGTCTCCCTGTTAGCATTCGGTGGGCTTATTAAGGCAAGCATCTGTGTCACTCCTGATGGATGCAAACAGAAGTCTGCATGGCAGTTTTATGCCTTTGGGCGTTGTTCTTTTTTGACACTGTACACTATCTTGAATAATCATAGCCTTTTCCTCCTACTGAGGTTTTGTAGAATATTTTCACCAGTCGGAACTTGAGTTTTCTTCCCTATTTCTGACAATGTTTTATGTAATATTCATCGGTTTTGTTCATTAGTGGCTGTGCTAAATGTTTGGCTACTACATCCTTTTCCAGCAATATGTGACTTGTCAAGTATGAGCAAAATGCCATGGAAAAGAAATTTATATTCAGTACTATTTATTTCTTTTAAACGGATCCTCGAATTTGGGGCCCTTACAGCTTTGTTTCTCTTCCCACTTTGCTCCCCTCATCACTGCTGTTATTTGCTACCAGGATTCTGCCTCTCCTGCTGCCTAACACTTTCTTGCCTGTGTATAATCCCCAGGCCTGGGTTTCTAAACTGACAATTCTTCATCCTGATAAGCCCACCCTTGTTAGAGGTATTAGTGAGAAGGGCAAAAAGCATTAGAAACCTTCCTGCATGGGTGTCTTCCACATAACTTATCACTGGCGCCTTTCTCCTGACATACAAGCTGACCGTAATGCTACATTTAAGGTTGAGTAGATGAACCAATAGGGGATGTTTTTGGAGTCAGGAGAGCCTTAGGCCATTCCTGGCATCTACCGACTGTGTTACCCTACTGTTCTGCTGCAGAACAAAGGCTGCAAATGTATTTTTAAATATATGAATGGAATCTTGATCAGCATTTTATCCGAATTATATAACTTCTGATTAAAAGTACACTTCCAAAACCATTACATGGGAACCGACTCTAATGCAAGTCATCTCTAAACGATCACGAATGTGTCCCAATCACTGATTCTAAGAAGATACATTTAAGAGACACAGAAATGCATTTGCCCAGAAATGCATGCCTTGTTGGGGGACACTGATTCCAGTTTGTGGCCATGGAAAACCACATTCAGTTTCGAATGTCAAAATGTGTCCTCCTTAGCTAAGTTTTTATCCTTTTTGGAAACTACTTGGCTGTTCACTAAGTCAGTGAGATAACGTGTGAAAGAAGTAAACTGTTTGAGGCTTACTTACATGCTCCATAAATACTGGTTTTCTTCCCCGCTCCCATCCCTAATGCCCAACAACCTTCAGACGTCACGCTGCCGTAGTTCTTGGCATTTTAGGGTCCGCTTCCTTGATAATGTGATAGTGACTATAACCATTCTCCCCCATAATATACAAGACACATACAATTTGGCATTTGTTCCTCCACTCCGTGGACCCTCTGCAAGGCCAGCACAGACCCCAGTTTCAGCACAAGCGCTAAAGAAGTGGCTCAGAGTTATGCCATAGTACCACTTCATTGGTGTTTCATGGCTCCCTAAAATCCTTGTTTCAGATTTTGGAAGGTTTGGAATCCTTAGATGAGAACCCCTCCCCCCAACCCAAAAAGACACCAATTTAATTTTATAATTTTACATAAAATAAATTTATAATTTTACATAGTATAGATAGTAAAAAAGAAATAGTGCAGCCAAAAAAAAAAAAAAAAATCTAATACTAATTCCTGATGAGTGAATGCCTTAAAATATAAGAAGTTTCTGATGTTCAACTATGGACGTTTACGTGGTGAATTTTCTAATATAAATACAGCAGGAGGCAAGTTGTTGTATGGGGTTTGTTTTGTTTTGTTTTTCTTTTTCCTGAAGCACTACTAATTTGGGATTCTACTGTGAGCAGCATAGTTCTGCTAAGAGCACCTATCCAGGTCAGGGTTTTTATATTCCCTTTATAGTGTCAATCTAAGTTTGAAATAAAAATTGATTTATTTTCCAATCTTTTCCAAATATTTCTGATAATTTCTATCACAAGTATAATGTATATTTTTACATTTGTTCTTAGAGGAAATTTATTCTAGATATCCTTGGAAGTATTCTATTGAAGTTTCTTTTACAAATTTAATGAACATTATGAATAAAATTATATACATAATAATATACCTTTTACAAAGATTTTAAACTAGAAATGTGCACAAACATAGATGCAGATAAATCACTGGCCTTGGTTAAAGATAAGTGCTGAATTATTGTTTTAATCACCAGCTTTTCATATCAGGGCTGTGCAAAGACTATATTTTCCTGGAATATTTGCAGTCAATCGCCCTTATCAAGTTTTCAGAGTCATTGTTTTCCAGACTAATAAGCTTCGCTTACCATTCAGTCAAACACTGGCCCTGGACTTCCTCCTGCCTGAATTAGATTCAGGGGTCTCTGGAAGGACCAACAGCTTTCGATTTTATTTTATGGTATGTCTTTCAGGTGTGACCCTGGATTTTCTGGCCCGGCTTGTGAGATGGCTTCCCAGACATTCCCAATGTTCATTTCTGAAAGCTTTGGCAGTTCGAGGCTCTCCTCTTACCATAACTTTTACTCTATCCGTGGTGCTGAAGTCAGCTTTGGTTGTGGTGTCTTGGCCAGTGGGAAGGCCCTGGTTTTCAACAAAGATGGGAGGCGTCAGCTAATTACATCTTTCCTTGACAGCTCACAGTCTAGGTGAGTTAAGGCAGAGTGAAATACATATTGAAACCGGATGCTAATGATTGAATTTCGATCTCTTTATTTTCCAATTTTTTTTTTTCCTTTTTTCGCTGGTATATACATCTTTCAATTTTTAACCGAGAGGGAGCTTACAGTTAGTTTAACAGGGTTAATTTACCCTAGTTTTTAATAAATTAAAGGCCTACTGATGATTTTAAGATACTAATGACTGACTAGGTTTTTAAACATATGAAATGTTAGCATCAAAACTGTGTTCTTAAGCCAAGGGCTAGTTAATTATTTATGTAGTTTTATTTATTGACAGCTTGCAGAAGCTGATTAGATTTACTCTACATCTTCCCTTCCCCCAGTGCCTAATAAATAATACAGTAAAGGAATGATTGGCATTTTAAGTGTACGTACACAAGTACATAGTATACAAGTATGTATAAACATACACTTATATTTGTATGGATATGTCTGCATATAAACATGCATTGACCTCATCTTCTACACATATTCATACATCTCACAGTGCAGTTACTTATATTACAGGGAGATGAGTGGAAACATGCAGCTTTTGAGTAGTTCATTTAAATTTGTTTGGAATTCTTTAAAAGCCAAAATGAGCATTATGTTTAAAAATGTTTATGCATACACTAATTACAGACAACTCATGTCTAGGTTTCTCCAGTTCACATTGAGGCTGGGGAGCAAGTCTGTTCTGAGCACATGCAGAGCCCCCGACCAGCCTGGTGAAGGAGTTTTATTGCATTATTCGTATGATAATGGGATAACTTGGAAACTCTTGGAGCACTATTCATATCTCAACTATCATGAGCCCAGGTATGTTGGAAAGCATTTGGAAAAATGGTTAGAGTGATATCTCCTCTCTGGGGAAATATCATTCAACTGGTGTTAAGATTCAAGATATTTTTCCACTGAGGGATGATGAGGACAAAGATTGATGTGTATTGTAATAAAAAAACTAGCAAGTCAAACTCTTCTATTTCATTTGTCCTACTGATTTCTGATAATTTGAAGAAATTTATTCTCATATTTTGAAATGTATATCTAAGGGAAATATTGTGATGTCCAGGAAATAGAAAAACACTTAACAGTATAATCCTTATTCAACTCTACTGCAGCCTATTGGATATGATTTTGATATAGTACTAAATTACAAATGCTGTTAACAAGTATTTGTTATCAATATATTATAATATTTTATAATTACATGAGACAGTAATTCATAAAATCCAATAACAGTATATACTTAAAATTTGCATGTAATATGATTAAGTAATGATTATAGGTAAGTTTTTCTAGCAGGTATCGAGTCCCTGGCAAAAATGGAGTGTGAGGATTTACTTAAAGTCATTTCTTCAGGCCACTTCTGTTTTTCTTTAGCTTATCCATTTCGTAATCTATATGCAATTATGAGATTTAAGTCTTACTTGAAGCAGAGCCATCCTTTGATGTCAGCAGAGTAGTAATTCCCATTAGTGGTATAATTTCAGAAATGTCCAAAGAGTCTTCTCCTCTCCTAGAACACTCTTGACCTTCCACTGAAATTCTCTTAAAAGTTGCAGAAGAGGAGAATGAAAAAATTAAAATACCTTTAGAAGAGGAAACACTGGGGCTGTATTCATAGTTAGGAAAGAACTAACACCATTCGCCTTTCTGGAAGTGTATTTTGATCATGAGGAAATATGAAAGACAGTGAGGGCTTTGGGCTCTGAGGTTTGCACTGGCACCAATGCAAAAAGACAGGGGCACTGATGATGGATTTTATATACTTAAAAATGTTGCCGACAGCAGTCTCTACATTTAGGTGTTCTTAAGTAAATAAGAACTTTTCTTTCATAGAAAATAAAGTAGCATGTAACAGAGATAATAGTTAACAACTGTTATGAACTACAGTTATTTACATTATAAATTTAAAAACATCAGATGTGTTGAGTGTTTTCCCTATAAAAGTAATCAGGATCAACTGAAAGCTCAAACTGAAAGCTCAACTTTCTCATTCAGTAGACACATATGAATATCAAAGAAATTTCACAGACTCTCCATAATAATATTAAAAGAAAATTAAATGAAAATCAAGGTGATAATAATAATGATGAAAGCATGAAGAAAATATCACTGTCCTAAATTAACTTGGCCTAAAATACAATTTTTTCTAACAAGGATTGACAGCTCCAAAATGCAATAATCAATCTTTATCATGAAATTTAATTAATCTTTGTTGATATGAAAAATAATTACACATTTAATGTGCTATTGCAAAGGTGCATTTAATCTTGCCTGCCATTTGACAGCAACATTTTTCTTCTAAGCAGAATCAACATCGCTTTTCAGCACTAGGTATGTGCATAGCTTGAAAGATTAAGATCGGGTGGAGATTTTTTTAAAAAGAGAACATGGTGGAGGTGTCAAGAACACTTTTATTTTCCACACATGTACCTCTGTCCATGAGACTCTTCCTCCGTCTCCCTCTTTCTTACAAATATTAATAAAAGATGACATGGCAGAAGTAGAATTTGATATATTCTAGATGCTAAATTATATTTTATATGATAAATAATACAAACCATGTAAGTTCTTCATAGAAGAGTTAAATATATCTTGATGCCTTTAGCCATTTGCTGTATTTTCTTCAGTATAAATTGCTGCCTGTAATTGCTGTCAATTCCATATTGTCCCTTTCGGCCTCGGCTGTTCGAAAATGAAGTATGATCCATGAATTAGATATGCTAGTTAGCTAACCACTATTACTCCTCGCCAATTTCTAACAATTTGTTTGCCTATGAGTCACTCAGTAAGTAAAAGAACTCTATCTGCTTGCTGTTCGTAAAATGTAAAGCCTGTACATTTATCTAAGTTAATCTTGTAATTCAAACTGACTAGAACGTCAAGTACTAACTGGTATTTTTATTTTTTTTATTTTTTTTTCTAACTGGTATTTTTAATGTAAAACTTTATATCGCTGCCGAAACTAAAATTATTCTAGATTTTTCTTAATTATAGGGCTTGTTTGGGGTGCCTGGGTGGCTCAGTGGGTTAAAGCCTCTGCATTCGGCTCAGGTCATGATGTCAGGTTCTGGGATCAAGCCCCACATTGGGCTCTCTGCTCAGCAGGGAGCCTGTTTCCCCCTCTCTCTCTGCCTGCCTCTCTGCCTACTTGCGATCTCTCTCTCTGTGTCAAATAAAATAAATAAAATATTAAAAAAAAAAGTATGTTTTCTCACATTGCAAAAATATAATTAATAGTCATGAAAATCATGTTATTCTATCCCACATTTCCATATACGAGTTATTTAAAGAGAAAATAGGTATTTTTAATAACTCTGAGTATATAAAAACTACATTTCCAAGATGTGATTTGACATTTTTTATGCAATAACTAAGAGTAAATATAATACAAATATGAAAATCGATCTAATTTCTAATTAAATCCCGCCTTAGACATGGAAGTTTTTAAATAATTCGTTTCTAAGTTATCCAACTAGTCACCTGTCTTAGGGAGCTTTCGTTTGCTCACTGAGAAAAAGACTCGGTCCCTTTAGTGTGTGTTTACTGCGAACACCTCTCCTGGCGCTTAATTGTACATTGATGGAGACAAATGTTCCATTTGCCATTTGCTTCATATCTCACCTAGTGTATGGATGTGAGCAGCATGGTCCTGTGATTTATGGAGCTCTCAAGCAGATGTCGTTGCGGTGGCAATTAATGTATGGTTCCTGCTGCTGTGTACAGTAATTGCTCCTGGAAATTAGATATTATTCTTAATTTTCTTCCCCATTTGTCACGTACACGTTTGTTGTCATAGCCACCATGACACAGCAAGTCCCCTTATACAGTGGGCTAGACTCACGGGAGTTATGAAGTGCCACAGTTCCAACCAGCCTCAAACTGTAATATATGGAACGAGATGCCCATGATTTTTTTTCAGACGAAGACGAATCCTGCCACTTTGACAACTGGGTTTTATTGAGTTAGCTTTTCTGAAAGCAGATGAGTGAAAGCAGTCACATTTTTGGATGTGTTTAGAGGACTTTGTTTGAGTCAGACAAGAAATTGGGAATCTCAGAAGAATGTTTATAATAGTGGGAGAACTAATTTTTTTTAAATGCTGTGCCTCAGGGAAAAAAATATTTTGCTATGAATGTTTGTGTTTTAAGATATCAAAGTAATTGGAACTTTTATTTTTTTTTCTTCAGAATAATCTCTGTAGAGTTACCAGATGATGCAAGACAGTTCGGAATTCAGTTCAGATGGTGGCAACCATATCATTCTTCCCAGGGAGAAGACGTATGGGCCATTGATGAGATTATCATGACATCTGTCCTTTTCAACAGCATTAGCCTTGACTTTACCAATCTTGTGGAGGTTACTCAGTCTCTGGGATTCTACCTTGGAAATGTTCAGCCATACTGTAGCCATGACTGGACACTTTGGTAAGAATTTCATCTCTATTGTTAAAATTTACATTGAGGATTGGAACACAAGAATGATCTTCTAATCCACCCAGCACTTAGTCATTTGCTGACAAACATTTACTGAATATGAACCATTTCAAAAGTCATTATTATGTCTACGAGTAAGATATCTTGGGAAGGAAGACTGAAAGCAAAATACTGATAGATTTAAATAAATATAAAGTTTCACCACAGTTATTAATCTCAAATTTTTATTTCCCACTGTTACATATAAAAACCCTATTCCAAAAGTGTTCATAACTAAAGTGACTCACACATTGTCCCTTCGTGGAGGCCCACCATGATCATGGTGAAATGTGAAATCACTCTAATGACTATTTTAATAAAATTTGTCATAACTAGTTCTGTTTTCATGCTATCTCATGTAAAGTCCAGGAAGTTTTTTCATCCCTGATTTATTGACTAGGATCTCCTTTTCAATCCATCTTATCGGGCAATATTGGACCACTAACCCATACAGTTAATGTTGTTGGGGTTTCAAGATTATGGAATATCCTAGTCAAGATACCATTCTATTTTAGATTTATCATCACATGCAAGCTTAATTATACATTAAACAGTAAATGAATAATTTAAGACCATGACCAGGACTTTAAGAACATCAGTAGAATGATGTTCAGTGATTAACTGTCATCAGGAGGTGGCTACGTTGGGTAGGGAGGAGGAGGAGGCTATGTCCAGGGAATTCAGATGGTGGATATGATACATTCCGCTGATTAGAACATAGAAGAAAAAGGAAATTCGAGCCACATGAAGATCTGAAAGAAGAACGTTCCAACCACAGGAAAATTTGCGGTACAAAACTCCAGAACTGAGACTGACCATGCATATTCTAGCATCAGGAAGCCCAGGGAGGGAGGGAGCAAGCGAATGTCAGGAATAGAAGCCAAGAGTTGTATAGATGCCAGACCATCTAGGCCTTCTAGGCCCAGTGACTCTAGATTAAAACTCAGGTCCGCATCATTCCAAAACCCACAGCCTTCACCAGTGTACATACTGTCCCTCGCTGGGTTCCTCTAGGGCTTTAAACATGATGGAGGAATAATTTTCTAAGCGAGTTTTACTTTCTATGGAGTCATGGTCAGACCAATTTAATTTCTCCCAACGAATCTCACCGAAAGCTATTCACTGCAGTTGTCTCCAGAGAACATATCATAAATGATCCATCAGTGACCTTATCATAATTAGGGGTAAATTTTACACACCATTGCACAGAAAATTACCTTTGATGGGAATAGTGCGTGGGCACCACATCGCACACACAGCAGGCTAACATTCTAGCGTCAAAATGACAGCTAATGGAATGGAAGTACGGCTGGTCACTTTTGCTGCAAGCACTGTTGAACTAGATAGAATGAAATTTCTGTATGGGAGAATCCGAAAGGTTATATTGTATTTTTTATTTGATAGCCTCAGATGCTTGTTTTTATGGACATTCTTTCTTAGTCCTCCAGCCTTCAAAGAAGACAAAGAGGTGAGGCAAAGTAAGATGTAAAGATGTAAACCAAAATGAGATGCTTCTGAAAATTTAAATTGACCTGTATTAACAGTAATTCAAATCAGTCATATACCATAAACCATATCCCCCAAGATTTGTGTAGTAGATTTTTTTCACCAGCACTTTTAATGCAACAAAGAGTCATATCATGAATGCAAGTCCTGTATCATGTTTATTTTCATAAATAGTTAGCATCTGCTCACATAAACTCCAAAGTTGCTGAGCATTTTAATTTAACACTTGGGTTGAATGCATGATAACAGCAGTTTAATTTCTGTGCTTTGATCAAATCCCTAAGAACAATATCCTTTCACACGAGTCTGATGAATATTCTTAACCCACCACTGCTTTAATTGGTGGAGATACATTTACTTTGTGCAAATACAATCACAGTAATTATAGAAAACCATAAGAAAATATAAATAATTGTACAATCCCCATGGGCACCTTAAGCAGCCCCGTGGGAGTTTTATTAACAACCACGTGTGAGCAATCAGATTTGACTTTCTGATCTCCTCAGAAATGGAAAGGAGTTGTCTTGGTTATGAAACAACAGAGTATACTCTGGCGGCGATAATGAGACTAGAGAAATACATTAACCACTTTAATAAGAACATGAAAAATTCTCACTGCTCATTAAAATGAAACAACATGGAAGATCTCAAACTGTTCCCATTTTCTTAGCCAGTGAGTCAGAATAAACCCCCTTTTAATGACACTGTCTTCTCTCTGCTGCTGTTAAGGAATATACTGTTCAAGTTCAACAACTCACTTTGGCACTGTTTTTCAGAAATACTTGTTACAATACTGAAATTCAAGTGGTGGTATTACCAACTATTTATCCTAACCTCCTAGTCCAAGATGAGTTATTTTTTTTTTGTAAAACCTTTGAAGCATATTATCTTATTAAGTAAACATTCTTTGAACAGGTTCAGGTATGTACCCTCTGCCCTTCAATGACCTTGTTCCTCTCAGGGGAAATTTTGAAATGTATACATGTTCTCTACAAATGGCTGGTGTTAAATTAATTATTGTTGGCTTTTCCCAGCTGTGAGTTCATTTGGTTCTCATTTTCTAACTCATGACTTTCCATGTGCATGGATTGTTGCTGCTGAGTGTTCTCCAGGGAGACCTTGGACAATTGCTTTTTCATTAGAAGAATTAGAGTCAATATGCTATAAATCACTTTATAGTGTGTCATCATAGAGCACTTTTTTCCACAGAGAAATGAATTGCTGTTAATTATTTGTAGTACTTTCCTTTCTTCCATGCACAGTATCTGATATCAGAACCTCTATCTGCTTTATGTTCTAAAAATAGCCTTTAAAACTTCCTTCATATATTTTAAGATCACTAAGGGAATAATTTTAATCGAGGTTTACTAAAGATTATCTGACTAATACTAATAGTGATAATACCAAGGGACATTGACATTCCTCTCATCTAATAGACAGGTGATAAGGACATTGCTGTCGTATATATCAGATTTTGGTTTCAAAATGTATATAACTGTGAGGGATGGTTGTTATAACATGTTATAACATTATAACATGTTATAACATAACATAAATGTTATAACATAAATGTTATAATGTTATAACATTTATATGTTATTTATATATATATTTATAACATATAAATGTTATAACATGTTATAACATTTGTCTCTTATCTAATAGACTAGTGATAGTGATAGTGATCTTATCTAATAGACAGGTGATAAGGACATTGCTGTCGTATATATCAGATTTTGGTTTCAAAATGCATATAACTGTGAGGGATGGTTGTTGTAACATGTTAGAATTGGCATTTGGTTTTAGTAGCAGAGATAAGGAGTTTTCCAGACAAGCAAAAGCGGAAGGAGTTCAGGGCACCTGCCTGGTTCAGTCAGTAGAGCATGGGACTCTTTTTTTTTTTTTTCTTCCTTTTTTTTTTTAAGATTTTATTTATTTATTTGACAGAGAGCGAGAGATCACAAGTAGGCAGAGAGGCAGGGCAGAGAGAGAGGAGGAAGCAGGCTCCCTGCTGAGCAGGGAGCCCGATGCGGGGCTTGATCCCAGGACCCTGAGATCATGACCTGAGCCGAAGGCAGAGGCTTTAACCCACTGAGCCACCCAGGCACCCTAGAGCATGGGACTCTTGATCTCATGGTCGTGAGTTCAAGTCCCATGTTAGGTATGGAGCCTACGTTAAAAAAAAAAAAAAGAAAAGAAAAAGCTGAAGGAGTTCAGCACTGCTAGGCAGGCCTTACAAGAAATGTTAAAGGAAGCTTTGAAAGCTGAAACAATAGGGAACTAACTAGTGACAGAAAAACATTTGAAAGTATAAACTTCACTGGCAAAGGTAGGTATATGGTTAAATTCAGAATACTCCAATGTTGTAATGATGGTAGCTAAATCACTTATAAACTTAGTGTGAAGATTAAAAGACAAAAGTAGTAAAAATAAATATAATTACAATAATTTGTTAAGGATACATGAGATAAAAAGATGTAAATTATAACATCAAAAATACAAAATGTGGGTAAAGGGAGTAAAAATGTGGAGCTTTATAGTATACATTCAAACTTAAGTTATCAGCTTCAAATAGACTGTTATAAATATAAGATGTTTTATATAAGCCTACAGTGCCAACAGAGCAAAAATCTATAGTAAATACACAAAAGACACAGAGAAAGGAATCTAAGCATACCACTACAGAAAATTACCAAATTACAAAGGAAAAGACCAAGAGAACAAACAAATGAATTAAAAACAGCCAAAAAAAACAATTAAAGAATGGCAGTAGTTAGTCCATACCTATCAATAGTCACCTTAAATGTAAATGGATTAAATGCTCCAATCAAATGGCATTGAGTGGCTGAATAATAAAAAAAATAAGACCCAACTATATGCTGCCTACAAGAGACTCACCTTAGCTTTAAGACCACATACAGACTGAAAGTGAAAGGATGGAAAAGGTATTCCGTACAGATGGAAACCAAAAGAAAGCAGCATTAACTAAGCTTATATCAGATGAAATACACTTTAGGGAAAAAACCCTAATAAGAGACAAAGAAGGTCACTATGTAATGAAAAAGGGGTCAATCCAACAAATTGATATAACACTGGTAAATATATATGTGCCCAAAATAGGAGGACCTAAATATACGAAGCAAATATTAACAGACCTGAGAGAAGAAATAGACAACAAGGGGTGCCTGGGTGGCTCAGTGGGTTAAAGCCTCTGCCTTTGGCTCAGGTCATGATCTCAGGGTCCTGGGATCGAGCCCCGCATCGGGCTCTCTGTTCAGCAGGGAGCATGCTTCCCCCTCTCTCTCTGCCTGCCTCTCTGCCTACTTGTGATCTCTCTCTGTTAAATAAATAAATAAAATCTTAAAAAAAAAAAAGAAATAGACAACAATGCAATAATAATAGAGGACTTCATTAACCCACTTAAAATAATGGATAGAGCATCCTGAGAGAATATCAATAAGAAAACAATGAACTTAAAAGTTACATTAGGTTAGATGGATTTAACAGATATTTATAGGACATTCCATCCCATGCAAAAAATACATATTCTTATCAAGCACACACAAAATATCCTTCAGGATAGATCATATGCTAGGACACAAAACAGGTCTTACCATTTTTAAGAAGACTGAAATCATATCAAGCAACTTTTTCTACCACAGTGGTATGACATTAGAAATCAATTACAAGAAGAAAATTAGAAAATTCATAAATGTGGAGATTAAATAATCAATGGGTCAAGAAAATCAAAGGAAAAATCAAAAAATATCTTGAGACAAATGAAAATGGAATTAGAGCATACCAAAATGTATGGGATGCAGCAAAAAGAAGTTTCATAACAATAAATGCCTACATTAAGAAACAAGAAAGATCTCAAGTAAACAACCTAACTTACACTTCAAAGAAGTAGATAAAAAAGAAAAACTAAGCCCAAAGTTAACAGAATGAAGGAAATGAAAAACATCAGAGCAGAAGTAAATGAAATAGAGATTTAAAAGTAGAGAAGTCAATCAATGAATATAAGAGTGAGGTTTTTTTAGATTTTATTTATTTATTAGAGAACATGAGTTGGGGGAGGGGGCAGAGGGACAAGCAGACTCCCCACTGAGCAGGGAGCCCAATGGGGGTTCAATCCCAGGGTCCTGGGATCATGACCTGAGCCGAAGACAGACATTTAACTCTGACTGAGCCAGATGCTTAACTGACGGAGCCACCTAGGCACCCTGTAAGAGTGGATTGTTGGAATAAAAAAATAGACAAATCTTTAGCTAGACTCAAAAAAAAAAAAAAGGACTCAAATGAAATCGGAAATGAAAGAGGAGAAATTATACCTGATACCACAGAAATACAAAGGATTGTAAGAGAACTGTGAACAATTATACACGGACAAATTAGACAACCCAGAAGAAATGGATAAATTCCTGGAAACATACACCCTACCAAAACTAAATCCTCAACACAATATTAGCAAACTGAATTCAACAATACATTAAAAGGATCGTACGTCATGATTATGTGGGATTTATTCCAGGGATGCAAGGTTGGTCCCACATGTGTAAATCAATCAGTGTGATATACCACAAACAAAATTAAGGATAAAATCATATGATCATCTCAATAGATACAGAAAAAGCATTTGGCAAAATTCAACAGGCATTCATGATAAAAACTCAACAAATTGGGTATATATGGAATATACTGCAACATAATAAAGGTCATATGTGAAAAGCCCACAGCTAATATCATACTTAATGGTAAGAAGCTAAAATTTTTCCTCTAATATCAGTAACCAAACAAGGATGCCTCCCCGACTTTCACTGACCATAGAACTAGAAGTCCTTGTGGGAGCAATTATGCAAGAAAAAGAAAGAAAAGTCTCTAAATCAGAAAGGAATAAGTAAAATTGTCTCTATTTGCAGGTAACATGATAAATATAGAAAACTTTAAAGACCACCAATAAACTGTAAGAACTGGTAAACAAATTCAGTAACGATGCAGGATACGAAATCAATATAGAAAAAAAATCAAATGTTTATATACTATAAAAATGAACTATCAGAAAAAGAAGTTAAGAAAACAATCCCCAAATAAAATTAAGTTTTAAAAAAACAATCCCATTGACAATTACATCAAAAGAACAAATTTAACCTAGGAACAAATTTAACCAAGGAGGTGAAAGACCTATACATTAAAATCAATAAGACAATGATGAAAAAAATTGTAGAAGACACAAACAAAGGGGTCCCTGGGTGGCTCAGTCGATTAAGGGTCTAACTTCAGCCCAGATCTCAAGGGTCCTGGGGTTAAACCCCACACGGGGCTCCCTGCTCACTGGGGAGCCTGTTTCCCACCCCCTCCCCCTTCTTGTGCTGTCTCTATCTCTCTCTGTCTCTCGAATAAATAAAACCTTAAAAAAAAGAGACACGAACAAATACAAAGATACTCTATGTTCATGGATTGGAAGAATTAATGTTTAAATGCCCATTTAGTTGCTACTCAAACCAATCTACAGATTTAATGCAATCCCAAAATTGAAATTCCAAAGGCATTTGGAATTTCACAGAAATAGAACAAACAATCCTAAAATTTTTATGGAACCACAAAAGACCCCAAAAGCAATCTGAGCAATATAGCCGAAGCACTCATGAGAAGGAAGAACAAAGCTGGAAGCATTACACTTCCTGGTTTCAAACTACCTCACAAAGGTATAGAAATCAAAACAACATGGTATTAGCATGAAAACAGACACATCTACATAGAACAGAAGAGAGAGCTTAGAAATAAACCCACACAGATATGGTCAATTCATTTTTAACAAAAGAGCCAATAATGTGCAATGAGGAAAGGACAATTTCTTCAGTAAATGGTATTTGGAAAATTAGACAGCACATGCAAAAGAATGAAACTGGACCACTATCTTATGCCATACAGAAAGGTTTATTCAAAATATGAATCAAAAACTTGAACATAAGACCTGAAACCATAAAACTCCTAGAAGAAAACATAGATGGTAAGCATCTTGACATAGATCTTGGCAGTGATTTTTTGGGGGATATAATACCAATCGAAGGCAACAGAAGCAAAAATCAACAGGTCGGACCACATTAAACTAAAAGGTTTTTTCACAGCAAAGAAAACCATTAAGAAAATGAAAAGACAATCTATGAAATGCAGGAAAATAATTGCAAATCATATATCCAGTAGGGAGTTAATATCCAAAATGAAGGCGCTCCTGGGTGGCTCAGTGAATTAAACCTCTGCCTTCGGCTCAGGTCATGATCTCAGGGTCCTGGGATCAACCCCACATCGGACTCTCTGCTCAGCGGGGAGCCTGCTTCCCCCTCTCTCTCTGCCTGCCTCTCTGCCTACTTGTGATCTCTCTCTCTCTGTCAAATAAATAAATAAAATCTTTAAAAAACATATATCCAAAATGAATAAAGAACACGTACCACTCAATGGCAAAAACAAACAATCTGATTAAAAGTAGGCAGAAGATGTAAGTAGATACTTTTCCAAGGAATACATGCAAATGGTCAACAGGCATGAAAAGGTGCACAACATTACTACTCATCAGAGAAATGCAAATGAAAACTACAATGAGATATTACCTCACACCTGCTAGACTGGCTGTTATCAAAAAGACAAAATATAAGTATTGGTGAGGATGTGGAGAAAAGGAAACCCTCGTGCACTGTTGGTAGGAATGTAAATTGCCACAGCCACTATGAAAAACAGTATGGAGGTTCTTCAAAAAATTAAAAATAGAACTACCCTATGAACCAGTAATTCCACTCCTGAGAATATATATGAAGGAAATGAAGTCATTATCTTGAAAAGATGTATGTATTCTCATGTTCATGGCAGCATTATTTACAGTAACCAAGACTGGTTACTTCCAGTAACCAAGACTGTAAGTAAGTACAGTAACCAAGACTGGAAACAACTTAAGTGCCCATCCATGGATGAATGGATAAAGAAAATGTGATATATATGTACAGTAGAATGTTTTCAACCATAAAAAAGAAGGCAGTCCTACCATTCACAGTACCTTGGATTGACCTTGAAAAAAAACAAACTCATAGATACAGAGAACAGATTGGTAGTTGCTAGAGGTGGGGGGGTAGGGAGTGGGTGAAATAGGTGAAGGTGGTCAAAAGGCACAAACTTTTAGTTATAAGATAAATAAGTTATGGGGGTATAATGTACAGCATGAAGACCATAGTTAGACTGCACAGGCATACCTCAGATATTGGAAGTTGAGTCCAGACCACCCAATACAGCAAATATCAGAAAAAGCAAGTCACATGAATATTTTGGTTTCCAAGTGCGTATAAAAGTTATATTTACACTATGCTATAGTATACTAAGTGTACAATAGCATTATGTCTAAAAAACAATGTACTTACCATAATTAAAAATATTTTATTGTTAAAAAATATTTCTTGCTAAAAAATGCTGTCATCTGAGCTTTCACTGAATCATTATCATTGATCACAGGTCACTACAACAAATATATTAATAATATAAAGTTTGAAATATTGCGAGAGTTACCAACACGTGACACAGAGACACCAAATGAGCAAATGCCAATAGAACTTCTCTCGACACAGGGTTGCCACAAACCTTCAGTTTGTAAAAAAAAAAAAAAAAAAAAACTCCACATATCTGTGAAGTGCAATAAAGCAAAGCACAATAAAACGAGGTATGCTTATATTGTGTGTTTGAAAGTTGCTAAGAGAGTAGATCTTAAAAGTTCTCATCACAAGAAAAAATATTTGTAGCTATGTGAAGTGACTGGATATTGACTAAACTTTGTGATCATTTCACTATGTATACATATATCAAATCATTATGTTGTGTACCTAAAACTAATACAATAGTATAAGTCAATTATATCTCAATGAAACTGGCAAAAATTAAAATTAAAAAAAGATGGAAAAAAGAAAAGCTATAGTTTTTGTCTTTAGTGGTGCTTGAGGAAAAGCAGATTTAATTAAAAGATTTAGAGATCAATGAGAGGTAGAAACGTTGAAAGGCTTCCTAGGTACTTTGATGTGCGTTAAAATAGAAGATACTCATTCCTTGTTATGTGTAATTTTTTTTTTTTAATTAAAGCACTCTCTTTTCTTTGTACAAGTAAATCAGTAGCACTTGTCATGTTAGGGTTCGTTTGTAGAAAGAGAAACGTCCTAAGGTTTGTCATCAAAGCGCAGAGAAGATAAAAAGAGCAACCTGCAAAAGTGAAATGAGCTGTGAATGACAACAGGCGCGGGAAAATGGGGTATCGTGATGTGGTATTTAGTGTTGTGATGGGAAGATTTGGGAAGCCTAGTTTTTCACACCAGCTGCAGGTGGCTCGGTCAGCCCTGGGGATATAGGAAAATAGAGGTATAAAAAGGGGAGAACAACTACAGGGTGGGCGTCCCATGCAATGAAATCTTCACACTGAAAAAGCCTAATTTTTTTTTTATGTGTCGAAGAGTTTATTAGCGTTCAGTTTAAAAAGATTTCCACCTGTGGTATGCCAAGACATAGGAGTTACCCTTTAGGGATGTGTCCTTGGTTTAGAAGTTGTGGGGCCTTGGTATTTTTGTTGTTGTTTTGTTGCTAAGCTGTTTAAGAATTCATGATCTTGGGGCACCTGGGTGGCTCAGTGGGTTAAGCATCTGCCTTCAGCTCAGGTCATGATCCCAGGATCCTGGGATCGAGCCCCGCATTGGGCTCTCAGCACAGTGGGGAGTCTGCTTCTCCCTTTGCCCCTTCCCCTACTCTTGCACACGTGCACACACGTGCTCTTTCTGTGTCAAATAAATAAATAAAATCTTTAAAAAGAAAAGAATTCATGATCTTGGTCTAGGGCTGGTCATAGTGTGTCACTTCCTTGTCCCTCACAAAAATGGTTCTCGGTAGGGTTAAGAGCAGTCTGGGCAAGCCCAGAGCACTGGGCAACTTCAGTGCATAAACCCTAACTTCTCCTGAAGTTGCAAAGCCTCAGTTTTAGCAATGCCACCAGCTGCTTCTATTAGAAGACACAGCCAAGTACTTTTCTTTAGGATTTTTCTTTCACTGAACATCAACCCATATCTTATGTAGAAATTTTGTCAGTTTAAATGGTTTATTAGTAAGCCTACAGTATTCTTGGGAGTATTTTTTGCAGAGACTCTTAAAAAGGAACAGTAAATCAACTTAAATTGTGCTGCTCAAGGAAGGCAGTTGGGGTGAGGTGGCTCCCAAGGGCCACTTCAACCGCCATTTTGAGTGATGGTTCTAGGAAGCTTAGCGGATAGATAAGGTAAATATATTGAGTGACAAACTGAAAAGTCACTTACTGTTGTTTTCAACAACTATTTAGAGAGTACTTTCAGTACCCAGGCGTACCAGTGCCTCTCTAAAACTGGTAATATAATTGAGTATTCCTCCAAATAGGTTTACAAATGACTTTCTAAAAGAGAGTATTTGTGAGGCTTTTTCAACATGAGGATTTCATTACGTGAAATTTTTCATTCATTGGTAGACTAATTTACACATCTGACTGTTTATCGATTACACTATTGGCATTATTTGTACTGGAGGTGTCGCGATTGGTATTGGAGATGAAGACAGAAAAGTCTGTTGTTTGCAGAGCTTCTAAAGGGGAATTACACCAGCAGCCATGTAAACAAATTCATAATATTTCAGAAAGTGGCTTAGCACTATGAGGATAAATGAAAGGAGTTTTAGGTAACATAAGTGGAGAGTAAGATAATCGGGAAAGCATTAGAACAGAGACCAGATTAATGAGAGACAATGATATGTAAAAGTGTGCAAGGAAAGCATAACAGATAGAGAGACTAGCAAGAGCAAAGGCCCTGAGGCAGGCAAGAAACTAGATTATATTAGGACCTTGTATTTATTTATTTATTTTTAGGGAAGCGGGGGAGGTGCAGAGGGAGAAGGAAAGAGAACCTTAAGCAGGCTCCACACTCAGCGTAGAGCTCGACGCGGAGCTCGATCTTACACCCCTGAGATCATGCCCTGAGCCAAAATCAAGAGTCAGATGCTTACCGACTGAGCCATGCAGGTGCTCCTAGCAGCTTATGGAGCAACATAAAAATTTTAGAATTTATTCTAAGTTTTATGGGAATCCAGTAAATAGTTTTTAGCAGAGGAGTGATGTGATCATACTTATATTTTTAAAATGATTGTGGCTGCTTTTTGATAGATGATAGAGGCTAATAGGAGAAGCAGTAGAAGGAGCTCAGCTCGGAGGCTAATGGTGTCATTTGATGTGCTTATAATGGTGTTAGGAACAGAATGATGCAGTGGAGAAATGGACCACTTAAAGATATATATTAGAGGACAAAGCCATAGGACCGGCCAAAGAAATGGATAAAATGGCTGTGTTCCAACACTCATGTCCTATTGTTGTCCAGGAGATTGACTTCTAAGTCATTTATTTCTCCAAAGTTAGATTTCCCTAAAAATCTCCATTTGGACTAAGTAGCCAAGTGAGTCTTTGGAAGTAAGACAACACACCACTACACAAATTAATAAAAGAATTCTACATTTGATGATTTAGATTCATGGTATGTGTGGCTTGTTGAAACAGAAATTCAGTAGGCTGAGACAATTACTTTCTACGGACAGTGGTTCACGAGATATCCAGGTTAGATAGAGTGACCTGCCCCAGTGGGCCTCTCCTGCCTTCCTGCCTTTCACTCAATCCTCCCCAACCATGTTGAGGAGGATTTTCTACTCTCTACTCCAACTAGTCAAACTTTTTCCTCTTCTAGCACCTTTGCATCAGCTCTGCCTGGGAAGTTCTTTCATTAGTCATTTTGGGCACATGCCAGGGCCTGCAAGCTTTCCAGGGGCCTGGAAAAAGTCCAGGGTCTGGGGAAATGAATATTGTCTCAAAAATATAAGAAAATTGCAAAAATAGAATAAATTTAAATTATCTACAAAACATAATATATGTTAACTCCATTCATTGCTAAATTTGAATATTCATAAAATTTCATGATACTGGCAGTAATTTTTTGACTAGATTCCTGAGTATACTGAAAAATTACAACTAAATGTAAATTACATGCATTTCTACTAGCCAAATAAAATTTAAAGGCAAAATTATAAGATCTATTTGAAGGTTTTTGCAGTGAAAAAAATATATTTAACGGACATGGGCGTATATGTTTGCCATGATGTGTAGTGGAGTTTCCAACGTTAACATTATCAAGGTCCTTTAAAAGTCTTAACATGGCCCAGCTTGCCTTCTCATAGTTGAAAGGGTAAAAAAAAAGAGAGAATTTCAACGATTCCTTATGTATTTTTCTTTCTTGCCACGCCCTTGATTGCCAGTTCAGCAAAATAAATAAGGAGCGGTCTAGCCATTTAGAAATACACAAGAACTTAAATAAGTTTTGTTTTGTTTTTTGTTTGTTGTTTTTTTTTAATTTGAGTATAGTTGACACACAGTGTTTCAGGTGTACAACATAGTGATTCAGCTTCTCTGTACATTATGGTATTCTCGCCACAAGTATAGCTACCATCTGTCACCATACAATTCTACTACAGTATCATTGACTATATTCACTAGGGTGTGCCTTTAATTCCTATGACTTGTTCATTCCATAGCTGGAAGGCTGTATTACCCATTGCCCTAACTCAGTACCACCTTTTTTGAGGGCAACTTGGCAGTAAATGCTCATTTTAAAAATTTGCTTTGACCAAGTAATTCTGCCTCTGGGAATTTATCCTAAGGAAATAATTGGAACAGTACACGAAAATATATAAGGATGCATATTATAGAAGCATTGTTTAAAACAGTGAAAAAGGGAGCTATCTCCCGAGTTCCATAATTGGAAATAGGCTTTATTCCCAGTGTTTTTTCAATATGGAGAGATGGCAATGAAATAGTTGTAAAAAGAAAAAGAAAAAAGAGGGGTGCCTGGGTGGCTCAGTCGGTTAAGCAGCCGACTCTTGATTTCGGCTCAGGTCCTGACCTCCGGTGGATCAAGCCCCGCCTCCACTCCCCACTGAATGTGGAGCCTGCCTAAGATTCTCTCTCCCTCTCCCCCTGCCCCTCGCCTACCCCCACTCATATGCACGTACTCTCCCTTTCTCAAAAAAATGTACAGCTTTATTATGATTTTATAATAATTTTTTTAAAAGAAAGGAAAGTGTTTATGTGTGCATAAATATAAGGAAGTCAGGAAGTATGTATACCAAAATGTTAGCAGTGATCATCTTTAGGAAGTAGAACAGCAAATTTTTACTTTAAAAAAAAAAAACTTTTATATTGTCAATTGTTTTTTCCAATAAATGTGAAATTTATATAATCCACTAAAATAGTATAGTTATCTCTGCTTTGAGATATATTATAGAAATAACAAATGAGTAAAATGCCACTCTAATTCCACAATATCAACAAGACAGTCAATTCCAGCAAATATTTCTTTGATGATTGCAAAAACAAAACAAAAAGGATATTAGAGATGCTTAGATTCATTTACATGTCCTTTTGCAGATGAATATAACTTCTGAATGGTATCAAACCAAAACCAGCTTTGTGTTGCTCCTCCGTTGTGAAAATAAGCTTTGTGGAGCTATTCTTTTCTGTAAGGTCTTTGAAAATAGAGGAATATTGCTTAGGTTTCTAAGAAATATAAATACTGGAGTATTATCATGTCTCGTGGCGAACTGGTAGTGAGACTTCAGGCACATTGTCTAACTGACTAAACTATGTTTTTTTTAGAGAGAGTGAGCGCATACACATTCGTGAGCCGGGGAAGGGCAAGGGAGAGGGAGAGAGAGAATCCCAAGCAGGCTCTAGGGTCAGACACAGGGCTGGATCTCAGGACCCTGAAATCAAGTCAGGTGCTTAACCGACCAAACCACCCAGGCACCCCATTACCAAACATTTCTTAAAAAGAGATGGGATCGGGACGCCTGGGTGGCTCAGTCGGTTAAGCAGCTGCCTTCGGCTCAGGTCATGATCCCAGGGTCCTGGGATCGAGTCCCGCATCGGGCTCCTTGCTCGGCCCGGGAGCCTGCTTCTCCCTCTGCCTCTGCCTGCCTCTCTGCCTGTTTGTGCTCTCTCTCTCTCTCTCTCTCTGACAAATAAATAAATAAATAAAATCTTTAAAAAAAAAAAAAAGAGAGATGGGATCAACTGTTGAAAATGGCTCAGTCCCTGGGTGAATTTGCCTTGAAGGAACTTTGTGGTCCCAGTATTCTCCCACTTACCTGTGTATGCCCTTCGTATAAAAGACCCTTTTTTATGGAGATGAGAGAGGGCCGCTGGGGAAATACAGGAAGAGTGATTTCTTTAAGTGAGGATAACCTCAAAACCTTGTCAGTGTTCATTATAGCATGTAAGTAACTATGGTTTTGTAAAACTTGCCTTCTTCCCAAATTGAGAAGCCCCACTCATATGCTCATTTTATTCAACATTCTTGAAGTGCCTTTAATAGGCATGACGGCGTGGAAAGGACATCCAAGTAAAAATCAGAAGGCCTGGTTTCTAGCATTTTAGTGACTGTGTGATCCTGGGGCCAACAACTCAGCTTCTGGATGTTTTATCTCCATAACCCAGTGTCGAGGATCCCTGATGGCCTCCCAAATGACCTTGATTCAAAGGTCAGGTAAGATAATCTAGCTGTTGGAAAACCATAATGTCCTTCCACAACACCAGGTGCTCCCGTGAGGGACTCAAGTTCTGAGTGCTTTAGGGGATGCAGGGATGAAATAAGATATGATCTCTCCCTGCAGAGAGGCTTCCAGCGTAGTCGGGAAAACAGGTCCTTGGCAATAGGGAGGAGGAGGCAAGGGAGCTGTGCTAGGGACTAAGTATAGAACCATGGAGACCTGAGTTACATTATGGTGTCATCCATTTTACCAGAGGTTATCTTGTCCTAGTGGAAAGAATTATCCCCATTCTCTCATTAAATCTTGTAATTACATGCAGGAGCTTTTTTCACTGTTCCCTTATTTTTGAGGCACTCTTGAAAATCAACATGAATGAAACTAAGCGTCCTGATTCCCAGTGCATTCTGTCTCCAGAATTTCTCCACAAAAGACTGATGTGGACTGTTCTTTTTCATTTCTCTGATTCTGACAGAGAAGTCCAGCTTCACTTTTGCCTTTATGAACCTATCTTGACTTAAGCAACAAAGAGGAGCAGTTTTATCAATTAAAGGATGGCAGTCTGTGAAATTCTCACCTCTAAAACTCCAGCTGAGTAAGAACATCAGCGTATTCAGGAGGGGAAAAGCTGACCTAATATTACTGGCTTTCAGCCAGTCTCGAATAAATCATAAACAACTGAGTGAACTTCTACTACGAATGGTCAAGATTTTAAGGCATAGATGTCTGTGCTTTTCTTGTGTTATTTTGTTTCTGAGTAAGGTATCAGGATAGGTGAGGTGAAGGTGAAACCCACTACACTATGGAAACAAGGCAGATGACATGAACAGACATTTCTCTAAAGAAGACATACAGATGGCCGACAGACATATGAAAAAATGCTCAACATCACTAGCCATCAGGGAAATACAAATCAAAACCACAATGAGATACCACCTTACACCAGTCAGAATGGTTAAAATTAACATGGCAGGAAACAACAAATGTTGATGAGGATGTGGGCGAACCCTCCTACACTGTTGATGGGAATGCAAGCTGGTGCAGCCACTCTGGAAAACAATATGGAGGATCCTGAAGAAGTTAAAAATAGAGCTACCCTACGAACCAGCAATTGCCCTACTGGGGATTTACCCCAAAGATACAAATGTAGTGATCCGAAGAGGCACCCGTACCCCAATGTTTGTAAGCAGCAATGTCCACAATAGCCAATATGGAAAGAGCCAAGATGTCCATCGACAGATGAATGGATAAAGAAGATGTAATATATATATATATATATATATATATATATATATATATGTATATATATATACACACATATATATATATATACATATATGTATATATATATACACACATATATACACACAATGGAATATTAATCAGCCTTCAAAAATGATGAATACTTACCATTTACATCGACGTGGATGGAACTGGAGGGTATTATGCTGAGTGAAATAAGTCAGTCGGACAAAGACAATTATCATATGGCTTCACTCATATGTAGAATATAAGAAACAGGGAAGAGGATCATAGAGAAAGGAAGGGAAAACTGAATGGGAAGTCATCAGAGAGGAAGAAAAACCATGAAACTCTTAACTATAGGAAACAAACTGAGGGTTGCTGGAGGGGAGGTGGGTGGGGGGATCAGGTAACTGGGTGATAGGCATTAAAGAGGGCATGTGAGCACTAGGTGTTATGTGCAACTGATAAATTATTGAACTCTACATCTGAAACTAATGATGTACTATATGTTGGCTAATTAAATTTTGATTTTAAAAATATCAGGACACCTATCATATGGTACCATTGAAGCATGGCAGGCATTTTGGTTAGAAAGCATTCAGCTCTAGTTTACAACAAAAACAAGAAACAACACAACCACCGGTGGAACAGATATTTGTGCTAAGTAAGAATTTTATTGTCACTGTTTAACAGACCTCATTGAGACTCTTGACCTTTTTTTAAAGATTTTATTTTTAGTAATCTCTACACTGGGGCTCAAACTCATAACCCGAGATCAAGAGTCACGTGCTGTATCAACCAAGCCAGCCAGCCGCCTGAGACTCTTGTCCTTTTATATCATTTTTCTGTTGTTTCTTTCTTGGTGTCTTGACACCTTTAAAAGCTATTATCGTGAGGGTAGCTCACAGATTGCATCCTTCTCATGTTTGAATACTCGCTATCTTTAACCAGGTTCATGGTTGAGTGTAATCATGCAAGAGTTAGGTGCGGGCAGTATTTACAAAACACAGCATTTCTTGCTGTTTCTCTTAGAATTGCAAGGACACTAAACCATCTCTGAAGGGAGGAATTTACAAGGAACGGATTGTGAAAATAATCTTAAATTATTTCAGAAATGCTGGGGTGGGGAAATGCTGTGCAGTACATGAGTGAGAAAGTTCTAGTGGTTCTCCATGGATTGGAGCCTGTGCTGGCCCGTACTGTGTGGTTTTTCCCAGTTGCCTGGGATAGATAGTATACCTTTAAAGTAAACAATTCAAATGACCAATTATTTGGCTCCCTCTATTTACTTTTCTCAAAAGGGGCACTGGAAAGAGCATTTAACCCTTGAAGTTAAAAGCAACATTTATTTCTCACGGGGAGAAGCAGTCAGGATGTGGGGTTTTGTTGTTGTTGTTTTTGTTTGTTTGTTTTCTGGGGTTTTTTGCTTAGTTTAAAGAATCTGGAATTTATATGGACAGGTTTGTGCCTGTAGAGCTTACTAATGTTTTTCCTCTATGTTGATTCTTTTATTTTGTAATATTACTAAAAATTGCGTTCTACAGCTTTGTGTTTGCTAGAATGTATCCCGTACGCTCTGTGACATAGCAGAAATCGTGGGCTTATTATCTCTAACACCAAAGTATCATTACACAGTAACTGAACGTTAATGATTTTTAAATTAACTATATATGAAAGTTATTCAAGACTGCAGTGTTTTCTTCATTTATAGCAATAGAAAGAAAGAGAGATCGTGTATTGGTTAAGAGTTTTCAGATTTGGGCAGAGCTGAGTTCACACCGAGTCTCTACCATTTACTATCCCCATTTCCCCATCTGTTAACTAGAGATATTATTCCTACTTCACAGAGTTATTGTAAGGACGATAATGTGGGTATTGTGCTTAGCACAGTCTGAGGATATGGCCTAGACTAAACAACGTGTGGGCATCTTTATCATTAACAATAAACAAGTTGTAAGCACCGGATGTGTAACACCGGCAGTTATAAATATGACACGTCCCTTCCTTTTATTGACCCTTCAGCTAAAGCAGAGTTTGGGGCTTTTATCCATTTTATTCCTCTATTCATTGTCCAAATGTAAAAACTTAATTTAAAATTGGTAAAGAGTAATTAGTCACTCTTAGGGAAAAGCTTCTTGTATTTTGTGACCTTGAGCCCAAACCCGTGATGATCCTCCATATGGACAATGTTCCATCTTTAAATAAGATCTTAATGTCTGCAAGAAGCAAGGCAGAGTAGTTAGTCCTTATTTTGCTGATTCAGCGAAGGACAAATAAGAAAATAAATTAAATGCCTTAAAGACATCACAGACTTTGCATCATTCCCTTTTTACCGGCTCAGCCCCCTGACTAATAGGAACCACTGCTGATGTGTGGTATTGTCCCTGCTTCACAATAGCAGTCCCAAGCATTATGGCAGACAAACCCCGGTGGGGTTAATCCTGGGAATGTTTACATTGACCCATATTAACCACAGTGAAAATGTGTCCATATTTTGATCTCCTCTGATGGATTATAAATTCCTTGAGCAGTTTGCTCTAAAAAAGTAATTGTGCCTATTTTCAAACAGTTCACAATTACAGGAACTCAACTGGGACCCAGTAAAATTTTACCAACTTGAGGCACAGTCATTAAAACTGCATTATGATGTCTTCAGTATTTAATGCCTAAACGTTGAAGACTATTTGGGGATAAAAAAAAAGAAAGAAAAGCTGTAAACTATCTAGTTTCTCATCACCAAACAGCCACTGTGAACATTCTGGTGAATTTCTTTCATGCATCATTTTGTAGATTTTTAAAAATGTATATTTTCTCATAAGCATGTTAATGTGATTATATTACCTTCATAAATATTTGAAATATGGATAATCTGTCAAGTGGCTATCCCAGTTCACTTAAGGATTCCATTTTTCCTGCAGTTTGACATTGAAATGGTTACCAATTACTCTTATAAGTAGACCTGCAATATTCATCATAG
The DNA here is from genome assembly GCA_028534135.1 of Potos flavus. Lineage (NCBI taxonomy): Eukaryota > Metazoa > Chordata > Mammalia > Carnivora > Procyonidae > Potos > Potos flavus. Next base: position 16,560,385 of record CM052887.1, read on the forward strand.
TTTATAAAACTGTCCTTGAATTTAGGGTTATTTCCTTTGGATAGATTATAAGCAGTGAAACTAACGAGTCAAAGGGTTTACACTCATGAACAATACATGAGTGAGTACCCATTTTCAAATATATTTGACAACTCTGGTATTAAGTTTAAAAAAAAAGCATTGCTTCTTCGATAGGCACATTGTTTTAAACTGCATTGTTTAGATTGACTGAAATCCATTCTCGAGCTTGGCAAGATGTGAACAAGTAAAATGAAATTATTTGGGTGTGTGGTATGAAATGAAAAGCCTGATTGTCCCTCAATACTTTGCTGTTTTTAATCTTCTGATTCCCACCTCTGTCTTTCAGTTTCACGGGAGATTCTAAACTTGCCTCAAGTATGCGCTATGTGGAAACACAATCGATGCAGATAGGAGCATCCTATATGATTCAGTTCAGTTTGGTGATGGGCTGTGGCCAGAAGTACACCCCACACATGGACAACCAGGTGAAGCTGGAGTACTCAACCAATCACGGCCTCACCTGGCACCTGGTCCAAGAGGTAGGTCTGTTTTCTCTAATACTCATGACAGGTAGGCACCTTCTTTTTACATAGAAAGCAGAGAGTTGCAATTCCAAAAGTTTAGGTTTGGTTCAAAAGGAACAATGTTATTTGTAACTTAGCATTGGTGTTAAGTCAGCAATAAGGAATCCACATTCTGCACTATTGGATACTAAATTGTAATTGAAAATAAAAAAGAAATGGGAATAACTTCAGGACTGGATACTTTAGGATGATGTTTGGAATATTATTTTCTCTAGCTCTCTTCTTCCATAAATTTTCTGTAACCCTTCTTTCCTCCTTCCTCTGGAACCCTCTTCCTCCTTCCATTCTTTCTTCTCTCCCTATAGCATGTCTTCATCTGTTCCTTTCTAACTCTCTTTACCTGTAGGTAGACCGTATTAAGAATCCGGCATATCTTGTCTTTAAAAAAAAAAAAGAAACACATAGATCCAGATTCTTAGGATCAAATGTACTTCTTTATGTATATATACGATGATCAGACATTGTAATAAATGCATAAATAGCACACTGCGTAGAATAATTTTACCAAATGCCAGTGTTACGATAACAGGTCAAAAAAAGTGGATCCTAATCCATGTCTGTTTTCATATGTAAGAATTAAAAGACATTTAATTTCATGGTGACACTTATTTCCATTATTTTCCAAATATTTTAGCTTCACAGAAGGAAGAATCATGGATTGCATCCATATTGCAAATAGTTAAGATTATGACACTAGATTTCTTTAAGGCATTTTTCACTTATGGTGAGGGAGTCAACATATATTGTCCCTGGAAGAACAGAAGCCAAGTTTAACTTTTGCCTTCCTCTCCTTTAGGAATGTCTTCCAAGTATGCCGAGTTGTCAGGAATTCACGTCAGCAAGTATTTACCATGCCACTGAGTTCACGCAGTGGAGAAGAGTCATAGTGCTTCTTCCTCAGAAAACTTGGTGAGAGATGACATCCATGGATATGGTTGTGACTTTAGCTTTTACCACCTCTATTAGCATGACCTGAATGTGAAGAAGAGTTGAGCACGATGGCAAGATGAATTTTCTCTGTCATCGAAAGACCCAGATCTTTCTTTGATACCCAGGATATTTGAAAAATAGCGCTAATGAAAATTTGATTTCTGAACTGTCCTATTTTGTTTTTAATTTTAGTATGATTGACACACAATGTTACATTAGTACATCAGGTACACAACTTAGTGTTTAATAACTCTGCACATTATGCTGTGCTCACCACGAGTGTAGCTACTGCGTGTCCCCATACAGCACTATTACAAGGCCGTTGACATATTTCCTGTGCTGTGCCTTTTATTCCTATGACTTATTCATTCCCTAAACGGAAAACTTTATGTCCCACTCCCCTTCACCCATTTTGTCCACCCTCCCCACCCTGTGGCAAACCACAGTCTGTTCTCTGTATTTGTTGGTCTGATTCTGCTTTTTGTTTGTTTATTCAATTTTTTGTATTTAATTTATTTTTTATGATTTTATTTAGTTATCTGAGAGAGAGAGCACAAGCAGGGGGAGTGGGAGAGGGAGAAGCAGACTCCCTGCTGAGCAAGGAGCCCAATGTGGGGACTCAATCCCAGGATCTGAGCAGGAGCTTAACCGACTGAGTCACCTACGGCCCTGGTTTTATATTTTAGATTCCGTGTATGAGTGAAATCATGTGGTATCTGTCTTCCTCAGTCTGACTTACTTCACTTAGCATAATACCCTCTGTGTCCTAGCTTTTTCTGACCTCCCTTTCTGCCCCAACTCAATGAGCTGGTCCAGTAGTTTGGACATATGTAGAAGGGAAGGATACAAAAAACCAGACTTTCCTATATCAAGATAATTTGGATTTCAAGGCTGTTTTCTCTCTGCAAAACCCCCCTACTTTTTATTTCAAAAGCTTAATACACACTTTTTTTTTTTTCCTATTCACATTCTCTTAGTAACCATAAAAATCATCCCCCAGGAAGCTAAAGCCTCAGTAATTAGGCAGAAAGTTAAATATTTGATAATGTGTAAGAGAAAAACACATTTTTCCCCTAAATATTACATAATTTTGTGTTAGATCGATCACTCTGGGCACCTCATGAGGAATAGATTGTGGGAGAAAGGGTGAAGAAAGGGAGTCGAGTTAGAAGTTTCCAGGCATTTGATGTTTATGTGGCTTGGAGTATGACTGTAGCAGACAAGACAAGAGCCATCATTGTGAAGTATATTTGAATCAAAGAGGGCTTGCAGATGACTAGATGGGAGCTGTGTTAGAAAAGCAAGAATCAAAAACAGTCTGTAAATCCGAGGCCTAGGGAAATTGTTGAATGGTCAGACCACTGACTGAGGTGGGGAAGCCTGGAGAAGGAGTGGATTTGGGGCAGGAAATGAAGCGTTCTGCTTTGGGGATGTGGGGTTTGAGATATTTATCTATCCAAGCAGAAATGCCAAGAAGCCAACTGGACTTACACATCTGAAGCTCAGAAAAGAGGTTTGGGTTGAAGAGTTAAGTACCGTGAGTACTGTTTGAAGTCCTGGGACAGAATAAGCCTGCCCAAGAAAGAACCTGGGACTAGAAATTAGACTAGAAATTAACAAGGCCCAAGCTCTCAGTCTGTCCTTACCAGTGATTAATAAATTACACAATTTTAACCATTCAAACCTCTTCCAGCCTGATTTCTTACGAGTAGAATGAAGAAGTTTACTTAGATGATCTTAAAAGTCTCTTTCAGTTCAAGAATTCTAAGATTCTGTGATGTAGGTAGTAGAAAAAGCATGAAAGAGACATGAATTATATTTTTCTGTGGCATCAGCCTTCCAAGAGTCCTTTTGTAAAGAGAAAATTACTAAATAAACCCTTCTTCGATTATTTTACATGGAAGTTAGGCTCTACAAAAAAAATTGGTTAGATAACAACCCAGAATTATTATTATACGTCCTTTAGTTGGAGATTGAATTACTGAATTATAGTAGAATGCCCCCTTGATTATTTTTAAGGATTCATCATTATGTCAGTTGGAATAAAATGCTTGAAATTTGATTTCCACAGGTTTTCTTATATCCAACTGTGAGCCATTTCCTGGATACTCTGTTAATGCTTTGTATAACAAGTTGCTACTTTCTCTAACATCCTACTTTTTTATGTCTACTGCTGGGAATATAATCAAGATTTGTATTTAACTTCAATGATATTCCAAGCATATCTATCACGATTATAAAAAAGCAACAGATCAAACAATTGAAATAGTAGTCATACTTGCTGTAAAGCTACTGCAGTTTTTTCTTTATGATTATTTCACCATTAAGAATATCACCCTCATTATTTAAAAATGTTGATTTTTATTTATTGACACGTGGGGTATAATTTCAAAATTATGACGGTGTGGTCATCTTGATAGTGTATCTTAGAGATGCCTTTTCATCCCCAGAAATGTTATAAACTATTATTCTTTTTTTCTTAAGATTTTATTTATTTGAGAGAGATAAAGAGAGCACACACGAGAGAGCACAAGCCGGGAGAGGGGCAGGGGAAAAGGGGAGGGAGAAGCCGACTCCCTGCTGAACGGGAGAGCCCAAATGTGGGCCTGATCCAGGACCCTGAAATCATGACCTGAGCTGAAGTCAGATGCTTAACCAACTGAGCCACCAGGCACCACTAAACTATTATTCTTTATTAATGTAGTTTAGGCAGTATCCAAAAAATATTGTCCTTTATCAACAAAAGAAAAAAACACCTTTGCCTGTTATTTCATATTCAGATTATACGTTGCATTATTATTTCCTAGCTTACGAGAATAGTACCAATATTTAATAGTACCAAATAGTTGAAAATTTTAGTATAGTCAGAAAAGATCAATTCTCATCAATGTTTATTAGACACTTGAGAGGAAATCTATTTGACCCTTAAAACACTTCAGTTCCAACACTGCCTGCCACATGTTGGGTACTCATTAAATGTTGGGGCATTGAGTAGAATTTTAATTCAGAATGCCTCGAAGTCTACTAGATTATTCCTCCAACCATTTGCCTTTAAGTCCGCGTAACTGAATAACTGAACTCTGCTTTTCCAAATTTTTTTCAAAGCCCTGGGTAAAGAAAGTAAAAATATTTTTTAAAAACAAACAAACCCAATAAGATATTTTCTTTTAACATTCTTTCTAATACTTAAACTAAACATGATTGCTATACATCAAAAAAAATAGTGTTCATCTGGTTATTATCATTGGTTTGGGGTTTATAATGCTTTTTAAAAGCTCTGCTATAAAGATAAAGTGCATTTCGGGTCCCTGGCATTCTTGATAATTTCATTTATTTATTTATTTCAAACTTTTGCAAATAGCATGTTTTTCTCAAGCATCGGGGAAAAGCGAGTGCAGTTTAGTTTGAAGCTGTATTCCTTCTGGCAAATCTTCATTCTGCTGCTTTGATTCACACATATACAACTCTAAATTGAATACACACGAGCAAAGGTGGTCCCCACATTACCAAAGATCTGTTAACTTTGGAAAATATGCTAGACAGGACAACTTAGAGTAGAAATATTGAATATATATGCACCTGCTTGGAGAAATTATATTGTATATGAACTGAACATTTGTTACCGAATGAAAATTAATTTTGTTTTTATGAGAGACATTTACATAAGAACAGGGCCTAATGAGACCCAAACAGCTGTCAGTTGCTGACTTCATAAACAAATCTACACCTAATGACTGAATGAGTTTTAGAATAATTGGGTAAATGTAATTACAGTAACTCTGAAGGTGGAAAATACAATTTAGCCCATCTTCATTTACCCCGATTTCTCAGCCTTGATACCTTGGTACCTAACTATCAAGAGATGACTCGATGCTATTTTAATTCAGTCTAGAAGTTTATATGGGAAAAAAATCAAATAAAGACAAGACTGACAAGTTTTGTTGCTTTAGGGAATCCATAGAGTGTGGGTTTGAAATGCTAGTCAGCTTCATTTCATGATCCACACAGCAGTGGTCCCACTTTCAGACCCAATCCAAAGTGCACTAGATTTTCCTTCTAAGAATGCTTAGATCGGGGGGAGGGGGGGTGGGAGGGGGAGGGTGTGGCAAATTAAATATTTGTATTGAGGGCAATATTTAGCAGTGACACAGCTGCAAATCAGTGAGATCACACCTTGTGTTCTCATGTGTGACCAGCTGGAGATTGCTCACACAACTAATTTTTTTTCTCACTAAAAACGAAGCCAATATTCAACCTTTTCTTGCTTCCTTTTCTGTTAATTAACATCAGCACATTAAACTGTGGATTGTAATTTTAAATGGAAAAATCCACTTTGAGCTTTTCGTTCTAAGGAAATATTCTCTTTTTTGAGAGTTCACAAGATGGATGTAAGGACTAATTTACTTACCAAAAGAATTTAGAATGTGTTTGTGACTGTTCAGAAACATAAATAAACTGGGAAATCAGCGACAGATGTCTGAAACCCTCCCACCCCATTTTAATGTTTGAAATAGCAAAACTTCAAAACAAGGTATGCCATGGGTTTCACGTAGGCATGTAACTATACAGAAAATAAACCATCACCTCAGTCAACAGCCACCAGAACAATCACTAAATTTACAAGCTAGAAGGGATCTTAGAATCCCTTCTTGCCCAATCCCTTTATTTGAGAAGTGAGGAACTAGAAAGCCTCAAGGCTTAAATTTCTCACTAAAGGTCACACAGCTGATAAATTGCAGAGCTAGGGTCCAAGGGGTCGAGTCCCCAGACTCTTAGCACATTCTTTACTCCATTACCTACAGAAGGCAGAAACAGGCTGCCCTTTCTTGGCCTGTTCATCCACTCATTGACTCATTTTTTTTCAGTCTCTTTTGGTATATCTACTTTATTCTGTTCCTGTGCAAACCGTTGAGACCAAAGATAGCCCTGTCCCCAGAAGAGCCCACAATCTAGACACCTGTGGCCTCAGGCTTGACTCAGATTATCATCAGTCCTGACAGAATATGGTCATCTTTCCTTTGCATGACGCTGATATATGAAACTTAATTTGCTGCTTCTCTGTAGGGCTCCATGCTCTAAAACAACGTACCTACTTTTATAGTAGGATCTTCTACAAACCATTTCTTAATGGGACTATGAAGATTGCGATGGCTATTAGATGTCAAATATAAACTATTATCACAGAGGAGGTGTATCTGCGTCTTGCATGCATCATGACAAGCACTGATATGCAGCAAATCAGTGTCTATTGGATGCATCTCAGTGAGTCCTGGAATTATCCTACTAGGAATGAAAATGCAATGTATTAGCCACAGATCATTGGCAAAATAAACAATAAAGGCTTGGTCTGGATTTTAACAATCTGTTACATACTTAGGGAGTATTTAATATGTGGGTAATTGATGCAGTAGACGTTAAGGATCATTCAGAGCAGTTAAGATCAGGTGTATGTGTAGACAGTGTGCTTGGGGAGGGTTTAATCCATGGAATGGGGCACGCTCATTAATTCTGCAAATCCTTTTTGTTTTCTTTTGTTTTTCACTTTGACCAAAAAGAACTCATCACAATCTCTGAAAATTTCTAGAGGCAAAAAATCTGATGGGAACTGAAGAGAATTTTTTGTGACTGTCAGTGGATGGAAACTCTCTTGACGTTGCTCTCAAAATACCCTGTTCTTTAGACTTTCTGTCTGGTTTAGATGAATCGAGGTCCCAAGTGTTTCTTTACATGTAATGGACAGTTTAAACTTCTTGTTTCCACTTAACAACAGCTTGTCCATGAAACCTATCCAAGTTAACGTTTCTGAAATGATCAGCAGAATTTAGCACCCAGATGCTCTTACTTCTAGAACATGTTCTGCATATAACACATTGTAGCGTGTCCCTCAACCCCAAAACAATACCCCCAAACAAAACTTTTCTTTGATATTGAGAGCTCACTGTAAGTTTTCCAATAAATACTGTTATTTATTGAAAGAAATTTTATTAATATAACTGAAACACCTCACATTTTCCTCTGTGGAAGAGAGGCTCTTGTATATACTTTTTTTTTTAATACTCTTTCTTGCTTCCTTTCTTTTCCTGGCATCAAATCTCTGTGTAACAACAACAACAACAAAAAACGTGATTTTTTTTTTTCTTCAAAACATCACAAATTAAATTAAGATGGAGGTGTATATCCAAACCGCAGATTTCTTTTTAACTTTTCGTCCTCATCGAATTGTTGACAGACTTTCAACCACCAAAGGAAAATGATTGGCAGCTAAGTGCAAGTTCCAGAAAGTTTGTCATCTGGAAGAGTCTAAACTCTGACACTCTTTGTGCTACCCCGTATCCATTAAAATACTGTTTTCGGGGCGCCTGGGTGGCTCAGTCCTTAAGCTTCTGCTCAGGTCATGATCCCAGGATCCTAGGATGGAGACCCGCATCCTGCTCCCTGCTCGGCGGGAAGCCTGCTTCCCCCTCTCTCACTCCCCTTGCTTGTGTTCCCTCTCTCGCTGTGTCGGTCAAATAAAATCTTTAAAATATATATATATATTGTTTTCGCTCCTGCTCCTTGTTTCTAGGTCCAGTGCCACCCGCTTCCGCTGGAGTCAGACCTATTACACAGCCCAAGACGAGTGGGCTTTGGACAGCATTTACATTGGACAGCAGTGCCCCAACATGTGCAGTGGGCACGGCTCATGTGACCACGGCGTGTGCAGGTACACACACACGGCCACGGGCGATCGACTATCCGCTTCTCGGGGTTTGTGTTCAGAGGGATGACACAGCAGTTGTTATCAGAGCGGCACGGACAGACTGATAAATAATGAAGGAGCCAAAAAGACACAATCCCCCTTTCTGTTCTTATTTTAGGTGTAAAAGGTGCTGTTACATTTTAAGTCTGAAGCCAGATATCCTAAACTTCAAAATCTCACCTCAAGACGAGTCCTCCTGGGTTTACATTTCAGAGTTTATTAATTAACCCCAAAGTCCTCTTTGGGGGTTAAAAGAGCTTTGCTGTTGTTTCCCTTCCGTTCCCCTGACAGTCAGACCCCTGCTGCGCGCTGTCCTGCGCGGCCTGGCCAGAAGCTCAAGGTTGTAGGCAGGGGGAGGCGGTGATTATCCTAATGAGGGTGAGAAAGGAACACACTTGAATACTTAAAGACTCTAAACGAGACGTAATTAATTAGAAAGAGGAGCCATAAAAACAGAGCCAGGGCTACTTGTCAGATGAGCAGACACTTTCGTGTGACTTTCAAGACCTACGGAAGATCCCACTCTTCCTGTTCCGCCCCAGCCGCCAACACACCCCCACACGCATGCGCGTGCACGCAAACGCACGCACGCACGCACGCACGTATCTCCTCCCTCATTACTTCTTGACGCCTGGGTTCTGCTGTTACAGCACCATTTCTTTTAAGAAAGGATTCTGTCCTTTTATCATTTCAGTGTCAAAAACTGAAGGTCGTTCCGACCACATACACAGATTGACATTGTGGAGAAGAATCTCGTGTGAATGCTAAGGTCTGAGCAAAAGTGAGACGTGGGAAATGTTGCAGGTGTGTGGCCGTGGCATTCCCAAAAAAGAGGCTGTGACTTGCTTACGTGGCCCTTCCTCTCTCCCAGGTGTGACCAGGGATACCAAGGCACCGAATGTCACCCGGAAGCTGCTCTTCCTTCCACGATCATGTCGGATTTTGAGAACCAGAATGGTTGGGAGTCAGACTGGCAAGAAGTCATTGGGGGAGAAATTGTAAAGCCAGAACAAGGGTGTGGGGTCATCTCATCTGGAGCATCTCTGTATTTCAGCAAGGTAAGAGCTGGGGGTGAGTCTTGGCTAAGGTCTGACTAAGCTGTGGGACCACGTGATCAGCGCAATGGCTGTTTCTATTTGTGAGCAATTTACGGAGCGGTCTAAACTCAGAAGGTACAAATATGGGACAGTTTTATGTTTCCCCACACGGCTTGCTTTTAAATTCCTTTGTCAAATTCTTATCCCTGAACTATGTTTGGGAAGCTCTGGTAGTTGGATGATTGTTTTGGGTTACTGCAAATCCAGGTTAGGGCTGTTGAAAATTCCTGCCCTTCTTGTCCCTGATTTAAACCTCATTGCCTTCCTCTCCTGCCATGCGAGATGGGCTTGTCTTGAGGGTCTTTGAGTGGGGCAGGGACTCTAGGTCTTCTAGCCCTGGCATTGGAGGGTGCATGAGTGTCTGGCCTGGGGGCGAGGAGGGGGGGGGTGTTGGTGAAGGCGAAGCCTCAAGGTTAAGAGCAGCAACTTCTGCTGTAATCCGATTCCACCACTCCCTAGCTGCGTGACTTTGAGCAAAACCCTTAACCTTGGTATGGCTTGGCTTCCTCATCTGTACAGTGGAGATAAAAGCATTCTCCCTCATCAGGGTTATGATGCAGAGTAAATGAGTCAGTACCTGTGTCATGTAGAACAGTGCCGAACACGTAGAAAGTGCTTCTTTAAGTGTTTGTTAAATTTGCCAAACCATTCATCTCAAGAATAGGATTGGAGGAAGGAAGGATGATGGTGGGGTTTGGGGATGTGCAGAGCTATTCCCTGGGACCAACTAACTGTCCATGTTGAGTAGACATCTCGATTCCTATTTTGGCTCAGTTTGGTGCTACTGGGTGTTTCTGATCACACAGGACTGTCTTAGTCAACCCAGGCTATTGTAACAAGAATACCAGAGATTGGGTGGCTTGAATAGAATTTTTTTTTTTTTCTCACAGCTCTGAAAGGTGTGAAGTCCAATATTAAGTCCCCAGTAGATTCAGTGTTTGGTGAGGGCCTGCTTCCTGGTTTATAGATGGCCATCTTCTCATTGTATCCTCACGTGGTGGAGAGAGCACAGAAAGAAAAAGCAGACTGTCTTGTGTCTCTTTTTATAAGGGCACTAATACCATTATGAGGGCTCCACTCATAACTGACTAATCTAATAACCTGATAAAGGCCCCACCTCCAATATGTTGGCTTTCAACATGTGGATTTGGGGGCACACAGACAGGAAGTCTGCACAGAGACAGTGTAGAAGTTTTTCTTGTAGTGTTCACCTTCACTAGGGGCAGCACCAGATTGGGCAGACAGGTCAGTAGACACCCCCGAGGGACTAAGGTGCCACCCAGAATCTCAAAGACTAATTCTCTTGGAACACGCCCAACCCCTGTTGCTTGGTTAGCAATGGGAGAGGGCGAACCACCTTTCTCTCCTCCCTTGCTACCATCTAGGCAGAACATTATTTTCTTTCTCCCTCCTCCAGTTCATCTCTTTAGTCCTCAAAAGGACTAGCGTGGGAGCAGGTCCAGTTCTCTGACCTGAGCTAAATGTCTAACCCTACTTATTAGCAGCTCTCTTTAGAATATGAGGTGCTTAAAACCACTTCTTTCCAGCAGGCACTATAGCTACCAATTCTAGGACAACTGGAAATGTCTCAGTCTATGTCACCTAACAAATACGCAGGTGTGGGTGATATACTGTAGGGCTCATATGTTATGGAATCTGGGCAGAAATCCAAAATAAGTTAATTTATGCAAATGCAAAAATAGGTACAGGTTTTGTTTTGATGCAGGTGCAGAACAAAGAATCAGCAGCAAGCAAACAAGATAGAGAATGACAGAAAATCAGGGATGAATTCCACTTGATGGTATTTCCTATCCATTGACATTGAACATCCGCTGGTCATTATCATTAGAGATAATCGTCCACAAGTGACCAATAGTCATTGCACAGATTTGGATACACTGGGTAATTGTTCAGAAATGGGAAGATTATGTCTCCCATAAGCATCAATTTTCCAATATGTACCAAACACCCCAGTAAACATGTATGCATACACACAAATATTTCAAACATAGAAAGGTTACATATCAATATGTATATAACTGTAATTCAAGGTGATTTCTATAGTAAAGCTACCTGGGTCTTTACCTAAGCTCCAAAACTCGTTAGCTGGTCCATCTTGCAGATTTATAACATCTTTCTGTACCTCAGTTTTCTCTATCGTAAAGTGGGATTTGGGGAGGATCAGTGGGTTAGAAAGTAAAGAATAAAGAATAGTGTTGGGCATATAGAAATTGCTCAATAAGTATTAGCTATCACAATTATATTTTAAGAGAATATATTTAAAATTGGTATCATTAGATATTTCCATGTGTATGCCCTGCCACTAAAAATCAGCATTTCACGGGCACCTCGGAAGTTCAGTCGGATAAGTGTCTGTCTTCAGCTCAGGTCATGATCTAGGATCCTGGGATCGAGCCCCACATCTGGCTCCCTGCTCATTGGAGAGTCTGCTTCTCCCTCTCTCTCTGCTTTTCTCTCGCTCACTCTCTCTCTCTTTCTCAAATAAATGGATAAAATCTTTTAAAAAATCAGCATTTCAAAAGTAAAATCATTCTCTTCCCCTCCCAATCCAGCTTTCTCCCTAAATTTTTGTCAAAATATCTGAAGAGCATTTTTTTTCCTTTTTCCTCTTATATCTGTTTTGAATTCTAAGTGGGAGAAACTAGCTTAAGCAAAAAAGGAGGAAATTTGGTTCATGTAATCAAAACACAAGGGAGAGCATAGATGAAATTGGCCTGAGATATCTGGAACCAGAAACTCAAATGCCCACAATACCCTGTCTGTTTTCAGGTCAGCTCTCATTATGAAAGTGGTACTGGAACCACAGAGCTTTCTGAGCAGCCCCATAGAAAAATCTGGGGAAGGTTTCTGATTGGACAATCACAGTGTCCCAGGGAATGGTGTACCTGAGTGGTATAGCCTAGAGGTGTGGGATACAGGGTTTGGTAGCCCCCACAAGCAGGGACAGTGACCCAGAGCAACACTGCACATCCACCACCTTTTGCAAACCACCATAAACCTAAAATGTGCTTCTGCCCTGTCCCTCTTCTATCACAGACATTGAGGATGCTCGCCAATCCTGCTGCCCTAACTAAACAACTTATTTTCTTTTTTGAAACGTCAGACCTCTGCTCCAAACAGATATCCACATCCCAGGTTTTGCCAATTTCCCTGCCTTTGCTTAATCTCCACTACCTACCGTGATGCCTTCCACCATCTTTGTATGCCTATCAACCTTGTAGCATTTGGCTCAAATCCTGCTCCATGGAGCTTTGCGGGACTATGGCAAACTACACTGAGCTCTCTGTTCTTTGAATTCCTCCCTCATTGGTGTTCTATACATGTATAGATCATGTTTTTATTTTTATGCTCATAGGACCCAGCTGAGTCCTACTGACTGAGCTGAACTCTAGATAAGATGTTCAGCTCAGAAAAGCATGCCACGTGGTAGGCATTTACAAATCAGTAAGTACCTTTGAGATGGAATAGATTGGGGATTTGACAGATGGTCGTATGACCAAATGGGACTCGTCAAGGAGTAGACTTCGATCTGCAGCCCTAATTGTCCTTATTGTCACTACACATATTTGTGAACTCTCCTTTCAAGTTTGTGGTTATTGTGCCTGGTGTGATTGGCACACGATAATTATTATTGAAGAAAGGAATGAATGAACAAATGAAAGAAAATTGGAAAACAAGAGGTTCTAAAGAAATGGTTATTTTCAAACAAATATAGTAGAATTATTTTTCTAGTAGCATTTTGATTAAAGAAGATTTTAATAGGCAAAAGGGTAAAGTTTCATGAAATGTTTTAGAGGTTGTGTCATAAAGTCTCTAGATTCTGAAGGTGTTACTTTTGAAGGTGTTTTATTTTATCTAAACCCTTAAAGCAGTGAGCCATTTTGACCTAGAATCTTGGGGGGAAATAGGAAAGTATTTTTGACATTCCAAGAGCGAGGAGATCCGTAAGCTATTACTCCAACACACGTGTGTGCACGTTACACATATATATATGTCTACACATAACACATGTAAATACATTGATCACAGAAGAAGAGAGAAACTGCAAAGCATGTGTTACATCACATTCTAAATTCTGACAAAAAGTCTGCCATGAGCCATTTCCTTTTTCTTTTTTATCTCCCTTTAAAACAATGTTCAGCATTTCAGGTCACTGAACAAAAGAAAATGATTTGTGTTATTCTCTGGGAAAAAAACATCTTCAGTGCCAAACTAAGCATTTGTATGATATTTTCCACCACTTACAAAAATCCCACAAAACACTTTCAAAACCTTTGTCGACCAACACCGTAGTCTCCTGGAAAAACAACACCACTCTGTGATTTTCACAATAGACCAATCATTCCAACCAGCTAATTGTGATAATTGGATTTTTATAATTCTCCTCACCCTACATCTTTATCCTTCTGGCTCATTTCCACATGCCAAATTTTTCATAGAAGTTTGCTGGATTAGAATTAACCAGCTAGGTTCTGTAGGTTTTCTTCCAAAAATCATCCTTCCTGTAATGACCCTGAGGCATGAAAATTCTAGGCCAGATTATAATAACCTCTGAGGTGTTTCTCACTTCCAATATCTCAAATCAACAAAAAGAAAAATTTTAAGTGCACCTAACACATTGAAAATCCGTATTACTTGTAAGCATTTCTCAAATACATACTTAAGGGCGCCTGCGTGGCTCAGTTGGTTAAGTGACTGCCTTTGGCTCAGGTCATGATCCTGGAGTCCTGGAATCGAGTCCTGCATCGGACCCCCTGCTCAGAAAGGAGTCTGCTTCTCCCTCTCATCTTCCCTCTCTCATGCACTCTCTCTCTCTCTCATTCTCTCTCTCTCAAATAAATAAATAAATAAAATCTTTTTTAAAAACTACATACTTAAAATTGAGAGTTCCAAAGAATAAATTCCTGTCTCAGGATTAACTTCAGTTCTCATTTCGCTGGCCTCCTCATTTATTTTGGAATCTCTTAATTGGCTTTAGATTTATCAGTAACAGTGTACTGTTTTAATTATCCCCAAGTGTTTCCCCTGTGACTTCTAATAACTGAAACCCTTTCTTAATTAACTTAGTGGATTAGAGTAGGGTTTAAATTATAAGTGTGAGAGGTGTTTTTCTCTATACTTTGTAAGGATACAAATCTCCATTTTTCTTCCTGACTTCTAATTGAACTCCTTGGGAGCTCTCCAAGACCCGTTCAGTGCGGCCTGTGGATTAACTTTGGCAGTATCTGTTTGGGCGTTGGAATCTCATGAGCAAACCTTTTTTCCGTCCCATTAGCATGAACCCATTTACTCACTACAGGACTGTGACATGTAGGGGACACACGAAGCAAAGGAAGCAAGTTGCTGAATTTGAGGAAATTTTTCACATTTTAGAACACAAAGACCATTTCATAGTCACAAAAACTTATTGAAATGATCCCTCCCAACCTCTCTGTTTCCAAGAAAGAGCCAGAGAGACTAGGAGCCTCAGAGACTTGAGTACTCTTTCTTTTTGCCAGGAAGTTTCTATTTTGCCAGTTTCACTTTAATTCCCAAGGAGGAGGGGGGTCAGGGTGTATCTGTGGAGAGGATGTTTCCTCAGCAAGGCATGCCACGTGCTTGGCAAATTACATGCAATGTGTATTTCATCTAATTGTTGCAGCACCCTATAAGGAGGGTATTATTACCCATATTGTAACTTTGAGGAAAGAAAAGCTCAGAAAGGTCACACAGCTAGTGAACAGCATGAATAATGGGCTGAAATTCCAACCCAACTGCAACTGATTTCAAAGTAGATGGTCTTTCTTCTCCACTACTCTGCCTGGAGGAGATTCACAAAGCAAATAGAGGGAGTGGTTTTAATTAAAATTAATTTTGCCTTATTTCTAAAGACTTTTGAATACTCTTTCTATGATTAGCAGTTCCCAAGGGTCTCATAACCAAGTCTGGGAGTCAGTGATGCAGAGACTAATCAAATGTAGGCAGAAACAGTTACCGTAACCAGAGCAAAGAATGAAATGGCGTGACTTGCGCCTCTCAACATTAAGTGGGAATAAAATCATCTCCCCGTGGCTCTAGGATGTTTGTATGATCTTGAAACCGAAACAGCAAAATGCCGAAGAGCTCTCAGGTGATTAAATCTGTGATTCTTTCATCTTTCGGAAAGGCTGGGAAAAGACAGCTGGTGAGCTGGGATCTGGATACTTCTTGGGTGGACTTTGTCCAGTTCTACATTCAGATTGGCGGAGAGAGCGCTGCGTGCAACAAGCCAGACAGCAGAGAGGAGGGCGTCCTCCTCCAGTACAGCAACAATGGGGGCATCCAGTGGCACCTGCTGGCAGAGATGTACTTCTCAGACTTCAGCAAACCCAGGTAACCGCCCCGGATGGCCTCCCGGTGGTTTCCAGGAAGGGTAAAGAGTACATTTTTGTTGCGCTGTTTCTAAAATGCCGCTAACTCTTGCAAAAGTAGACACTACATCGAAAATTGATGATGTGTACTGTATGTTGGTTAACTGAACATAGTAAAAAAATGAAAATTAAAAAATAAAAAAAGAAAAGAAAAAAATTTTTAAATGAAAGAAATAAGTAGACAAACTCATAAGTGCTTGACTCAAATGATGGCCCAGCAGATAAAAATTTCATTTCATTTGTTTCTGGACAAAAAGCACTTGTTTTCATGGCTGAATTCTTAAAGAACTTAAGAAAAATCGTGACTAGAGGAAAAGTAAGACAATTGACCGGTTTTCCTATAGAAAACTCACTTTTCCTATTTGCAGGTTTTTTTAATACACATACATCATATATTTTATATATATACATAAAGTTATTTATAAATAATAAAATTATTATAAAATTAAATATATATAAAATATAAATTTTTAATATGAAAATATAAATGTATATTAAAATATGTATAAAGTAAAATTATTTTTATATGTAGAATATAAACCTATATCTATATATTACCATATAAATATATATGTTCATTGGTTAGATTTAACAGCAAGATAGATTTTATTTAAAGTTTTTTAGCAAAAAAAAAAAAAAAAAGTTTTTTAGCACCAGAGCTAATCCTAGACAAAATATCTGTGGGGCTCAGATTTCTCTAAAATTTTTTTACTGGACCATCCCTGCCTTCATTTTCATGGATGAAAAATATATGTAATAAATAAAAACAATGACAGTTAAGGAGCTTGGGGAAATGACTCATGTTTAATACTAATACCTATACCAGGCAATCAATATATTTTTCGATATTTAACTTCAGTTATTCTACAAGTATGTAGCATTTTGAAATTTGACATTAATACTTTATATTTTATATGTCATTAAAAACTATTCAAGGATATCACTTTTAGGGTATTCCATTTTATAATCTTCGTATTTGCACTTCAACATAAAGACAGAATCTTTCTTTATATGTTGGCCATCAACCGTGTCAAGTTTTAACATCTTGTTTTGCATTTTACAACTGAACCTTGTTGTACTGGAGAAAAATATTATCGAAGACTATCTAGATCCAGTTCTTACAAATTAAATATATTTGAATGTACTGTATAACATATATCTGTTTTGTTGCTGGAAGGTTCCTAAGTTTGTTGTTTTGAAACACTGAGTCACTTAAAGGTGACATACTTTTTCATAATATAACATAAGTAAACATGCAGACAGATTAACCAAAAACTTTTCTTCCAAGGAGCACAGAGAGAGGCAGAAACCAGCGGGGAGGTAACTGGGAAAATCGAGAGACATAACCTCTAGGGAGAATGTCAGGAACAGTGTGTGGGAGACAGAACCAGGTGAGATTTCCCCAGGACAGAACAAAGGGAATTGATAATGGTGCCAAACTAGTTTAATCAACAATTTAAAATAGTTCAAGTTATTTTTTCCAAACATTATTGTGGTCAATCGGGAAATTATTCAACATTCAGTAAACTGACTAGATTACTATATAGACAAACAAAAATTCAATAGCTTTTTCAAATTTCAGAAATATTCAGTTTTTATTTATGGGAATTTTTCTATAGGGCCAGAATATTTCACCACATTCTCAAAGAGTTCTGTGACTCTAAAATGGCAGGGAAATTTTGAGTTGGAATATATCAGAAAAAAGGCCCCATTTGTGGTGACAAATATATAAATGTAAGGAATAACTTTAACCAACAGTACTGAGCATCTCTGTAAAGAAGAACTACGAAACTTGCCTCAGAGATATAAAAGAAAACAAATAAATGGAAAATAATACAATGTCTCTGGATAGGAAAACTAATATTGTGATAGGAAGATATCTCTTAATATTTGTCTCATGCAATTCCAATGAAAATCTTAGTGGTATGTTTTGGGGAACTTTATATCTAGAAATATAAACTGGCAAAAATAGCTTGAACTTTTGGGAAAAAAGAGAGGAATGCCCTACATGATATTAAAACACACACTGTATAAACAAAATAATTTAAATAGTACATGGATAGACAGAACAATGAAGCCAAATGCATGACCTAGAAATCGACTGATGTGTATGTAAAAACATGTATATTAAAACAATACACATGAACTATCAATGAAAAATTGTTATTCAGTCAAGTGGTGTTAGGAAAAAATGGGTAGGCTCTTGGGGAAAATTATCTTTTTAGATCATTACCTGCCCCCATCAAAAACTGTTAAAGACTTGTTAAAGACTTAAACATTTAAGTGAGTATCTGATCTTAGAAAGAGATTTAAACTTCCTAAACACAAATTCAGTGGAAGAATTAACAGAGAAAAGGGCTACTCATATAGAAATATACTACCTGCAGACATAAAACTATATACACGTAACACGTCTCTGCCAAAGAAAACAGAAAACAGTTAAAGAAAAATAACTGAGAAAATATTTGCCACCAATAAGAGAAACAGGGCTGGTGTTCCTGTGAAGAGCTTAAAAAATGGGTAAAAGAAATGAGTCAATGTTATAAAAAAGGAAGCCTAGAGGTTTAATAAAATATGAATAATACCCAATCTCTGTTGCAATAAAAGAGAGATCATTTTTCAACAGTCTGGTGGTCATTTCTTAATGCTAACACCAGTGTTGTCTCCACACGGGAGCAGCAAGACAGGTGCTCTCGTGTCTTTCTACAAACTGTAGGACTCTTCCAAGAGGAAATTTGGAAAAAGCAAGAGCCTTAAACATGACTAGTTCATTCACCCTGATAATTCCATTTCTAGGAATCTTCCCTAAAGAAATGAATTGAGAGGGGCCCCTGGGTGGCTTGGTCGTTAAGTGTCTGCCTTTGGCTCAGGTCATGATCCCAGGGTCCTGGGATCGAGCCCCGTTTCAGCTTCCCTGCTCAGCGGGAAGTCCACTTCTCTCTCCCGATTGCTTCTCACTCTCTCTCTCAAATAAATAAATAAAATCTTTTAAAAAATAATAAACTTAGAAATTTTTCAAAACTATCAAGAGATCAAATAAAACTAAACTTTCTCTTGTTGCCACTCTGCTAACAGCTAGAGTTAGTGGCTAACAGCTGCTAATAAGAACGCAGCTTCTCCTTTCTCAGCCGTAAGTGATTTGCTTTTATGGGCCATAAATGATTCGCTTTTTTGCAGATTCGTCTACCTGGAGCTCCCAGCTGCTGCTAAGACCCCTTGTACCAGGTTTCGCTGGTGGCAGCCCGTGTTCTCAGGGGAGGGCTACGACCAGTGGGCGGTCGATGACATCATCATCCTGTCAGAGAAGCAAAAGCAGGTCATCCCGATTGTGAACCCAACTTTACCTCAGGTATCTTTCTTACGTCTGGGCTCCAAGAAGACAGGATTGTAAGAGTAGATGGGATTAAAGAACTTCTCACTGTCCCCAGAGATTTAGTGCTTTGACCCTTGGACATAAGGTTTATAAGTAATATAAGTTTTTGGTGTTTATACTTGCTTTTCCGGTTTTCTCTTAATTGTTCTGTTATCTCTCTATGCTGCCAGTTCACAGATTATTTAGATAAATGGATGGGCGGATGGAAGGAAGGAAGGGAGGCAGGGAAGGAAGGAGAGAGGGAGGGACTCAGAAGTCTGGCCAAGACATCAAGCATGATTATTACTGTGTTTATAAAATTAGATACACAGTGACAAATATTTTCAGGTGTTAAATCATCAGGAAAAAAAGGTCTGTGGCAGTAAAAAAATAATATAATAATTTAGAGATTCTGCTGTATTTTCTTGGAAATACAAATGGTACCCGCATATCATGAACTGAAAATTCCTTTCTTGTTTTCAAAGCTGTACTGTTTCTTTCTGTCTTGTCTGTACTGTTTCTCTTAGAACTTTTATGAGAAGCCGGCCTTTGATTACCCGATGAATCAGATGAGTGTGTGGTTGATGTTGGCTAATGAAGGAATGGTTAAAAATGAAACTTTCTGCTCTGCCACGCCATCAGCCATGGTATTTGGAAAATCAGATGGGGATCGATTTGCAGTAACTCGAGATTTGACTTTGAAACCTGGATATGTGCTACAGTTCAAGGTATTTATGCACAGATCACTTCCCAGGGCAGGTCAAAGAACAGAACATCTTCCAGACTCATAAGTGAAATCGAAAGGACACAAATTTTTCCAACTCTCTTAAGGAAGGGACTCACCTGAACAGAGGTTCAACAGTCTTAGGATGGCAGAGCGCTTGCGTTAGCTCTACCCACAAGGAGAAAAGCTGGTCAATTTGAAAACCGACTTTAGGATTTTTAATCTGATTGTGACTTAATGAATCCCATGCTCCTGAATGGTAAGAGAGAAGTTCTCTTTTTCAGTTTATGAGTGCTTTTTGGACTTAGGAGTTATTTTGTGGTTTTACTATAGGACTTTCAAACAATTGCCCTTCCTTTGATTTGGTAAAGTTGTACCTTAATTATCACCATTCTCTTAAAAGCTTGCTGTTTTTTAGCACTGTGATCACATGTCAACATGTATAGCAAGTATTTACTTTGACAAGCTCTTTTTTTCAGAAGCCTAATCAAAATTTCATTTTGTTTATAATAAAATCCCATTGGTGAATTCTAGGGTCGAAAGTAATGCAGTTTTAATGAGCTAGCACAACTACATGGTCCTTACATAACGGCAGGATGGAGATACTAAATAATTTACAAATGGAATTATTAAAGAGATCAGATGTTCATAGGCAGCTCTTCAAATATAATTTCCACAGGTCTGTAAACAAGGAAGTTAGTCATAAATAAAATGATTAGTGAAATGTTATCCTTCCCTGTTTAGAGTCTGATGCTAAACTACAATGAAAAAACCATTAATAGCAGTATGTGACTCGATATTAATTTGTTGGTACTGCCTTAAAATGGTAACAAAATAACAGCAATAGCAAATACGTTGGCTGGAATACTGTGCTGTTTCTCACCTGACACCTTTTTGATTTAATTAGTCACAAAATCATGGTAGTGTAGGTGTTAAAATCTGCAAGATGGTATTCTGGTATTTAAAAAATCTAAATCAAGAAAACATTATTAAGTGTTCCAAGTACTTAACCAGTAAGAACACATAATGCCTGAGAAAAATCTCAATTCTCAAATCACACCCGCAGAAAACTTTTGATTGTGGCCATTAGTTGGTAGTAGATATGTGTTACGGTTCACCTGGGAATTGATGATGAATGTCTATTTGGAATCTGTGACAAGAACTTGCTGTCGTTTGTACACAGTGCGGGTACATTTTTTTGTAACTGTGTGCCATTTGTCAAACACTAGTTGCTAGGAATATAGACATGAAAAATATGGCCCTAGCCCTCAAGGAGCTCAGAAACTAGCAAGTGAGCCAGAAAAAAGAACAGTCATTATCGCAGGAGTATTGTAGTAGAAATAGGCTCTGGATGCTATGAGAATACCTGGCATTGTGCCTGTCAGGTGCTCCAGAAACAACTGTTAAATGGATGGATGGATGGATGGATGGATGGATGGATGGATGGAATGAAATGGAAAGTCTCCAGAAATACAGATTTAGCCAGATGAACAATGGAGGGGGAAGAATTCCAGTTAGAGGGAATAGAATGTGCAAATATTTGAAAATACATGAAAGTGCAAACAGACCATTTGGAAACTTTCAGGACCTTGGGGTATGTGCCATGGAGGTAAGAGAGAAAGTTGATCCAAATTGGTTTTATATGATACACTAAGGCACTTGGATAATAACCCAAGAGCAATGAGTCATGGAAGATTTTTCATCCATGAAGTGCAAGAATCAGACCTGTTTTAGAGAGATCATTCTGGCAGCAATATGGGTGTTGACTTTACAAGAGGAGAAACTGTAATCAACAAGTATATTTATTCATTGATTTGATGAATATTTATAAAAAGCCTTTACTATGCACCAGGCTCTGTTGTAGGCTATGAAAATAAATAGGAATAGAGTGTAGACTATTATTTTATAAAGGGTGGTCAGGTCCCTTCACTAATAAAATGACTTTTGAGCTAAGACCTATAAAAGTTAAAAGGCTGAGTCAGGCCACTATCTGGGAAAACGCATTCCAGGCACAGAGAACAAAAAGTACAAAGGCTTTGAATCAGGAGTGTGCTTAGAAAAGTTCAGAAAATCACAAGGACGCCATTGTGACTCGAGCAGAGAGACAGAACGGGGAGACCGGTAACACAAAGGTCAGACTTGGGCTTCTACTCTGAGTAAAATGACTGGCAGGAGAGTGACATACTGTGACTAAGGCTTTCAAAGCCTCTGGTGACGGTGTTGGGTGTACAGTGGCAGAGGCAAGGGCAGAGCTATGGCAGTGATCCAGGTAAAAGATAACAAAGATGGTGTGGGAGTAGAGGAGGCGGAGAAAAGTGCTCTGACTGTGGCATACACGCTGAGCAAAGAAAGGATGCTAGAGCAGGCATCAAAGGAAGAGATGAGGAGGCTAGATTAAGGCATTGTGTGGGATTATCAAAATAAGGAGATGGATCTGAGAGATGTTTAAGGGGCATAATCAACAGGTTCTCTGGTGAGCTGTTGGATAATAGAATGAAGTTGAGCAGGACTCCCACACTTCTGGCTCCAGTCACTGAAATTGGGGATATAGTCAGAGGAACGATTTGTGTGAGGGTGGCGGATGTTGAGAGCAGACTTGGACCTGTGGAACAAGGGTTGCCTGGGGACCGCTGAAGGGGAAATGCGTAGGAATCAGTTATGGACATTTCCAGAGAGCCGGAGAGGGGCCCAGTCTGGGAATTGCAGATATTCAGAAGGGATTTGAAATGATGATTGTGATTGAGATTTGGGAGCACGTGTGGACTAAAGAGATTCTAAGAAAGCCGAGAATTGAATACTAGAAAACACTGACAGTTAAGAGGCAGGCCAAATGGTCAATTAAAAAAGGCACAGACTTGTCAAGAACTGAAGGTTCCCTAGACTTGCCTACTTTAGAAACAACGGCAGTCATAAGAGGTCTACGAGAAAAAGCTAACTGTGTGTGTCTGTTGTAATTACTGTCACCACATACCAACAGAAAGCTATGCTTACTTATGCATTATAAAAGGAATTTGTGTTAGAAGAGTTTAATCACGCATCGGAGATTGTCAAGTTTTTGCTTATATTGTTGACATTGAAGTATATAAACTTGGATAAATGTATCACAATAAAATTTCTACAAACCCTTCTGAGAGATGCTTTCTAGCTGTGAGTGTGGGAATAAGGAAAATAGAGAATCTTCTTTTGATAGACTAGATCAAGCTACCAGTAGTCACAAGGATGAACTTGTTGATCTCTTGAGCTCTGGGCCAATATTATTTGCCTATGTCCCTACTTTTCCTTCATCCTTTATTCTGCAGCCATGATCATGTTCCTTTGAGTGCTTACTTCAGTGTTTTTTTTTCTATAAAATTTGACTGTTCTTATCTATAGTCTTAAACAATAAAATTCTACGGTGGCTCCCACCAATAAATAAAATAAGATATGAATAGGTCATTCATATAAGATGGCATATAATTAAATAAATGCCAGGAAAAGAGCTTGACATTTATAATCACCAAAAAATGTCAACTAAAATAGTGATAAAATCATTTATACATTTACCGACTTAGAAAGAAATTGTTTTAAACTCGAATAATATTCAAAGCTGTGGTAAAACTGATTCATTTGAACCCAGTTGATTAAAAATGAACACATACAAATAAAAAATTTTAAATGTTTCTATGTTTTGACTCGGTGATACTATTGCTAGCAATTTATCTGGTGATAACAGATCAACTGAAGAAAAAGATATGCATTCTTTGCAATGCTGCATATAATAATAAAATAATAGGTTAAATGGAAACTAGAAGGAAAGTCTAGACGTGTGACAACTTCAACTATATGACCAAAATATATACTTCTTTCTAAAATCTAGAAAAGAAAACAGAGAAAATAAAAACACGTGTGCTAGGGCATTGGGATTTAAGTTGCTTTTCTTTTCTTATTTTTTTCAAAATTTTTTCACGTTGTTAATTCTCTGATGACATTCCACTACATGAGTACACAGAACAATAATAGTTTTATTTCTGGATCATTTTGTTTATTTGATGCAGTGGCAAAAACTTAGCTCTTTGATCTAAGTTGGCAATGATTTCTTACTGAGATTTGGCAAGAAAATAGGGTAAAGATGCTTTTTGCACTGAAAGCAGGGAGGAGAGCCCTGTCTTCGGGTAACCTTCTTGTTCTGAAGAGGATAGCTCTTCATCTTCTGCTTCCCTCTGTTTATATGCCTGGAATAAGAGAAGAAAACCATTTCTTGGCTTCTTGGATTTTATCCCTGGCTCCAACATCATAGATACCATGCTTCCATTTTTCCCTCCTGTAATCCCAAGAAATCCACAAAATGGCAACTGGCCCAGCTTTTCTTAAAAAGCGCTCGTTGGTCGCCTAAAGACTTCTAGAACCCGTGGAAGGATCTTTGTTGGAATTGAGCTGAAAGTCTTATCTTTGTCTATATAAGGCAGACTCAGTAGCAAGAGCCTTGGCTGCTGTAGCACCTAATGTGTTAAGTGATAACTTGGAACCAAAACCTCGTCTAATCCTGTCTTTCCTTTTGACAGCTAAACATAGGCTGTGCCAATCAGTTCAGCAGTGCTGCCCCAGTTCTTCTTCAGTACTCTCATGATGCGGGTATGTCCTGGTTTCTGGTGAAAGAAGGCTGTTACCCAGCTTCTGCTGGCAAAGGATGTGAAGGCAACTCCAGGGAACTAAGTGAGCCCACCGTGTATCACACAGGGGACTTTGAGGAATGGACAAGAATCACCATTGTCATTCCAAGGTCTCTTGCATCCAGGTAAAGTGACTGTTCTTATTACATGCCATAGGCATTCTTTCTTGGGAGCAGATATTTGTCTCAATATCATCGTTTCAGTAGCCTACAAGAATTCATAGAGGCGGGGCGCCTGGGTGGCTCAGTGGGTTAAGCCTCTGCCTTCAGCTCGGATCATGATCTCAGGGTCCTGGGATCGAGCCCCGCATCGGGCTCTCTGCTCGGCAGAGAGCCTGTTTCCCCCTCTCTCTCTGCCTGCCTCTCTGCCTACTTGTGATCTCTTTCTCTCTGTCAAATAAATAAATAAAATCTTAAAAAAAAAAAAAAAAAGAATTCACAGAGGTTAGCTATATGTAGTCACAAAATGACTCTTGAGGCAAAGAGCCCTGGGGCAAAATTCCCAAAGTAGGGGTGTGTGCATAGGCGCACATGTGCATACAGCCCTGCGTGCTTGGCAAACAAACTCACTCATTTATTCATCCGCTCAACAAATATTTATTGAGCACCATTCTAGGCACTAGGAGTGCAGCAGTGAACAAAAGATGTTAGAGGCTAAGGGGGTCACAAGTCATTATTATATCTGACTTTCGCTTTATAGAGATTTTAGATAATTTAATGCCTCCCTGTGTGGACAATTTGAAATATCTTGTAATATAAAAGATCCCTTTAAATGACTATTAAAATAATAGAAAGATTAAAAATCATTTGACAGAGAAATGAGATAAATGGATTAAAAAAACTCAAAGTGAATTAGTTTCGTTAACAGGGTAATAAATTTAACTGCACTTTCTAGCAGCTAGGACAAAGGGAAAAAGTGCGTGGTCATTTAGTTCTCATGTTTCGGTAAAAAGAAAAAAATGCATTCTGATTTTTAAGAAAAAAGATACAATTTTTTTTCCATGCTCAGTATTGTAGAATAAAGGTACAGCATGCATAGGTATCCTTAAGCCAGGTAAAGTAGCTAACACAGAGATCAGGATTTTTAACTCTATCATTTTATGAAAGATAAAGAAGCATTCTTCAAGTAGACACTTCTTAATTGAATCCCAGAATGTAGCATTAAATTGTGACTAAGTCAAAGCATTTCTGCAGAGCCTAGATGATATAAATCTACTTGTACAGCTTTCTGGTTATGACTTAATATACGCTTGGAATATTCATTAGTGCCATTCAGCAATATTTCCAGCTTGCTTCCTTCCTAGAATATAGTAGGATTTATGTTTTCCTCACACCTTTTAAAGTTTGACGCGGCCTAATAAAACGTAAATGGAAATGAAATGTGTGATTTTTAAGACCCCGTGTGCATTTTGCTGTGTTCTCTGCCATGCGAAAGCATGTTTGGAGATGTAGTTTACATCAGTCTGGGTCCCTGACTGTCTACAACAAGCAGACTTCCTTGCCGACCTACAGTGGACATACTTGCAGAAGCAAGAAATAAACGTTTGTTGAGTTAAGCCGGTGAGATTGGGGATTATTTGTCACCAAGGAATAACTGATCTCATCCTGACTGATATGGTGGTAAAAGCTTAGCAATCTAGGGGAGTGGTTTATTCACAAAGTTCTTCCTTTCCAACCATTCTGGATGTGACATCTTTCACCGAATTGATCCCCAAACTCCCTGCGCATCATCTAGCTAGACAAGCTGGTTTTGTTCTCTGCCTCCCTCCTTACTTAGGTGTGCGTCTCTCAAAAATTATACCACACGCTTTGGTAGACAAACTTCCCAGATCGGGAGAGAACTTGTTTAGTCAAGGATGTACAAGTTTCTGGGTTAATCTACTAAAGTTTGAAGCGTAGTCTTTACCAATTATTCCCAGGAAAGAGTTTGTCAGTCGGTGGCTCTAAGTCCACTTGTAAGCAATTTTTTGCCTTTATATGCCAGTGTTCTTCATAGTATGTTAAAGAGAGACTCAGATGATCTGATGTATGGTGGCAATGTTGATGGGTTGGCCTTCTTTGGTGAAATTTACGAATTTGACTTGCAGTGTGCTCCACGTAGGATTCAGGCCCAGCTACTCTAACAGAGAAACAGATACGAATGCTTCACATGGCTTCAACAAGCTGGAAATTCTTTCTCCTGTCACAGTCCAGAGGGGAGCAGTTCAGAGCCGACAGGGCGGTTCTGCCATTCTGAGCACAACACTCTCATCTCTGGCTCCAAGGCAGCTGTTCCAGATCTCATCATCTCTTAACCAGTAGAAGGAAAAAGGAGTCAGGGGTGCATAGATGTGTTACTTTTTTTTTTTAAGATTTTATTTATTTATTTGAGAGAGAGAGAAACACACACACACACACACACACACACACACGCGCGCGCACGCGCACAAGAGGGCGGAGGGGCAGGCGGAGGAAGAAACAGACTCCCTGCTGAGCAAGGAGCCCAATGCGGGGCTCGATCCCAGGACCCTGGGATCATGACCTGAGCTGAAGGCAGCCGCTTAATGACTGAGCCACCCAGGCACCCCCAGCCCAGTATTTTTCACAGTTGGTGTTTCTAGAGTTCCAAGAGAGCAGAAGTAAAAGCTGCAAGGCTTTATCTTATTTGCCACATGCTATTGGTCAAAGCAAATCACAAGGCCATTCTAGATTTAGAATGTGGGAAAACAGACTCTCTTTTCTGTTAGGAAGTGCAGAAAAGTCAGACTACAGAGGAACATGTCCACAAGGAGGTGTGATTCATTGGCGGGCCTTATTGTCGCAATCTATGATAATTTGTCCTACCTCTAGCAAATCACATCTCTTGCAAAGCCAGATGCATTCACTCTTCTCCCAAGACCTCCCAAGTGTCATCCCATCACAGCATCAGGCACCAAGTCACTGATCTCGTTCTCTCTCTCAGGTCAGGGTATGGCCATGGCTCCCTGGATATGGCTTCTCTCGATCTCGAGGCCTGGGAACTAAAAAAGACAATTATCCATATCCAAATTACAGCAGTGAGACACTGACAGGTTAATGACAACAGATACTTCCACTCAAAAAAAAATTTGAGGGGTGGGGAATGGGAAGCACATAGCAGCCACTGGCCAATAGGAATACTAAAAGCCAGCAAGATACTTGTTATTAGGACTCCCTCCTCCACGAGCAATGTCCAGGACAAGAAAGTAGCCTTGATGAAATTCTGTTGTTTGGAAGTGGTTCCCTAATCTACTGTTCTTCCCAGCTCTTACCTCTGCTCTGTAGGGTTTACCCTCTGAGGCATCTTTCCTTTGCCATGAGAATTTATCTGTGTTTATACCCTCATAGCCATCTCATCCTTCTTTCTGCGCATCACAAGCTGGGCACATAGCAGTGCAGCCCTCTAGTCCTCACTAAGACCACTGCCTGCCTCCCCCGATGCTTTTCTGAAACTTTGACCCAACTGCATTTCTTCCAGATAGATAGCGCAGCGTGCCACGAAGCTGGAGAGCAGCACGGGGTGTATATTTCCTGCAACGACTAGAATATCGGGGAGCTACAAGGCATCACTATGAAGTAGTGGTAGAGCTACATATGAGAACTAGAAGGTTTTCCTTACTATCACAAAGTGAGCCAATATTTTGAGGCTCCCAATGTATTGGGACCTCAGCTCTGGGAAGAAGAAATAATCTTCATTAGAGTCCAGCTTCCTGGCTGATTTGAACACCATCCAGCTAGCTGGCTGATGGCATTCGTGACAAAGAGCTCTCTACTCAAGAGTAGTAAATATGTTTCCACTTTAAGAGTGGTTGTTGTTTCTTCTGCAATATGTTCAGCTCCGCTATCTCCAAATGCAGTGTTGGAAAGCTGAGAATTCTAAGTGTGAAAATTGTTAAAATCAGCAGCTATTCTGCCGTGAGGCAACATGCTTATAATAGTTACTAGAACATTTGCTTTCTCACAAATAATTCTAAGCTGGTTTTCTCAAAGGAGCATTCTGTCCTCGTACTCATTCTCTTAGTTCTTACCTACAAAGGAGAGACTTCAGTGGCAATAGATATAAGCTGGTGTATCCCTGACACTCAGCAGCATCCCGACGATACAATATATCCTGTCATGCAGCCTGCTCTAGGTTCCCTGTGCAGAATGCAAAATATTGATGTCTCCAGGGGCGGGGGGGGGGGGGGTACGGGGAACAGAAGGAGGGAATGTGCTAGGAACACAGTTGCTTAGCATTCTGCAGAATGTCTCCACGGCCACCATCGCCTGCGCACCTCTGCACAGGACAAGCAGGTTCACAGGAATCTTCTTGGTGGAGAGGCCAGTGCAACACCTCTCTCAAATGTGGTGGTGGAAGGGGAGGGTATAGAAGCCTATTCTCCTGGTCATTCAGGCATCCTGTGAACAAAAGTAATTGGGAAAGGAGTCAGAGATAGACTCTTATCTTCTACTTTTTCCTCATTGGGGGAAAGACAAAGGGGAAGTTTTGTTCAATGATTTGAGTGGTCAAGCCACATTGTGGTTTATTTCTAGCAAATTCATATAAAATTAAACTCATCTTTTCGCCAATCCTCAACTCCTTCTATCCTTCCCAGACCTTCCTGACTGTCAGATCGAAGATGCTCTTCTAGCATTATGTCCTTCTCAATCACAGTAGTAAACAGGATTGCACACGTACATTTCTTTGTTTGGGGTTTGACTAACGTCTTTCCTCACTTGAATGCAGGCTACGTGATGGCAGGAACCATGCTGGGTTTTGCTTCCCATCATATACCTAGCCCTAGCCTTATGCCTGGCGTGCTGGGGGCACTTGATAAATGCTGGTTGAATGAAGGGGTGTTGAATTAGGAATAAGGACCAGCAGCAGGTGATTACCTACAATGAAGATACCTCCCTTTTTAAAATATGTTTTCCAAAATAAATTCAGTGCCGTTCAGCAAAAAATAATTCTTCTGCATTCTGCCGTATCTCCCTGAAAAGGCACAGATAGCACGTGCACACATGGGCACACACACATTAATAGCATTAATAACTTCAAGATTTCATCTCTTCTACTTTAAAAAAGGTAAACTATATAGAATCTAGACATGCTTATTAGCTTAACCTTGGACCACTTCTTTTTGTTGTTGTTATTGTTGTTGTTGTTGTTGTTGCTCTAGCTTAAAAATTACAAGTTATTTCATGTTTAAGAAAAGTAAATAAAGGTAAGATACACTTGAGGCCTGGTTCTGCACACGGGAATGGATAACAGGCTCATTCTGCAGCTAGATTCCATTGGAGTTTCATTCTGTAAGTGAACAGCATAATACTTGGCTTGTCTTTGACTAGCCTTCTCCATTGTTCCACCGTGGTATTCCTATTTCACTCCGGTACCCAGAAAAGAACTAGTCCAAGGATAAAAGTTATCCAGTCTTCAGGCGACAAAGCCATTCCAGCAGTGAGCAGCGAATATCCTAATGTAGAGAGAATGACGAATTCATGATGCTGAATCAGGAAATTCTCTGCATGCCGGGTCTCTTGTAACATGGTGTTTAAATTAGGAGCATGTGGGATCCCAGGCACAGTGGATTTTTGCTGGTATAAAAAGAGGTTTTCAAGCAAAGATTCAGAAACAGTTTGATGAAAAGTATCCTATTATAAAAAATAGCTCTTAGGCAAGGAATCAGAAGACATTTCAAGAAACAGGCATGATAACTTTTAATCAGAAACCACCTGTTTCTTCAGGGAAGAAATGAAAAACCCACCTCACTTTGGCCTACTTCTTCTGATGGTCTCTCCATGTCTACAGTTTTTTTTAGTGAATCTCTTACTAGTTCTTCCTCTTATTCCAGCAACCCTGAGTTTCTAAATTATTTGTGCTCAATTCCAAAAAGGTACAAGGGACAGTAGGACAGGCAACAGTAGGCATCAGGAACTAGACATAACTGGGAAAAATTTAAATGAAGCAAAACTTGCCTATGTCGTGATCGGTGAAAACTTTCTTGCTTTGATTTGCACGTACTAACTAAAAGCCATCTAGGGGTACCTGGGTGGCTCAGACATTAAGCGTTTGCCTTCAGCGCAGGTCATGATCCCAGGGCCCTGGGATCAAGCCCCGCATCGGGCTCTCTGATCAGCAGGAGGCCTGCTTCTCCTTCTCCCACTCCCCCTGCTTGTGTTCCCTCTTTCGCTGTCTCTCTCTGTGTCAAACAAATAAATAAAATCTTAAAAAAAAAAAAACAACTAAAAAAAAACACTAAAAACCATGTAGCAGAGATTAAAAGATTGTACCTCTTTAGATACAATCTCTTGCCCTTTTACTTTGTAACATGGGCTCCCAGCTAGGACTCCTAGCTGTGATTCATCATGTCCAAGACTCACCCTGTTAACCAATAATTCATCATTTTGCTTTGTTCCGTTTTTGGTTTTGTTTTTTTTTCTTTATTTAAAAATGGATTCCTTAATGCTCAGCTCCTTAGGTCTTTCACATTCTCAAGTATCTAAGAAGGAACTCTGTTTCTCGGGTCTATAGGAGCCTTAGACTTGGGGGTGCCTCCTGTATCTGGCCAGACCAGATCCTGATTCTTTCATTGTTATGAAAATTATAGGCACCCCCCCAAAAAAAAGAGATGAGTCAAAGGGTTTCACTTGCTCTTCCACTATCAAATTACCAAAGCTTCTATAATTCTACTTAAAAGTGGGATTCTTCAACCTTCTGAATGCTTCCGGGTCTCAATCAGAGCCCACTTCTCTCATGAAGTAGGGCAGTTGATAGAAGTGCCCTCATCTGATCCAGATGGGAGAACTTAGGATAGAGGAAAATTGTTCCTACCTCTTTCTTTACTTTCCATAGGGCAGAAGTTGTAGATCCATGTTTCTCTGTATTATAGAGACACAAAAAGAAGAGGCAAGAATGACTTCTAATCTAAGAGGACTTGTATCAGAGAATTGGCATGTTTTCCTTTTTTATCAAAAGATATACCTATCTTTTGAGAGGGTCACAGAGGCCTTACCATTTTTCTTAAAAGCAGCAATTGGCAAAAGCTGCTGATCAATTCCATTTCTTTCCTTTGAGACGAAAAATATCTTCACAACCTAAATAACCTTACAACCCTAATGGGAGGAATTTTCCTAAGGTTCATGGCTCAACCCCTGTGTTTTCTTTTTTCATTCTTTCTTTCTTTTTGCTTTCGCTATGTTTTTCTGATCTTATTTCAATTGTCTTTTGCCTTAAAAAATAAAACCAGTATATTTTGAATTAGCTTTAAAGGAAATAAAAGATGTGTTCACCTTCTTCTTAATACACTGACAAATGTGTGCTAAGACTTACATTAATGAGTGATTAGTCTCTGAACACTTAAACCTAGTAAAAAACATTGTGGGTCACATTTTGCAAATTTGCCGGGAGTAGGTAACTTAGAATAATGAAGAAGAAAATCCAGGTTTATGGTTCTGTGTTGCCAAATAATCAAAGCTATTTGAAGAACTAGAAAGAAATGCATTCTGACACTGCCATATTGTTTCCACAGTAATGGAGAGGAGAAGGAACCAACTTTGTCTATAGTTATCTCAGGCTTCATTAATCTTTAAGATTCTTTACCCTTGTTTACAAAGAAACTGGATTCACTCAAAAGTCTATAAATATTGGCAGCGAAATTAATTGGACTCCGGATAACCTAATCCATCTTCCTTCCTTGATGTTAGTAGAACTGAGAAGGAAGAGGTGTGACATTATAGATGTGCACAGGTTTCCATATATTTGAGAAGAAAGAGATGCGCTGAGAGGATCACAAAGACTGGAGAGCAACTGGGACCAGTGTTAGTCTGGCAGCCTCAAGACTGTTGAGGGGGAAGAAGCACCGGGCAGCAGCCCAGCCCACTGGTGTTCCAGGCATTGGGACCAGGTCCCTCTTTTGTTCATTGGCAGTCACCAGTATTGGCAGCCCAGCTGGTTGCTAAGAGCTCATAGAATGAGTGTCTTAGGGATTTGAAGTTGAGAGGTGAAGAGGAAGGCAACAGGTGGGAGGAGCAGTGTCAATACAAACTTAACTCTTTCCTGCCAGGATCATGTCAGTGGCAAATAGCCAAAGTCCCTTTATGTGTCCGAACAAAGAACATTCTATCTAATGGTCTCAGAAATTCCTAAATAGCCTCTTCTGAAAATGCCCATAAAGTCAGTGCAACAGAAGGGTAAGATATTATGTGAAAGGAATACCTTTCTGGTTTTTATTACTAAAAACATATGAGATGGGCAGGGGGCGCCTAGGTGGCTCAGTCAGTTAAGCGTCTGCCTTTGGCTCCGGTCATGATCCCGAGGTCCTGGGATCGGGCCCCATGCCGGGCTCCCTGCTTGGCAGGGAGTTTGCTTCTCTCTCTCCCTCCACCCCTCCCCAAGCTCATGCTCTCTCTCTCCCTTGCTCTTTCTCTCAAATAAATAAATAAAATAGAAAATCTAAAAAAAGAAGAAGAAGAAGGTCTATACATTGTTTAAAAAAAGAGCATATAAGATGGAAAATATATAAGCAATCATGTATAATAGGTGTCTGGCTGTCAAAAATCTTTTGTACCTGATATCCTCCTGGTATTGAAACATTTAGGCTGAAGAAATCAACAAATTTCGAGAAAGCTCTGAGAGAGACACTTTATTATAAAGGTTAAGTGTCCAGTCAAGTGGCATTGACTGTCAAATAAACACGAAGCCTTTCTTGAATTTTTCTGAACTGCTCTGTTTCAGTGTTTTTGCAGGCGGTATTGGTGTAAGAAACATATGTGTTGTTTTCCCCAACAGTAAAACCAGATTCCGATGGATTCAGGAGAGCAGCTCACAAAAGAACGTGCCTCCCTTTGGTTTGGATGGAGTGTACATATCTGAGCCTTGTCCCAGTTACTGCAGCGGCCACGGAGACTGTGTCTCTGGGGTGTGTTTCTGTGACCTGGGGTACACCGGTAAGGCTGCAGACGTGTGTCTGATGGTTTGTTTGTAAAATTTTCATCTCCAGTTACTGTCTTTCATGTTACTTCTTCCAAGGAAATCGATTCTGAGATGATTCTTCTTTAAGTCCTAGTTGTAGGAATTTGCCACCCAGGCGCCTGAGGTGCTGAAAGATATTTTATAGTTTTGAGTTGCCTAAGGGAATACACGGTAACACCAATTTCACTCCCTGAAGGGAATTTATTAGTAATAGTGACAGTAGTTAATATTGCTTTCGGCTCTACTTTATGCAGGCACTATATGTAGTAAGTGCTTTTTCTATCATCTCACTGAAATCTAACAAAAACCCGTTCCATAGTACATACTGTTATTGTCTTATTTATATTTGAGGAAACAGACCCAGAGAGGCTTAGTAACTCTCCCAAGGGCACACAGCGAGGAGTTGCTGAAGCTAAGCTTCAGACTCTGGCAAGTCATTCTCTAATACTCAAACCTAAGCTCTTCCTTGACCACTTGGATACAAGGGACTCTCTGTGCTCTTTACATTGCTTTTTATAAGAACTGTAATTTTATACATGCTAAGTAAAAATCAGTGCCTGAAATGATAAATCCAAGGCTGCCAAAAGAGAACTTTACAAGAGAGATATTTTCTGACCACAGTCACCCTTGGCTATTGCTACAAGCAAAAATAAAAAGGGAGCTGAGATTAAAGAGTAAAATTGAGGAAAATGTTATAAGCTCCAAAATTTTGTCTTGAGTTTTTCCTAGAGGCAACTTCAAAAGGATGCTTCCCAGAGTTTCAGTGCTCTGCCCTGCCTGGCTCTTGACCAAAGACAAACATATGTCGTTGCAGGCCTTCTCTGGAGAGTACTGCCACTCATGGTTTCAGGGGTGTTTCTTTTTTAAATCAGGGATTAACTCTCCTTATTGATCCTCTGATAGAAGGACAACAAAGGAGCAAATTTTATGGTGGACGAAATCTATTTTTCAGCTTGCCCGCCTCCTCTTGGTAGCAAGAACCATGGAAATGTGTGGTTCCTACTGTCTCTCTACGATGAATAAAAAAATTGTAGGGGTGGAATAATGTTTTTGGTGATGGTAGCAGTGACTGTATTTCAGACAGACAGTTGCGGGATACTGATTTCCATGTGCCCCTAACACCTGTGGAAATGCTTCCTTAGCCCATGCTCTGAATGTACCTTCTAACGTGTAACAGTTTCAACAAAGCCTCTCTCTCCTATGTATTTCTTTTCTCGGAAGCGGCACAAGGAACCTGTGTGTCTAATGTCCCTAATCACAGTGAGATGTTCGATAGGTTTGAGGGGAAGCTCAGCCCTCTGTGGTACAAGATTACTGGGGGTCAGGTTGGAACTGGCTGTGGGACGCTTAACGATGGCAAATCTCTCTACTTCAATGGCCCCGGGAAAAGGGAAGCGAGGACTGTCCCTCTGGACACCAGGAATATCAGGTAAAGAGTTTATTGGTACACTTCTCCGTGAACATAGTATTTACCATGCCTTGTGGTCTAACCTAAAACTCTGTACTATTATTGAGGATTTACATAATCCAAGGTTTATCTATATAGATTCTGATATGTAAAAAATGAAGCATAACTTTAATGCCATAATAGAATAGTTTCTGCAAAGTTCATACCGCAATTCGTTAATCAGCCTACAGACATCACCAAAGTCTGTGCCTAAAGTATGTCAGCTTGGTTTTCTAAAGTTCTGTGTTACTACGAAGAGTGTTTGCTATTACATTTATATATGCCAGATGAAACGAAGATTTTTTTTTTCAACTTTAAATTCTGTGTCTGAAAATGATGCATTCCATTTGATTGAAATTTATTGGTACTCATTTATTAAAAACTGCCCCGGAAATTTAAAATACCTACACTGACACCTACTGGTAAAATAAATAACTGCTTGGTATTAAGGTCAAAATGAAATAGTAGCACACCTAAAATAAAACTGTGCTTTTCGTATTATTATCAGTTAAATTTTTTGAGAATCGGAAGAAAGGAAACTGAAGAACTATTTGGAACTTCTAGATTTTGTCCTCACTAAAATCTGGGGTTCTGTGTCATGTTTTATTTCTGCCTTTGATCTCTTTCTCCTTCCTTCTGAGTTCTTCTCACGGAGGAGCACCTGTCACATAGGCCCTCTCTGTTGGTTTACTGTGGGCTGAGGCTTAATTTACATCACACTGAGTGTCAGCTGTGAAAAAGTAAACCGTCTGACTCTAAATCAGTAATATAGGTAATTTTGTGGCCCTAAACTAATGTAGTGTTTAGCTTCTTGATGTTAGATTTTTCCTCATCCTGAATTTCCAAGAACAGTATTATCTCGATCTAAGGAATGAGCGTTTCAGTGATTACACTAAATTACAACAGATGTCACATTGAAGTAGAGTTCAACTGTTTCTTTTCATTTAAATCATAATTACAGTATAAAATTAATGGTTATTAAGTAACCATTTCTAAAATGGTTACAGAATTAGCTTGCTATATAATCTATGTAGTTTCTACTTCTCATATGCCCTTTGTGTTTAAAAGTAATATTTTGGAATTACAGAAGCTTTTTTTTTTTTTAACGTGTCAAAATGCAAAAGGTTAAATTTCTTTTTCTCTATTTGTAAGTAAACTGAAGTTTGTTCCCCTCACACACAGACTCGTTCAGTTTTATATACAAATTGGGAGCAAAACTTCAGGAATTACCTGCATCAAACCAAGAGCTAGAAATGAAGGTAAGCTGCTGTATTTCCTTAGAAATCATAGTTACTGTGGGCAAATTACTCCTTTTTCTTCCCAAAGTTTGGCCAGGATTTTGCAAACTGAGACGCTACCCTGCATCATTTCTTCTCTTCTCTTCTCCATCATTAAATGGCTATCTGCCTAGAACCATGATCTTTTAGGTTCCTCATCTAGACCCTTAAGCCTGAAAGGCTTATGGATCATGTCAGAGTATATTTGTTTTGATCGGAGTGTATTTGTTTAGGGTCAGAGTATATTTGTTTTAAGAAATGCTGTTCCTTCATAACTTTCAATAGGGAGAAAAAATAGCAGCGCCTTTTACATTTAGTGTGGGGCTAGAAGCTTGTTTGCAAGGGCATTACTGAGTGCAGATCAGACTCTGCTTCCTGCCCATAAAGGTTCTGGGGGTACTAGCATCCTTTGGTAGAAGGAACAGTTCTTGGCAATGATAAACCTTAACTTCTGCTAAGCACCTATTATATGCAAGGCACTGTTCCAAGTGTTTTATCTGTTAATTCATTTCATCTTCATCATACCTCTTTGCCAGAGGTATTATTAGTCCTATTTCACAGATGTAGAAACTGAGGCACAGGTAGATCAAGTAACTTAGCCAAGATCTTGCAGTCAGTAGGTGGATGAGCAGGGATTCAAACCACAGAGGCCCGTTCCAGAATGGATGCCTTAACCACCCACATCCTGCTTCTCTCCTTGCCCAGAGCTCTGCTTTCTCTAGGCTTCCGTACCATCTTCTGCCTCTGTGATTCAGTTCCGAAAGAAATGCAAAAGGCTTGTAGCGTATGTAAGTGGCCTCCAGGAGTTCTGCAGACAGGGGATGCCCTAGGGAACCCTGAATGCAGGTTTTCCTAGCATAAAACCCATGGGCTTCTCAGATGGGGCCTCCTCCAAACCTTGATCTCATGAATGGCACGTGACGAGTTGTGTAGCTTCTGAGTTTGTTATTATCTCAGGCACGACTGTGTATAACATGTTGGCCTAAACCCTCCCTGTCAGTCAGTGGAGCTGCTGAGAGCTGGAATGACCGATCTGACGTGTCCTCGGCCTTATTGTTGCTGACTGAAAGCTTTCATGACTTTTTCTGAATATGTTAGTACTTTTAGTCTAGTAATTGTCTAGATCATCGATTTACTGAAGCAGCAGTCTAGAAACTTCTACAGACCGTTTTGTGTTCCCTAATCTCTTCAACAAATGTCTGTTCAAAAGTCTGCTCTAAGCCACACATGTTCTAGGCTGTGGGTACCGTGTCCCCAAATGCCTGACACATCAGTCATGATGAGCTAGGTTATGCCATTACGAACAGCCCTCAAAATCTCAGTGGGTTAAAACAGGAAAGATTTCTCCTTTCTGCTAAATTTTCATCGAGGCTTATCTGAGGTCCTCCTTCCAGCACCCAGGATAGTGAAGCAGCTGCTGGGTAGATTCTGGATGTTGCCCGCCATGTGGCAGAGGGAAAGAGAGAGTGTGGCACAGGGGACGAGAAGTCCAAACCACCACAGGCCAGAAGGGGAAGAAGAACCAGAGCGGCCCTTACACCACTGCAGACAAAATCCGGCCCAAAGGGTGCTTCC
>CM052887.1:16598614-16696296 GCA_028534135.1 Potos flavus
GCTTTCCTCAGAGCAAGAGATCCATGAGAGAGACACAAGGACGAACGTCCAAAGCCTTTTATGGTCTAGTCTCAAAAGTCACACACTGTCATTCCTATCATATTCTCTATATTGCATGCAAGTTACTAAGTTCAGCAGCACCCCCAAAAAAGGGGGGTCAAACTCCACTTTTTGAAGGGAAGAGTGTCAAAGAATTTGTGGACGTGTTTTATAACAACCACAGGTAGGGCCTGTTACCAGGTGACTCAGGTGCTGGTCCTTGGACCATACTTTGAGTAGAAGGTACTCGAAAGGACTAGCCAATGAGATTTTATTCTCATGATGCTTCCTTTCTGGTACTGTAATCTACCTTTAGAATAATCTAAATTATTCTCTCTCTCTCTCTCTCTCTCTCTCAATCTCACTCTCTCATCTTATTAAATATAAACCATATCAACACAAATTAATAGCCACAATAAAAACTAAATTTTGAAGTGTCTGGCTCTCTCAGCCACCCAAATTCACATTAAAAGCCAATAGGATATATTTTAAACAAACATCAAAGGTTGGAGACTGGAGTTCTGCCAGAAGTTCTTCAGCTTAACTAGAATAAACACTAGAAACAGACTACCTTCCATTTTCTTCATGAACTTTACTGTGACTCTCTTCCTCCAACTCATGGGTCTGTAGCCACCCACTGAAGCTTTAACTACCAATCTCTACACTTAGATCCATCATGCTCGCTCCCCAGAGCGTTCCTGTTCTTTGAGCTATCTTTATCCTCTCATTATGAATGATGGTTTCTTCTATTTTAAATACGGTAAGATTAATTGTCCCGAGAGTTCTAATTTTTTGCGTATTAGTCATTGTTGTTCCTGGCATCCTCCCTTGTCAGATGCAGTGACAATAATCCCATGTGCTAACCATTAGCCTTAAAAGGCTGTCTTTGGGTTCTGTATTTTATCCTAATAGTTCCTGAAACTTAATTTTAGTATACTCTTTGTTGCCTAGCATGATAAAGGGATTGAGATATTCCCGCAGTCAGTAATGGGGAAATTAGAAAGTTACCATATGTTTCATGAATGATTTAAAATTTTCCGAAAAGGTTAAGATATAACAAAATTAGTGTAACAAATACAACTTTCATGAACATAATTTCTGTGAACTCAAAGTACTTCAGTATCCCTAGTCATAATTATGAGGATGTGGTGCCAGTCATAGGAATAGGCAGTTAGATGCCAAGAAAGCCCTCTGTCCCTCCCATCAATAACAACAGATAGATAGATATCCTGTTGATTCCCATCATTAGCAATATTTTTCTTTGTGCATTCAACCTTACTTTTTCCCTGTCCTCTTTTAAAATAAAAAAAGTTTCAGGGGGACACCTGGGTGGCTCAGTCATTTAAGCGTCTGACTCTTGATCTCAGCTCAAGTCTTGATCTCAGGGTCGTGAGTTCAAGCCCCACATTGGGCTCCATCCTGGGTGTGGAGCCTACTTTAAAAAAAAAGTTAAAATTTAAAAGTTTCCAGGAGAGGTAGTGGGGGCAG
This sequence comes from Potos flavus, assembly GCA_028534135.1. NCBI lineage: Eukaryota > Metazoa > Chordata > Mammalia > Carnivora > Procyonidae > Potos > Potos flavus. Next base: position 16,600,142 of record CM052887.1, read on the forward strand.
TGCATATGGTCCTGTAACTTGAATGTGCAGGTCACTAAATCATGTCACTGTGGTAACAGGTGGAGGAGGGACGTTGGGTAGATGGGGGAGGGTAGAGAGGGAAAGGTTGATGCAGAAAGGAGAGTAGAACTAATGTTGAATGGGAGTGGATTTTCTGCTTTGCTATTTATTTTATTTTTTTAAGATTTTAATTTTATTTACTTGTCAAAAAGAGAGAGAGAGAGAGTGAAAGCATAAGCAGGGGGAGTAGCAGGCAGAGGGAGAAGCAGACTCCCCGCCAAGCAAGGAGCCTGATGCGGGACTTGATCCTAGGACACTGGGATCACGACCTGAGCTGAAGGCAGACACTTAACCAACTGAGCCACCCAGGTGTCCCCCTGCTTTGCTATTTAGTAATTGGACCTCATTCCAGCTTCAGTAGCCAAAGCCTGACAAAGTATGAAGGGCCAGTAAAAGGATCCTTCCGTGTAACAGAATTTCAGATTGGGCCCTGCTTACTATCTGGTGCTTCGGCAGGAAAAAAGGCCTACTTGATTCGTGCTGGGGAAATTGAGATATTTCTTCTGAGTGTATAATAATGAGATGAGACTTGGTAGTGTTCCGGACAGAATCTAAAATTCAAATACATGATCTGCTGTGGATTTTTATGTCCCCCTTACCAACCCACTCATCACTCATACAAAGCTGAGTAGTCTTTAAAAGAGCTTATGTTGTTTTTTTTTTTTTTTCCTTCTTCGTCTTCTGTTTCCTGGGAGTTGGTGCACTAGAAACTGTTAAGGAATTGATGAGTCTTCAGGTCTACTAATTCATTCCTAGGAAGTTAGATGAATGTGCCCTCGTTCTATGAGATGCAATTTGAAGTTTCTGCTGCAGTCTTGTCATTTAAAAAATACTGTTCCTTGCCCTTTTTTGCCTTTAGGAAAGCTGTCCAAGTAACTGGATTTATGTCTTTTAACTCAGGGCTTGTTGTTCAGTATTCAAATGACAACGGGATACTCTGGCATTTGCTTCGAGAGTTGGACTTCATGTCATTTCTGGAGCCACAGATCATTTCCATTGACCTGCCACGGGAGGCGAAGACCCCCGCCACAGCTTTTCGGTGGTGGCAACCCCAACATGGCAAGTCACCACTCACTCCACCCTTCCCGGTGGCCTTGAGAGCATACGGTTAAAGCCGCATTGTACCATATGCTTTGTAATTTGCTGTCAGTTTCCTAGACAATTTGATTTAAAAGCATAGTCATAAAGATATTCATATGGCTGGATAACAAACTTTCTCTAACTGCCTTTATTCATCGGATTTCAGGAAAACATTCAGCCCAGTGGGCCTTGGATGATGTCCTTATAGGAATGAATGACAGCTCTCAAACTGGGTTTCAAGACAAATTTGATGGCTCCATAGATTTGCAAGCCAGCTGGTACCGAATACAAGGAGGTCAAGTCGGGATTGACTGTCTCTCTATGGATACTGCTCTGATATTCACTGAAAACATAGGTATATATTTTCACCAGATAAAGGGAGAATATTTCATTAACTAGAGGACTAAATTAACTAAAACCCAAGAGGAGACTCTCTAATGCAAAACTGTGTACATAACTGCCTGGGCTGAGGGAGACTGGAAAAAAAGGAGTTGGGTTGACCTCTAAGATAACTTGGTGCGTCCAGCGGCCACTTGCCTTTGAACTGTCCTTCATGCGTGATCTAATAAGGTTTCCTAAAAGCAGAGCAATAAAATCTCTCTCGGAAGACATTCCCATGTCTCATAATTTGTAGAACTGGCAGATAGAAAACTCTCCAAGATGGTCACACTTTCCAGATTCGCAGCCTTCCATCGCTTCTCGGCCTTTTGGCTAAGATCAAGTGCTGATTAGCAGCCTTCCCTGGGTCCGAGACTCTGCTAACCAAATAAAAGCAGTCATTGCGGGATGAAAAGTCACTTCAGATAAGACAGGGTTCTTGTTTGCTCCTGAACGTGTTTGTTCCAAGCACAAATGCCCAATAAGCAAAGAGAGAACCATTATATGCTACTATTCAACTTCTCTTTTTATTTTTGCAGGAAAACCTCGTTACGCCGAGACCTGGGACTTCCACGTGTCGGCATCGACCTTCCTGCAGTTTGAAATGAGCATGGGCTGCAGCAAGCCCTTCAGTGAGGCCCACAGCGTCCAGCTCCAGTATTCTCTAAACAATGGCAGGGACTGGCATCTGGTCACTGAGGAGTGTGTGCCTCCCACCATTGGCTGCCTGCACTACACAGAGAGTTCCGTGTACACCTCAGAAAGATTCCAGAATTGGAAGCGGATCACCGTCTACCTTCCACTCTCCACCATGTGAGAATTGCCATGTGGCTTCATGTCAGAACGTTAGGTTCCTGTCACCTCATGTGAAAATAATTGTGATTCCGCTTGGCAATTCTGTGACGCTCTCAGAGTAATTATGCAGGGAGTCTGCGCGGAGGGCCGGGGGGCGGGGGGAAGTAAAGGTGCTTGGGGTTGCAATTTTTAGTGTTAGTGAGTTCCAAAAGTTTTACGGGTCTGAACTTTTCTGTTCCCTGGCAACAGGAAGCCTGCCCACCAGACCCAGTTGTACAAATAGTCTTGTTCTGTTGTAAAAATAAGTATCTACACAATAACCAGACTGATATTTGTTCACATGAAGCAGTATGTGAAATCATCACACGTGGAAGAATAGTAGCCTTAGTTTCTTTTCTTTTTTTTAAATTTTATTTTATTTATTTTTTGACAGAGAGATAGCGAGAGAGGGAACACAAGCAGGGGGAGTGGGAGAGGGAGAAGCAGCCTCCCCACCGAGCAGGGAGCCCAACGGGGGGCTCCATCCCAGGACCCTGGGATCATGACCTGAGCCAAAGGCAGACACCTAATGACTGAGCCACCCAGGCGCCCCTCTTTTTTTTTTTTTTTTATCTTTATTCTCAGTACCACAGTGAGAGTAAAAAGATGGTTCCTTCAGAACATTCATATTGTTTTTACGTCTCTCTTCCCCTCCCTGGGCTTTCAGATCACATTCAAGAGTGGGCTTACAGCAGGCTCCCAGGTTTGTGGTTTAGGCATTGGGATAATTTGGGGATATTTCTAGGAACTGGTGTGTCCTGGGGTGACTGGTTAGAGATCGTGCTGTCCTGGGACTGCTCCCCTCAATTTCCTGCCTCGCCCTGCCACTGCTCTATTCTGGGTTACGGCCAAGTTGGCCTCTGCAGGCTGCGTTTACCAGGCTCCTGCGTCTGTTGGCTTCCAGAGAGATTAGTGCCAGAACGTGGCAAGATAATCAGAGTGGAAACAGACATAAAACAGGGTATCCCTCCCCTTGCCTTTCTGTCTCAAGAGCATCTTGGTCAACTTCAGTGGCTCCCACTCCCCAGAAATGCTCTACCCCCCCGGGACCCTGGGCACCAGCGACAGTGTCCCTCCAGCTTCAGACTTGTAGCGGCGTCCCAACTTCGCTCAGCTCTGGTCTCCTCACCGCCCCTGTTGGCTTCTCAGCTGTGGCACTAACCTCCAGCAACTTGGCGTCAAACGCTCTCTAGAATGAAATACAGTAGTTTCCATTTTGCTGATTCGATTCTGATTCAGAGATGTACCACCAAGTGGCAGAAAAAAAAATGCAGGAAACCAAAGCATTTTAGCGTCGAACCTAAAATGGTTTCCTATGGATGCCCGGAGCTTTAAAGAGTGCTTACTGGTAGCATCTATTCGCTTTATTTATTTATTTTTTTTTAAGATTTTATTTATCCATTTGACAGAGAGAGAGAGCGATCACAAGGAGGCAGAGAGGCAGGCAGAGAGAGAGGGGGGGAAGCAGGCTCCCCGCTGAGCAGAGAGCCCAATGCAGGCCTCGATCCCAGGACCCTGAGATCATGACCTGAGCCGAAGGCAGAGGCTTTAACCCACTGAGCCACCCAGGCGCCCCTATTTGCTTTATTTTTATTCAACAAACATTTATTGACTATCTACTGTGTTTTAGAATTCTATTACAAAATGAATAAGCTGACACCAGGATATAAAATGGTGACGTTGATAATGCTCAGGGATGTTATTGAAATGCGGGGCACAGGGGAGAGGGGTACTACCTAATTGACTTTAGGAGGATCTGAGGGAGCTTCCTGGAGGGGCCCATCTCTGAACTGAATAGTGAGTAGAGCCTGTCCTGGCGAAAAGGGCTTGTGGGAAGGGAAGGCATTCTGCAGCTTGGCCTTGACATTCCATTCGTTGAGGAATCATTGGAAGTGTGTTCCATGGAGTGATGATGTGATTAGACTTCCATTTTATTTTTTTTTATTAACATATAATGTATTATTTGCTTCAGGGGTACAGGTCTGTGATTCATCAGTCTTACACAATTCACAGCACTCACCATAGCACATACCCTCCCCAATGTCCATAAGCCAGCCACCCTATCGGTCCCTAGATTTCCATTTTAAAGCCACCACACTGGCAGCTGTGTTGCACTGAGGGAGAATCTGTGTCTGGAAACAATAGCACTGGAAGTGTTGCTATTGACATTCGACTTCAAGGGGACTGGGTTCCACAATCCAAATAAGTGACTCACCAACTTCTGCTTTGCAGTCTGTTCCTGAGTGAGGGACTGTTACTGCGGTCTGGCCCAGGCTGCGTATGTTTCTGGATAAGGTGATCTTCTGACAGTGTATTCCAAATAGCAGATTGCAAAGAGAATGGAAAATGTGGGCGTGCCTCCCATGGTTCTGGCCCTCACTTTTCAGGAGCCAGACCTCAGGCACCAACGTGGAGGCAGAACTTCCCTGGGGTTTCCATTTCCGTCTCAGAAACCATTTAGGGACAGTAGTGCAGGGACCTCACGGCCAGAACTTTGTAAGATTCTGGCGTTTCCTCATGGTTCTCATCCATTCTGCCTCTTTCCTCGTCCTGAATGGCAGGAAAGCCTGAAAGCAAAACCCCATATTTGACATGTGGCTCAATCACACAATAAATCGCTAGTGCGAGATAACTTTCCCATTGCAGGCGTGTTAGGAGACACCTGTATGAAAGGAAGGGTGAAATATTTACAAAGCATGTTTTCTACTCTCTTGGTGGTGGGTTCAGCAGGAAAGAACATCCAACACTTGATGTGAGAACTAAGTGTCTCCAAGAAGAGGGAACAAGAACTTGGAGGAGGGCTCTTCAGAGCAAAAGGGGAGTTAAAGGAAATGTTCTCCTGCTTTCGAGAGTGCCTGTTGAACCAAGTATGTTTTCTTTGGTTAGGTCTCCCAGGACCCGGTTCAGATGGATTCAGTCCAACTACACCGTGGGGGCTGACGCGTGGGCTATTGATAATGTCGTGCTGGCTTCGGGCTGCCCCTGGCTGTGCTCGGGACGAGGGATTTGCGACTCCGGACGCTGCGTGTAAGTCAATAAAACTGGCAATTTCTCTTTTTACGATGCAAAAACAAAAATGGCTTTCGAACTCACGACAAATAATGCCTTCTTCTCTCTTAGGTGTGACCGGGGCTTTGGTGGGGCCTACTGTGTGCCCATCGTTCCTCTGCCCTCGATTCTTAAGGATGATTTCAACGGGAACCTACATCCCGACCTTTGGCCTGAAGTGTATGGTGCCGAGAGGGGGAATCTGAATGGTGAAACCATCAAATCGGGAACATCGCTTATTTTTAAAGGGGTCAGATAAGATTCTACTTCTCTACTCTGCTACTGGGATTCCTTCCTTCCCTCACTGCGCCACACAAATGTGTTTCTGAGTGGGCTCAGATGGTGTATTATTTTATACATAGCTGTTGTCTTCTAGCCCAGACCACGTTCCTCCTCTGTTCAGCATCATCATTCTTTAGGATCACTTAGGCATACAATCTTTCCTCTGCTTCGATGATCAGACCTTTGTTACTTTCTGCTGCAATTATATACGTATATATATATATATATGTATGCGTGCACACACATACAAATTATGCATATGCAATTTCTAGAATCTTCTAGAATGTAGCATTTTATGTGTTATTGAATATATAACTTACAGAACTGTAAAAAATGATTTTAGAAAAGGTCTTTGCTTTTTCCTTTCTTTCTTTTTTCCTTTTTCTCCGGCCAATAGAACCCTTTGGTGACTTTAAGAAAACAAAACACTTGAGTCAAGTGAAATAGCATTCTCAAACATTGTTAGTCTATTTTTGTATTTCAACCTAGATGTCTGGTGAGAGAGAGTTAAGCAATTGTGTGAAACGCTGTGCTGGTTGGCACATCTTCCCATGTCAATACATGCTCTATCCCATCTCTCCCAGCATGGGGAAGTCGGCTGATACAGGTGTGCACTGAAATCTGTAACAAAAATCGGCATGGGTCCCTGTACAACCTTCATGATTAACATCTAACGCTTAGAAAAGTAGATACCCTGGAACTTTTTTCTTTTAAAATTTCATTTATTTATTTTTGAGAGAGAGTGCATGAGCGGGGGTGAGGGGCAGAGGGAAAAGCAGACTCCCCGCTGATCAGGGAGCCTGATGCGGGACTCGATCCCAGGACCCTGGGATCATGACCTGAGCCAAAGGTAGACGCTTAACCGACTGAGTCACTCGGGGGCCCGATGGAACTTTTTCAATTATAGCTGATAGATGCTGCCTACCTCCTTGTTTAAATACCAAATTTGTCTCAAGTTTGGATGACAGAGAAAAAAAAACACTTAGAGATCGGAGAGATATACTAGTCCCTAAGAGCTCTGAGAGGCCAAAGGAATTGAGGTAGGACATTTCAGGATGGAAACTGCTGGTTTTTGCGTGTGTGTTTTTTCAGTCTTCTCAGAAGTGTTAGCTGTAATTACCACTAGCTTGCCTCCGATCTGCTTGCAGCATTGACAAGACTAAAAAGCAGGAGCCCGATGATTTTCATGATTTAAATATCTTTACCTGATAAATTTTTAAGCAGTGAATTGACCTGGTCCCTAGATCCTACAAAGGAGGAAGACACCCAGTATTTTCTATTTTCCCTTCAGCCATCCAAATGTAAGAGCAGCCAAGCATTATCTGTATTAGACATATTATCTCTCAGCTCTGCAAGATGGAGAGGGCTCAGCGTGGGCCATTCAGTAGGGTGCAGTTTGACCTAGAAAGGCACTCTTTCGTTAAAAAGGAAGTGATAGTCTCTCTTTAATGTATATAGATTCAGGAGTATGATCAGCTATTCAAATAGCTTGTTGGATGCCAAAGAACTCCCACATTTAGCACAAATGGATTAATGAGCCCAGAAAAGGGATGAGAAAAGAAATCTATCCGTGTGGACTAGAATATGCACAGAAGCAGGGCTTGACATTTCCACCATGTAATTAATATCAAGTGCTGAACTACAAGCAAATACTACAAACATGAAAGATACTTTCATCGTGCCCACTTTTGACATAACCGTTCCGACAAGATGCGGTGTGCAGTGGTCCTTTTGTGGCTGACTTGTACTTGCCCATGGGAACAACTTCAAACTTAGGTTCCGTAATCAAGGGGGAAGAGTCATCATACTCCTTTAACTTGATGTTAGCAAGGGATCTTTTTTAGCTGGTTCTTTCAACTAGCCACCTCTAAGCTTATTCCTTGCAAGTTGAAGAAGCCGCCTTTCCTCATCACCTCAACCTTCACATGGCAGCAAACTGTAAAACCCTTCAAGGCTTCGCGCCTGTCAAGGTACGAGGGAGAGAGTGTCTCCCCACAGCGAGACATGAAGAACAGACACGGACTAGGTGGCACGGACTGCGCAGGGCAGTGAGTTATTAGGGTAAGGCTTATACAGCACAACCTTCAATCCTGGAAGTTTGAGTTGATGCTTTTTGAAGTTCAGGGACAGGTACATATGCCGCTCCTTTTTCATGACAGTATTAAATGAATCTCAGACTCTAAATTTCGCATTATCTGGATTTCTTCTCCCAAAACCAGAAGATGATTTAGTAAACAAAGCACTGGTATCCTATGAAGGATGGAGGATGAGCTTCACAGTCTGACACATCTGGGCTCGAATTCTGCCATCAACACTTGTAAGCCGCGCAGTCTTGAGTCAGTTACTGTCTCTGAGTTCCAGTCTCCTTCTCTGCATCATAAAGAGAATATCTTGCCCTTACAAGTGCGATGTGTGTTAAAGGAGGAGGAAAGTGTGTGTTTTAGAACCTAGCATGTTATAGGCATTCAGTAATACGGTTGCTATTACAAAATCAGTTCTAATTAAAGCTTTTCGGTTATTGGGGATTTTGTGCTGGATAATAAGAAAAAGAGGACGAATTTGCTTTCTCTAGCTAAAATTACATTTGGTGTTTGTTAGTTGACAATTAAGAAATCCAGGGGCGCCTGAATGGCAGTTGGTTAAGCATCCGACTCTTAGTTTCGGCTCAGGTCATGATCTCAGGGTGCTGGGATCGAGCCCTGCCTCGAGCTCCCTGCTCCGCAAGGAGTCTACTTCAGATTCTCTCTCCCTCTGCCCTTCCTGCTCGTTCTCTCTCTCTCTCTCTCTCTCTCTCAAATAAATAAATAAATAAATCTGGAAAGGAAGAGAGGGAGGGAGGAAGAGAGAAATCCGGTGTCCACTCAGTATCACACAGTCCTATACCACCAAAGAGTCACTTCATTCAGAAGTCACAGCTAAGACCCTAAAAGGCTTATGTGCACCTTACTACACTTGCATAGTGAAATTCTATTTTACTAGCTGCCACTCCAGTCCTGTGTACACACAGAGAGAACAAGCCATGGGGCTGTCAATCCCAGGCAACCAAAAATAGTTAATTAGCAGAAAAAATTACCAAAGCTAATGTGATGGCTTTCTTCCTTCTTTGGCTTCTCTGCATGAGCAGTTACAGTCAAGGCATGGGGACTCGGCTTAGTTATGCCTTATTTAACTTGACCAACTGGAGGGTGTTGTGTCAGCCTGAATGAGAGCCTCCTAGCGCTGTCAGAGTGCACAAAGGAGTAGTAAGTCCCTACGACTCCTTGGAACACTGAAAAAGTTACCTATTAGTTCCCAACTTCCAGCAGGAGCACTTGGCAGAGAATTTCCATCTGGTTCCTCATTACTCCTCTCATGGCGTGCTGTGGTCAAAGGAGGCTACTTTTTAAAAAGGCCTGCAGATAGGTAATGCTGTCATTTTTGCACTGCTTTTTATAAAAGTCACAGCGAAGTGGGATGTTGAGTTGAGACAATGAGATTGGGTTATCCAGTCATAAGAAATGAAAGCCTTAAGAAAGTGGAAATGATCCATTTTTCCTTTTCAACCAGACCCAACATCGCTTCTGGATCGTTATGTTTATGTATCTATTACTTAGCTAATGCAAGTTAGGTGTACAGAAGTCAAAGGAAAATAATTCCACAAATGAAATAAAGTTGTTTAACGTGTATGTGAAATAAGGTTGTTTAACGTATATGTCTGTGTTTTCAGGAAGGACTGAGGATGCTTATTTCAAGAGATCTAGACTGTACCAATACTATGTATGTCCAGTTTTCACTTAGATTTATAGCAAAAGGTAAGTCGTTTCTATGGGTAGAATTCATTATTTCCCTTCAAGAGAACTCCCCCTTGCCCTACACAATTCCTCCTCCACAAAGAAATGATGGATTTGAGGCCCATAAGTTCTGTCACATGGAAGAGTGGACATAAATTTGAGTAAATAAATGTTCATAGATGTGCTTCTATGATATAAGTTCATCTTAATTAAGGGTAAGATAACTACTGATTTTGGAAAAATTTCATACAGCTGTAGTAATCATACTAATTCTATGGTAGCTAAATTTATCATTATGTCCCCGAGTCTTTTTTCCCACCACTACTTCCTAGGTGTAAGAATTTTAAATTTAAAAAATTTAACTTAGGGACATTTTGGATTTTCTTTTATAGATGTGAACCCCCAAAAGACAAGTGTTTGCCATTATGACCTTTCATATTAACTAAATCATTTCCTCGACAAATAACGCCCTTTGGATATAATAAACTTGCAAGTAGATTTTTGTTTGTATCCTGAGATTTAAATGTTTGACTGTTTGTAAAATTGTGATGCCCGTAGAAGCAAAATTCTCTGATGTAAGATGTCCTAAATGAAATACAGAAAGATATGTGTTTGTATCTGAGAAAGAGAGGGAGACACCGTTGTGTGAAAATCTGAGATCTGCTGTGTGTTTTGAGATACAGTCGTACAGAAAGCCTCACCTGACATTGCTTCAAGTTGCTTCCGAAGCATTTGGACTCTAAAGTGCCTATGGGAATATAAGTCAGCTTATGCATCGATGCCAAAAGGATAGTCTTAGAACATACCATTTCCCCACTTCTATCACAGTATGTTTTATCACCGTATGTGATGTCTTCTCTCTAGGTACCCCCGAGAGGTCTCACTCTATTCTGTTACAATTCTCCATCAATGGGGGAATCACTTGGCACCTGATGGATGAATTTTACTTCCCTCAAACGACCAACATACTTTTCATTAATGTTCCCTTGCCATATACTGCCCAGACCAACGCTACAAGGTTCAGACTCTGGCAACCTTATAATAATGGTAAGAATGCACTTACTCTCCTATGATCCAAACTGACTGGCATTTTAACATGTCTGTTTCTAAGACATGGAGGAAGTGTTTGTCCACTGAGCAGTTTCATTGTCCGTAACACACATTTTACCTAGAGGAGTCTCAGTGAATATTTAACTTTATGTATCTTTAGCATCTCTTTGTACTTGACTCATAAGTTCAGTTCATGGTGTAAATATAGCAAAAGCCTCTTACAGAGCTAAGGTTTTTAAAAAATAATTGAGCATTGGGGCACCTGGGTGGCTCAGTTGGTTAAGCGTCTGCCTTCAGCTCAGGTCATGATCCCGGGGTCCTGGGATCAAGCCCCATGTAGGGCTCCCTGCTTAGCGGGGAGACTGCTTCTCCCTCTGCCCCTCCCCCCTTCTCATGGGCACACTCTCTCAAATAAATAAATACAATCTTAAAAAAAAATTTAACATTATCATTAGTCACTCATCAATTGTAACTATATTCCTGCGGAATTCGTTTAGGAATAAATAGTTCTTCTGAGTGTGGCGTTTCATTAGTGAGACAGAACAACATTGCAGCAAAATACCATGACAAAGTGACAGGGACTCACACCAAGCAGAAAGTGCCTTAGATAAAATATTCTTATCACATACCCCTGCTTCCGCGATAAGTTAAAGTGAATGTATAATTTAACAGCATTTCCAGACGGTTACAGAAAATGATTTTACAAATTTGTAATGTTTTATTGCTTCCAATATTTCTATTAACTGCCAGTTATAAAGGACCAGACTCTATCAAATCATGCATTTAATGGCCTGAGTAAGCATGGAGATATCCCATTAAGCAGATTCTTTGCAGAGGTAACACAGAAATGAATAAGGAAAATGTACCACTAGCTCTAAAGTTTAACCTGAATATTGACTTTATAACTAGTAAGCCCAAAAAATTTTTAACTTAGTATGAACAGAAAAAAATAATCTTTTATAATCACCAAGTAAATGTAAATAAATAAATACAACCAAGTTTTACAATCCAGAGGATCATTTTCTTCATGTTATGATTGGAATGCTTAGCTGACTTTTCTTTATTGTTTTCACCACCTGCTTCCAAAACAAGAAAAGAGAAGAAAGCTACTAGAATTAGAATAGTGATAGGATGAGAGAGAGACACACACATACACATGTGACTTCATTTAAATCATCAGGTTATTTCTACAGCTCCTGTTTATAGATTATGTGTGTGTATGTATATATATGCACACATACACACACACATAACAATATAATATATAATTATATAATATATACATATAAATGAATATATATATATTTTTTAAGAATTGTAATCAAAGTAGAAATCAGTGAAGAAGCAACCTTGAGGAATCTTGATGATTCCGCTTGGCATGGTCTTAACCTCTTTGTTTCCGAGTCCAAACAGCACTTTGCAAAGGTGGCCTGGGTTTGCCATCCTCCCTACTCAGTAGGTACCTTCCTTTAACACCCAGCCTGGGTTGCTGAATCAAATTCTGTGACAGCCTAAGGAGTGATTTTACTAGTTTTTTGGATAGTCCCACATACCTTCAAATAAACATAAAAGGTTTGAAAAGCATTAAAAAATGGTGTATAACACAGAGTATTTTCTTCCGTGTAGTTTTAACAATTAAATAAAATTATGCACCAGGCCAGTGTTTTCATGACCACAGTCCTTCGACCTGACCGTAGCATGATGCTAAGTCATGAGTTGACTCTGAAAGGTAATGAGATGCTCCTCAAGTCCACTAGTGACCTCAGTTTTAAATCTGCAGGCTTGACCCTGTGCTCACAGATTCAGATATCTTACAGATTCTCCTAAACCATGAAAACATAACTCAAATCCCATTCTCAGTAGTGCAGTCTCTAGCACCACACCACTGTGACTAGAAGGGGAGCACAGTGTCACAAACCATCTCAGCTTTCTGGAATCAGTGAGGCCGTTCCCTGCTCTGGCAACTTAGTATGATTGACAGCTTAATTTTTCCATACTCGAATCGCTATAAAGACGTGTTGTATGGTTTGTGTTTCTTTGTCTGGAAGGCATATATTTAACCTGTTGTTACTGATTCCCTTCTGTCCTTTACTTTCTTCCAACGAGCAAAAATGTCCCTCCGATTTTCACTATTGGAAAGACTTTTTTTTTAATCCAAAAATGCCTTAGGTAAGAAAGAAGAAATCTGGATTGTTGATGACTTCATTATTGATGGGAATAATCTAAACAACCCTCTGATGCTTCTGGATACGTTTGACTTTGGACCCAGAGAAGACAATTGGTTTTTCTATCCTGGTGGTAACATTGGCCTTTATTGCCCATATTCTTCAAAAGGAGCGCCGTAAGTCTTTAATTGAGACCCTAAAATAAAACCATTGCTCCATACAAATTACGATGAACTTTTGCCCAAACGAATTTCTTGTTGTTTTCTTCCATAACAGCGAGGAAGATTCAGCTATGGTGTTTGTTTCAAATGAAGTTGGTGAGCATTCCATTACCACTCGTGACCTGGATGTGAATGAGAACACCATCATACAATTTGAGGTACTTGACTCTGTTCTATCAGAAATGCTTTTCATTTTATCTTGAATATATAATAAGTATATATTTATTTATATATGTATATATTATATATACATGTATGCACATACATGTGTATATATGCATATACGTGTATATATGTATATATTATATATAGAAATATATGTATATATTATATATATAATATATAAGAAAGCCAGGAAAGAGAAGGAAAATCGCAGATAGTTTCATGCATTATGACTTTCCATTTTTGTGCAAGGACAACAGAGGTTTTACATCATAATTCATTTTTATTAGCAGAACCAACTATCCTACTAAGGTTTATTTCTGAATTTTTGTCCTTTATTTATGACATAATCTCCCTACCTACTATGATGGGAAGTTGTTGAAGTAAATAATTTTAAACATTATAAAAATGAAAAGGGCCATATTATTCTAGTATGATTGTTTTCACAATTTTTATGTGTTACTTAAGACCCAGTCAATGTAACTACTCTTATACCAGGCCAGTACATTTATATAATATATATCATGGTGCCATGAATCTTACAGATAAAACAACACTACACTATTTTTATAATTTTTGTGTATTTCATTAATATTTATGGACTCCTTATAATTTGGAAGAGAGCAAATTAATAATGTATAAAAGAAAAACTTTTATGTATTTCAAAAACTTAGATTTGAACCTTAATTCTGATCTTAAATCAGAAGAACCAAGGATGCATTGTGCCAGCATTCCATAGTACCAAATTTCAAAAATGCTTATTTCCTAGATGAAATCTCTAGCTACCTTTGGGAAGGCTGACGATAGTGCCTGACTGCATCAACAAAATTCTGAATATTTGTTTTAGATTAACTCTTGGTAGCCTCTAAATTAGAGTTGTTTTTTGCATCTCAAAGGTCAGAGACCTTGGGGCGCCTGGTTGGCTCAGTCATTAAGCATCTGCCTTCGGTTCAGGTCATGATCTTAGGGTCCTGGGATCAAGCCCCACATCGGGCACCTTGCTCAGTGGGAAGCCTGCTTCTCCCTCTCCCCCTCCCCCTGCTTGTGTTTCCTCTGTCGCTGTGTCTGTCAAACAAATAAATAAAATCTTAAAAAAAAAAAGTCAGAGACCAAATGACGCTTTCATAGAGAAATTATTCTGTATCTGTTTTGAACTTTCTGTTATGTTTTCTAGTTTAATTTTAAGTTCCTTAAATAACCTTCTATTATATTTTCTAAATGTATGCTTTAAATGTTAATAAAAAATAACACCTGTGACCCTGTTCTGTTATCAGAAGGATTTAGGTAGAAACAAATGCCTATAGTTGAAAAGTTTATCTAATGTTGATAGCTTATTCATGAAAAGGTACAAGGAACAAGTTCAACAATAAAAATTATAAATATAAATATATCTGGGTGCTACAACAGCAAGAAAATAGTAATTCAATTGCAAGAGGGGAAAATTGCATAGAAAGAATTACATGCATTTATTTAATTAAGTTTTAGTTTATTTACTTGAAAGCATGGAGAAAGGAATGAAGTCATTATTTCCCTAACGGTTAAGGTCTTTCTGAACACACTCTCCCTGTGCCGGGGAAAGAGGGGCAGTAATTGTGTTTTGTTGCATACATATTGAAGTTTTTTCACGTGCAGAACTTTGAGGATTCTTTGGAAGATGTCACAAGAAGGAAAACAGAAGGCCTTCCTATCTAGCGGACTGAAAAAAAGGCTAATGGTTAGAAGTCAGGAAACAGTCTTTTCATTACGATTTGCTTGGCTTGGCTATGAAAGTAGGTCAGAGGTACAATTTGGAATCCATACCAGCCTCTGCCTTACCCACTTCCTAGCCTTTTATAAAATGAGGGAAAATAAATTTTTTATGAGACCCTTTGAGGTTCTTTATGAAAAAATTATTATTTGAAGGTAATATATATTACTCAGTTAGGCAAAACAGAATTTTACAGTGTTAAATATTTCAGCAAGACAGTTCCCAGGAAAATGGACTCTGGAGAAAATAATGAAGTGATGAATCATTGCAAGGCCTGTTGCTCTGAAGTAATTTGTATCTTTTTTTTTTTTTTTTATTCCTTCCTCCCCAAGATCAACGTGGGATGCTCCACAGATAGTTCCTCTACCGATCCAGTCAGACTGGAGTTCTCAAGGGACTTTGGGGCGACCTGGCACCCGCTGCTCCCCCTCTGCTACCACAGCAGCAGCCACATCAGCTCCCTGTGCTCCACCGAGCACCACCCGAGTAGCACCTACTACGCTGGGACCACCCAGGGCTGGAGGAGGGAGGTCGTGCACTTCGGGAAGCTGCACCTTTGCGGGTAAGGACCTGCCGCTTCATGCCGCCATCTTTCTCCATTGACAGTGTTCTTCCTGATGCCACCGTTGACTTGCTGTTCCATGGGAGGTGACTTCCCCCTAGTTCTCCACTTCAGCAGATCAGTGGTTACTCCAAATGTGGGACTCCGAGCTGACACGCTACCTGGAGTTTGAAGATAGGTTTCAAAGAGTACATCATGGGCTGCACTCTGTAGTGATTCATATCCCCCACGGGTCTTTATTAGATCCATGAGGAAACCACAGACGTATGGTTTTCTCCTAATGTTGTAATTCCCCTCCACACCTGCCCCCACCTCCCAATATAAACGCAGTGAGAATTTTATGACTTTCAGACATCTACCAGTGTCTCTTATGAAGGGAGAGGGCATAGCGGGAGGATGGAAGCCCACAGAATATTCTAGGTGCCTCATAAAAAAATAATAATAATTGTTCCATTACCCCCCAAGGCATTTCTGTTTTTCCAACCTCTCTCAGCATTCTTGCTCCATGTATTTGACTCTTCTGTTGAAAAGCTTTTTGGGGATAAAGGACTTCAATTCTAATAGAAATGGAATGAATAGTTCAAAAACTAGACCGAATAATGTAAGTGAACAAAGAGAGGAAATCAACAAAACATGCTGCCCCAGAATTTGTCTTCTCTCTCAGAAGAAAGAACTTGTTCTTTCAGGGTATGTCAAGAAAAGAAGAAAGTACTAATATACTTTCAAGATGGAAATAGATTTACATTCCCAAAGTGAAACTCAGCATAATTAGAAGTCTCGGGTCTTCAAGCAAAACAACTAATACCTAGTACTTTTCCAAAAGGGTGAAAGTGAATTTTCACAAGTTTGCATTCTCTTTGAACATAAACTCATTTGCTTCTCATCATATCATCAGCATAATTTTTATAATTTAATTGCTAAGGACTTTAATATTTTGAGCTATCGAGGATGTCATTTATTAATTCTTTCTATTACACCAGCATGTGATCCCAATGGAAAATCCACCTTTTTAAAAATGAGCATTACTAAGCAGAATGTCCTCAAGGTTCTCTAGAAGATAAAGCTGACAGTTCAGCCGGCACAACCAGAAAGCTGTTATTGCTGGGGGTGGGGAGGTTTGTCTGTAGAAGAACAGGACAGGGAGAAAGAGTCAGGAAAAACTTTTTATCCAAAACCAGTTGTATTATTTAAGACCCTATGTTGCAGGAAATATAAAGGGGCTTACCAAAAAAGTGGAAGAACTTACTAGAATCATACTGGGGAATTTCAGGGACCCCACTTCAAAAGTGTGAGGACCTCAGCAAAAGGAGTGTGTGACCATCATTTTTATCATGCTGACTTTAACATCATTCAGCAAACGACCACTCTCACGTGCTGGAACTCTTAATTCCACATTTCTAGAAAAGACAATCTGAATCAATCAGCTATAGCCAGAAAGCTAAGCTATTCAACAGAAGCTGAGCTGCCAAAAATCCATCCTTACGGCAGTGTAGGCAGGGAAAAGGCCTGCTGGCCAATCACGCAGGCACCTATGACCAAGATTGTGACCATTATGATTGTTGTTGAAAAGCTCCAAATTTTCTCTTTAATGGACCTCTCATTTCCTCCTATTGCTTAGCTAAGAATCGAATTAACTAGCAGACCACACTAAAGATAGAGGGTAGGCCATGAGTTTACACTGTTTTAACAACTGAGACTTGCTTCAGCACGTTCCCACATGGAAACAATCCTCTTTAAAAAATATGGAATAAAATCACAGGACAGTTGCTCCAGTGTCACGGAAGCCACCTCACTTAGAGCTGGTGACGTCCACAGGGCTGTGCTGACGCACAAGGAAATACCATTTGGAAATCTGAACAAGAGAAATCATAAGGCAATATAATTAGAGCATTAGAAATGTATATATTTTCACCCACTGGTATTGAGTGTCAGTTTAAAATATACTTCCTCTGGTGATAAAGGTGCAGAACTTAGGCTATTGTGTTATCGTTTTATTTCTACAAAAAGAAAGGAAATCTGTTGCTGAGGCATGTCCACTCTCAGAATAATATAACACTACTTTCCCAACTGCCTCCAACCATTTCTGCGAAGAGAAGAATTTGCCTTACTAGTGTTGTCTGGTCCTTGTTTCAGGAAGAGAATTAGCCCTCTTCTTAAAACCCACACAGGCATGAATTGCTGGAAGGCAAAAGTTAAATTTTCTCCAACTCAGTGAACTATTGCTTGGTTTGTATTCAACATAGTCCATAGTGACAGTACAAGCTAGGTGCTAAAAAAAATATGTAACCCATGTTTAAATTACCCTTTTCTGTGCACTTACTAGACATCAGGTACCAAAAAAGCATCTGAAATGTTTTCAGGTGTGAAACTGGCCATGTTTGCCTCCACACTTAGTCAATTCACATTTGAAACATGAAGTATTAAGCTTCCATTGAGTTTTATTCACATCACCTTGTGTGCTTTCCATCTAAGAGTCTTTTTGTCTGTAAAACTTCCTAATTGCTTTTGCTTTATACAGTTTCATAATGAGTCAACCAAAACCCCTATCTAAAGAAAGCACTGTTGTGTGCTTGAAATTTTAAGTTTGCATTTAAAAAACGGATCCTTTTGAATACCACTGGCTGGGGAGAACAGACGCTGACACTCACCAGGGAGGGTGGCAGTGAGAAATTTTCAAAATAAGATTTCAGCAGAAGGGAAGCACAGTGGAACCAGACCCTTCCGCCCATTTATCATAGTGCTTGCGGTTTCTGTGTCAAGGCAGGTGAACAATAATAAACATCCAACCAAGGTGGTTCATTTGTATTCAGAACATTTGAATAAATAAGAAGTTCAAAAAAATCCATGTAGCCTTTTGTTCAAAGGAAAACTCTAGCCATTTCCCTCAGCTCAGCAGTCTGAAAGTTCAAAGGGTAGAAAGTGCTTCTTGCCAAGACTGAACTGTGACAAGTATTTGAAAATAAAATGTAATTATGAACTGGCATTTTGGGAGCAGCTCAGTATGGTTGGAGTCTTGAGATAAACAATGAAATTAGGGTTAAAATTATATGTGGAACTTGACTCCCTCTGCTTTACCATCTACTAAGGTTTAGAAGCCTAATAAGTACTTCCAAAATTGACTTCTAATTTCTGTTTCTCAAATTAAAAAATTATTCTGAATTTGGTTTCTATGATCACTGAAAATGGGACACAGTCATAGGGTACAAAAATGAGTATGCATGCCATCTCTGTATCCATCCCCTCAAAAATAAATCTGTCTTCTTTGAGCTTTGTGTCTGATAAACTACACGAAACTATTTTTGGATGACTACCTAAATACGTAGATTATTTTCAAGAAGCTATCATCAACAACATGATAGGACAATTTACTTGGAAATAAAATTAATTAATGGTTGCTGGGGGCTGGAACTAGGATGGTATGGGGAGCAACTGCTTAATAGACACAAGGTTTCCTTTTGGGGTGATGAAAAAGTCTTGGAAATTCATCAAGGTGGCAGTTAGCTAAACACTGAATAGGCTGACTGCCACCCAATTGTACTCTTTAAATGGCTAATGGTTACTTTTGTGTAATGTTAATTTTACCTCAATTTATGAAGAAAAAGATTAGTTATGCAGAATGTAGACAGAATGGAGAAAGCATCACCAAAGAAGTCAATATTGAAAAAGGTGGAGGGTCAGGTGGAATATGACCCCGTGATAGGATTGGGAAGGGCTTACAGGAAACAGGAACATAAATTGGCAATTATCCTGGAGGTTGAGGAACAGAGTTTGTGTTCTTGAAATGTCAAATTGTGTTTTCTACTTCTTGAGTGTGGTGCAGAGGTAGTAACTGCCCACTGCTCCTTGATCGGATGTCCTTACTTTGAAGCTATGTTCCATTCATTCAATTTTAAAAGACTTGTACCTCTTTTCCAGATCCGTGCGTTTCAGATGGTACCAAGGATTTTACCCCGCTGGCTCTCAGCCAGTGACGTGGGCCATTGATAATGTCTACATTGGTCCCCAATGTGAAGAGATGTGTAATGGACATGGGAGTTGTATCAATGGAACCAAGTGTATATGTGATCCCGGCTACTCAGGTCCTACCTGTAAAATAAGCACCAAAAATCCTGATTTTCTAAAGGATGATTTTGAAGGTAATCTTTTAAAATAAATCATAGGTAGCTTTGTAAAAGAACTTATGTATTAAATGTAATTTGTAATACAGATGTAATCATGAATTCCACTCTAACATTTCATTATTTATCTTTACAATTGGGACCACCCACGCCTTCATTTAGTTCAGAATTAAATAGGGTTCTGTGTTTGAAACAATGGAATGAGAATGAGCCAGGCCATGATTGAGAAAACTAAAGCTGTTTCACACCTTTTTCTATCACATGGAATTGCTGATTAATGATAATTTTAGAAACTGTCTCTAGCGGGTTAATCTTGGGTAGAGGGAACAAGTTTCCAGAAATACAAATTCCTGTCACCATTTATCATCAACTCATTGAGCAGCCTCTCATCATTTTCTGTACCTCAGTTTTATACCTAGAATCTCACATTATTCTGACAATGTTATAGAAAAATGTACTTGGATATGTCCTCTGATAAAACAATGGGAAAATATTTTCATGAGAGAAAGTCTTGAACAACTGTAACAGCGACACATGTTAGGATAGTGGGATTAAAAGATTTCTTTCATTTTCCCAAGTTGTTTATAAAATTATTATAATAGATTCATGGTTTTAAGGTACAATTTAATATTAGATTTAGGTATCCGAATACAGTGAGTATGATGCAGCCATAAAAAGGAATAAAATACTGATTTCATGTGACAACACGGATGAACCTTGAAAACATGCCAAGTGAAAGAAGTCAGACACAAAAGGCTGTATATCATATGATTCTGTGAAACATCCAAAATAGGCAAATCCATAGAGACAGAAGGCAGATTAGCATTTGCCTGGGGCTGGGTAAGAGGGAGATGGGGAGTGACTGCTTAATGGGTATAAGGTTTCCCTCATGGGTGATGAAAAGCTTCTAGAACTAGGTAGTGGTGATGATTGTACAACATGAATGGGAATGTACTAAATGCCACCAAGTTGTTCACTTTAAAATGTTGAAAATGATCAATTTTGTGTTGTTTGTATTTTACCACAATCAAAAAAAAAAAAACAAAAAAACCCTAGATCTAAGATAAGTATCTGGAGAGATTTGTGAGCTGGTTTTGAGGGACATTATTTAATAGAGAATATTAAATTACTCTGTAACTTCTTCCACTAAAACTGTGTTTTTTAAAATATTTTATAATACCTGCCAGACACAGTCCTCAGAGTAGCAAAGACACAATGAAGGGACCAGTTGAAAAGCTACATTACCCCCACTTACTTTTGGCCTGAATCACTTTCTGTGTAGCCAGTGTCATTTTTTGCAGTGTAAGAGAACTGAAAGGAAGGACCCATCTGGCTCGACCCTTCTGTCATGTGGCCCCTTAGGTTAAACAATTCAGACAAGCTAAACTTGAAGAAACCTCTTCTCCCAAAATACGTGACTTCCGTATTTATGAGTTTGTATTTTAAAACTGCCTAAAGCACTTACCATATTCCTTTAAAAAGAGTATGACTATCTTTGGGATCATAGGTAAATCACCTTTACCACTTTTTTCAGGTCAACTAGAATCCGATAGATTCTTATTAATGAGTGGCGGAAAGCCATCTCGGAAGTGTGGGATCCTTTCCAGTGGAAACAACCTCTTTTTCAATGAAGATGGCTTGCGCATGTTGATGACACGAGATCTGGATTTATCACATGCTAGGTAAACATTTTTAGATACTGTTGAGAAACCACGTTGTGATATACAGTAACAGAACATAATCAAATCAGAAAGAAGCAGACATCTCAAGGACAAGGCCTTCCACTGGAAGTGCTGAGCTTCTCTCTTACCTAAGACTCCATTAAGACACAATTCGTGTAATTCCCATCCTAAAACTGAGAGAGCTTTGTGAAATAAGCTAGATTAGAAATGAAGCATAGCTAAACAGACAAAAGTTAATATAAGATCGGTGATATTTGCAAGGCGGTGGCTAGGAAATGACAATGTTTAACTTCCTTTCACTTCAAGAAAATAATGTTGCATCTTTTTTATCCACCTTCTAGAAAATACTTTTTATGGGCACTTGGACGATGTAGGAAATTATCTACACGCTTAGTAGGGAGCTTAATTAAAAACAATACGTCCTCAAATTACCTACCACTAATTTTCTATCCATTGGCAATTTAAGTTAAGAATATTTGAAATGTAGCCTTATTCTTTATAAGCATTTCTTTCCAATGATTTGCTCATGCTTTCCAGGCACTCATTTTCTGATTTGAGCACAGCCTCTCAGAAACAAACATTTTAAACTGGCTCAGAGGATTATGTCCTGTCAAGATGTGTATCCCTTGATCATTTGACGAGCCAAAAACTTAGCCAGGAAAATAAAGAAGACAACTGCACATGTGTAAAATGGAACCCTGACCTATTTTTGCAAATGAACAAACAAGTCGTGTTTGGGGTTTTTAAAAACATTTCCAAATGTCTTAAAATAGATCTTAACATATTTATCCTCCTCTTTCATCTAAATCTTTCATTTATTGAGTTATAAATTTGACCGTGCTTCATAAAAATACAATTCTGTGAGATAATAATTTTATAGTGATTGAAAGCAGAATTTTGTTTCTCTTCATCCTATTTTAATGTACTTGGTTTAATTTGATGCTCTTTATTGCAGATTTATCATTGGCTGCGGAGTTCTCTAATTTAGAAATTATTGGGTTTTTGTAAATAATTCTGATGTGGATTTGCCCATAACTAAATTAATCTATAAACATTTCCCAATACAAGTAGACAATAGACCAAAAGGTTTTTTTCTGTAAACAGTTATTGTTTTTATAGATATCGACATCCACTAGGCACTATGTATTTTTTTTTCATTAATCCAATGTTAAAAGCTCCATTATTTATCTCATCTCAGTAGCATACTGTGTAGGATTTGCATACATTGACCTCAAAATGCTCCATGTAAAATCCCAGTTTTCTCAGGGTTATAAGATAAATGAATGCCTAGTTAACGGAGATGGAGGAGGGGAGGAACCCATGAAGAACGCATGGTTTTATATATGGAACTGATAACTTTTATTATAAGTCTCAATATGCTTCCTGTGTTTGACATGCATACATAATTGGGTGTGTGTGTTGGGTTACACATGAAATTTATTCTGCATTCCGGCTAGCACGGCGGCCAGACCAGGCACCAGCAGCTTGCCTGCCAAAGATAACATGTGAGCTAGTTTTCGTTGGCACCCCAGCTCGTGGCTGCCACTCCGTCCACCTCCCTGCCAGCTGGGAAGGCTGCCCCTGGCTGGCCGCCGCAGTTCTCGATGGCCAGTATCATCCATCCCAGACCCAGCAATAGTCAGAAGCTGCCACAGCCCCCACCGTCACCACCACCCCACGCTCATGCTTCCCTGCCCCTGGCACAAAAGATGGCAAAGAGGCCCCATCTTGACACACCTCTTCCAAGAGATGCCTGGCCTTTCACAAAAAGGCACTACAACTGCTGCATTTAAATGTGTCTCCTCCAGGCAGTAACAGGAGATCTGAAAAAACGACTGGTAAAACCAGAGGATGGATGGTTTTCCCAATTAATGGCATAAACTACATTCATAACATTCTTCCAGTTTCAGAGACTAAGGACAGATTCATCTTAAATAGGTAACGGTACACACTCCCACGCTTGGAGAGTCTTTGGAGCCCTCTCGTCGTCTTACAGGAGAGCCAGAGGGTACGGTGAATGCTCAGTTCCCTCAGACTCACCTGCGTGGGGGGGGCCAAAATACAAAGATGGGTACAGAGTTGCCTTTTTCCAGACTTCACATTTTATTAACTCCCTTACATTGAAAAGGTTAATTGGACTTTGAAATGATCGCTCTGGACATGATTAAATCATCATATTCATTAAAGCCATGCATCCCTCCGCAACCGCCCCAACCCATGACCCTGTGGGCTTGTCTTTTGTGAATAGCGTGAATTTGTCACTGAAGTAAAAAAAAAAAAAAAAAAAAAAACCTACAGTAAATCTTCCTCATGTCAGATTTGTGCAGTTCTTCATGAGACTGGGATGTGGTAAAGGTGTCCCTGACCCCAGGAGCCAACCTGTGCTTCTTCAGTATTCGCTCAATGGCGGCCTGTCATGGAGTCTCCTTCAAGAGTTCCTTTTCAGCAACTCCAGCAACGTGGGCAGGTACATCGCCCTGGAGATACCCCTGAAAGCCCGTTCTGCTTCTACTCGCCTCCGCTGGTGGCAGCCATCTGAAAACGGGCACTTCTACAGCCCCTGGGTTATCGACCAGGTCAGTCCATTCAAGATTAACTATTTTAAGTGTTGGCACTCAAGCTGCCTGTGGCCTAGATCACATTCAGTCCAGCCCCCTCGCTCAGCCGAGGAAACCCGGGACCCACCATTGAATGACTTGCCCATAGGCACACATCTAGATTAGATATGCCATTTAGCTTCCTTTCGTCCTCTTTTCCTTCAGTTCCCTGAGCCTATAAAAACAAACGGCACGACAGAAGACCCAGGTCCTGCACATAGAGAAGTCTGCCATATGGGTAGAGGGACTTTGTCAAGCGTGATGCGAGGTTATAATTCTCTGAAAAGGAAAATGTGCAAATTAGCATTGGTAGCACATGCAGTCGTTTCCAAATCCTCTTTCCTAGCCTTTGAAGAAGAAATAAATAAATCTTCCTAACATCCTTATGGACAGTTCGAAAGGATCTTCATACATAATAAAATGAGTATGAAATAGAACTCCCAAGAACCTGTTCACAAACGGTAGAATCCAGGCAAAGAACTAGAACTGAAATGCCTTAGGTTACAACTGTCCTTAAATAGAAATTTCGCATGGAAAATAATGACACGTAAGCCAAATTTTGCTTTCCCAGCTTGGGCGCATGTAGTTTCCAAAGGCACAGTTTGGCCCACAAAGGCTGTGAATGGTTTTGTCAATACCTCGATTTGTTTTCTGTCGCTTCTTGCCAGATGGGCAAGCAGACCACATAAACAAAAGCATTCTGAAAGCCCCCGACAGGAGGCTCGCCGTGCGATGCCAGTGTTGAGCAGTCTGACAGCTTAACACAAACAGACAAGAAGACCGAACTCTCTCCTATCTCAAAACCATATTGAAAATTTGTTTTCTTAAAAAATGCATTTCAGATTCTCATCGGAGGAAATATTTCTGGCAATACGGTCTTGGAGGATGATTTTACAACTCTGGATAGTAGGAAATGGCTGCTGCACCCGGGAGGCACCAAGATGCCCGTGTGCGGCTCTACCGGGGACGCCCTGGTCTTCATTGAAAAGGCCAGCACCCGCTATGTGGTCACCACAGACATTGCCGTGAATGAGGATTCCTTCCTACAGATCGACTTTGCCGCCTCCTGCTCGGTCACCGACTCCTGTTATGGTAAATATTCCACCTCCAGGGAGAGGGATAGATGTGTGTAAATGGGCATCCGTGGCCCCTCTGACAAGTCTATAAGCAAAAGGGGAAGTGCGCATCAGTCCAGCCATAATCGCGTTCTTGAAAATGGTGTATATTCATTAAGTTTTAGAAGTCTCTTTTTTTAAAGCTTTGGAATGTGAGCTTATTTTTAAGTGTATGTACTTGAAGACTTTCTTACATATAAAGAATAAAGCCTCATTTATCTCTTTTTGAAAATCCAGATTTTTCTTTTATCATCAGATTCGCAAAATGAGGGACTCTCGTCACATAGAGACTGCCAGAATCAGCAATAGGATTTACACATGAATTGGTATATACATGTGTTTTAATTCGTAGGGCTTTAGATTAGTTCAGCTACTGTCTTCTTTCTGTCGCCCCAGGAATCATGCAATTTTGTTGTTCCCATTTTGCCTTATACTTTTTGCCATTCTGGGTCATAGAATATTCTAGGCCACCCTCATTGTGACCAGTTTTCATCCTCTAGGTTGTGCACATGCACTCATATTCACATATACTTTGCACGTGGGTGCGTGCACGCACACACACACACACACACCCCTATCTTAGGAGATATAAAGACTGACATCACTGCATACTTGGACCCTTCACTGTAACTTGCAAATCTGTCGGGTTTCTGGGGGCCTTCTGGTCTTTTACCACCCCTTATTATTCTTCGTCCAAGAGACCCAGACTAGAATGTCCACAAGGACTTTGTTCTGTTTTAGATTCCAGGGGCCCAACATCTGACAAATTTGGTTACTTCCTAGTCTTGCAAAATCCAGATTTTTCATATTTTCCTTAGTCTGAACTTAAGGGACATATCTTAGGGGGAATCCCAGAAGTACTTTCTACCTCAGATTCAATCAGTCAACACTAAATTCGTCAACAGGGTAGAACTTGAATAAGTTTAAGGTACACATCTGTCTTCAATAGGTCTAGTTGAGGGGATACTTCAAAAAGTTAGAGTCCAATAGATGACTAAATCAAGTGCTGTATGGATTGGTACTGAAGCAGAATGTAATGAAAGCTTAAAGGAAAGTGAGAGGACCAATGGATGGCCAATCCAAGGATCTGGGGAAGATTTCACAAAGAAGCTTAGTCTCAAGTGGGCATTGATGATTGGAATGGATTTGAAGGGTGGATGGAGAAGAAAGGACATCCCAAGCTAGCAGCATAAGCAAAGAAGCAGAGGTGGGGGTCCTCCTAGTCCATGGGAAAACCATGAGCAGACCAGCCTGAACAGGCAATATTTGCATCTAGTAGAGGAGAGAAGAGTGCTGCTCTTGAAAATAGAAAAGGACATTAGAGTCCTAGATACCTGTTTCCTCAGTAGCCTAGGAAGGCGATGAGAACCCAGGGAGGTAAGTTATGACCCAGTAGGCCTATAGCAGCACCAGGACTGACGCTCTGCCCTCCTAAGCCCAGTCCTGGGTACTTTCTGCTGCGGGCTGGTGTAACCTCTTGAGAAAGATTGAACCGAATGATAAAATCAAAGAGGAAAGTGGATAAGCAGAGTGAGCAGCTAAGGAAGAAGAGCCTTAAAAGGCACATACAAGAATCTGTGCTTGACAAGGACATGAATAAAAGGGCACAAGGGCAGAGTGACATGGTCTGTTTTAGGGAGATTAGCCCAGGAGCTGATGAAGGTGGGTAGGGAAGAATCCTAATAAAGAAACCTCAGTGGTCACCTCTGTAGGAGGTGATAAGGTCCTCACTGTGTGGCATGAAGAAAAATGGGATGGATAAAATTGATATGAGACAATGCAAGCACAAAGGAAGGAAGCAGAAAAATCTCAAAACCAGGTGCTAGTTTGAATGTAGAGAGTAAAGAAGAGAGAAGAGTAAAATTTCTAAGATAATTTCTAAGTTTTGAACCCGGAAAACCAGTGCAGAAGTATCGCCATTGATAGACTTGGGTAGTTAAGAAGTTTATTTATAAGGGAAAATGGTGACTTTTTCTTTAGTTTGGGTGCAACTAGCTTTAAGTGGGGGTGCCCTTGAGCGAAGAGGATTTATAAGATAGAAAGCAGGAACTTTGTCTAAACTGTGCGTCACAATATGCCAACATCCGATGTGATGCCAGGCTGAGTAAACATTTATTGAATGAAGGAAATTAATTGGAGACATAAAATTGGCAGTTCTGGGCACAGGGATAATAGTTGAAGCCCGAGGAGTACACACAGAGAATAGAAGGCCAGAAATGGAGTTTGGAAGAAAGCCCATAGCTGGGCTCGTTAGCACGGGAGTCAGAGGGAAAGTAAGACAGGAGATTCAGAATAATGTCCTCCAAAAGAAAAGAAAGTTTCAAGAATCAGGGAATAATCAATAATGTCCACCGCTGAAGGAAGGACAAGAACAATGAAGACTGAGCTGGACTACTGTATTTCAGTAGAAAGGGTTGCTAGGGACCGTGCTGCAGTGAGGGTCCCACGCCGGCTGTGCGTGAGAATCACCTGGGAAGCTGCACGGCTCCCAGCACCTTGGCTGTGCCCCAGGAGAGTGAAATCACAGTCCCTGGGGCCGGGACCCTGGCATTCGTGGTTTCTGAAGGTACCCAGGTGATTTCGGTGTGAGCCAAGATCGAGAATCACGACCTTAGAGAAAGCAAATTCAAGACAGAGGTAGGGGCTCAAGCAGTTTTGATAGAGACTGAAGCAGGAAATCAAGAGGAATACAAAAAATAGGCTATAAGTTGGATTTTTCAGACGAAACAGAAAGAAACAGCTTTTCCTAGACCCACAGCCTGACTGCATGCTTTGGCTACCTCCTTGTACCTTGCCGATTCCCCAGTACCTTCCCTCACACTGTAGAGCAGGGTATGTGAGCACGAGGGATTTTGCCATTTCTAAGAAATTTTACCTATAGCAGGAGCAAAATTGGCATTGTTGGTCAGGATCCCTGTGGAACAGTTAAATTTTAAGAAAGTTGCTCAGTTTTTTTAAACTATGTAAAAGTAATCATTAAAATGTATGGTTACTATATTTGTACTTGCAAGTTTACCATGAAATCAACAGACATAGTTGTTATAGTACATATATATAATTTTATAATTTCATAATATACCATAACTATTTATATACAATATAAATATATACTATATATATAATAAGCATATATATATAACTACCATTACTATTGTTTACCTGCAAATGAACAATGGTTTTGTTATGATTGTTTTAAGTTTCTCAGTATACAGTGATTCAGGAAACTTTACTTTATGTTTCACTTGATCCTAGCCCCTTAAAAGAAAAACCATTTTAATCTGGAAAGTAAAAATTAATAACTAGCATTATACAGAAGGAAAAATAAAACCAAGAAATATTTCAAAATAGGAAACATAAATACGGAGGAAAATCAAATTGACGTTTGAATTAAAACATAAGAAAACATAAGTAATTATGGTTCCTGGGTCTACGTACATGTATTTCAATTCAGAATAATGTTTCCTGTTCCAGCTATTGAATTGGAATACTCGGTAGATCTTGGATTATCATGGCACCCATTGGTAAGGGACTGTCTACCTACCAATGTTGAATGCAGTCGCTATCACCTGCAGCGGATCCTGGTGTCAGACACTTTCAACAAATGGACTAGAATCACTCTACCTCTCCCTCCTTATACCAGGTAGGGATGCTTCTGCAAGTAGTGAACCCCAATTTGGTATTATTTGGCATGTTGGACTTTAAGACAACAAGTTTGAATGAGATACATGCAATTTTGTTACTTGTTGATGGTATTGCCAGGCATG
This sequence comes from Potos flavus, assembly GCA_028534135.1. NCBI lineage: Eukaryota > Metazoa > Chordata > Mammalia > Carnivora > Procyonidae > Potos > Potos flavus. Next base: position 16,628,777 of record CM052887.1, read on the forward strand.
AATTACTAAGCAAAACAAGGGTACCTCACTGGCTCAGTCGGTAGAGCATGTGATTCTTGATCTCAGGGTTGTGAGTTTGAGCCCCACATTAGGCATAGAGTTTACTTTTTAAAAAAATAAGCAAAATAGGGGGTGCCTGGCTGGCTCAATCAGTAGAACATGCGACTCTAGATCTTGGGATCATGAGTTCAAGCCCCACATTGGGCATAGAGCTCACCTGGGGGGAGGGTATGTGCTGTGATGAGAAAAAAGGGGAAAGAAAGAAAAAAAAAGCAGGGCGCCTAGCTGGCTTGGCTAGAAGAACATACAACTCTTGATCTCAGGGTCGTGAGTTTAAGCCGCACGTTAGATGTAGAGATTACTTAAATAAGTAAATAATTTTAAAGTTTATTTTCTTAAAAAAATGAAAATAGAAAAGCGAAGTAGAAACCAGGTTTTGTGGTGACATTGTTCTATGATTTCCCAAAAGCCAGTCCTATACAGACTCTCATTTAACTGATATTTTGAAAAGATGGCATATCCAAGAAAAAAGTGGCTGAATCAGTGAGAATCGCCAACTTGATTCACTTAAATTTAAAACAGGCACGTTGGATACAGAATAGATTTAAATGGAGTCTACTTTCTGTTCAATCAGACCACTGTAGAGACAGCAGTGAGTGGTGTCATAAGAGCAAATAAGTGTGTATTAGAATTATTGTCTGCTTTTGAAATTGCATTTTCAAGAGTATTTTGAGAATTATCACCTGGAGCATTCTTTTTCTATGGAAAACAATGATGAATACATCGTGCATGGTGCCTCTAAGAAATGATGGTGGCTTCGTAAAATTGCCTGGTAAATGCTTCATTTGAGTAAAACAGAGACTTCACCTTGCCTAAGGGATAGGGTTAACAACCCTCTCTCTTTTCACTATCTAAGTAGGTGCTAATCATAGGGAAGCTGGTGGTGGGTATTGAGGAGGGCACGTATTGCATGGAGCACTGGGTGTGGTGAATGAGCTATGACTCTTGGGACACGGAAAAAATAAAATTAAATTAAAAAAATAAAAAATAAAAGTGCTGAAAAAAAACAACACAATAAACAAAAAAAACTTGATAGGAATTCCCGTTCACTCTTAAAAAAAAAAAAATGGTAATCAGTTGTGGCCATTAAGAGAGAAACAGCGCCCACTGCAACAATGCGGAACAGTAGTTATAGTTGGGGCTCCCCCACGAATGAAGAATGAATAAATCTTCCTAGCAAATGATCACGAAATTCAACTATTCACCCAGGACAATAGCTTTTCTTGGGATTATCGTAAATGGGCTGGTTGCGGTTACTAACAGCCAAGGGCTCCTCTACAATTGCTGGCTCAGAGCTACAAGACTATATTAGCTGTCAGTAGAGTTGCCAAGTTTAAATGAGATACGTGAGATTTTGTTGCTCGTTAAAAGTATTGCCATGGATGAATTATTAAGGCGATCTTAGTAAGTAAAATAGAAAAAAAAAACTCCATTAAGGCAGTAGTCTTCTAAGGCTTTATGAATTCTGTGAATTATTACCCAGCTACTTGGTAGCATTTTGCAAATAAACGACATTCTAAGATTTATTCCATCTAGTCATTATACCCTTGAGTCTCCTACTCAAGAAAGGTAATTATTCTTCATCTTTTAATCTATTTTTTAATTGTCTTTTGCACATACCCGTAAGAATTTTGACCCTTTCGAATGACATTTGAAAAATCTGGTGAGCATCCATTTCTTCTTGTTATCATATTGAAAATATGCAATTTGTTTATTGTACTGCCCTCAAAGCCCTTGTTGAACAATGGTCTTAAAGGTGATGCTGCCTTACGGTAAAGCCCTCTGGATAATTCAGAAAGAAATGCACATGCATGGAGCCCAAGCCAGACCCACCTCTTACTGTGCTCTGCCATATGCCAGAGATGATTAGAACAACGCACCAGGCTCGGAGCGCTTTGTCTCAAACACAAGTTAGGGTGTCTCTACTATATGTGCTCTTAGTATCCAGTTACTTTTTCAAAATGGCATTTCTTTGTTTTGAGCTGAACTTACAGCTTCAACATCTGCAAAGTATTGAGACATCTGTGCTTACATCATCCACTAGGACAGAATTGAGAATTTCAGTTTGTAGCTCTTCACTATAAACAAACACGAGGCTGAGGACTTTGAAACAAACACGAGGACTTCAAGGACTTGAATGTGCTAAGTAGGGGTGAGGAGTGACTGTGACAATGTGCCGATGGTAGATTTGTCCACTCATTCACTTATCATAGAACCACAAGGCTAGGATCCCAGTGTTGTTGGCAGAGTGGTAGTAAGAGTCAACTGAGGTTGGTTTTCCACAAACTGACATCAAACCCTTACCCAGACTAAAATGGCCCATAGTCATCAATAGAGATTCTTCCTTCATTTAGTCAGCCATTAAACAAATAGTTTTGAAACATTTAATTATATACCAGGTCTGTGTGAGGGGCTGAACTTATCCCTGCCTCAACAAACTTTGCGTGCAGTGAGAGAGAGAGATATTAACCGGAAATCACTAGTAATCACAGAAGTAAATAAAAAATTCAACTGTGGTAGGTGATGGGGGACAGTTGCATGATGCTGAGAAATTATGTGTCCTAGGAAGATTTGCCTTGATCAACAAAATCACGAAACACTCTTTGGAGGAAAGCATAATTGAAGTAGGAGATAGAGGATGGATAGCAGTTAACTGGGGGAGGAGGAGGGGAATCAGTGGTCCAGACAAGGAAAACAGCCTATGGTTGGAGGTAGCAGGCATATCTGAGATATTGAAAGAATGGATCCGACCACTCAGAGAGAAAGTGGAGTGAGATGGAGTCAGACCGTGAAGAGTATTATACGTCATACTGAAGATTTGGGGATATATCTGGGATGCCTGGGTGGCTTAGTCGGTTAAGGGTCCACCTTCAGCTCAGGTCATAATCTCAGGGTCTTGGGACCGACCCCCGCATCGTCGTGTTCTCTGCTCCCTCTGCTCTCTCTGCTCAGTGGGGCGTCTGCTTCTCCCTCCCTCTCTCTCTCTCTCTGTGCTCTTTTCCTCTCCCTCTGTGCTCTCTCTCTCTCAAATAAATCTTTTTTTTCCTTTAAAGATTTTATTTATTTGACAGAGAGAGATCACAAGTAGGCAGAGAGGCAGGCAGAGAGAGAGGAGGAAGCAGGCTCCCCGCCGAGCAGAGAGCCCGATGTGGGGCTCAATCCCAGGACCCCGAGATCATGACCTGAGCCGAAGGCAGAGGTTTTAACCCACTGAGCCACCCAGGCACCCCTCAAATAAATCTTTTAAAAAACTTTTTTAAAACAATTTGGGGATACATCATATAGGTGCTTAAAAACCTACTAAAGTGCTTGGGAATAGGGGGACACTGTCACTCAGATTTGTACTAGAAAAGCTTATTCCAATTGGAAAACAAATTGGGGAGGATAAGAATTCCTGGAAGGAGACTCTTGAAGAGGCAGTGAGTGCTGGTAGCTTGGACTGAGGTCCCGGAGACATGAAGAGAAGTAGAGAAATTCAAGAGAAATGAAAACAATAAAATGAGTTTCATGGTGAAATGGACATGGGAAGGTGAGGGCAGGGGCAATGTTGAAGACGAGTCTGGTTTCTGAGTCGAACTGAATGGATGCTCGTGCATTTCACTGGGCAGGGAGCACTGAGACGGAACACAAGACACGTCATATTCTGGTCCGGACGTTTCTGTTATAACCTAAAGCAGCTGAGGTGGCTAGAATCCTAGTCTCTATTACTCTCATATATACTGGTTCAGTTGGATCTTACTGGAAATAAAATGAATGGAAAGCATTGTGGTTTAGTGGCGAGCTCCAGCTTTTCAGCCCTGTGAGCTTTTAAGCAAGTCATTCCATGTCCCAAAGCTGCTGGGTCTTCATGTGAAAGATGAAGGGACTTTTTGCCATATAAAAAATCAAATAACTGCATGGACGAGCTTGGGACATTGTGAACATTTGTAAAATGTAGATCATCTTCACATTTATGCGTTGACAACATGATCATGCTTGTGATGATCAGACTTTATCTTCAGTCGAATTAAGAAGTCTTCCTAAGCTCGCTTAACAAGAGCAAGCCAAGGGTAATGGTTGGACACTGTCTTAAGTTCCTGCCCTGGAGGAGGTTACCATCTGATTGGGAAGAATAAATGACTTCAAAATAAAATGTGCCATATGCAATTCAGAGCTTCAATGGGGAATGGGCTAGGAATTCCATAGATACTGAGAGATGGGAGACAGTGTTGAATGCCAGAGTTAGAGGGCGGTTCATGGAAAAGATGGGCACTGGCCTCAAAGGATGGCTAGGAATTAGGTGGGTAAGGAGAAGAACATCCTAAATTGGAGAAATAATGTGAACAGGACACATGGGCCTGGCAGGCGCCCAGGAGTTGCTGATGAAGGCAGAGGGCTCATGCCTGGAAGCTATGGAAAGTTGTTTGTTCATGGAGTTGGCTGAACTTATCAGCACTGAAGCAAGGCCGAGGAGTTCAGACTTGATGGAAAAATGAACTGTGGTGGGTTTTGAAATGGAGAATATTCTTCCAAGGAAAACAATTGGGAGAACAGAGAGGCTTAAGTAAAAGAAGGTGGCAAAGGCGTTGTGATAATGACTTACGTGAAGTAACAAGGGTCTGGGCTACAGCTAACAAGATGGGGATGAGATGGATATTCAGGACATTTCAAGGAAAGAACTGTTAAAACTCACTGGCTGCTTCTCCATTGCACGCATCAAGAGATGACGCTGGAGTTTAAAGCCCTAGAGAGCGGGGAGAAAGCTGCAGTTGACTCCAGGAGGGACAGTGTGACAAACTTAACCAAATGACGCTGAATTCAATGTGATGGCTAGAAATACAAATGAAGACATCCATTTGACAGAAATGGGAAGGTCAGAGCCCAGGGAAAGGTGATCAGCTTTGGAGGCAGGAGCAGAGGTGATAGGCAGTGCCATGAAACTGTCAGCCCTGCACGGGAGAGCATTTGAAAAGAAAGGATCCTTAAATTTAATAGCAGGATGCGTGGAAATGGTTATTAAAGAAACCGTGAGGATACAATTAGGGAGGTAGAGGAAGAATCACAAGAGCACGGTATCCGTAAGCAAGTGAGAATAGAGTATCAAGGAGGAAGAAGTCACCATCCGTGACATATGCTGCTGAGACTAATGAAGAAAAAAGTTTCACAATGAATTTGCTAGATTTTTCAATAAGGAGATAGTTACTGACCTTCAAAGGATACTGGAAATAAATACAGCTTGTCTGGCCCCAGAGCCCATGGGCTTAACCACTATATTAGTCCTACATTTTTATTGCTTACCTAAGAGATATGGTCCTGGAAGAAATAGGAAGGAAGAAGGCAGGATATCTTGAGAGACGCTGAAAATAAAGGCAAAGATGCTCAAATCAATTTCACAGCCCCTAATCTGAATGTGCCTGCTCCTACTCACTAATCCCAGATCTAAAATTAACAGGTGCTCAAGTAGCATGGGTTCTTGAAATGTCACCTGAGAACCAGGGTAGGTCAATAGAAGGGCAGGTAACTCAAATCCACTGAGAAAGGTCAGGGGGAGGGCGTGCTGCCACTGTAAGGCTCAGGTGTGACTTGGCTATTTTAAGTCACAGTTGAAGATGATCCATTCCCTCCTACCAGCCCTAATGACCTGGCTGATACCACTGCCTTTAAAGATTAACTATAACACTTTGGGAGCCAGGTGGTTTTAGCCACAGCATGGACACTACTTAATGTTTGCAGAAGTTTACAGAAGTGTAAGCACAAGAAAGGGCAAAAAGATTGTGGAAGGATTGGAATAATGGAATGGGGTTGGGTTTACCTCTTTTCAGGTAAACAGATTTAGGGAGGGAGGACATTCTAACATGATAATCGCAACTATAGGCAAAGAAAAGATCTTATGCTAAGAAAACCAAATAACTACATATAGTATTTATTGGGTTTGTCATGGAGAAATATTCAAAGGAATTACAAGTTCGTTTTTTAAAGGAGAGATTCTTAAAACTTGCCTCAGTACTATTTGTCTCCACTGTTACTTCTAATTTTCCAGTTATCTTTTAAAAGACTTTTTGCAAGCATTCATATTACTGAACATCTTGTTAAAAATTTTCAGTCAAGTCGAAGAAGCCTTGGACTTCTCTTCCATATCCATTTTCTCATGCATCATTTTGATTCTTTGAACATCATTGCTATTACTTTACCAAATTCGTGTTGGTCTTTCAGGACAACAGAACATAGAATAATTTTGTCTGGTGTAAACCATGGTACTATGGATTTTCATGTACTGAACATATTAATATTTTCACATTATGTGAAGACAGATAAAACCTATTTCCATTTCCACTACAATGGAGAATAAAACTACTTACAGAAATTCTGTATTCCAACTAAGCTTTCTCAGTTGTCAACCTTGTTGCCAAAATTTTATTAAAGAATTTGAGGTTTGGCTGTGCTTAGTACATATTGCTACGTATGGATTCTTAAGATGGCTTTAATAATTAAATAGAAGTCATTCTCCATTGAGAAGGCATTTTAAAAATTATAGTAAATTCCTTTTATTTGAAGGATAGTCCAATGTATTTGATGCTCTCAGTAGGCCTCCTCAAAACAATGTAGTTTTTTTATTATCATTACTAATTATAATTATCAGCAAAAATAATAATTCCTTATTTTACTAAAACAAGGATAACCATTTTCCTTTCTTTGTAATCAAATCAAAATTTTACTCTGAGTTTCAGGGGACCACCAGATTATTTTTGGCTCACATTTATCTATTTAAAATTATAAAATTTAAGAAAATAACAAACTATATTTCAATATAATCATCACCCAGCTTCAACTATTATTATTTTATGACCAATCTTATTTCTTCAATAGCACCACTCACTCTGGACCCGCTATTTTGAAGCAATTCCCAGACAGATCAGTTGAACTGCTAATATTTTAGTATGTATCTCTAAAAGAGGACTTTAAAAATATATAACTATGATATCATTATCCCACCTAAAAATAAATGACAGTTTCTTATTCAATCTATTCTTACTCAATATTTACTTAGTATTCAGTATTCAAATGTCCCTGTTTGTCTCATAAAACATTTTATCATTTTTTTCAAGTTAGGATACAAATCAATATAATTGGTTGACATCTCTCTTAAGTTTTCTTTAACTTTGAGGTCTCTGTTGCTAACCTTTTCAGATGAGGACTAAGACACAGAGAAGTTATATTATTTTCCCTGTAGACATATAGTCAGTGGCTGAACCAGGATTGTACCAAAGTTCTCCATTTGTTCTCTATCAGGGAAGGAATAAAGGCCATGTGGGGTGGCTTGTTTAAATTCTTACATTGCTAACTCTGTAATGTGCTTTCCACCAGAGTTCCCGAGAGGTTCATGAAGGATCTAGGTCACCTTATAAGGATACTTTACTTTTATCACATTCGTTTGGGGTCATAACCTGTGGTCCAAACACTTTCTCCTCTCATTCCAGTATTCCAGTGTTTTGTAAGAAATTTAGCAGAAAGGAAAATTAGATGACAGTAAATAAGTAAATATTCTTTCAGGGGCAGATTAATGTTACCTAAAAATCCCAAAATGTTACAGTCATCTGGTGTCCTACAAATCCCTAGTGTTAATTATAATCACCAAGGGAATTTTCTACCAAAAGATCTGGGATGCCTAAATTAAGAACCCCCAGCTAGCTGCCAGATCAATGGTCTTCCAGCCTTTACCTGCTATTTAAGACAATCAGGGTTCTCAGTAACACATCAGCTCCAGCAGGAGATAGTAGTTCTAGAGCCAGTTCTAAACGAAGAAGCTATGGAGGCCCCCTCCTTGAGTGGCAGTCCTTCCACCTATGAAATGAGTCAATTGTACAGAGAAGTTTCTAAGAGTCATCCTCTCATTTCCACCCCAAAATTCAACCTCCTTCTTTTGTTCACAGTTCAGTGTCTTCTTCATGAGGATCTCCCCCAGTGGAGGGATCCCCTGGCAGATGACCCCTCCCTTTAATAAGAGCCCCTCGCCATAAGTAATTCATTCACACTCCTGGTACCAAATTTCAGGCCTCCTCTCTGCAGCCTACTTTTTCTCTAGCTCTTATCTGTAGGTCATGAGCTGTGACCTATGGGTCCACTCTGTTCAGGTAAGCTGATCTCCACTTCCTCCCCAGTGGACGCGCCCCAGTGGGATTGCTGGGTCATGTGGTGTCTCTATGTTCAACATTTTGAGAAACGAACAACGTGTTCTCCACAGCAGCCACACCAGTTTGTATTCCCACCGGCAGTGTAGGAAGACTCCACATTCTTGCCAACACTTGTCATTGCTGTCTTTTTTTATTACAGTCACCTAGTGCATAGGAAGTTGTATCTCATTTTGGTTTTGATTTGCATTTCTCTAATGACTAATGATGTTGAACACGCACTTATCAGCCATTTATAGATCTGCCTTGGAATATTCTCTACTTCCGCCAAACACAGAAAACTAGGCTCGTGGAGGAAATTGTTTTCCAGGAGAAAGGCAGGACCTTGGCTGCCAAGGGAAATAGAGGACACATTTTGAAATGGGGCATTGCAGAGCCTCTAACTAAATACAGAGGGCCAAGGGCTTCAGCTAGGGCATTGCCGAAGTCAGAACAGAGAGACTTGGCTGTACACACAGCAACAATACACACAGCCTTCTGTAGCGAAACAACTGCTCATATTTAGGGGTCATGGTCGGGATAGGATGATTTTGTACAGGTTGAGGTGGTTTTGAGTTTACTCATTGAGAATACATTGTAGTAACGAACCAAGAGATTCTTGCCTTCTCTCAGTTTCCTGAGTGTGACTTACAGCACTGTAGCTTAGGACGCTGAGCTTCAACTTCTTCGTTGAGAGCAAGGGAGTTGGCTCTATTTACTAGTCCTAAATATTTTATGTATTTCTGAGAGTAAAGGAAGCATCAAGAAAGAGTGAAAAGGTTTTTTAAATTCTGTATGGTTCCTATCACAGGGCTTTTTCTCCTGATGATGATGACGACAAGAGGACTTCATAGGTAGACAGAGAAGTCCTGGAAAAAAGAGTAGATACAAAGACTCAGAAATGTGTTTAGAAACCTATTAAAAGGTGTGGAGGCAATGTGGGGAAAAATTCCCTGGGAGAGCAAAGATGGAGGCCATGCTATTGAGGGTAATGTTTTTTAACTTCATAGCAATGGATGTTCAATTATTAAACAACACTCGTGGAGCACTTACTATGTGCAGTTGATGGAGAGGAAATGATATAAATTCAGAAAAGAAGCAAAGGGAGACATTTCAAGGATATGGAAAAGGAGAAATATGCTCTGGGGCCACTCTCCCCCCAACTCCAAGGAACAGCAGCTGGTGGTGGCCGTCATTATAAGGAAGCTTCAGGATAAATGATGACACCTGCCAAGGGACTTCACCAAGACGCTCACAGGTCTTGGTAAACACAAGCTAATTAATTTTCACAACACCCTTGTGAGGTGGGAAGTACCGTTTTCCTAGTTTTACAGATGGGGAAGTGTCAGCACATAAACATAAATTATTTGGCCCCTTTATATAGTGAAGTGGTGACAGGGCTGGAACTAAGAAGTCCTAGAAATTCAACTTCCAGACCTTCATTTTTCAACTTATATTCCAATTCATCCCCTTAGTGAAAGTGTCTCCTTTTCCTATAAAATAATATTGGATAGTGTATTTGCCCCTGTTTTATGGGTACATAATTACTAAGTGCAGTTGTTCCCAAGAATACAAAATCATATTTGAGAAAGGCCCCTAGAAGTCCTGTAAGTTAACCCCCTCATTATTTATGTTGATTTATTCACCACGGACACAGGACTGACTAGTGCCAGAGTACAGATTAGTGCCCCTAAATATCTGTACTCTTAGTGGCCAACTCTGGTTTTAGTACATTCTACACGTGGCCTCCCACTGTTTCCTTTTCTGTGGAATGCCACAGAGTTGTACAAACTGAACATGTCATGGTTGGAAGTCCCCATAAAAGCTATCAACCCCAACAATGCGTCTGGCTTTAAATCTTCTCTACAATCTCTCCGTTAAGTGGCTGCCTAGACTGTGATTCAACACGACCAACATTCAGAAAGCCGCCCCCTGCTAGGCAGCTCACGCTGCCTCTCAACTGCTGGGAGTTCGTTTCCCCCTTTGACAGCCATCAGATCGGTGTCCCTCCAACCTGACCCCCGGTCCCTGCCCACCCGCCCTAAAGACCTCTCTTATTTGATTCTTCCTGGCCATCTTTATTGCTGTCAACTTACTATTCTTTCAGTAAATGTTTATGAAGTCCCATCTGTAGGTGTCACCAACACCTACATACAAGGAGCATAATCCAAGAGAGGAGATTATACATAAATAAACCCTCTAAATAAAAAGTGATAAAGGCTTTGATGGATGGAGCATCATAAAACATTAGGGGAATGAAGGTTACTTGCCTACCCTTTATAAGAACTGGAGATACAAAACGGTATTCCCTGAAGGAATAGAGATGTTTCCTGCCCTTCAGAAGTTTATAGTCTGAAAGAATAAGAATGTAAGTGTTGACTTGTTATTAGAATCCAAGTAACCATGTGCTATGGAGATACGATATTCCACTATGTTATTTATAAAATGTTGCTGCATGTAAGCAAGCATAACTATTAATGAATTTCATCATTAAGAAGTAACTGAACAGGAGCGCCTGGGGGGCTCAGTTGGTTAAGTGTCCGACTCTTGGTTTTGACTCGGGTCACGGTCTCAGGGTCATGAGATCGAGCCCTGGGTCAGCTCCATGCTCATCGAACAGAGTCTGCTTGTCCCTCTCCCTTGCCCTCTGTCCCTCCCCTTCCCCTACCATGCACCCTGCTCAGGCCTGCATGCTCTCTCTCTAAAATAAATAAATCTTAAAAAAAAAAAAAGAAATTAACTGAACAGTACAGCCACTGGCTTGCACAACCCCAGGGGAGCATCTTCCAACTGCTTACTATGAGAATGGTGGCCCCTTGATACCAGCTCCCTGCAGTTTTTTTTTTTTTTAAGATTTTAATCATTTATTTGAGAGAGAGCGTGCATGCAAGCAAGCGGGGGTAGGAGCACAAGGGGAGGGAGAAAGAGGGGGAAAGAATTTCAAACACTCTGCACTGAGAGCAGACCCCCGACGTGGAACTGGATTTCACGACCCCAAGATCATGACCTGAACCAAAACCAAGAGTCAGACGCCCAACCGATGGAGACACCCAGGTGCCCCTTAACTGCCTGCACCTATAGAGCACCTACTATGCGCTAGGCACTGTGCCGTGAGGGTATAATGTTGAAAAGGGGGATTAACACTGTTCTCTTGTAACTCTCCTGAGGAGGAGGCAGACATTTAAGAAATACATATGCAAATAAATATATAACTACAATTGTGATAAGTACTATAAAAGGAAAAGAACAGTTTGCTCTGAAATAAATGTGATTTTTAAACGGACCCAAAAGAAAATTTCTCTGAGGACCTAAGACTGCCTCCAAGACCTGAGGAACACATAAGGGGTACAGGCAGAGAGAGGAAGAGAACGTAGGCAGAAAATGGGAAAGAGTGTTGAGAGCTCAGGGAACTGGGAGAAGGAGTGGTGTTCCAGACTGAGTAGCCAGGATGCGGGGCTGGAGGATGCGGCCCAGGAGGAGTTTGGGGTTGAAGTTAAATGCCACAGGAAGTGATAGAAAAATGTTAGGTGGTCTGCGGGGAGCTGAGAAGCAAGAAGTATTATGGAAAAGTCAGTGCGTAGTTGCTCAGTAAGCAAATATCAAACAGAATTACGCATTTTCAGAACGGAGATTTTAGTTCCGGTCTGTTTCTTTCCTAGTTTCTAAACTTAATGCATATGTTTTCAGTTAGAAAATATACAACCCTTGCTGTTGTTTGGTCTTTGTCCTGCTCAAAGCAAGTATCTCTTAGTCAAGTGATTAACAGTCTCATAATCCATAAAACAGGGGTGCCTGACTGGCTCAGTCAGTGGAGCATGAGACTCTTGATCTCAGGGTCATGAGTTCTAGCCCCATGTTGGGTGTGGAGATAACTTAAAAAATAAAATCTTAAAAAAATGAATCCGTAAAACAAAACTTGCATTTTCTAATTATTTCGTCTATGGGTTTCTAAATGTTCACCATCCCTTGAGCCTCGAGCATTGTTTGGATTTACTGCCATCTAGTGTCTCTGAAAACATGAGTTTATTTGTGTTTCTGAACTGTTCCCAAAACTGTCCAAATGAGCAAACGCTTTTCTGCTTCTGGAATGGGAGAATCTCTGTTTTGATTTTATTTATATTGCATTTGAATTAATATAAAACAAGTCTGGCCACATTACCCTCTCTCTCTTTTCTCCATCCAGTTACCTACAGTTTCATTGATCCCTCTGATTTACACTCTTACTGTCTTCTTGAGACTTCGATTGTGAGAATTCTTCACGAATGCTGTCAGAGGTGGACCAGTATGCCCACTGTACAGAGGTGTCTAGTCTTTGGGAGCACATAGGAGCTGAAATCGAGCTTTCCAAATCAAATGCAGAGGGGTTGGGGTGGCTCAAGGACAGGCATCTTTCCCTAATTTGCAAATAAAACTTAGCAGCTGCCCTGGTGTCACTCCACAATGGTGCCCACCCCAAATGCAGGGCTCACTGTTCCCCTGAGGCTACTGGTTAGGATTAGTGTGAGTTTTTGTTTCATCTGTTTTTACAAGGCAGAGAAAGATCATCAGCCCGAAATATATTCGCAAGCTATTGCAGTTCAGTTTGGTCTGGTGTGGTTAGTCAAAGTTTTGCCTAGGCAATTACAACAATGAACGCTTTTCTCAGAACATGAGTTAGAGACATACCTGCATTTTTGTTGCAGCAGTCCGTGCACTTGTTCAAATAACCAGAACACATTTTCTTTTCCACCACATCCTTCATTATGATTCTCTTGTTCTTTGAAGGTCCCAAGCCACTCGTTTCCGTTGGCATCAACCAGCTCCTTTTGACAAGCAGCAGACATGGGCCATAGATAACGTCTATATCGGGGACGGCTGTATAGATATGTGTGGCGGCCACGGAAGGTGCATCCAAGGAAGCTGTGTGTAAGTCCGTTGTGTTTTCCTCCTTCCATAGGAAGCTCCTGACTCTTGTTCCAGCCAGGAGATTTTTCGAAACTGGATCTGTAATCACTCCAAAGGTGCTGTGAGTTGTACGGTTTTCTTGAAATCTGATAACTGTAGAGCTTATGGATATTGTATCTTCCTTCTTGCTCAGAGATTAGAAACTGAATAATAGCTATCTTGTCAAGAGAAAGGTGAATGATCATCAGCTGTATTTTATTTCCTTCTGTGTTCCTGTGATACCCCTGAGCCCAGAAAAGGACATTAGAAGAGGTTCGGGAGTTCAGTATATTCTCACCAAAAATAGTATGTCATAAGTACTTTTCTCACTTAGGCCTGAATGTTAGTAACAGATATGCATTACTTGTGGTCGAATTGGTATTCCCGTGTGGTTTGCATAAGAAGGTTTTTAAATGCCTGCTCAATTTGCCATCAGTGGAGAGGCCTAGTATTTTACTTAGCGAGCCTCAGCATCTTTGGAAGGATCTAAATAAAATGTGTGTGTGTGTGTGTGTGTGTGTGTGTGTGTGTGTGTGTGTGTGTGTGTGCATGTCATATGTACTACAGGTCTTTGTGCTTTATTTTCAAAGATTTTGCTGTTTGATAGGATAGTATGAAAGAAGACGCTGATAGAGAATTCATGCCCTCTTCTCCGCTAATCTCTGCATGCCTGAGAGGTCTTTCCTTTGGTTAATGATTCTAGCCCATATCCAGAATGACCTCTGAGACCCCAGAGCCTCCAGTCCTACATTCACATTTCCTCTCACGTTGAACACCGAGGTCGGTCCTGCGGTCAGAAATGGCAGATGCTGCCCAGAGTACCCACAGCCGTTTGGAACATGGCATCTTGGATTCCTAACTGACCCAAAGCCTCTTGAAAAAGACCAATTTCTTAATTTATTAGGACCTACCAATTCACTCTGGCAGCCACAATTTCTTATCGGCTTTCTAGAGCTGTGTCATGTAGAGACAAGGCTCTAGTAAATTCTCTGAAGTTGCTTCTTCCGCTGTAAGCCCAAGTCACTACTTTAGGAATGCCTAGAGGCAGTCAATTCACAGGATTATTTCTAACCTAAAGCCCTGTTAAGAAAAGCAGATGAATTCTGGAAAGCTCTGTGAAGATAAGTAAGCTTTCATCATCCTGGACTAGGAACAGCAGCTGTCTTCACTAATGTGAGAACACAGTTGTGGAGGTTTTGTTTAATGTTGACTTTTCCTTTCTTTTCTCCATACCCAGCTGTGACGAGCAGTGGGGTGGCCTATACTGTGATGAGCCCGAGATCTCCCTTCCAACCCAACTCAAAGACAACTTCAATAGAGCTCCCTCCAACCAGAACTGGCTGACTGTGAACGGAGGGAAACTCAGTACCGTGTGTGGCGCTGTGGCTTCAGGAATGGCTCTCCACTTCAGCGGGGTGAGTATTCGGCTACTGGTTATTCATTTCTGCATCCACTGAGGGTCCCCCAAAAGAGTTGAGTCTCTTTTAAAGTTTAATTGGCAAATCAAGATGCAGAATTAGACACTCTAAACGCACAACCCTGATGTGAACTTAGAACTTTACACAAATCAGAAAATACTAATTAGGGGCGCCTGGGTGGCTCAGTGGGTTAAAGCCTCTGCCTTTGGCTCGGGTCATGAGATCAGGGTCCTGGGATCGAGCCCCGCATCGGGCTCTCTGCTCAGCAGTGAGCCTGCTTCCTCCTCTCTCTCTACCTGCCTCTCTGCCTACTTGTGATCTCTCACTCTGTCAAATAAATAAAATCTTTAAAAAGAAAATACTAATTATTTCCAACATGTTCCCCATCACAAATCAGTCGAGACCATTTAATTATGCAAGGTAGTGTCGGCACAAGGCATATGCAAGTATACATTAAAAAAGGACTTAAATGAATTTTCATCCTGGGAGAGAGAGTGCTTGCACAATGTGCAAGGGTCTTCCATCCGGATGATGCTCTAATTGAAAAAACTCTTGAGCTTGCAACATATTTGGGATTTAAGGAGCCAAAAATCAGGAAAATGAGCTTCAGTGTTTCCTGAATCTATTAACAACAGTTAATTCTCTCTATAAATTATCAAAGAAAGAATAACTGTCAGTAATGACTAGACATTTTTATTTATAGCAAATTATTTTGCAAATGACAACAGGAATGTTAGAAAATTTCTTTGATGGGGCTCCTGGGTGGCTCAGTCAGTTAAGCATCTGCCTTCGGCTCAGGTCATGATCCCAGGGTCCTGGGATTGAGTCCCGTGTCAGGCTCTCTGTTCAGCGGGAGTCCGCTTCTCCCTTTCCCTCTGCTCTCTCTCTTTCTCATAAATAAATAAAATCTTTAAAAAAAAAGAAAAAAATGTCTTTGAGAAATTTTATGGTCCTTCTCATTGCTGCTAAAGGTAAAGTGTTTAAAAATAGAATTTCTTCAATACCATAATTAAATACTCTTCATAAGCAATTTCATTTTTTAAAATTATAAATTCATTGTCAGGTCTTTATTTCCCTACCATCCCCTATCTTAGAATTTGCATTTGTGTCAATAAAGTGTATTATTTATATTCAGTGTTTTAGCTGACAGTAACAATATAGGATTTCTATAATCCTCAACACTAAGAATACATGTTTACAATACTCTTCCTAGCTTAGATAGAACTCCAAGAGGCTTAGTTTTCTGCATGTGTTGAACTAAGAAATATCGGCATATCTACACTAATAAATTAATATAGATGACACTAAAATCAACTATAAAAGTTTAAATAAAAATCATTACAACTGGGGCGCCTGGGTGGCTCAGTTGTTAAGCGTCTACCTTTGGCTCAGGTCATGATCCCAGGGTCCTGGGTTTGAGCCCTGCATCGGGCTTCCTGGTTGGTGGGAAACCTGCTTCTCCCTCTCCCACTCCCTCTGCTTGTGTTCCCTCTCTCGCTGTGTCTCTCTTTGTCAAATAAATAAAATCTTTAAAAAAAAAAATCATTACAATATTACCTCTAATTAATAAATTGTATGAAATCCTTAGATGTAGTCATTTTTAAATTTCATATTAAAATAGTTATCTCGGGGTGCCTGGGTGGCTCAGTGGGTTAAGCCTCTGCCTTTGGCTCAGGTTATGATCTCAGGATCCTGGGATCGAGCCCCACACCGGGCTCTCTGCTCAGCAGGAAGCCTGCTTCCCCCTCTCTCTCTGCCTGCCTCTCTGCCTACTTGTGATCTCTCTCTCTCTGTCAAATAAAGAAAGAAAGAAAGAAAAGAAAAAAAGAAATTTCAGAGTTTAGCAAATATTTGCTGAGCACCTGCTGTGTGCTAGAGGCCAAGCTGGGAGCTAGGATAACGGGCGAGATGATGCAAACACCAGTGTTAGAATACCATGGGATTTGTATTACAAAAGAAGTATAAAAAGATGGAAGGCAGAGAAAACCTTTAACCTGCAATTACGATTCTTTATCACTGTTTTGTTGAATTCTGCTTTTCTCCCTTAGGGTTGCAGTCGACTGCTGGTCACAGTGGATCTGAACCTCACTAATGCCGAGTTTATCCAGTTTTACTTCATGTATGGATGCCTGATTACACCGAACAACCGTAACCAAGGTGTCCTCCTGGAATATTCTGTCAATGGAGGCATTACCTGGAACCTGCTAATGGAAATCTTCTATGATCAGTACAGTAAACCTGGGTTTGTATTCTGTTGTTTTCTGTTTTATCTTTAATAACGAGTATGTTGAGCAAAGAGGCTTGATGAGGTCTGCCAACTGTAGTCACGGAGATTGCGGGCAACCTGGAACCATACCCACTGGCGGAGATGCTTCTGAGACTGACATAAAGATATGGTTTCTGAGCTGGATGAGCAGCTGCTTTGGGTTTTTATTTTAAGAACAATTAGTTTTTTAATTCTAGAATAAGATAAAATATGTTATCACAACGCCAGTCATGAATAGACCCAGTGCAAAAACCCATGTGAATTAATGAATGTATGGTAATTAATTTCAAGGACATTTGGGAAAATAGAAACAGGAAAACAATATATTCATTCATTCATTCGCTCATTCATTCATTTATATAGTGTTCACTCCTTTTTAGAGAATGGAGGACTTGGAAATAAGCACAATAAAATGTAAATATCTTTAAGAAGCACAGTCTATTTTTTAAGTATTTGAAAACCCTGACTATGGGTTTAATAAACACAATGTATGAGTCATTTAAAATATATATATTCTCAAAGCAATCAATGTGACCAATGAGAAAAGTTAGAAAAAGATCTTAAAAAGTAAAACAGCATATTTATTAAAGTGGAAGGAAGAGAAGAGAGAAGAGGGTGAGAGACAGAGAAAGAAGTTTGGAGGAAAGGAGAGAGCAGAGCAGAGGGGAGGAGAGGGGAAGGGAAAGGAGGAATGAATACAGCCCAACCAAAAAACACAGAATAATTAAAAGCACCCAAAAAGGAAGACAAAACATAGATAACCCCTCAGTGCACGGCAGACCAGGTACAGGCTAAAAATTAGGTAAAATAAAAACAACGAAAGAATCTTATAAATGATTGTTTAAATTCAATGTATCCATTAAGAAGAAGTTCAGTTGTGAATGGCAGAAAACCCCATGTAACTTAAACAAAGGATTTTTTTCTCTCTTATATATGTTAAATCCCGAAGAAAGTAGCCCAGGGCTGCTACAGGGGCTCCACAAGCACCAGAGACCCAGGTTCCTTTTACCTAATACTTTTGCCACATTCAACGCATGACCTCTATCTCATGGTCCAAAAGGGTGACTCCAGCTCCTCTATGTTCCTGCGGGTGGAAGGGAGGATGGGCAAAAGGGGCATGCTCTCTCTCCTTAAGGACACTTCCTACCAGTTGCCCCTATTTCCATTCACATTCCAGTAACCAAAACTTAGTCACAGAAACACACCCAGATGCAAGGGAACCTGGACATCGTCTTTATTCTGGGTGACTGTTCACCTTGCTAAAAAGATGGGTTCCTATTATGAAGGAAGAAGAGGAAAATGGCAGTTGAGAAAATGCCAGCCACAAGCAAACATTTTTAAATCCTGCACTTGGATTAAATTTGGACACCAGTAAAGGAATCCAGAGAAGCCAAGAGGAACACAGCGTAATAGTGCAAAAAACGTGCTCATCTGTTAGTAGAAGATAATAGATAAGCCAAGTAAACCATTTCCTTAGTCTTTATGGAGAAAGTTATAAAGGCTCTCAGGTATGAGTTCCTGAACATTTAGCATAATACACAGAGAAAAGGAAGTTAAGTTAGGATATAACCATAACTGTCTGATCTACTTTCCTTCTCTCAGGGAGAAACAAATGGACCAAATTAGGAACAGTGGTCATAATTGATTTAAACTTTCAACAGCCTTAGATAAATTTCCATTCCAGAGGTTTGTAAAATGTGGTCAAGAATTTATAAGAGAAAGGAAACTAATTTACAAATAGGAAAGAAAAAAAAAGATGAAGATCATTGCTCTGGGTAAAGAAGTTTGATTGTATATCCCTCTAGGAGCAGATAGATTTCTGATATTATTTGATAACACTTTAAAATATTAAACATGCCAAGCCAATGCAGATAAGTTATAGAAAGATCTTACAAGGTGAGCATACAAAAAGGGGACAAGGAGAGGTGCAGATGAACTTCAAAATTGAAATGCATGGGGAAATAAACTTTGGAAAAGATTATTTGCCTAGGGGCGCCTGGGTGGCTCAATGGGTTAAAGCCTCTGCCTTCAGCTCAGGTCATGATCTCAGGGTCCTGGGATCGAGCCCCGCATCGAGCTCTCTACTCAGAGGGGAGCCTGCTTCCCCCTCTCTCTCTGCCTGCCTCTCTGCCTGCTTGTGATCTCTCGCTCTCTCACTCTCTCTCTGTGTCAAATAAATAAAATCTTAAAAAAAAAAAAAAAAGATTATTTGCCTAAGCATTGATGGTCTCCAGAGTGCCAGTAACTATACAGGTAAGGATCTAGGATTCATAGTCTGTACTTTCCTTGTGTACCCTTTGGTACACAAAATGCATCTTGATATTGGGATACACAAAATGATGGACATAGTTCAAAAAATATTTAAAATTCAAGTACTGAAAATCCAACCAAAAGCATCCTTGATTTGGATGGATCGAGGATGGTTGATTGATCCCCATCTGAAATACGGCCTACTATTCTGGTGTCTATACCTCAAGAAAGACATAAAAGAGAAAAGAGGAAGGAAAAATAAAATCAACAAGGAGATACTATGTAAATAAAACTAAAATAATGAACCCTCTTCAATTTGAAAGACAAAGAGTAAAGGGGCCACCATGAACGTCCTCAACTTAAGGGGCCTTCGCAGGATGAATTTGGGCTTACTGGCCCAGTGTTGGAACACTAACACTAAGAGACAGCCTTTAAAAGTAGGGGAAGGTAGATTAACATAGATAAAAAAATAGGAACTTATGCAAAGGAGGTTAAACCACAGGAAATTATTTTTCCCAGCTGACTTCATGGTTGTGAATTCAAGTTCAAAAGGGTTTGATACCTTCTTGAGCTTTAAATGCATAATTGCGATCAAGCGGTAGTTTAGACCTCATGTCTAGCAGGTTATGAGTCATATTGGAGCATGGAGTCAGATTTGTCTATGTCTGTTCTTAGTGACTGGGTTGGAGACAGCATTCTGGGCTTCTTAGCCCATGGTTCTTACTCAGCATTTCTTAGTATAATGTTTTCAATCAAATATAAAGACAAAGTCAATGTCAGACTACAGGCAACTGATCAAGTAATTACAAAAAACCTGGTACCCTCAAGCTGAGAGCCTCAATGTCCTGCCACAATCCAATGTCTAAATTCTAAGCATATTGCTGATACTCATGGAAGTAGAATGAAATCAAGGTGCCAGGGGAAGAAAGAGATGAAATCATCCAACCTGTAGGAGACAGAAAGAAAAGTTAGTCTTGGCTTGTGTCTACCAAAGTGCATCCCTAGGCCTACAGATCCAGAGATGCCCCTGGGCAAGCAGAAAGTTGTAAAGTCCCTTTAAAGGCCTGCCAGGAACAGTTAGAATAAGTAGGTAGTTCAACAATTCTTGAATTTGTTCCCCAATTTAGGGACTCTTGAACCTTCATAAACTCAAACCAGTTTAACATGGTTTTTAGAAATTAAAAATTTTAAAAATTAAAATTTTTAATTTTTTAAATTAAATTTAAAATTTTTTAAATTTTATCTCTTGTCTTCCCCCACCCACCACGTGACTTATAACATCTTCTCTCTTGGTATAAATCTTTGACTCACCTGAGACATTGACATGATCCTCCACCCCACCCCCATCATTTTCTCACAGATTTGTGAATATCCTTCTCCCTCCTGATGCTAAAGAGATTGCTACTCGCTTCCGCTGGTGGCAGCCAAGACACGACGGCCTGGATCAGAATGACTGGGCCATCGACAATGTCCTCATCTCGGGCTCTGCCGACCAGAGGACGGTCATGCTGGACACTTTCAGCAGCGCCCCTGTGCCCCAGCACGAGCGCTCCCCCGCAGACGCTGGCCCTGTTGGGAGAATTGCCTTTGACATGTTTATGGAGGATAAAACTGCAGGTACGTTTTTTCCTAATGCTAAATAAAATCCAGCAGAAATGTAGTATAGATTTGGGTCTTTTCAAAGAAGTAGAATGTGGAGCCTCTTACAGATTCTCAAATGGTATAGAGACCATGAAAATGCTTTCACCCTTTTATTTCTTTGAAACTTTGTGGTTTACGGTTGTAACTACATCTTTTCTTTCATTCGAGCAGCAGGAATGTTTTAATAGGGTGCCTGGGTGGCTCAGTGGGTTAAGGCCTCTGCCTTCAGCTCAGGTCATGATCTCGGAGTCCTGGGATCGAGCCCCGCATCGGGCTCTCTTTTTGGCGGGGAGCCTGCTTCCCCATCTCTCTCTGCCTGCCTCTCTGCCTACTTGTGACCTCTCTCTCTCTGTTAAATAAATAAAATATTTTTAAAAATTTTTTTAAATAGTTAAAAAAAAGAATGTTTTAATAAATAGCATTCTGTGTAATAATCCCTTTTCTTTCTTTTAAGAAACTCTTCATTTCTATGCTTCCTATATTTTCTCCTTTGGATAGAAAGCCAACATTTCCTGGTCATTTGTTTTAATATCCAAAGACAAGCATCTTGTTTCGCTACATACTGGATGCCTTTGGGATGGCATTTCATGTTTTTGAGAGTGTCTGAAGGTCTTGCTGGTTATTCTTCATTCTCTCTAGAAGTAGAGCAGTAATCCCGGTGAACCGGAAAAGATTTCTACATGCTATGATCATTTTTAATCTCTTGTTTTTGTTTCACTTCATTGAAAATCTGGTCACTTTTTTTAAAGTGGTGTCTTATGTCAAGTTTGTGGCTTTATCATGCCACATCCTTCGTTATACTACATAAAACATGGTATCCTCAGGCAAAGTAGTGATGTTTAATTACACAGCTACTACCAACACTGTAAGTGTTCTCTGAAAATCTTTCTCTGAGGAAGTTTAAGAAGACTGACTTACACAGATCTGGTTCAGACCTTGGCTAAATTTTTAATTTATTTTTTTCCCTGTGTAACGATTTATGTAAGTGAGTTTCTGGCCAGAGAATAATTGAAGCACTGCTTCTGTGTGAATAAAAGCAAATGCAGATTATTTTTTCAAGTACCTAAAATACCAGTTTTTACTTTAGGCTTGATTAGTGATGTACAATTGAAGAATTGTAACACTGGTTTTCTAAACACTGTAATATCTACTTACAGAAGTAGTTTCTGATATTTCAGAAGGGTTCGATGAAGTAGTTGATTAATGTAAACCTGCTTTCATCAGGATTCAGAGTTCTAGCATAAAATAAAATGTGTGCCCCAGAATAAACTGGTGTGGGGTATTCTCAATGGAATTCAAGTTTCTATGCACTTTGACTCTTTTGAGTACTAGATGCAGGATTAAATATAGTTCCAAATCCCATGAATCAGGATGGGATATGGAATGAAAATTAACAGGTAATGGCAATGACATTGTGTTAGCCCTCTGAACCCAGACATAAACTGTTTGTTCTGTGACATAGGTTAACGCTCAGACGAACGTCAAAGGACACAACACAGGTGAAGGCTGAGTTTCGATTACATTGTTTGGTCTCTCCTCTGACTCCTCTGACGCCATACAACTCTGGAACTCACATAGTGGCCCCAAGCCTCTGATTATACCCATTCATCGCCATCGTAGATGCTAGAGCTAACCAGGAAACTTTCAGAGGAAGAGACCTATAAAATCAGAGTATATCGTGAATTAGATGCAACTCACGGATATGTTCCATTCCTAAACTTTCTGGAATAATATCATAATGTTAAAAACTCCTGTTTCAGAAAAGAAAGGACATTGTGGGCGATGTGTATGCATGTGTGTGTGTGTAGGTGCATATTTGTGTGTGATTGAGAAATAGGAGGAGAGACGATAGGACGTACTCTGCACTAATCAGGTCATAGTCTTGTTGCCTACAGTTTCCGTTGACTCTTACAAGCCTGTTTTTAGTCACTTAGTTGAGGTATAATTGACATACAGAAAGCTGTTGATTTTAATGTACACAACTTGATGAGTTTGGAGATAAGTATACACCCAAGAGACCATCACCACAATCAAGGTCATAAATTGATCAATCACCTCCTAAAGTTTCTTCACACAGGCACCCCCCACCTTTTTTTAACCTTCTTAGCAAACTTTTAAATATACAATACAGTATTGGTAACTATAGGCCCTCTGTCGCACAGTAGATCTCCAGAACTTACTGCCCTGTATTCTGAAACTTTATACATACCCTTTGACTGACATTTCTCCCTCTCCCCAGCCCCTAGTAACTGCTATTCTACTCCCTGGTTCTATGAGTTTGACTATTCTAATTTGTTTAATTATGCAGATGACACTACAAGAATTTCAGTAGAAATAGCTAACTCACTTCCATATCATATTACTAAAAACTCTTTGTCCTTTAAATCCTCCCTACAAGTTAAATATCTATCAGAAAAGAATTGGTATAGGGGCACCTAGCGGGCTCAGTTGAAGAGCATGTGATTCTTGATCTTGGGGTCATAAGTTCGAGCCCCACACTGGGTGTAGAGCTAATAAATAAATAAATAGATAGATAGATAGATAGATAGAATTGGTATACATGTCCCTTTGCTTTTCATTTATAATACATACAATACACTTTTTTTCTAAATGTAGAGTTACCAATATTGGAGAGTAGGTATATCTCAACCTCCTAGTATCCATGTTCCTAAAATGATATGCTTATGTTAGTGTTTTGCCTGTGGATTGTATGTAATGTAAGAGAGATTTCTACTGAAAATAATACGAGATCTTGCTTAAAGTGAGAAATTGCTTCAAGTAATTTTGCCATAAATTTGTCACAAAATTTTTGTTCATTTAAGTGAATGAGCATTGGCTATTCCATGATGATTGCACAGTAGAAAGATTCTGTGACTCCCCTGATGGTGTCATGATTTGCGGCAGCCACGATGGAAGAGAAGTGTATGCAGTGACCCATGACCTGACTCCCACGGAAGGCTGGATCATGCAGTTCAAGGTGAAAATGTTATGGTTACATAAATAACCATTCACTAGCAATATAAAAATGAAAAAAGAATTTGTAGAGACAAAGATCGTACATTTCACTGACTTAATCTATACTTCAAAAAATAAAATGTTATGTTTTGGTAATGTCTGTTTTAACTATATATATAACTTAATGATTAAAAGTGAGTGAGATGATTTTATTTCTGAATTATGCCAAGATAAAACTTTCATAAATGTGTTTCTCCTCACCATTAAATACTGATAGAGCAAAATAGTGATGATAAAAATGTAGGATATTGATTCTAGTTCCCATAATCATTATATGACTTAGCCAATTTCTTCCTTTAAGAGAAGCTTAAAGCTGTTATAGTTATAATGACTTTTTTTTTACAAGAGCATTTTAATGTTTTAGAGAAAATTTTTTAATGTTTCTAGAGAAAGAAAATTCTAGAAAACAAAGGCATGATTAGCATTAATGCCAACGTCAGTTTTGGCCAAGATTTTATGTCAGTCAGTTTATTTTATGTCAACCAATTTATTGTCTACCTCACTCCACTGTATTAAGAACAAATGTTGCAGTATGCCTCTCTGCGTCAACAAAGGCTATTGTGCCTTATTAGAAGTACTTTCTGTTATCACTTCATTGCATCTTACTTGTAGTTGAAAGTGATTTATGGAGAGTCATAAATTGTACAACAAAATAGTAAACTTGGAAAAGCTGATAGCAATCCTTCTTGGTCGAGCATTCTGCCAAATGGAAGTGCCAAACCATTAGCACAACAAACAACAATTTGTAAAAGTGGGCCCAGGCCTTCCACGGCAGTCAGCCAGCCATGGCAGAAGCACAGCTTTCAGCTTCTCTCCAAAGTCCCTGCACAATGTATTTGGCACTTTCTATAATTTGTCACCTTGGGCAACCACCTCACCTCCCCCATCCATCAGCAGAACAGATAATGAACCTGAAAATACAGGATGGATGTGGTCGTAGCATCTATCAAGTGATCAGCAGCTTTCTTGTTGCCAAGTCCTTAGAGCAGAAACATGTAATACAGTTTTAATCCTTTAACAATCTTTCTTCTCTGTGTATTAGATCTCTGTTGGATGTAAAGTATCTGAAAAAGTTGCCCAGAATCAAATTCATGTGCAGTATTCTACCGACTTCGGTGTGAGCTGGAATTATCTGGTCCCTCAGTGCTTACCTGCAGACCCCAAATGTTCTGGAAGTGTTTCTCAGCCATCTGTATTCTTTCCAACCAAAGGGTGGAAAAGGATCACCTACCCACTTCCTGAAAGCTTAGTGGGGAAGTAAGTAAAAAATTAAAACAAAGCCTGGTTCCAGGCACCCAGAAGTTCATTAGGGACACCTGTTGAGCCTGAAATTTTGTGTAATTGTGAGTAAAATGCTCTCTTACCCCTAACTCTAAAGGTTCTTTAATTGGTGACTTCCATGATGAGCTACCTTGAGGAGACCTCGTTTTAATCCTCAGACGTGGGCCTTGGCAGGCCCTTCCGTTTCCCACACTTTAATGTCTGAACGTGGGGACAGACCAACAGTGATAGTCTTAGAGCCACATGAAGAGGTGTATGCTTCTTCACGAATCTTGTAGACTGTGGTGCGCCATGCATCACGTGCTTTCCATATCACTGCCTTGTCGCTCCACAGATGGAGCCAGGAGCAAATCCTAACTGGTCGTGCTGTTTGTACAAATCCTAATTCTTTGTGCTGTCTTTGCAAGTGTGGTTTGTAGATTTCATTCTTCTTTTACCAAAGCATTACATTCTGCACCTGCAGTGAAAAGTCATTAGCCTGGAGCAGTGGTGAGCCAAGATGATTAAACTGTTCCCTGAGAAGTCTATGGCTAAGTTAATTTAAAGCAATTCCAAAAGATTTACCTTTAACTGTAAAATTAGGGGGGAACAAAGATACACTAGAGAAAATGACAGGCGTACCTCCATCACATGAGTAATAGAGACTAGCTAAATGCAAAACCTTCTTAGGAAACAGAATCACGATATATGACCAGAGCATATAGAGCCTTTAAATAAGGTGCTTGCACTTGGCTTTTCCAGTCTGCCATAAATATCATTAACTACACGATCACTCACTGTTTCCTACAACAAATCTGAAGGGCTTCGTCAATTAACGTGCTGGGAAATTAGATCAGGATACTGTCCGCTGCTGGTAACAGAAAACCCAATTCAAGTGGACTCAATTAAAAATGAAATGTATTATAGCTCTAATGTAAAGACAAAGATAAGTGAACTCTAGCGTGGGTTGATTCACAAGCTCAGAAATGCCCTCAAGGACATTGTTACTTCTTTCTCTTTTACTCTGACTCTTGCTGCAGTGTCCACACATTGGTGTCACACTCAGCCCGCATGAACATAGATAGCTTCCAGAAAACTGAAGCAGAATGCATCCTTACCTACGTAAGGTCGGTAAGAGAAAGAAAGAGAAAGAGAGTTGCTTTCCTTTTAGAACCAGAGCAACTACCTCCTCGGATCCCATTGGTACAAATTAGCTCAAGAAAGCCCATCCCTGACTCAGCCAATGGGCTGGAGAGGTTATATTACTCGTATGACCCACCTGGGCTGAAATGGGTGCTGGAGAGCCACCATGATGCCATTGCTTCATTTTACCCCTCTCATTCTCCCTCTCTTTTTTATAATGAGGTATAACTTAAGTTCAGTAAGATGCACACATCTTAATTGTTCAGCACAATGAGTCCTTACCATCGTGTAACGTGTGTAAGCATCCCATAAACCAAGATACAGAACATTAAGATCACCCCAGAAAGTTTCCTCATGCCCTTCGAACTCTTTACACCAAAACAGTGCACCTTATTTTTGTATAGGGTTAATTATGAGGCTTGTATTTTCCCCCAGAAGACAGAGAAGAGCAAAGATGAAATCACAATCTTAGGGAAATTGCCCTTTAAAAAACCCTTTCAGAATTGTTTTCTTATTAGCAGAGTTGTTCTGAGAATATTGGTTATCTTTGGGGACTCAGAAGTTGCTGTTCCCTGACCACCTGAGGACTGTGTGCCTGCTGACAAGTGTCTGTCAAAGGAGTCACTCACCTTCTGTACAATTTCAGAAATGGCACTTAATGGGTCTAAAGGGCGACACAACCCCTGGACCCCAGCTCATAAGCAACTTCATTTACGATAGTTACAGTTTTGTGTTTTAAAATGTTCCTATTTCTTGAAATGGAGATTCCACTGCGTTTTCATTTTGTTTTACAAGTTTGCTCACAGAGCAGAAAATTTAAATGAAACTAACTGTAAAGTTCCACTACTAGAAATAGCTAATGGTAGTCAGAAAACGTTTTTTATTAACCCGTTTCATCCTGCCATGATCGTCTTAAATATTTTTTTTTTTCTCTTGAGCACTGAATGTACACATAGCAAAATGGACCTGAATAAAGTTAACTTTGGCTCTCACTCCTTTGTTTTTGTGTTGTCAATAGTCCAATAAGATTGAGGTTCTATCAGAAGTACTCAGATATGCAGTGGGCAATTGATAATTTCTACCTGGGCCCCGGATGCGTGGACAACTGTAGAGGCCATGGAGATTGCTTAAAGGAACAGTGCATCTGTGATCCAGGATACTCTGGGCCCAATTGCTACTTGACTCACACTCTGAAGGTAATGTTAAAGTCCCCCAAAGAAGCATTTACCCACACTACAGGTCATGCCTGAAGAAACACTGTGTGAGACTAATACTTTTTAGCATTAGTAAGTAAATCCTTTGGATGGCAACTAAAGAATATGCCTTAAGTTTCTTTGAGACAAGAATATTAGGATCAAGTCTGGTACAATTTATCAGTTTATAAAATAAACCAGACTGTATCAATTAAAGAACATAAATACTCTGCTTTTTTTTAAAGCAGACTCTTAGTTTGAAATCAATATTAAGTCTTCTTCACATTTTCGGGTTTTTTTCTTCTTCACATTTTCTGTAGATGTACTGTTTGAAGGAAGATGCTGATGTTATGAAGCAAATAACCTAGATTTGTTATCACAAAGAAACAAATTTTCAAAAATGACTAAACAGTACCTGCATTTTTTTAATTCAGTTATAATTGACATACAATGTTATTTTAGTCTCAGGTATACAACACAGCACTTGGACAATTCTGTCCATTACTCGGTGCTCACTGCGATAAGTGCGGTCCCCATTATGTCACCATCCAACATTATTCCAATATTATCATTACCTGAATTTTTGTTCAGATGAGCACTGCTGAAACGTGGCTGTGTATTAAGAATAGAGAGGTCATTCTTGGAAACTTTAGCTGTTACATCATTATTTAATGTGCAAAGTAAATACAGTTGCCCAACACAGTTGCCATATATACATTCTATTTCTGTGAACAAATACAGTGAGTGCATTCGTCATTGCAATAACATAAAAACAACTAAGCCAAAAAAGCACAGATGGCTGAAATCGAACGTGTAAGTGGCAAACAATGTAAACCAAACCTGTTCTTTTTTTTTTTCTATAAGACACCGGCAACTTCGGAATTAATAAGTTAAAAAAATATCATTGGAGCAATGCTCACTTGTGTCTGAAGCTGTTGGTCTGTTATCAAATGAGATTATAATTTGAGAAACCTAGCCATAGATAATGAATTAACTAAAAAAAAAACTAGTTTCTTTCATGAGCATTCAAATTTTATTAATATTCCTCAGTTGGATAAGAAATTATACAAGTCTATATTATGAACTCCGATCAGACCTTTCTAATGAGAGTTTACATGGCTAACAGTGCATGTCTTCTGACTCTTGTGTTTTTACGTATAAACCTCCATTTTTAAAATTGCATTTATTTGCTGGGGTGGGGCACCTGTGTGGTTCAGTTGGTTAAGCATCCAACTCTTGATCTCAGTTCAGGTCTTGATCTCAGGGTTGTGAGATCCTGCATTGGAGCCTACTTAAAAAAATTACATTTATTTGCTCACATCAGTAAGGTAAGGTAAGACTGACTCATGACTACATGTCCTTAACTGTAAAGATGATTATGTTCTGAGTTTGAAGACAGTCCATTTAAATCATTTTAACTACACAGTAAGATACCAACTAGACAACTCATCTAAAGAAATGAAAAAGTACAGTTTTTCTGTATACAGTTACTGCAGTTGCAACTGTAACAAATTGTTTTCGTGGTACATCATTTCTATCATTTATTTACGAAACAAAAAACAGAAGAATTATATCTCAACACAGTGCAAAGTTACTATGGATAAAATGAATGTACCATGGACAAAATGAATAGAAAAATCAAGATGTTTACAATGATGTGAGGGAATAAAATAATTTCACATAAAATGTAGCCATAACGAACCCTACCTAATGTTTTATTTATCTACTCTCTTTGGAAAATAGACTATTCCTAATTGTTGGTCATTCTTTGTTAGGATAAACTGGAGACCTAGGGAAAATATTCTAGATTTTGAGTATTTCTCATCATCATCCTGAGTCTTGACCCTGATAAACATGTAAAACCTGACTTCCAAGGTCGAGTTTCTTTTGACTTCATACAAAAAGCTTTGGTTTCAAACATCCCTGCCTAACCATCTAACCTTCCAAGTTCACACTGTCCCAGAAGCTATAGGGTCCTGGTTGCTTAAAGCAGTCTCCAACGTAGGGGGCACACACTCCGGGGAGAAAATAGAACAATCCACTGAAAAATGTTAGGGGAAAAAAGTGCTAGAACATCCGTTTTATTTTATCTTATTCCTTTACATTTTCATTTTTTGTACATGTTTCATGATATAATAAATTACAACTGTACTTTTATATACAATATAAGTAAATATACATATTTGGAGAATATATGCTTAAGTAACTTCACAAATAGGTGTGCTACTATAGCCAACTTGCAACTGTTTTATTTTATGATTCTTTCTAGACTTAAAATTCCAATGAGTAAACATTATTTAATCACTTTAAATGATTATAATATATGATGAAAAAGAACATTGGAGAGGTATTTCGGGTTTTTTGTGTTTTTTTTTTATCTTTGGAAAAGCATTTGAAATCAGCCCTATTTTTTTAAAGTCCAAGATGAAACTATGTTGTCCAAACTATTCCACAGTTATTATCTGAAATTTTTACTTTTAACCACATCCCACTTATTTTTTTCCCAGACTTTCCTGAAGGAACGCTTTGACAGTGAAGAAATCAAGCCTGATTTATGGATGTCCTTAGAAGGAGGAAGTACTTGTACCGAGTGTGGAATTCTTGCCGAGGACACTGCACTCTATTTTGGGGGATCCACCGTGAGACAAGCTATTACTCAAGATTTGGACCTCAGAGGGGCCAAGTAAGTTGTTTTTTGTTATTTCTATCACAGCATCGCAAGTTGGCCCCAAAGGAAGGAACACATTTGTAGGAGAAGTTGTTATCCAGGACTTGAGTAGACCATTTGTTCTAATTCACTGTTCTGATGGATCATCTATGTGTTTGCATTCAGATTCCTGCAATACTGGGGGCGCATCGGGAGTGAGAACAACATGACCTCCTGCCATCGGCCCATCTGCCGGAAGGAAGGCGTGCTGTTGGACTACTCTACCGACGGAGGCACGTGTCAGGGGTGAAAGCCACACCTTGGAGCAGATTCCCAGTTCACATCCAGTGCCCCTCAGAAAAGTTTCTGCAAACTTTTGCTGCCTTTGCAGTGAGAATAGCGAAAATCACAGAGAGAAAGCTGCAGATCTTAGTCACGTTACGCTTCCATACAGGAGACCTGTGTGTCCCACAGAATCTACCCGCAAGGGGATAAGAGAGGAAATCACACTAAAAAATAAGCTCCCAGCTTTATGAATAAAGAAAAAAATCTGTGTAACTGAAGTTTTTATAAATGATACAATTAAGAAATAAATTTTATATGGCTTCCCAATAAGATCATTCTTAAAATATTTTTAAAACGTTTGTGTGAGCAATGAATCACAGTCTAGAAAAAAAACTTCATTGTGAAAGAAAATAGTCTGAATTCATGAGTCTTTCAAAGAATATTTGAAAAAATCCAGTGGTATTATTTTGAAGTAGCTAAAACCAGACCAAGAATACCATGAAGTCCTTAGAAAATCAGTTTTAGCAGATAAGTATCATTTGACTGACTAGCAGAGAAATAGATGAACTTAAAGTATTTTAGGGTATTCAAAAGTGTTTCCTTAATAATTTAGGATGTTTAATAATTTAAACATCCCACCTACAGTCTTATCAACTGATAAGAGGGAAACTTATCAGTCCAAGAAATAAAAATTGCCTAGAATTAAAATAGCTACTTTAAAATGTTAAATTCCTAGGAGTTCCTGTCCAGAAACAGGTAAAACATGGATGTATCTCATTGTTTATGAAAAATAATACACATAGCAATCTAGAACAAAATGTTAGGAGCAGAAAATACATAATTTTTACTTCAGTGTTTTTATTTTTGGCCAAATATTTCTAACTACCCTTCCTCTCATACCATCACCCAGGTTTTTGAAACAGTGTTGAACATTTATATTAAAGTCAATGAATCAATTCTCATTTCCTGGTTGAAGATTTCTTTGGAAAGCTTATGGTAGCTGCAGTCTACTGTTGCCTTGGGGAGTTTTTTCCAGATATGTTACTACGTTGGTGTATTTGTTACTATAGGAATTACTTGGACTTTGCTCCATGAGATGGATTACCAGAAATACATCTCTGTTAGACACGACTACATACTTCTTCCTGAGGACGCCCTCACCAACACAACTCGACTTCGCTGGTGGCAGCCTTTTGTGATCAGCAATGGACTCGTGGTCTCTGGAGTGGAGCGTGCACAGTGGGCACTAGACAACATACTGATTGGAGGAGCAGAAATCAATCCTAGTCAACTGGTCGACACTTTCGATGATGGTAAGAATTTCATGAGCCTTTTTGCCTGCTTATGTCTTTAGATGAGTTACTACATGAAAAGCATTCAGAAGAGTACCTAGCACATATTCACTGCTCACCAAATGTTAGCTATTCTTTTACCCAGTGGTTTATAAATCTTCAGTATTAACTATTTGTTGAAATGTCAACTGAGAATTTAGTAAGTTCTGTTAAAGACAAAATGTCTAGCTCTAAATATAATTTGAAATTTCAATATCCGAAATAATTTTAGTTTCTTTAGGAATTTCTGCACCACAGAGATGCACATTGCATTGTTTTAAGAGTGTGTCGAAAATTTTGTAATGGTGCAAGTCAACCAGACTAGCAGTTACATCTTTTAACTTGCGTAATCATTATGCAAGCATTTAATAATATTTTCTAAATTTTATTGATTGCCTTGGATTTATATATTATACCAATTACATAAAAATCATTCTTAAAGGGTAAGCAAAAAGGCAGAGCATAGACACTGAAGTAATTCAACAAAAAAACCTATCAGTTCAAGAGGGTAACATGCCATACTGCTTCCAATTTCCCTTAACAGAAGGTACTTCCCATGAAGAAAACTGGAGTTTTTACCCTAACGCAGTAAGAACAGCAGGATTCTGTGGCAATCCATCCTTCCACCTCTACTGGCCGAATAAAAAGAAGGACAAGACTCACAATGCTCTTTCCTCCAGAGAACTCATTATACAGCCAGGATATATGATGCAGTTTAAAGTAAGGGGAAGTGGCTCTTCCAGACACTGGGGATAGAGGGTGGGGAGAATGCTTATTTGAACAACTCTAAGGAAATGACTGATTTCATGCATTAAGAGAGACTTTAATCTTATGAATAGAAGAAGTAATCTTTAGCAAAGGCCTTTATCAAGTAGGATTATTTGAGCACAGATAAAATCAATTAGTTTTTTGGGACATAGCAAGAAATGTAACTATTGTATTTCAAATATGTGATCTTGAGCTCAATTTCCCAAACCCTGGAAATGAAAAGCTTACAGAGGTACCCCTGCCTATTCTGCCTGTTTTTCTTTCTCTCTCTTTCTCTGTCTGTCTCTCTCTCTCATGCACACAGTTTCTGTACCTCTTACTCTACACTGACTTCATATTTTAAGCCACTTTCTATCCTTCTCCATCATGTCTTTCTTTTTTCTTTTTTTTTTTTTTTTTTTGGTCTCTGACTTCTAAACACAAACATATACAGTAGCCCAGTTGGAACTCCTCCAAATCCTCAGATTTAAAAAGGACTCTCAACTCTCCTACATGCATATTTTATTCATAGAAGAGGGTAAAGGGGAAGTCATAGGAGATCATTAATAGTCAGATAATCAGAGAGAAAGATAAAGCAGTATCAATTGATGTTTTTCTCATTATAAAACATATTTTTTAAAAAGGGTATTACAGAAATACGCTTTGTTACTAGAAAACACTTTAAAGACAAACATTGGTTGTTTATTTAAAGCATTGATTAAATGTTTTAAAAAGATGTCCCACAATGATGGTTAATAGTAAGAATTGTTTCTAGTAGGAAAAGAATGTATTCACAGCTGGTAGGAGAGAGAAATGGGGAGCTGTTATTTAATGGGTATAGAGCTTCAGTTTTTGCAAGATTTAAAAGTTCAGATCTTTTGCAAAAAAAGAGGGGGTTAGGGGTATTCAGTGTTTTCCTCAGCTTTATGTTAAACTTCCCTTCAGAGACTAAAGGGTGAGGAAATCTCCTCAAATGCTACCACTCCCTAGGACTATCTTTAACTAAGTGGCATGAAGGATGCTCAAGGTCATGTCCAGTGTTACACCACCCTTAATTCCAAGCCACCTCCTTTAAGAGTGAAGATTTTCCCTCTAGCAGGCCCACACTGAGCCCCTATCAAAGTCATCATATTTGATTAAGTTGATTGGAGCCTCCTGTCTTGCTGCCTCTGTCAACCCAGAACTGAAGGAGACGGACATCATCTTCTCTAACCAAATCCATTTGCTTAAAAAAAGAAAAAAGTTCATCCCAGAAATGTAGTACTTAGAGTATCACCAACACTGCATTTTTCTAAGTCACCATCGATTTTCTAAACTTCACCCATTTCTTACCTTTCCTTTCTGATCTTTACCCCGGGGCACTGTTGTCCTTGCCCTCCCCAGCATGATGGTGCCATGCTCTTGTCCCTTGGCTCTGGGTTCTCCGCCAATTCTCCTCTTACCTCCTTGGAATCTACTTCTGCTTCCTTTTGGCTCTTCTTCCTCCAACCCTCTAGATGTCAGCATTTGGCAGTACTTCTCTGCTCTCTTCTGTCTTAAGATAGTCTCCCCATTGGAAATTCCATTCATCCTTTGGCTTCCGGTATATGTTTAAGACCAGCTCCCAGATCTGCCTTTCCAACCTTGACTGGTTCACCAACAATTAATTCAGTACTTTAACATTCTGTGTACATTTCTACACTTTCATTTTCCTGGCATCTCAGCTCGCAACGGCAAACAGTGAACTTCATCTCTTCCCTCTCCCTACCAGCTCCTCTTTCTGATTCTCCTGTTTCTATGGATGGCACCACCTTTGACTTATTGATCAGCTTTAAAAGTTGAAGTAGTCTTTGATTTTTCACTTTTAACTTTTCACATCTAACCAGCTACTTCAGCCTTCTCATTTCCAGTGTGCCTGGCACCCATCCCATCTTCTCCGTTTGCTCTATTCCCACTTGCACTCATTACATCAGTAGTCCAGTAACTAGTCTTTCTTTCGACTCCCACCTGTCCTTCAACAGCACAACCAGACTAATCTTTACAGAGCACGGCTCTGAGCACATTATTCCACTGCTCATAAACCTTTAATGGCTCCCCATTGCCTACCAAATTAAGGTCAAAAGCCATAGACTACAGTTCATGGTCTACCAAACTCAACTAATCCGTCTCACCTTCTCTCCCAGTATTCTACACCTTCTACACCTGGACCAAAATACAGCACATGCTCTCCTATAGACATGGTACAGTGCCTTCCCACCTCCCCGTCTTTGCTCACGCTCCTTCCACCTAAATGTGTTTCTCCTACCTCCACCTCTCAGACTCTTCCCATTCTCCAGAGGCATCTCATGTGCACCCTATTTGATTAACTCTATTCTGTTTTGTTTTAGTTGAAGTATATTTGACATATAACTCTGCAAATTTAAGTTGTACAACATGTTGATTTGATACATATATATATATCGTCACATGATTGCCGTTGTAGCGAGAGCACCTCTATCATGTCACGTAATTATCATTTCTTTCTTGTGACTGGAATAATTAAGATCTTCCACTTCTGGTGAATTATTTTCCAATCCATTTACTTAAATACAGTCTTGCCTTCTTATGAAGCACCACAGCATTTTAGTTATATCTTTTATGATTTCCATTCCCATTATTGGAATATGCTTCTTAACTCTCTCTGAAGCCAGGGCTGTTTTATTCATGAGTGTATGGCCTGAAATTTTTAGCACTAACCTTCTCCAGTATCAGCACTAAAATAGGACATGTTGATTATTAGATAATTAGGACTTAAATTTAAATCACCAAAGTTTTACAGTAGTTATGCATTATTAATGATTCAAACATTTAATTGCATATAATGTGGGAAGCTTTTATTCATATGGAAATGGAAAAACCCCAAGAATAGAAATTCATGACAGAAATGTAGTAGCATCAGGAAGTTAGGATATCAATGAAATGTCTCGAACCAATGATACTTTGAGTTTCTTTGCATTAATTCTCCAAGTGTTACTTTGCTTTTGGCTAAATTATCTTCCCCAAATTTATGACTAATATGTTGTTATATTAATTCAGTAAATAGAAACAGCACTTTTTTTGTTTTACTACTTAGTTGTGGATATCATTCTGTTTACAGCCAGCTCTGATTGGTCTGGAATGCCTTTTCCTCCTGGAGAGGCATCTGACTCTCAGTCTTACCAAAACCTCCAACTTGGCAGGTAGAAAGCTGAAGAACAATAGCATAATCCAGAAATATTAAAATTAGCTAGCTAGATCAATAGATAGATAAAAATTGGGCCTGGAAAAAAAAATGGGGCCTGGTCATTTCTGTACAAAACCTTTTATGTCTTTGAGAAAAAGACTTTTCTTTTTTGTTTTTATTATTGAAGTATAATTGACATAAAATGTTGTATTAGTCTCAGGTGTACAACATAGTGATTCGACATTCTAGACATTACTCAGTGCTCACAACGATAAGAGTAGTCACTATCTTACAGTAAGTCACTAACTTACAATGTTATTACAGTATTTTCACCTATTTCATCCATTTCCTCTACCCTCTCCCTTCTAGCAATCACCAGTTTGTTCTCTGTATTTATAAGTCTGTTTCTGTCCATTCATTTGTTTTGTTTTTTAGATTACACAAATAAGTAAAATCATATGGAATTTGTCTTTCTCAGTGTGACCTTTTTCACTAGTATAATATATATATATATATAAATTATATATATATATAATACTCTAGATCCATCCATGTTGTCACAAATGGCAAGATCTTATTCTTTTTTATGACTGAGTAATATTCCATTGCATATATACCCCATATTTTTGTCCATTTATCTATTCACGGACCCTTGGATGGTTTCCATATCTTGGCTATTGTAAATAATGCTGCAGTGAACATAGGGGCACATATATCTTTTTGAATTAGTATGTTCATTTTCTTTGGTACATACTTAGCAGTGGAATTACTGGATCATTTGGGATTTCTATTTTTAATTTGTTGAGGAACCTCCATACTATTTTCCATAGTGGCTGTACCCAATATGGATTCCCACCAACTGTGCCCAGGGCTCCCTTTCATCCACATCCTCACCAACACTTCTTATTTCTTATCTTTTTGATACTAGCCATTCTGATTTATGTGAGGTGATATTTCATTGTGGTTTGATCTGCATTTCCCTGATAATTAGTGACGTTGAGCATCTTTTCATGTGTCTGTTGGCCATCTGTATGTCCTCTTTGGAAACATATTCAGGTCCTCTGCCCATTTTTTAGTCAGATTTTTGTTTGTTTGTTTTGAGTTGTGTAAGTTCTTTATATATCTTGGGAGTATTAACCCCTTATCAGATATATCTTTTGCAAATATCTTCTCCTATTCAGTAGGCTGCCTTTTTATTTTGTTGATGGTTTCCTTCATTGTGCAAAAGCTTTTTATTTTGGTGTAGTCTGAATAATTTATTTTTGCTTTTTCCCTCGCCCGAGGAGATATATCCATAAGTATGTTGTTAAGGCTGATGTCCAAGAGATTATTGCCTGTTTTCTTTTAGGAGTTTGGTCTCACATTTAGGTCTTAAATCCATTTGAATGTATTTTTGTATATGGTTAAGAAAGTGGTCCAGTTTCATTCTTTCACATGTTACTGTCCAGTTTTCACACCATTTGTTGAAGAGACTCTCATTTTCCCATTTTGTGTTCTTACCTCCTTTGTCATAGATTAATTGATCATATAGGTGTGGGTTTATTTCTTGGCTCTCTATTCTGTCCCATTGTTCTCTGTGTCTGTTTTTGTGCTAATACCATACTGTTTTGATTAGCTTTGTAGTATATCTTGAAATCTGAGATTGTGATATCTCCAGCTTTGTGCTTTTTTCTCAGGAGTGCTGTTGCTATTTGGGGTGTCTTGTAGTTCCATACAAATTTTAGGATTATTTGTTCTAGTTCTGTGAAAAATGCTATTGGTATTTCGATAGAGATTCCACTGAATCTGTAGATTGCTTTGGGTAGTATGAACATTCTAACAATATGAATTCTTCTAATCCATGAGCATGGTATATTTTTTCATTTGTTTACATCATCTTCAATTTCTTTCATCAATGTCTTACAGTTTTCAGAGTGTAAATATTTCACCTCCTTGATTAAATTTATTCCTAGGTAAATGTTTTTTGGTGTAATTGTAAATGGGATTGTTTTCTGCATTTCTGTTTCTGCTACTTTGTTATTAACATATAGAAATACAACATATTTCTGTATATTAATATTGTATCCTGCAACTTTACTGAATTCACTTTTCAGTTCTAACAGTTTTTCAGTGGAATCTTTAGGGTTTTCTATATATAGTATCATGTCATCTGCAAATGGTGACAGTTTTCCTTTTCCTTTCCAATTTGGATGCCTTTTATTTCTTTTTCTTGTCTGATTGCTGCAGCTAGAACCTCCAATACTATGTTGAATAAAACTGGTGAGAGAGGAAATGCTTGTCTCGTTCCTGGTCTTAGACAAAAAGCTCTCAGGTTTTCCACCACTGAGTATGATGTTAGCTGTGGGTTTTTCACATATTGCCCTTGTTATGTTGAAGTATATTCCCTCTAAACGCACTTTGTTTAGAGTTTTTATCATGAACGAATGTTGAATTGTGTTCAATGCTTTTTCTGCACCTATTGAGATGGTCGTATAGTTTTTATCCTTTCTCTTGTTAATGTTATATATCACATTGATTTGCAAATATTGAACCATCCTTGCATTTCTGGAATAAATTCCACTTGACTATGGTGAATGATTCTTTTAGTATAGTGTTGAATTCACTTTGCTAATTTTTGTTGAGGATTTCTGCATCTACATTCATCCTTGCTGGCTCAGTTGGTGGAGCATGCGACTTTAAATCTCACTTGTAATTTCGAGCCCCATGTTGGCTATAGAGATTACTTAAAAATAAAACCTTTAAAAAAAAAAAAAAGTATTGCCTGGGGTGCCTGGGTATCTCAGTCAGTTAAGTTTCCAATTCTTGGTTTTGGCTCAGGTCATGATCTCTTGGGTGGTGGAACTGAGCCCCACATTGGGCTCTATGTTTAGCAGGGAGTCAGGTTGAGGATTCTCTCCCTCTACCCTTCCCCCCATTCACACGTGCATGCACTCTCTCTTTCTCATAAATAAATAAATCTTTTGGTTTTTTGTTTTTAAAGAATATTGGCTTATAGTTTTCTTTTTCTGTAGTGTCTTTGTCTGGTTTGGGTATCATGTTAATGCTGGCCTCGTAGAATAAATTTGGAAATTTTCCTTCCTCTTTTATTTTTCGGGATACTTTGAGAAGAATAGATATTAACTCTTCTTTAAGTATTTGGTAGAATTCATCTATGAAGCCATCTGAGAGGACTTTTTTTGTTGGGAGTTTTTTGATTACTGATTCAATTTTGTTACTTATAATCAGTCTGTTCAAGTTTTCTCTTTCTTCCTGATTCATTTTTGGAAGATTGTACATTTCTAGGAATTTATCCAGTTCTTCCAGGTTGTCCAATTTGTCAGAATATAATTTTTCATAGTATTCTCTTATAATCCTTGTATTTCTGTGATATCAGTTGCTATTTCTCCCCTTTGATTTCTAATTTTATTTATTTTAGTCCTCTCTTGATGAGTCTAACTAAAGACTTATCAATTTTATCTTTTCCAACAACCAGTTTTTGATTAGAATTAGTACTTTTTTATTGTTTGTTTTTGGGGTTTTTTTAAGATTTATTTGTTTGAGGGGCACCTGGGTGGCTCAGTCGTTAAGCGTCTGCCTTCGGCTCAGGTCATGATCCCAGGCTCCTGGGATAGAGCTCCACATCAGGCTCCCTGCTCTGCGGGAAGCCTACTTCTCCCTCTCCCACTCCCCCGCTTGTGTTCCCTCTCTCGCTGTGCCTCTCTGTCAAATAAATAAATAAAATCTTAAAAAAAAAAAAAAGATTTATTTATTTGACAGAGTGACAACAAGAAAGGGAACACAAGCAGAGGGAGCGGGAGAGGGGAGAAGTAGGCTTCCCGCAGAGCAGGGAGCCTGATGCGGGGCTCAATCCCAGGACCCTGGGATCATGACCTGAGTGGAAGGCAGACGCTTAACGACTGAGCCACCCAGGTGCCCTTAGAATTAGTACTTTTTTTAAACCTTAATTCTCATCTTCACACAAAGTTCATATTTTTAACAGAACTAAAAAAAAAATGTATTATTGGTATTCTGGCAGGCTGCTCTGTAAAGGCTTCTCTGAATATTTATTGACTTCTTATTAGAGTCAGAATTTAGAGAGAAGGACTTAATTAATTAATTAATGACAGGTATTTAATCTTCCCTGTACATATTTGTTGTTTATGTTTGTTTTAGATTGTGGTGGGTTGTGAAGCCACTTCTTGTGGTGACCTTCATTCCGTAATGTTGGAGTACACTAAGGATGCAAGGTTTGTGAAATAATTTTTTAATTAATTTTTACATTCCTCCAAACTTGAATACAACGTCAGATGGTTATCCTATTTTTAAAACAACTACAGAGGAGCAATCTTTTATGTTAAAAGTATAGTTTATGTTTATTTCATGTGTATTAATTTCCTTTATATAAAACTTACATGCATGTCTTATATTCAGATTTTTCCTTCAAACTGAGAAAAATCATTTTTCCTACTAGGCTGGCTACAAGCCAACAAACTTTTTTTCTTTTAAACTAAGTAAGATACTATGTTTGTCCTCAACGTAAAATTCTCTTTTATTCATGTTGCTCATTTTCAACCAACCTTAATGAGAATTTAAATCAATACAAGATCTAAATATGCTTCAGCCAGAGTCACATGTCCTGAAGCCTAGTAAAAGTCTGACACAGTGCAGTTACTTTATTGGGATGTCGATAGCCCTGTCTCCCACCACCACTTTTTTAAGTGAATTATGGGGAGTTAAGTTCGGGTAAACAGAGAATTTTGTCAATCAACTGCGGGTATATTTCTGGTAATGATACCAGTGGGAGGAAGCCACTAGAATACAGTAGCATGCATGCTATTATTTTATTATCTGTGAACATACTCCTGTGCTTGTAAAGAGTTACATCTTGTGTGAAATTATTTTCAATTTTTCTTTTCATTGTGTTTATGAGTATATATAGGAAATAGAAAACTTACATAAAAATACCTTAATTTAACCCAACCCCAAAGTGTTACGTTGACATCAGTCACGTCATCTGTATCTCTTAAGAGTTGTCTACCATAACTTCTGTGGTTTCCGCAGGTCTGATTCCTGGCAGCTCGTTCAGACCCAGTGCCTTCCTTCCTCTTCAAACAGCATCGGCTGCTCTCCCTTCCAGTTCCACGAAGCCACCATCTACAATGCTGTCAACAGCTCGAGCTGGAAGAGAATCACCATTCAGCTGCCTGACCATGTTTCCTCCAGGTAAATTTCGTACTGAGGTAAGCTTGGTGGAATTATCTGGCAATCTCTACAGAGATCATGCAGTGAGATTCCATTACAGCTGTGGGGCCCTCTCCCTCCTTTCACCAACTCATGTCCCCACATGGCAATGGTATGTCCCAAGAAGAAATAGGAAGACATAGGATATTTTCTATAAATGCTGCGGATCTCAAATTTGCTTTGGATGAAATACCACAGCACATGCCAAGATCAATCACAGGCCCCAGATGACAGACACTCAAAGACCTGGAGTTGGCACCGTATCTGCTCCCGTGTTCTGTGATTCCCAAAGGTTGCACTCCTCATCCCATATACGGATGCCGTCTAGGGTGTGCAGGGCTGGTTTGGTTACACAGAGCCACAGGCTAAACAAAATAGAGTGCAATCTTCCTAGAGCAGCATTCACTTTACTCAAAGATTTGGAAAATGACATACCTTGATAAGAAAAATGGACACAAATTTATTATGAAATAGAATAGGAAATTCACATCAAACACTCAGGGAAGGTACGAGCTTCGAGAATGGCACTTTGGGAGATATCCCCAGAGTCTGAGGGGTACAAGTTCATTCACCTTGGCTTGGGTGCTTCAAGGAGAAGCTTGGGGTCATCCTTTTCTCAGAAAGGGTCCCCATTCCCAGGGCTGGAAGCGGGACACAGCCACGGGAAATAACAGCCTATTGAATCCCTTCTGCTCTCTCTGAACTTCCAGTGCGACACAGTTCCGCTGGATCCAGAAGGGGGAAGAAACAGAGAAGCAAAGCTGGGCGATCGACCATGTGTACATTGGAGAGGCTTGCCCCAGGCTCTGCAGTGGGCACGGATACTGCACCACGGGCGCCGTCTGCATCTGTGATGAAAGTTTCCAAGGTCTGAATCCCAGACTGTCACTTCTAATACAGAAGACTGTGAGGTTCTCCTCACGTCAACACGTATACAAAAGCCACTAGGAGGGGTCCCTGGGGGGCTCAGTCAGTTAAGAGTCTGCCTTTGGCTCAGGTCATGATCCCAGGGTCCTGGGATCGAGTCCTACATCGGGCTCCCTGCTCAGTGGAGAGCCTGCCGCTCCGCCTGCTTGTGCTGTCTCTGTCAAATAAATAAATAAAATCTTTAAAAAAAAAAAAAAGAAAAACTCCAGCCCTGACAGATTTGGGGTGGATGACACACTCTTTGATCACAAAGTTCTTTATCTTTGGAATGAAATATCAAGGATAATTTTCTGCCATGTTTCCTAAAGTATTTTTTTAAATGCAGAATTCTGGGGTGCCTGCCTGGGTGGCTCAGTCGGTTAGGTGGCCGACTCTTGATTTCGGCTCAGGTCATGATTTCAGGGTCGTGAGATCGAGCCCCACATCAGGCTCCACACTGCACGTGGAGCCTGTTTAAGATTCTCTCTCTCCCTCTCTCTCTCTGCCCCTCCCCCTGCTCATGTACTCTCTAAATAAATAAATTAATAAAATCTTTTAAAAATAAAAGAAAATACAGAATCTATAGCACTTCACATTCCCCATCCTCCATATAACTCCCTGCCTCAAACACTACCCCCAACACTTTATTTTCACTTCTGGGCCTTTCTCTTTCCTGGCCTAGCTGCCCATCCCTGGATACTTTGCCAATATTCCTT
This sequence comes from Potos flavus, assembly GCA_028534135.1. Classification (NCBI taxonomy): domain Eukaryota; kingdom Metazoa; phylum Chordata; class Mammalia; order Carnivora; family Procyonidae; genus Potos; species Potos flavus. The sequence goes on from CM052887.1 coordinate 16,671,126, forward strand.
CTTTCTCAGCCTCTCCAATAGCAGCTGCCCCTGTCCTCCGAAGTTGTAGCTGATGATTCAAGATACTCTGTTTTCCAGGTCACTTTGTCACACACACACACAAACCCATGACTCAAAAAAATACCTTTTTACTGCTTGGGCTTCTAGAAGTTGAGTACATGATTTGGGACTGAGTATCTACTCAACTCCTGACATCATAGGAAATTGCTCCCTTGGCCTGAGAGAAGGCCTGCAGCCTGCTTTCCTCTGATGCAGAGTTTCCAACAGGTTTTTATTGTTACAAAGTCTACATAATCACCATTATATTCTCAGCGCCTAATATTTGGCATATAGCAATGCCCAGTGAATCCTTTTTGAATGAATTCTTACATTGCCTTATACTTTACTACTTACACAGTGTCCTCCAATTTATTCAGCAGAGTCATTTGGGACTTATGATATCCCCATAAGTTAACTGTGGTTAATATAATTATTCCTACTTCACAGGTAAAGAAACTGAGACTCAGGGAACTTAAGTGACTTGCCTAAGATGACACAGCTAGTCAGTATCAGAAAGATGACCATTACTTGGTTGTTCCTTCCGGTCAACCTTGCTGTCTCTCATAACTGAGAGATTTATCCAAAGAGGAGCAGAATTATACAACTTCCCTAATGGGAAACTTTTACGATGGAAAAATCCACAGATTTGACTTCTGGAGTAAAATATATTTAGATTTCTTGGTTGATGCTATTTCGTGGCCTCCAAATGAAATGAGTATGATTAATGTGGATGACTGCACATCTCTCATGTCAGAAATTACTTAGCCATGATCTCTTTCCTTTGGTCTCATTACCACTGAGACCAGCTGTATCTGTCCATGCGTTAGCTGGACAACTTGAGCTTTAGGCAGATGAACAAATCAGATGTCTCACAAGGGCTCCCAGATGTCTGGAATTTGCCCTCTCCCCTGATCCAACAGAGCTAGAGCCATGACCTTTTGATTAGGAACTATTATAGATGTTTAGGGAAGCTGTGCTGTTCAAATCAAGGGCAAATGCAAACACATACACATTTGCTAATGTTCTGTCTTAAATGCCCATATTTCAGCTCGGTGGTCTCATCCTTCCAACCTATCCACTATTCATTTATTTATATCACCTTGTTATTGCATATCTTATATGCGCTAAGTATTGTGTTAGGTGCTAGAATCCAACAATGAATAAAATGCCGACTCTGCTCTGAAGACTCAAGTATAGAGCTGGAGGAACAAGAATACGACTTATCCTATTTTCTGCTACAAAAATGTGCTGGGGAGAAAGAAATTAGGTTGGCTTCTCATGCCAGGGTGAGACCTCTCCACCAAGACCCATCATTGGTAAACATGTAGGCCCGGCCAGATGCTGGGTATTTACACAATTGATTCACGTGAGCACTAAGTACATTAGCCCCTACACAGTGTAGCACACATCCACTCAAAGACAGTGGGATTTTTTTCAAGAACGTAAGCCAATAATTGCTCCAATACAAAAGAAACATTTATTTCTGGGTGTCTGTAGCTGCCTAGTATGTCGTCGTTCTTACAGTAACAAGAATGGATTAAGCCTAAAATCATCTTTAATGATGCCGCTTCTTCTAGCTAACTTTTGCAATTATTCCCTTCCCTCTAGGTGACGACTGCTCTGTGTTCAGTCATGATCTTCCCAGTTATATCAAAGATAATTTCGAGTCAGCAAGAGTCACTGAAGCAAACTGGGAGACCATCCAAGGCGGGGTGATAGGAAGTGGCTGTGGGCAGCTGGCGCCCTACGCCCATGGAGACTCGCTCTATTTTAATGGCTGTCAGATAAGGCAGGCGGCCACCAAGCCTCTGGATCTCACCCGAGCAAGGTAACCAAACTCCCATGTTGTAGTTCAGACCCAGAATTGGCCATAAGACTGGTCACTTTCCACTGTCTATTAAATATAACCATGAACTTCACAGCATGGCTGTCACGAAGCAGTGGAGACCTAAATGTCACTTGAATTTGGTAGGAGGAAGCAACATATGTTTTCCCAACTCAGAGTTATGCTTTGCTTCAATTTATTGTAGAACTACCTTGTTTTTCTTCACGTATTCCGAGTGGTGGTAACACAGGCATAAGCCAGGAGAAGTGGCCAAATATAAAAACTGATAAGTGGATCAAATCAACGTGTTGTATACCTTAAGCCTATACAATGTTTTATGTCAATCAGGTCTCAATAAAGTTAAAAAAAAAGTAACAAAAAAGTGTTAAATGGGCTGTAGATATCTCTATAGATAACTTCATGTTGACTATTTGCAAGTATGTAAATATAAATGTATACGTGAAGTAGATTTATAGTCAAGCAAACAGATACCTATATTTTGCATATGCAGTTACAATAAACAGAAATGGAGGATCAATGGATGGATGGATGGGAACTTTAAAAATTCACATGTTCTCGGAGCTGCTTATTAATGTAGAGCAGAGTGGACAGAGACTGTGCAAATCGACCTGGGAGGTGACAGAGACAAAAAGATCCCAGGAAGGTTGGCTTTCCTTCCCCACCTGCTCATTCGCAGCTCTGCCACCTCATCCACGCAAACATGACTTTCTGTCTGTGTAATTCAAAAAAAGATTCCAAGGCTTTATGAAGATTGCAAAGTTCTGGACTAGAGTATTCACTGCTGCAAAGTGTTCAGGAGCTACAAGGCTATTTGAGAATTAGATGCTCGGTTAATAAAAATGTAGATATAATTTACTCAAGGCTTTTGACTTTGGAAAATATTCGTAATGTATTTTCAGAGGCAGAAAGGCAAGTTTAGGGTCTTTCGGTATGATAACAATGAAAATACAATGAAGTCCTGTGTGGTAGCCATGGAGTTACGATCACCCATCCTGTGTTTTCCTGTAGAAAGTTGGCCTTAATCTGGGAACAGCCCGATGTTTCCCTTGACCCCATATACAGCGACAAGCAGCTGCTTTACGAACAATCGCACGCCATGTCGTGCAAGCAAGTTTGTTTTAATTTATGCATTTACAAGTGTTAAGTCTACTGCTTTATGTCACCAGCTCCTAGGACTCTTACTAGGATAGATTTCCTATGTTTAAAAACTGTATCTTCTAAGGGCAAGGATGCCCATGAGCAGCAAAAGGACACTTCAAACAGAATCGCACACACGGTCCAGAGCCTGCATGTCCAACTCAGTTTTCCCTCTGCTCTGATCTCTAGACAGCGTCTCCTAAAATAGACCTGATGATGATTTATCCTTGTGCAGATGCTGTTCAGCTTGGAGCTATATGGTAAAAAAAAAAAAAAAAATGTATGTAGCATAAATATTGTGGTTTTATTCCTGCTCCTCTCTATATCCTCGTGCCTATTTGGCCCATATTACCTTCCAGAGAATAGAAGGTATTTCAGGCGAAATACTCTTAATAAGACAAGAAGAGCACAGGTCTTTTGAAGTCAAAATTGTTTTCTTGGTGTAGATAACCCGCCATCTGAGATTACTTCTCATAGGTAGGAGGTAAAGGTTAATATAAATACATTTGTTTATTTACATGCCTTCGTCCTAAGACGGGATGCTTCCATTTCTCCTCTCTGAGCTCAGAAATGATGGACTTCAGGATCAGGAAAGGTTAAAAAAAATAAATAAAAAGTAGAACTCTTCTACTGCTCCCTGACGCGCGTTTCCCTGTATTTCCAGCAAAATCATGTTTGTTCTGCAAATTGGGAGCACGTCGCAGACGGACAGCTGCAACAGCGACGTGAGCGGCCCGCACGCCGTGGACAAGGCGGTGCTGCTGCAGTACAGCGTCAACAACGGCATCACGTGGCACGTCATCGCGCAGCACCAGCCCAAGGACTTCACGCAGGCGCAGAGGGTGTCCTACAACGTCCCCCTGTAAGTGGCCAGATCCCCCGGAATCCGCGAGATCGAGATCGGAGCGTGAGGTTACTGCGCCGACACCACCCAAGCAGGTGGCGGCAGAACCCAGACCAACCGAGACCAACCCAGATCTCCAGAGTTGTGTTGCTGCTCCCCTATGAGGCGGGGGTGGGGCGAGGCTCAAGACGGAAGAGAACCTAACAACTAAATGCAGGGGCGCTTTTTGCCGATTTCTCTTTCTCTAACGGGGATTTCTAGTCCTTTAGAGAAGAACGTTTTTAATTTTCTGGGTGCACTCTTTTGCCAAGTTTTCTGAGGCTAGGCAACGGGGTCCCTTTGGTTGAGCACCGCGCCCCCAGTTCGAGCACAGCGGCTGTCGCGCAGAAGGCGTGGCCCGGACGGGGACCGAATTCGAATTCGGTGCTCTTCCAGCTGCTACTGGAGCAAGGGGAAGCCGGGAGGGAGAGGGAAACGGATTGCAGATCCCTGAGTCGCCAGTGAAATTTGATGCTGCTCCGAAGAGTACCATGATCTAAGCAAATCCGAATTCCGTACCCTCAGTTGTGTTGATTTAGATAGGCCTGTTATCTTTGAGGTCTGGAAATGGCATACCAGAAGTTTTGTTTTCTAGGGCGTAACCTCTTTGTCCTTCTGTGACCCAGGGAGGCACGGATGAAAGGAGTTTTATTGCGCTGGTGGCAGCCTCGCCACAACGGAACAGGTCATGATCAATGGGCTTTGGACCATGTGGAGGTCGTCCTGTGAGTATCTGATAGATAGCTTCCCTTGTGCATTTCGGGAAGGTTTGAAATTCTTTTGTTATGGCATGCTCCTTAATTCAGTAACAACTGTTCCTGATGAGAAGGCCCCAGGAGACTTTGGCCTATGCCCTTCGGCAACTGTGATCTGTAGCTGGAGTCAACTTGGAGTAGGAAAGTCCCAAAAGCAATTTAATGTGCCTTAGAAAACTTCAGTAAGCAAAAGACATATCTGCGCATTCGACCATATGAGTGAAATTGGGTAACACAAAAGTCTCGAGATAAATGGGAAACAATGTCTTTGCCACATCTGGGTTGCTTATAAAATGGCATGACATTCTGAACAGAGAAAGGGTCTATTTCTAGCTAAGGTGCGCCCAGTTACAAACACCTGTCTGAGCCACAGATGCCCAAGGCATTCTTCCGTGGAATGCCGGGATCCCGACCAGAGCGAGGAATTTGTGGTTTCACATTCCCCCTGACCAACCCCAGCACCAAGCACGTTGAGGGTGTTCCCCTGTGGTTTCTCCCTATATTAAAGTTGGCACTGCTCTCACTCAGCCGGTTGACTGTTCCGCAGAGAGATGACTTGCTTTTTCTCTAACAATCTAGTTCCTGTAGAACTGGAATGCTTGTGTCTCGACGGGTTCGGACTGATGGCTCCAAGTGGTTGGCAAGGAGAGGCGAATCTTCTCGGTAGATAGGTTCAAATGTTCATTCTGTTTACCAAACCAAAAATGAAATCAGTCCTTTGGCTGATTTCAGTCATTTTGAAAGCAAACTTAAATGATCGATTGGTAGGCAAACTACCAGATTTGTTTTCTTTCAATCATAGCCATGAGCTGAATTTTCCAGTCTTGAGTTAGCCCTCGTCTTAGTTTTCACTGAGGCACCTGCTTGCATGGCATCCATATCAACCCCCAAATCCAAGAGCAACCTGGTCCCCACACAAGCCCCCACTGTGCGCTCTGCTGCTTTGGACAACTTGCTGGGCTCTGCCTCCACAAGACAAAGTTGAAGTTTAAAATAAAAGTCCACACTCATTTGGATCTATACATGAGGCTGATGTTTTACTTAGACATTGACTTCCTCAGAATACACGCTTCCAGGAGAATACCTGGGCTCTAAAATGAATACATATATATATATATATATATGGTAAGGCCAGAGATATGTCCAGATAGACCCAAAACCAACCCCAGAGCCTTTCTGCCCTACCTACTCTCCTTTCAGAGTAGCGCTTCTCAATCTGATTGAACATCAGAATCACTTAGGAGCTTGTGGAAGAAGCATTCCTACAGATGATTTGATTTAGATTGATCTGCAGTGGGACCTGAGCATCAGTCTTTTTTATAAAAGCATCTCGGGTGATTCTAATAAACTGGTTGAGAATCAGATTTAGAGTCAATAAACACTTTCTGTCTTTCAAGTCTCTTGCCAAGTCAGTTTACGTTAATGGGGCTTCCTACGCCTGACAAAGCATTACCAACTCCTATGGAAACTTCAAAACCTGACAGTCCTCAAAAGAGGGCGGATAATACTACCTTGGGGTAGACATATCATGGGTGCGAGTAGATATTTCTTCTGCCACCCAGCCAAGCAACTTCCATTATCAGTTTCAGATTTCAGAGGCTTATCATCACCATCATACCCTTCCTTAGAGTTAAAGAGCAGGTGGGCTCAGCCGTGCAAATATCTTGCCCTGGTATGAAGAAACCCCTTTGCAACTTTGAAGCAGAACTCTGTTCTTTGTTCCCTGTTCTGGATACCTGGTGTTGGTATTAATTTTTAGAAGCAGCCGCCAGCATCATGATACTACTGTAAGAACCAAGTTCAGATTTTCTGCAATCTATTCTATTAATCATACCCGTTGTTTCCCGTATTTTTCTGGAGAAATAATCTGTATTGGTAAAGACTTCACTTTGAATCCATCTCCAGAATTTTAGTACTTTCAAGAATTTATCACTTACCAGGTACCCGTCTGCTCTTACACGGCCCGATTCTCTCAGACTTTCAGGGCACTAAAACATTTTGGGTGAGGAAAGAGCATCGCCACACATGAATAGTTTCAGTGGATAATTTAAAAATTATAGCTTCGTGCGTATCACCATATAATTTTATTTTTATATATTACACAGGTAATTTTAGAAGCAAATACTATCTCTTTAATGACATTTTAAAAACTTACTAAAATTAAAGGAGTCACTTGGTTTTCTTTCTCTTTTTTTTTGGGAGAAAAATACTAATACAGAAAAATTATATTTTCAGAAATATCTTTTTGGTATTTTGCCCTTGTCTTAGGATTTAACATTTCTCCATATATCACTGTGCCCTTTCAAAGTATTTCTTTTCAGAAGAGTTAAAAGTTTTAAGGCATTTACTAATACACCCTTGAAGCGCTATAGAATAATTACTTCAAGTTATTCATTTGATGAGCTTAAAATAAAAAAGTTCCATAGAATTCAGAAAAATAAAACACAATAATTTTCTGGAGAGTCTTTCAACCAAATGAGGCACAAAGAAACTATCCAAGGTTCATTTCATGATGCACAAATATTACCAATTATAATTTTGCTACAGTGGATGTATATTTAGAAATAGAATACGCCCATATATCCCTAATAATTCAAAATATCCTCAAATTCACTATACTTCTTTATGATAACATTTAGTTATATAAACTAGTGTGGCTAACTCCTCAAGTGTGGACGGGAGAGGAGACTGGGATACAAATCTAAAGAGATACAACCCCTACCCTAACTGATTACCGCAAAGAGGGCTGCTAATATGTTTTTGCAACTAATGGTTGGAAAACCATTACATTTTTAGAACGTATTTTCTTTTCTGAGTGCAGACTGGCCTTAATCTAACTTTATTACCATAGTTTTGCTTCTGTGCATGTGAACTAAGGACACATGCTAAAAATCCCTAGAAAAAAAAATTGTGGTCACGCATGGTATCTTGAGTTTAACCTCACTACTGCCCATATTAACTAAGAAGAGAAAAGAGTTTGACGAGAACAAATTCAGCACTTCTGAAAATATTTCAAGGTTTAGGAATGCATCCGAAATTGACGACATACATAATAAATGTGTAATCTAATGGTTTAATTCTAACATGCTCCATTTGCAAGGATTTGCGTTTCATAAATATGGATGTACGGAGTGACAGGCCCCACACCATGAAGATAAAAAGCACCATTTAGCATTTAACAAGCAAAGTTACTTTATGCTTTATGCTTGTTTGAGAGTGAAATCTTTTCATTCTCATGATGTTTTTCAATAAAACGTGCCCATGAAAGCACTTCGTGACGATTGGCCCCCGCTATTCTGGCATAAAACAGATGGACTGAATTGACAGATGAGTTTTTTTCCAGCCTCACTAGCTTACCAAAAAGCGTTATTCTGTAAAGTCTGGACAATGTAGCCTAACACAGTCACTGACAATCATGTCAGAAACCTAATTTCGCTGAATTCACTTGCTAGTATAGAACGTTTTTCAGTAAATGTTTGTGAACACACTTGGGCAGACCCCTCACAAGATCCATGCTGGTGGGGTTCTTCTTAGGATAAAAGAAAATTACTGGTTTTAATCTTTTCTGTCGGGCACTCATCCTTCTATCCTAAGAATCTCCCTCACCCAACTATGCATCTCATTCACACATCACATTTTTTTGTGTACGTGTTTAAGTCACAACCTGTCATGTGTATAATGAAATGGGCCAATTTTTGCATGTGTACCTGGAAAGCAAATTGCTCAGTAAAGAGCCTTTGTGAATTGATTTACCAGGAAGTGAATTTTTACCACGTTTACTGGGAATGAAAACTAGTATGTTGCTAACTACGGTCTTAAACGCATCTATCAGATTTTAATGATATGAGTACCATCATGACCATCCCCTCATGCTGTTCATTATCAAAATACTGTCATTTTTGGCACAAATGATTTATAGAAATGAGCATAGTACATTTGTTGCAAAGCATATTTTTCCCTTATTAATTTGACTGTGTTATGTGATATAGAAGACTTCTGTATTTTTTAAAGCCCATTCCTTAATATATTCAGAAATAAGGATTTCTTAAAATGTGAATAATTGAAAAAAACAGATAGCAAAATTAATGTCAGTTATTAACTGCTACTTTCATATTTATACTTTATACACAACATTTATGCCAAATGTAGTACTAAGCTACATGTACCTTGACATATGGTTATGAGCAAATATTGCATGTTGCATTACATTAAAAAGTTAAATATATGTATATATTAGGTGTAGAAGAATAAGAAATAACTTTTTTAATTTTTATTTTCAAAAGAGATGAAAAATCCTATATTGCATCTAAACCTGATCAGACTTTTATGACTAATCACAGTGCTGCATGCATTGAAAGGCATTTTTTAACTTGTGTTATATTTCATTATTTGCTGTCATTGGTTTTCCACTAGAGTAAGGTAAGTCCTCTTACTAATTCTGGGTAACTGTTGACTAATAGTTTCATCAGTGTTACCTACGTTAACAGAAGTGTTGTCCAAGACCTTTGCAATTAAAAAAAAGAATTGTGAAAGCAAAGTTACATATGATATTAGGATATACTGGGACGTTTGAAACCTGTATCATGTAAACTCAGGGTTCAGCAATCTTGTGGCGATTCTCTAACGTATATGCAAATATTGGGCGCAACAATGTAGACAGAGTACTAATCAGCATTGCTTCATTGGATAACAAATTAGACTGTATGCCTGGGACCGTATTGGGTGCTTTTGAAGTGCTCATAGTTTATAAGCTTGTTGTGAGGAGAAATTAAAACTAGAAATCTGTGCAAAAGACCTACGGGCTCTGATTAAATGTAATGTCTTTCAAAAGCTGTATTGTGCTGGAGATGTGTGAGGGTAACTTGACTTTTTAATTCTATTCTAAATTAATAAGTGAATTGGCAGAAAGTAGTGGACTTATAATATTTGTGAGTTCTAGATCCTATGCTTAGGTAAGATTTGCCCTCTTTAATATATAGTTGCATTTGTCCTCTAATGGAGATACTTAGACTTAGAAAAGTAGTTAAAGTGATTATCATTTATTAATTGCCTGCAGTTTATGCAAGTTTCCATATAGTCCTTACAACTCCCTGAGGTACACGTTACCAGATACTATTCTCCTTCCCACTTAGCAGAGAAAATAAACATGAAACCTTCAACATTTGTGAGACAATATGAGCCTACACTTATTTCTGTGAAGCCTTCCTGAAAATGCATGGTCTTAAAAATGAAATATCCAGCATCCTCTATGCAGGGGAGTTTCATTGATTAGTTTGAACGGCAGCTTCTCATCTGACCCTCACCAGTATTTCTCTGGAAGATGTGACAGTCCACTGAATTCTTACTTCTGCATTCATCTGAGGTGTTACTTATTGTATCATATGTTTTGGTAATAAGTAAATTAATTACGTATCAGTAAAAATACCTAAATTTCTACGAGCTCAAATTACTTCTACCAAGTCTCTATCTTTCCCATTTCTGTTAGAATCCACTAAAAATCAACTGGATTTTTTTCATAATAATTAATGACCTAAGATAGTGGCTCCAGTGAGTAACAGTTCAAAAGAGCACAGTCCTTCTTGAAAATTCTTGCAATATCTGCATTTCCCTTGCAGAAAAAAAGAAGTATGTTATATTTCCATATCATCTAAGTGCTAAACTCACTCAGTGATAGTGGACATTTAAGTTAGGCATTTCCAAGATGCCACTGATGTTCATTCTCCCTTCTTTCAAGGACTGACAATAGGAGAATTTACAAATGGGCCAAGTTCTATGCATAGCCAGACCAAGTGGATAGGTCAAGTAGCATAGTTGATATGCCTTGGAATGAACATTACCTACCTTCATTGGACTTACAATAAAAAATTCCTTCCCCTGTAATTGCAGTGGAAAAACAAATCTTAATTCCATCACACCTATTATTATTTTGGTTATAAGGTTATCTATAACTTTGTATCTACATGTATCAGGGACAAAAACAGGCTCCACAAAAACAATAAATAAGTAAACATGAGATCTTCCAGCTTGTTTAAGATTGCCCAATCCTGTAAGTTAGACAGTTTAGAAGCTACAATTCCTGTTTAATGAGTACATCAGCTTATTAAATGGTCTAAGAGGCAGACAGCAGTTTGGTATAATTCCCCACAGTGCTTGATTTTTTTAAAAAGCTTATGAACTGGAGAAACCTGCTTCTTTAGATTCCAACCTAACAGATTCCAGAAATACTTTTATTTTACATATGAAAGTACTAATTAGTTTCAAGAATGCTTTGAAAACGTGGCCATTTTTAATGTGACTAGAGAAACACAAGGCATCTATAGCAAACATATGTGTGCGTCAGCATTCTCAAGGATCCAAAGATATGCTGCTGATACTTAAATTTATTCAAAATTAAAGGGTATCCAATGAATCAAAATGCCTTCTAAATGAGATGGAAGCTTCCATGCTGGACTGTCAAGGTATTAAAGATCTGCAACCTGTTAATATTTGTTTTCTTATATATAATGATGGAGAATAATGAGTCAATTGTTCTATTAGAGAAGTTGATTTAAAACCATTAAACACACACATCAATTTTTGTTAAAAATGGAATGTTCCTTTGTTCCCATATACTGAGGTCACTTTCGTGTCTATCTAGGTTGCATTGGGATAACTAAATATCTTGAGTGTTCTGAGTTTTTTTCCACGTAAAATATTTTAACTATTTTAAATTCTTTGAGTACCTTACATCTTTAAACGTGTTTTCAACAGAATAATTTTCGTTGCTTTAACCTTGCAATTATTCTTTATAGTTAAAGAGTAATGATTTACAACAGGAGTCCAATCAGTAAGTCACCAAAAGTTCAACAGATATACCTTGACCACCCACGGTTGAGGCAGGAGGCTCAGTTCTGTGGTGTGGGGGTGGGGGGAATGGGGGACAGGCCACTCCCCCAACAGAACACAGTCAATCTCCAGCCAAAGCAGAAGATAAGCACTATGAGAGTTCAAAGTTGGGGGGAAAATCCCTTCAGCGAGTAATACATAACATGTGATATTTGGGGAAAAAATGTAGAAATTTAAGAAGTCATTTAAGAGGTTGACCAGTGAGATGGATGGAAAAGGTTCCGGGTGAGTTTGAATAAGGAGTCTGTATGGGAATGTAGTCGAAGGAAGGACTTGACAAACAGAATGAGATAAAATGTGTAGAGGACTTGAAGTATCTGGCTAAGTTGGCTTAGATGTGGATCCATAGACAAGAGGATTGTGAGTGGCTTGTTACCAAGGTAAAGCCAGCATTGGAGGGAAGGTTTACTGAGACTGGTGTGCCAAATGCACCCTACGTATGTGGGAAGACACGCACCCACATGCATACCATTGTGTGTTCAGTGATATGTTCTCAGGATCTCATGGTTTCTTTTCAGCAGCGTTTTTTTTTTCCATAAGGAGATAAAATGAGGAGGCCAGTTTAGGGGGCCACTATAATAACCCAGGGAAAGGGGTATAAAGTGACCTACCATGCTGGGAGGAAGATGGCTAGTGCCAGTCCCAGCATTTTATGATGAAAGAGGTAACAGGATTCTTTCTCCTAACACTTGATCCCTTTAAGACTAATTAGTTCAAGATTAAAAAGTCATTGCTCTTCTTTTGTACCTAGGCAGCAGTTAGTACTTACAGCTGATAATAAATAGTGGATAAATTCATTTCATCTTCAACTGTGAGATTGAAACCAATGACTTTGTTGATACATGTAACACTGTCAAATCGGAGGAGGAAGGAGGGCTAGTAAAGTGACTGAAAATAAACCCGATTTATGGTTTTCTCTACAATGCCTTCAGAGTATATTCTAGCTTCCATTCTATAGTTCCTAGCATCTTTTTAAAAGATTTTACTTATTTCTTTGAGAGAGACAGTGAGCGAGAGAGAGAGAGGGAGAGAGAGCACAAGCCGGGGAAGAGACAGAAGGAAGGAGAAGCAGACTCCCCGCAGAGCAGGGAGCATGATGTGGGGCTCGATCCCAGGATCCTGGGATCATGACCCGAGCTGAAGGCAGACGCTTAACCAGCTGAGCCACCCAGGTGTCCCGTTTCTCGCATTTTGATAAAATAGAAAACTAGAGTAGAAAGTTATTAGCACTTCATTTTATTTTACAGAATATATATCACTGTGAGTCTTTTTATCAGGTTTTCAGTATAGATGCTGTTGCTTTTTGATTAAGCATACTTGATGACATTCACTTCATGTATTTTCCTTTGAGACATTTTATTATAAATTTTCTTTTCTAATGATCAAACTATAAAACCCTCATTTTAAAGGTTTTTGTATATTACAAATGTTAGTATACTATGCTTAAATAAAATACCTAGTATAACATGCTGGCTAAAACAGTACGATTTGACACCTTGCCTAGTATGTTGTTCATTAATAACCCAGAATATGCTGCTTGGTGCAAAGATCACCCATTGCCGCCTCTTTACCCTAACTCAACTTCATGTCATATTGACCTTCATGGTGGAATCACATCACATGACATCGTCCCACTCCAGAAACATTTTATGTTTCCATGAAATTAAGGAGGAAAAAACTCTGTGTCCAGACAGCATTGAAGAGACTCAGTGAATTTGAAAAACATTGATAGGCTCACATTTCAAAACCACATTTTAATGCCACATAGAGATATGTTGTCACTCAGGTCAGTGTGTGAAAGGAGTGTGATTCTTTTCAGTGATGTTATCGATAATGATCCTTTTTAAAGTATATTTTCCATACCAAAACTTTTTTTTTCCCATACCAAAACTTTTAAACAGCTTTCTCTACCAATATTGCGCAATTTCCAACAGACTCTGAAAATCCATTTTCAGTGTTTTTATCAGCTTCACGGATAATATGTATGTATGCATGTGTGTATGTACGTATGTGGAGGAAATATATACACACATACACAATTATACAGTCAATTACACTTTCTTAATATATTATGATCTTTTTTCCAATGGAGTGTCTTTTTCATGAGACTATGTTTCATAGTAAGCCCAGAGGCTTACCGTTTGTGGAAGGCCATGAGAAAAACTTAATTTATTTTGCCCCTGAGTCTAATGAAATAGGTAGGTCAAGCTGATTCAGCTAACAACTTAGTTTTTGCTTTTTAAGCTTTAAACGAGAAAGTTTACTAAAGGAATCAAGTTATGTTTCCTACTTGTTAAAGGTGTGTCTAAATAAGGTAAGGGGTACAGCACCTACTTCCTCTCAAATGATATCCATCCAAGTGTTCAGAGAAAGGTCAAGAATAAAATTCAAAAAGCCAAAACAATTTCAATCCAGTTTCACTGTGAATCAAGGTAATTTACCTTTTTTTTTTTTTTTCCTGATTTGGAGCTCACTAATGAAAAGAAGGGGATTTCTTCAAAGCCAGAGGCAGTGAATACAGGTGTCAACCTTTAGTTATCCTGTCCTGGGGTAGCATTGTCAGCATGACCTATTAACCATGAAAATTTTCAGACAAATAGCAGGGTAACTTAGAACATAGACTAGATTGTGTTTTCCATGGTGGGACTTACATGCTCTTTCTCCTTTGCCTCCCTGCCTCTATCCTTTCCGATTTGAACAGTACTCGCAAACAAAATTACATGATGAATTTTTCACGACAACATGGGCTCAGGCACTTCTACAACAGAAGACGAAGGTCACTTAGACGATACCCATGAAGAATCAAAAAATTTATTTTTCCTTCCGACATGTGACGTGTTGCTTCCTGTTCTTTTAAATCGCGCGCCGCATCTGATATCAGGAAAATTCTTGTGAAGGACTCGGTGACTAACCGAAAGCCCTTCTCACGACCGAGTGTACACCACTTTCCCACACTGTGAACTAATGACAAGTGACTTATTTTCTCATTAAGTAAATGTCTTCATGTTGCTGTGTCCGTGAAAATTGTGATCTGTTGTTATATCAGTTACAGTGGCAGTGTTGAAAATAAGAAATAGTTTAACAGAAAAAAGTTTAAGCACAAAAATTTAAGAGATTTTTATGTTTAAAATGGCATTTAGTACAGAATTTAACATTCTTGGTCACAAAGCTATTTAAGTGGACTGTATTTCAGCTCTGTATCATGTTTTATATGATTAAATTATCATCGTTTGTTCCTTTACGTATTCTCTTCTACAGTATAACACATTGACACTGTATTTACTTGTTACGTTGCAATATTTTGCTGCTGAGTTTCGGGCTACTTATATTCTGCAGAAGATTCATTGAGATACCTACTCAAGATAGCTGTAAAGATATTGTATCTCCTTTAATCTACTCCTTAAAATGTATGTTGGTTTAGCGTTGTTTTGTGCATAAGAAAAAATGCTTGACCTTGAAATATTTTCTACTTAAAAATTGTGGATGAAAACCCTATCTCCCACAAAGTTCCCAGCTCCTTGTCTAAAGGTTCTTTTAAAGTGTTCCGTGGCTGATTTACTCACAGTAACTGCCATTTCGTGTCTGTGGTAACAGAGTGATTTGTAAAACAGTGGATGTTTTCATTGTGTTCTCTTCGTGGATTGTTTTTCCTGCGGGTCATATTCATACCTTCTGATAAAGCTGTACCAACACCAGCAACATTATAATGGCCCCATAGCCCTGAACTCTCTATTAACCTAACTGAAAGGTTGTCCTCTAGGGTGAGCCAAGCTAAAAGCCCATGCTTAAATAAAAATTATGTCCATAAGCCACCTGAGGCTCATTTGTCTTTATTCATTTTTTTAATTTAATTAAATTTTATGTAGGATTTGTAAGCCGGATCAGTTTTGGAAAGAACAGTGTCACATACATTTACTGGGGTTTTGTTTCATCATTGTTAGTAATTTTAGGAAGCCACACTTTCAACTGAGCTGTATTTCTCTTATTCAGCTTTTCCTATTAATCACCCTCATTACACCAAGAAAAGTCAATAGAGAATTCTGAAAATTATTGAATTTCTGAGAATTTTGTTAGCTGCTAACGTACTGCCTGACTCATAATAAGCACTCGTGCATTCATTCAGCAAATGTTTGTCGATTGCTTGCAATGTGACCGGCACTGTGTTATGTGTTGACAATAAAAATAGTGATTGAGGCGTTTTCCCTGCTTCTAATGTCTACACAATAAAAAGTATGTCAATAGTGTTGAACGTGTTGATTTCTCAGGGGATCAAAAAAATATCTGGGTATAGAGTAATAGATGGCAGCAGTATTTCTCATTGAACAGGGAAATGATAAAGGATGATCCCCCTGAGAAGTCTAGCTAACTATATTTTGAGCCTGGTATCAAATCCATTATGAATCATCGCTTTGGAGATACAAGGCCTTCTTTTCTCTGCCTAATATAACATATGATATATTTTATAATTAAGTGTGGTATTTGGCCCAAGAATGTTTATAACTATTGTATCTCAATTGTTGATTCTCTTTTCTTGTTTCACAAATTGTCTGCTGCTCATTCACCATTTGATGGCATATTTGGCTCATTTTCTCATTGGTAGAAGGGGTTGAATTTTTCCCGAAGCCGTGTCTTTCCAACTCTTGTGTGTGTGCCATAGACCTACCAGGTAAATAAGGCAAGATATTTTATAGTGCTCCCATCCACCTGCCTTCTCGCCATCAGAAGAGGGTAGAACTCCCTACCAGTCCATCTCCTCAAGGTCTTAATAGTTTAAGTGGGCACTTACGTGTAATTGATTTATTTAATTTGAAACAGAGTTAGGTAGGACTTCAGGGATTGTTGGTTGAACAGACTTACCTTTCTAAATAAATAAAGGAAACAAGGTTTAGCAATAGCAGAGATTTAAAAAAATATTTGCATGGGCAAGTTTCCATGATTTCTACACAGTTATCTCTTACTCACCATACATTTTAATGTAAATTATACTCAATAGCTGATCTTAAATACAGCCAATATCACATATATTTTACCCTTTACCTAAGAAAGAACATATGTATGTTACTTGGGAAATTCCCCAAATTGAGATTGTCACTCTTGTGTTTCAAGGTTAAAAAACATAGGGGATCAGTAAAATATGTACCCATTCATTTTAATGTTTGTCAATTGAAATTTTTTGACAGCATTTTGTATTGATTTTCTGTACTTTACCTTTTTAACTTTCCCATACATGGCAATTGCCACTTTTTTTTTTTTCCAAAGATTTTATTCACCTATTTGAGTGAGAGCTGGAGCACAAGCAGGGGGAGTGGGAGAGGGAGAAGCAGGCTCTCCACCTATCAGGGAGCCCAGTGCGGGGCCCGCTGGGATCCTGACCTGAGCCAAAGGCAGATGCTTAACAACTGAGCTACCCAGGAACCCCAAGCAATTGCCACTTTTAACACTAAATAATATACTTTTTTCCTAGCTAATTTTTATATAAAGATGTGCACTATTTACTTGAGATGGATATCTAGGATGCATTTCAAGTAAAATTTGTTTTTCAAAATGTTTATTGGGCACATGGCGTCTAGATATTTAGTGCATTCATGTGCATTTATTAATGAAGGGTGTTGGGTTTTTTGCATATGCTTAAAAGACTTGCATCTCACATTATATAAATATTACTCTATATTTTGCTTTAGCTTATTTATGTTCCAACAATTTATTCTGGAATTTACTTTGTTATACGTTGTGAGGAATGACCCTAACTAATTTTTTTCCAAATAGTTAATAAATTATCCCAGTACCAAAATAAATAAAAAACACTTAGGCGGAAAAACGTTAAATCTAGAGGTTTCAGCAATCGTAAATTTTCACAATACTTTTGACACCACTAACGCTGAGCCTAAATACACCTACAGTGAGTGAATTAATAATCTGTTGAATGGAGATACACCCCTTGAAGAAGGGCAGTACCCTTTTAAATGCTTAGATGTGACAGAAGTAACTTATTTTGGAAGATTCTTGGTACTAGAGCCCACTTCAGTCTTTATGTTTATGCATTCATATCAAATTAAGGGATACCACATGCCAAGCACTGGGAAAGGCACCAGGGATGCACTGGCAAACAAAGGGAGACACAGTCTTCGCAAAGGAAATTCACAGTTTAGTGGAGAAGGAAGATATTCCTACAATATCCCACAGTAATCACACAAATAAACTTATAACTGTGGGAATGCCTCATGTAGCAATAAACGTTCTTTTGGTAAGCATCTGTTAAGTATGTACTACCATACTAAGATATATTTTTGGGAATACTACAGTGAATGACCATGGTGCCTTCCCTCAATTTGTAGTCTAATTAGAACTCAGAAATACCAACAAATACAATACAATGAAAAAGATGCTGCAGTAGAAGCGTATTCTAGATCTCATGGACACAGAAAAGAGAAAAATCTGCTCTATCTGGAAGTGGGAATAAGAAGGGAAGGCTGAATAAAGGGAATCTTTGCATATGAAAAGCAGGGCTAGAGTGTGCTTACCTAATATTGGAAGCTGTAGCCAATGCAATAAAACAGAAGATATAAGAGGTATAAGATTTGGAAAAGAGATAAAGCTCTCCTTAGATGCAGTTGATAAACTTATCTTCATAGAACGCCCAAGGAACTCTAATGATAAAAGCACAAAAATTAAGAGTTTAAGAAGCTCTGGATACAAGATCCATATATAAAAACAACCATTTCTAAACATACCATATAACCAAGTAGAAAAAAATTAAACATAGGAAATAGACTAAATTCCAATACTCAAATAAAACAAGGATTAGAAAATTTTAAATGATCTAAAGCCATAAAAGGACGAAGAAAATATAGGATGGAGACAAACAGATAAAAGACACCAACAAAATTTTGGAAAATGAAAAGTGAATGGATGAGTAGTAACTAATCATACCGTAAAAAGCTAAAACCCAACTCTCTACAGAGAAGGGATTTATTTGCATCACAAAACACAGAAGATTCTAGAACCAAAGAGAAAACTGCCTCTGCAAGCAAGGAATAGGCAAGAGGATGAAAATAAGGATATTGGTTAAAATTCTGAATAAGGAACAGACCTCTTTCATCCCACCATCAACAGGAAACTATCCTTCCCAACTTGGCAAGGGACAGGAGGTTTATTTTTTTTGGATAACTTCAATCAGAGAGGTTGAAGAAGACTCAGAGATTTCAGGCAGTGGGATATGTCTAGTATTTTTTCTTAAGGTATTAAGCAAAAGCCTAGCAGTTGAAGGTCGAGACCCTCTCTCCCTCACTACAGCACCCTTTCATCTTTCAACTCCCCAAATCCTGGAATTGGGCTTCTATCATCCAGACAGAACACTGAAAGATTCCCCTCTTTAAAAAAAAGACTTATGAACTGAAATTTGAGGAATTCTGTCATGAACCAGCCAGATCACCTTGCTCACAAAAATAACTCCCAGTCGATCCTTTTTACTCATAGTAGTTTTGTTTGGCAGAAGTGGAGAAAAGATGGACTAGCCAACAAGTGGTACGAAGACAACTCATTATTCAAGTGAAAAAACAAAAACATCTCTAGACATATCATTACACAAAAATAAACCCCAGGGAGATTAAAGACATAAATGGCAGAAGTAAAACTTTACAACTTTTAGAAGAAAATATCATTACGGGATCATTGGAAGAAAGGATTTCTTAAACATGACATAAAACAAACAAACCATAAGGAAAGATTACAGGGTTATTGGTCTGTAGTTCGACTGGATTTTTTTGTCAAACTTTTGCATAACAGAAGAGACCACAAAGTTTAAAAACCAGCCACTGAAGGGGAGAAGATAAAGCCACAATATGCTATCAGTAAAGGACTGGACTCTAGAAAATGTAAAGAACTCATGCAAGTAGATAATAGAAAGTAATGACATAATTTGGGGGGGATGGGGACGCCTGACTGGCTCAGTTGGTGGAGCATGTGACTCTTGATCCCAGGGCTGTGAGTTCGAGCCCTGTGCTGGGTGTAGAGATTACTTTAAAAAATAATAAACTGTTAAAAAAAGAAGAAGGTAATAACACAATTTTCTTTAAATCACAAAGAGTAGGAATGAAAATTCACCGAAGGAAAAACTGAAATGACAAAAGATTAAAATGTTCAACCTCACTAATAACCACGGAAACATCATTTAAAACAACAATGATGTCATACCTAACCAGGAAGACAAAATCAGGATCCAAACATAGTGGTGCTGGAAAGAGGAACTCTCATACCCTCCTGGTTTACGTTGGTACAACCCTGTTTTAAAATGTAGATTTTATTACTTTCCAGGTCTGGTGAGACCAGCAGGTCAGGCAGGATACAACTGCCATTGAAAAGATAGCTTGTTTGAGACAGTTCCCAAGAGGAGAGGGCGTGCACACAGCGGCCACATGGGGAGCACCAAGGTTGGTGAAGAGGTGGAAAGCATGGGCTTGAGACTTGATTGAGGTCTCTCCGGGAAGGGCAAGGCAAGGCAAGGCAGGGTAAGCAGGCTCGGAATTGGCTAGTTGGAATGACTTCTGCAGGCTGTGGGGTTTAGGGACTGTTTCTAAGACCCTGGAATGTTTAGGGGCAGTTTAGAGGAGGCAGTTCAAGTCCATTGGTTTGTTTGCGTATGAAAGTGGTAATCCTTGGAGAGTTGTTTGCTGATTCTAGAAATTGGCTAGCCCTGGGAGGGGAAGTCTCAGATGTGAAGGCATCAGAATATAAAAAATAAGGGGGCACCAGCCTGACTCAGTCGGTAATGCATGTGACTCTTGATCTTGGGGTTGTAAGTTTGAGCCCCATATTGGATGTAGAGATGACCTAAAAAAATAAAGTCTAAAAAAAATAATAAGAAAATATAGCTAATACAAATCTCTAGAAAGCAGTGTAATATCAGTAACATTGAATATGTTACCGTATCAGTAAGGTTGAGTATGTACATACAGCATAACCCAGCTACTTCTGGATCTCTATCACAGAGAAACCCTCACATGTATACGCAGAGAGATGTGTGCAAGAGTGTTCACAGCGGCATTGCTCGTAACTGCAAACAATCAGAAACAATCCAAGTGTCCATCAACGAGAAAATGAATAAATTGTGGTTTATTTGTATAATACTCTATGGTGTTAAAACGAACATGCCCATTAACAATAACAACAAAACAAGTTGCAAAATTTCATAGCATGATGCCATTTATTGGATTTTTAAACTTTGCAAACAAATACAGTCAATCCTTGAACAACATGGGTTTGAACTTGGCGGGTCCGCTTACGCGTAGATTCTTTTTGGATAAATACAGTACAATACTGTAAGTGTATTTTCTCTTCCTTGTGATTATCTTAATAACAGGTTCCTTTCTCTGGCTTACTTTATTGTGAGAATATATGTAAGATATAAAACATACAAAGTATCTGTCAATCAATTGTTTATGTTATGGGTAAAGTGTCTGGTCAGCAGTAGGCTATGAGTAGTTAAGTTTTGGGGGAGCCGAAAGTTAGACTCAGATTTTCAACTCCACAGGTGTTGGCGCCCCTCACCCCCATGCCGTTCAAGGGTCAACTGTACAATTTGTTACTTATGAATACATACACATGTAGCAAAAATCTAAAAGCATGTGTGGGAATAGTAAATCCAAATTCATGACAGTGGTCTCCTCAGGCAGGGGAGTAAGATCAGGGAGAGGTGTGTGGAAGACATCAACTCTATCTAAAATGTTTTCTTTCTTTTTTAAAAGCCAGAATAAGATACAGAAAAATGTTCAGGTCTGACTGAGTTGTATGCCTACAAAAGTATTTTTTGTATTATTCACTATTTTCACACGAAGATCTAAATGTTATAGCCAGAAAAGAAAAGAATAAACAGGATTTGTCAAGCAGATTCAGTGGGGAGACGTATTCTAAGAATAAGCAATATGTGCAAAAACACAAAGGCAGGAAATAGCCTGGGTCCTTAGGGGAGTCTCAGATCTTTTGAATTTGCAGAGGGGTTCCTGGGGGGCCAGTGCTGGGGGAGGGGGGCGGGGTTAGTCAGGAGCAAGGGAAGAGAAGCAATTTCTCATACCGACAAAATTCAACTTTAATTAGGAGGCCCTGGGAGGCTGTGGGAGGGTTTTAAGCCCATGACCTTTGAATAAATCCACTCTGACCAAGGGGTGGAGAATGGTTGGAGTCAATTGAGAAAAGAAGCTGGGACACTAGAATGATGGGCAGACCTGGGACCACAGCTGAAGTATAATTTTAAATCATCGGGAAAGAAGTTTACTAAAGATTCATACTTCTCCAGAGTAACAACAGACTGCTACACATACAAAATATAGTAGTAAATACCAAAGCCACTATGCATTTATTTATCGCTCAGGGAAAAAAAAAATCAGCCGTTATTAAAGGAATTCCAGTTCAGAGGTGAGAGGGTTTTGTCATTCTTACTGTATCTCCCATTTAGTCCTTTGGGTGCTTATTAGAAACGAATTTTTACAGTTTTTTTTTTAATCCAACATGATGGAAATTGATGCTCTCTTTACAGACATGGGAGAGCATGCAGTGATGGTGGGAAAGTCTGCCCGTCTCCAGTGGCCTTATTACTTTATTTCAGTGTCTGGACCCACTGTCTAGAAATCATGTCAGTACAGCAGAGAAAGAAGAAGTTAAGTCTGAAAACAGCTTTTTATGGAAAGAGTACTGGTAGAATAATATATGGATATATATGTGAATAATAAAAAGGCACAGAACTGTGCATAGGAAATATTGCCTCAGTAAATCTAGGGATAGTAAACTAACTTACACCAAAGTTAGTACAAGAATCCCTTAATGTTACCATCCAGGGAAAGTAGACATATCGTGCGTGATAAGTCAGACACCTTTGAATACCTCTACAATTTAATAGAACCTAAACAAATTCTACTAAGAATCTCCTCAATAGAAACTAAACAACGCCTTTAGCCAAGGCTAAAGAAGAAACTCATCAATTAAAGGCTAATTAGAATCTCTGAATTCTAATATAATTTCTCCCACATTCATATTCTAGATGACTTGAAGTTGATTATTTGGTCCGCCTCTAAATTTCCAACTGTAACAACATTTATATTCTAGCATACTCCATGTTTGAAGTTTGGCAAAACATCAAAGGAGGACGGCTGTCTTTGGCTTCTCTCCCTAAGACACACCGCACCCAACCAGAAGGTGCCCACGTCCCCGCAACACAGAAAACCAGCTTGGGTCCCGGTCCTACGGGTGTTAACCAATTCTCACATCGGAGAGAGAAGGGGCAACTCAGCTTTACCGAATGTCAGACACAGTGGTAGACATTGACATGGTCGTCTCAGAAAAGTATTAATATAGAATAAACTAGAATTTCCCCAGAGGGATTTCTATTTTAATGAGTAGGGTTAAACTTCCAGAAATGCTTTAAGATCCAAAAGAATGAGTGTTTTAATGGTGAAATTTCAAGTATTTGTTTAGGTGATTGAGGTAGATGTTTTGGCAAAAATGCCGTTAAAGTCTTCTACTTTGATCAGATAGCCTGCCTGCCGATCAGTCCGCCAAACTTGTTTCAAAGCCTTAGTTCACAGAAATGGTCACTTTTTCATATTTTAAGTACCTACAGTGGCATATCTTCCCTTTTTGCCTTTCGCTGCCCTGGTAAGTGAGGCTTTATAATCAAGAACATGGACCCGAGTCTCAGTTGAAAGAGATACTCAGGCACTGTTAAAGGCAGAAACAACGATATTAATATATTGTGCCCAATCTTTGGATGGTGCTTCCTTCTCAAGTCCTTATTATCTCCTTGCTTCTTGTGATCCCTTCCTGGGCCTGAAGCTTACACACAATTTGGCACACTCCTCTTAAGAAAAAGAACTCAAAAATATAAATCCTTACGTCGTTGCCTCCCCCTCTGCTTGCTGACACTCCATTCTGATGTGGATTGGATTGTGTAGTTAAACGTGTTCATCCATCTGGATTTTGGTTTGCTTGTCTTGAAAGCATTTATCCAAGTTTGCAGTTATACTTTATTGCAGTTATACTTTATACAGTCATATATATGACATATACTTACGTCATTCCGTTAGGATTTATTCAGAGATGTTCAAAGCCTGAAGAAGAGCAAAACTGGTTTTACATATATGTCCAGATGTCAGTGATTCCTCAGCTCAGGATTCGGGGCTCCTTGAAGACCCCTCTTCATTTCCAGCTCTTCTTCCTCCGGTCCCCAAAGGACAGCCCTGGTGCTCCAAGGGTGACGCCTGGCCTGTGTTCTGGGGGTGGCGTCTGCTTGTCAGACCCCAGTGGTGTCTCCAGGTGCACTTTTCATCTTTAAGCCTGGCTGCCAAAGAGCCCATCACATGTGTCAGTAGAGTGAGCACGGGCAGAAATGCACAAAGCAGAAAAAAAGTTGATGCTGGTGAACCAACTATAACTGTCGCTAGGACATAAAACCAGGGGCAAGTTGTTATGTTGAAATCATTTCTACCCCTCACCTTCGAGGATTTAGGCTCTCTGGCTGTGCGGCCCTCTTGCATCTCAGTTGTTAGAAACAAAACAGGTGGGGCGCCTGGCTGGCTCAGTCGTTAGCCTCTGCCTTCGGCTTAGGTCATGATCCCCAGGTCCTGAGACTGAGACCCCCCCAACCCCTCCCCACCCCTGTAGCATCGGGCTCCCTGCTCAGCGGGAAGCCTGCTTCCTCTCTCCCACTCCCCCTATTTGTGTTCCGTCTCTCTCTGTCAAATAAATAAAATCTTAAAAAACAA
This sequence comes from Potos flavus, assembly GCA_028534135.1. NCBI lineage: Eukaryota > Metazoa > Chordata > Mammalia > Carnivora > Procyonidae > Potos > Potos flavus. Next base: position 16,695,423 of record CM052887.1, read on the forward strand.
AAACGAAAACAGGTTCTTTCCCTCCTTTCTTCCTCCCTCCCTTCTTTCCTCTTTTATTCCTCTTTCCCTCCCTTCTTTCTTTCCATTCTCCGTTTTCCCCTCTGGTATGTTCTTTTCTCTCAAATAGAATGTTTTGTGGCTTTACTTTTACTTTTTTTTAAAAAAGGTGTTTTGTAAATTCTAACTAGAATTCCTGAAACAGAATCTGCCACACTTGGCCTTGTGGCACGAGTCAGTATTGGCAAGAAAGAGTGTTCCTCGAAGGCAGCTCATCAAAGCATTTTTTTTTCAAGATTGTCATTCTGCATCCCCATGTTCGTCGTCAAGTCTGAGTCTCCATAATCACTGTATTTGAGAATATATGTTAGGATGTTTTCATTTTAAAATTAATAAGCCGTGTTTCCTACTTGAAATACTGTATCGCTTGTTTATTGTGCTTTCTTCAGCCTCCACCCTCTACATTTGTCTCTTAGCCCATCTGGAAGCTACACGAATCCCCTCTTGAGGAGTTCGTGGGCCGTAGGAGGTGAAAGTGGGGTGTCAGTTCCGTAACATTTAGGGGCTGGACACGCAGAGCATTAGCCGCCAAGCACGCCCGCGAAGTTTTAGGCTTTTGAGAGGAGACCTCGGGCTCGCGGGGTCCCGGGGCGGGGCGGGGCGGCGCGGGGCGGGCTCGTGCTGAGGGCGGGGCGCAGGCGTCCGGCCCCACAGCGGGTGGGCCCCTCCTCCGAGAGCCGCGCGCAGAGGCAGCGGCGCCGCGTCCAGGCGGCAGGGGCTCCGGAGCGCGGGGGTGCGGAGCGCGGCCCTGGGCAGCCCCCGGCAGCGCCGGCCGGTGAGTGCGCAGGAGGGGGCGCAGGGCCGGGAGGAGAGGCGG
>CM052887.1:16696796-16714837 GCA_028534135.1 Potos flavus
TCCCTCGCGCTTCTCTCTCCGTCGCTTTGGCTCTCACTCCTTCCTAAAACTAATAGGCAACAAATGAGCCTTGCCGCACCTCGGCGGTCTCTAGCGCTGACAATAAAGTCTGAAAAAGTGCTTTCCTTTGGAAACACCTGCTTCCATATCCCCTCAGTGGCGGCGGCGGCACAGACTTTTTACCAGACGTTCGCGTCCCTTGGGTTCTAACCCAGCCTTCGCTCTTCGCCGCTTCTCCAGCGCGCTCCCCGTGCCCCGCCGAGACCGGTATCAAGACGTCTTCTCGGTTCTCACCTGTTGGTTTCCCATTCGGTTTCTAAATCTCATTATCCCCTCTGGCCTCCGCCCCGGGACCGCGCGCTGCTTGCGGGACCGCCGGGTGCCCGGCCGGGGGAGCTGTGGTTCGGAGGCTGGGCCTCCCCGCAAGCAGCCGGCACAGTCTGGCCAGTCTCCGCAGCTCCGTGAAGGGGATGAGCCTTCCTGCTCTAAAATTTGGTATTGGTGGCCTCCGGCCTAAAACCCTGCTCCCTCCTAAACACCTGCGGGGCGGGGCGCGCTGCCACGATAGCGGGTGTGCTGCTGCCGCCCCTGCGAGCTCCTGCCTCATGCTTAGGAAAGACCACGGATCAGGAGACCGGTTTGCGCGCAGTGACTGCCTCACGGAGTGCGCTCTCGGGGCCAGGCTGGCGGGGGGACGCATGCTGGGCGTTCTCGGTAGAGGTCAAGCCCGCGAAGGTGGAAAACCTGCAACAGGGTCTGGCAGCTGTCAGGGACGCTGTGGGGAAGGGGGTGAAGATTCTTTCCCTCACCGTGGTCACTTTGGGGTCTAGAGTTGGTAAATCGTGAACGGACGCTCTAATAACAAAAATGGTAATTCGGTGTGGGGGGGGAACACTGAGATTCAGTTTCTTCTTATCTGGGAACTGGGAACAATGTGCATTAGCTATAAGTGCACATAATATGCATCATTGAAGGTAAACTTGGAAATCGAGGAGAAGTTGAATATGTACCTAATAGGAAGTAGAAGCCTTTTTGAAATGGAATTGAGAATAGGTTTTTGCCAGACAGTCCTAATTACTGTAGTATTTCTTTGGTCAGAAGACTTTCAGGTGGAAGACGGACCAGAGGCAGGCAAGAGAAATTCAGACTAATTTGCATTAGAAAAAAAGCTCAGAGTGAAGAATTCGTAGGTAAGGTTGCTATGACTGATACCTTAAGTGCACTGCTGGAAAGCATTCTCCTCTGTCAGGTAACACCTGAAGCCCCAATCCTGTTACGTAGCATTTCTTCTTTTCTCCCTTTAACTACTCTGAAACTATACAGAGTTACAAGTTCCTCATTAATTTATGAGCGATACCAAAGAATTGACTCGATCCAGCAAGTATTCGAGCACCTTCCCTGTGTGAGGCACTTTGCTAAGAGCTGCAGAAGAATGGAAGATAAAGGAATTTTCCAATGAAAACCACAGCAACAACAGTGGACCCACTTGTCGGGTGTAGATGAGGTTTGCATGGCCTCTGCAATTTAAATCAAAATCATTTGAGTTTTCCCAAGGCTGATGTCAGAGAGATGACTGCCTGTTTTAGGAGTTTTATGGTTTCAGGCCTCACACATAGGTCTTTGATCCATTTCGAGTTCATTGTTGTGTGTGGTGTGAGGAGGTGGGCCAGTTTCATTCTTTTGCATGTCGCTGTCCAGTTTTCCCAGCATCATTTATGGAAGAGACTGTCTTTTCCCCATTGTTTATTCTTGCCTCCTTTGTCGTAGATTAACTGATCACACACAAGTGTGAGTTTCTTTCCGGGCTCTCTACTCTGTCCTGCTGATCTGTGTGTGTCTGTGTGTGTGTGTGTGTGTGTGTGTGTGTGTGTGCGTGCCAGTACCACACTGTTCTGATGTCTACGGCTTTGTAGTGAAGCTTGAAATCTGGGAAAAATGAGTTGAGTTTTCATCTCATTCTAAATGCCATGCGAGTCCCCTGATAATCATTTGGTAGTTTTTCTACCAGTGCAGGTAGTCTGCATTTTATTCATTCCAAATAAGAGATTTTCTAGGAAATATAACTAAATTAGAAGGTATGTTCCTTTTCCCTAGTGTCTGCACTATCCTTGAGTTAATAAAGTCAAAATCAACAACAAAAATGAGGGGATGGTGATTTTCCTTCGGTTTCAAACTAGTGAAATGGCGCAGGAAAGAAGACAAGGTCACCATGGGTAAATGTAATCCTCTAGTGCTTCCCATACTCTATTTTATCTAAGTTCATTCCTTTGGAAGATAGATCCAATTTTATGAAGTCCTTCAATGCTTCTTTTGGAAAACAGCTCCAGAGGCCAGTTTCAGGAAGTCTGTCACTGGATAGGAGAGTCATCAACTACATCATCTTCTCTTCAACTTCACCCTTGTAAACAATTGTATTAGGGGGAGGGGGTTGGGGGAGGGGACAGGTCTTTTTTAAAATCTGGCCAAAGCTAAGGGCTTTATCCCTAGAAAAAACACACACCCCTCAACATGTTGCATATCTTTCAGAGGAATAAGACCTTCCTTTAGAACAGGGGCAGCGATTTAGTCAGGGAAATAGAAGCGAAGCAAGGATATGGGTAAATCCACAAACTGAGTGATTAGAACTTAATATACTTTGGAATGGAATAAACACTTGGCCTTTTGCGTAAGTGTTCTGTAAATATGAAGTAATAATTGTATTATTTGTAAAAGACTAAAGACAGAGTAGTCCTGTTAATTTCTTAGTCACTATCAGCTTGTATCTTGAACATTATGAATCCCATTTTTTAATTTTTTCTCATCCTTCTCAAGGAAAGTGCTTCTGAGACTTTTCTCCCAGTACTGATGCCCCATTCAGGGCACTTTCTCACATACCAACTTTTGTAACCATGAATTGTCCAGGATGGGAATGGTTGAATTCAAAATTTGAACTTGCTCTCACACACACATACTCATGTTCACCTTTAGGAAGGAGGGGTGTGTGTGTGTGTGATTACATAATTACCATATATTCAGTATAAACCACTCTGATAACAGTAGTTGCGTCTTGGGAGAGAGTTGGTTGGTAGGTATTAGGAATCAGCATCAAGAACTTTCAAAGAACAAACCGGCAACCACTGGATTAACTTTCCTTTCTTCTGTCCCAGGGCCGAGGAGCGAGCTCTCCCTTCTTCAGCTCTCAGTCCTACAAATCAAGGTTTCACTGAACTGTACCGGACCTCTCATCGGGGGACCCGTCCCCTGCCCTCTGTGCCGTACACTGGACTCGGGTAGGTAGAGGGCCACCTGGCACTAGTCAGCTGGAAAGTGGGTCATAGGTAGTGATGGATTTGATGTGGAGCACGGGATTTCTTAACATTTCCAGACTCCTGAATCATATACCACAATTTGGAAGAAAAGGATGAGAGAGAGGATGCCAGAAGCAGCACAGCTTACTCTCTCTTGTTAACTTGAATCAGGACCAGCCTGACTGATCTCAGATATGAAGCAGCTTTGGCTTACCTTATTGAGTGACAGCTACGTAGTTGGTCACAACCTTAGGATGCCATCGATAGACATTAATTGGATGAGTAAACTGGTGGAAATCATGGTTTTATTTTTTTTGTTTTCTTTGAAGATTTTATTTATTTATTTGAGAGGGAGAGAGAGAAGCAGACTCCCTGCTGAGCAGGAACCCCTGTCCCCCACCCCCCCGAACATGGAATTCGATCCCAGGACCCTGGGATCATGACCTGAGCTGAAGGCAGACGCTTAACTGACTGAGCCACCCGGGTGCTCTAAGATCATGGTTCTAATCCAAGCTCTGTTCTTAACTACGTGTGTGATCTTGGACAAGTAACAAGTCAATTAAGTTCTTTGGACATTTGTTTTTTTCTGTGTCATATGGGATCAGTGATTCTCAACTACTAAAGTATAATTCTGTGCATTTGAATCACAGGGAGAGTTTATTAAAAAAAAAAAAAATGCTGGGTCAAATATTTTGATTTAACTGGACTGGGGCAGGCTCAGACATCTCTCTTTTTTAAAAGCCTCCCCAACCCCCTACCAGGAAACACTAATGTCCAGCCAAGATTGATAATCACTGGGTTAAATAAATCACCAAGAACTGATTCTAAGATTATGCCACCTGAAAATAGAAAGCAGGCCCACAAAATCCCTTCTATCCTAGCCTGGCCCAGGATTACACAGACTCAGTGGTAACCAAGCCTAACATGCCTTCCTGAGCAGCAGTCCACATCAGGTGACTTCAGTTTATTCAGGGAAGGGGCTGTGCCTTCTCACTGGTTCAGTATTCCCACAATGCTTTGTGAGTCCTCAGCGCCCAGTACGCGTGGATGGACTGTGAACTCGGTGTAGCTCTGCCTCTCCAAGATGATCAGCTGTCCCTAAATGTCCCCAGAGACGATCATCTCTCCCTTCTGGGCATCCATGCCAGCGTTCAATAGCCTGTTGACATTTTTTCCTAGAAGTGATCTGTGACCGGTAGGGGTATGGGAGAAAAGTGTCAGCAAAGGATAAAGATGATGACCTTGATCGTTGCTGAAATGTGAGCTTCTGTGTCCAAACGAAGATAAAAAAGGTGATCCTCACACCTTCTCAGGTAGTTGCAGACTCTCCAGTTACCAGAAGTGGGATGGGGAAAAAAAGAGCATATTGTTTACCTTAATCATTTGTTTGGGACCCAATCTTGTTGCCATTACATTGTTAATTCTGTAGAGGTTCACACTTTGAAAATTATTCTTAGACTTAAAGATGTAACTTATTAAATTGTAAGCCATGAAATTTATTTCTTTTATCCTACTCTTTTTCTCCTACTGCCCTTCACATCCTAAAACACCTACAAGAAGAAAAAAACAGTATTTGTGACTGTCAGATCAGTAAAAGAGAAACGGACATGAGTTGACAAAAGATGGAAAGGCATTAAGGAAGAGACATAAAACAAGGGTAAGAAGGCCCATGGATTACAAGGAGCTACACTTAATTTCTTTCTTTTCTCTCTACTATTCATCAGAGCTGCTCCAAGTTTATTCACAGGCTTTCTAAAACTTGGGCAAATCATTGTATTTCACCTGCTATGTGTTGGAAAATACAGGCTTGTGGCCCATGACTCCACCGTGTTCCCTGATGTCTTCCAGACGCGGTGGAGAGAGGGTCTCTCTACAGGCGAATTGGCAGGCTGCACACACTTGGTCTGATCCAGCACTGGCCAATCCCAGGGTCTGGGCTAATTCTAAATAATGTTTCGGGTTGGGGAATATATATTTTTTTCTTAGCTTACGAAAACTACTGACACCAGAGTGCTTTACCTTTGTGTTTTAGAGGAACTGGCCTTACCTGGTGTCAAAAATCTAATGCAGACCTACAGACCCAGCTCAGCCCTCACCTCTCTATCTACCTAGAGCTGGTTGTATCCCTGCCCTTAAAAAAAAAAATCTTGTATTGCATTCATTTTTATGTTTATTGCTGATCATTATTCTCAAATTTTTAATAACATTGGGCACATGTTATTTTGTTATTTCATAATTTATTCTTTACCTTCTTCTTAAATAAATTAAGATAGAGTAAATGTGGGGCGCCTGGCTGGCTCAGTCAGTGGAGCGTCTGACTCTGGATCTCAGGGTAATGTGTTCGAGCCCCACATAGGGTGCAGAGAGGACTTAAAAATAAAATCTTTAAAAGAAAGATAGGAGCAAATGGACTCTGAAAGGATGGGTTTTGTCCTATCTTTAAGTTAAAACTCTTAAGTAAAAAACTTAATTATTAACTCAAATGCCCAGTTAGGTGTTTAAGCATTGTTCCTCCCACAAACCTAATTTTTGAAGTTAATAAGTATCGTTAGGGTTATTCTAGTCCCTAGGATGATAATTCATTTGCTTTTTAAGTCTTTACTCCCTCAAAACAATTAAATGTTGCAAGGTAATTAGAAAAGAATATCCAGTGGAAATGTTGCAAGGTAATTAGAAATGATAAAATTTTCTTAACTAGACCCTGTCTGATCGAACACTTTTAGCAACAGAATCCAAAGCTAGCAGGGGTTTTCATTTCTTTCTTCCTTCCTCGATTCACTCTTTCATTCAACAAATGTCCATCGGATTCCTGTTCTGTGCCTGTCCTCTTTTGGCTTTCATTCTCACGAAGGGAAGAGGACAGACAGAAAGTGAAGTAATGTACAGTGTGGGTCGGGGGTGATGTGTGCTATGGATAAAGATAAAGCTGGGGAGAAGGGAGTGAAGGGGCTGGTTGGGCAATTTTTTTTTAAAGATTTTATTTATTTGACAGAGAAGAGATCACAAGTAGGCAGACAGGCAGGCAGAGAGAGAGGGAGAAGCAGGCTCCCCGCTGAGCAGAGAGCCCGATGTGGGCTCCATCCCAGGACCCTGAGATCATGACCTGAACTGAAGGCAGAGGTTTAACCAACTGAGCCACCCACGCGTGGTTGGGCAATTTTTAAAATAAGATATTTGGGAAAAGCTTCAGCTGAGAGAATGATGTTGAGCACAGACCTAAAGGTGGTGAAGGAGGAGGTTCTGGAGAGCTCTGGGGCAGGAGTCAGGTGCGTGCCTGGCACACAGCAGGGAGGTCCCAGTGGCTAGAGCAGAGTGACAAGGTGGGAAGTAGGAGGAAATGAAAGTGGCGGCTGTGGGGCAGGAGCCTGGGAGAATGCTGAAGATCATATGGGACCTTTTAGGGCCTTTTCAGAGGGATGCTCATGAAGTGGTAGGAAGATGAGGTTTCTTACTGTTTAGTCAAAATTCCAGCAGCCCTGGGATCTGTTTCTTCTTTGTTACACCCTCCAGGTGGTCTCCACCTTTCTCTTCCTCACCAGTCAGCCCCGACCCATTCTTTCCCTTGGGACTCCTTTCTCCCCAAGGCTGGCCATGAAGTGGGATTCAGCCTCCCATTCTCCCCGCTGGCTTGGCAACTGCAGGTGAGGCTCTCCCTTCCTTTTTAAAAAATGCACAACTAGGGGGCATCTGGGTGGCTCAGTCAGTTAAGCGTCTGCCTTTAGCTCAGGTCATGATCCCGGGGTCCTGGGATTGATTGAGCCCCACATCGGACTCTCTGCTCAGCAGGGAGCCTGCTTCTTCCTCTGCCTGCTGCTTGTGCACTCTCTCTCTCTCTCTGTCAAATAAATAAATATAAATCTTTAAAAATAAAAAATATGGAATGTGTTACTAGTTGCTAAAGGATAAAAACTGTCAGGTAGTACCAAAGCGAACAATGGTGAGAGAAATTAATAAATGTATGCAAAATGTATCTTGGTTTCTCCCGTAGCCCAGGCAGAAAGGGGCCGCATTGCTGGTTGGCTGAATTTAGTCTGTGTGTTTTGTTGGGTCTGCACGTGGTTTTATAAATACTTGTGTAACATTGAAAAGGTGATAGTTTTGTCAAAATGTAGCTTCTAGTTCTCTTTAAAAATTGGATGTTCTGTTTATATGAAGTTGTGGAATGCGGCTCCTGGGTGGCTCAGTCAGTTGAGCATCCGACTCTTGGTTTCCGTTGAGGTTGTGATTCAGCGTCCTGAGGTCGAGCCCCACTTTGGGCTCAGTGACGCATCTGCTTAAGTTTCCCTCTCCCTCTCCCTCCGGCCCTCTGCCTCCCCACCTCCCCCTACGCTCTTTCTCTCAAATAAATAAATAAATCTTTATATGAAGTTATAGAATAGGCAAAACTAATCTTTGGTGATTTTTGGGGTATGGCAGGGATTAACTAGATACGAGCCCAAGGAAAATTTCTGGGTGACTAGAAGATTCTATTCATAACAGTCTGAAATGTGCGGTGGAACTCATTAAACCACACACCGATGTGGGCAGTTCACTATACGTGAACTGAACCTGAATGTAAAGAAAATCTTTAAATGGAAGCCAGTATTCAGCAAGAGCCGAGTGGGAGCTAACCTCTTTGGGTTGGCACAGGCTCACCTGGGTCACTTTAGTCCTCGTCATTACCCACCGGGCCCCTCGAGAGTGATTCCCACAGCAGACTCTCGGTGGCTCTGGTTTCAGATCTCAGTGGGGGCCTGGTAGGTTAATTGGCAACAGAGAATATAGTACCTGCCTCTAGGGTTATATGTGAAGCAGGTAACAAAACAAACCTGATAGCTTAGGTCAGTCAAGCGGCGTATCCACATCCATTGCTCAGTCAGTGGTATTCTCAAACCTGAGGTTCTGAGAGGTCTCTGCACATGACTCTCAGTCTTCAGCCAGGGGTCTCCTGTGTTTATAAACTATAATATAAAGTTTAAGAACTGTACTGGAATTTAAAAAAAATTCCACCTCCCCTGAGAGCATAAAAAAAGTCCTTTGTAGTCCTATCATCAGCACTTTCAACTTGGTTTTATTACATTTGTTACAAAAATAATAGTGTGTACTATGGAAATCCTAGAAAGTACAGATAAAAATAAAATAAAATTACCCAATCTTCCACCATCCAAACATAACCTCTATTTATAGTTTTGTGGTAAATGATTTTAAATCGTTCTCCATACTTCTATGCATTTTATATTAAAAATGTGTTTGATTAATAAAATTCACACACTTGCTCCGTTTTCAAAATGAAAAAATAATAAGGGAAGGATTAAGCACAGGCGTCGCCTTCTCTCTGACCCGTAACTCTTTTCAAAAGGCTGTAAAATGGGGCACCTGGGTGGCTCAGTTGGTTAAGCATCTGCCTTCGGCTCAGGTCATGATCCTGGAGTCCCAGGATCGAGTCCCGCATGGGGCTCCCTGCTCAGCGGGGAGTCGGCTTCTCCCTCTGGCCCTCCCCCCCCTCATGTTGTTTCTCTCCGTCTCTCTCAAATAAATAAATAGAAATCTTAAAAAATAAATAATAAAAAATAAAAGGCTATAAAATTATGCAAAGATCAGGGAGAACTCTGAAGAGAATGAGATAGACAGAGGTTTGGAGGAAAGTAAATGATGAAACAGAACCAAGGATTCGTGCAAGAGGGACCTCCATGGGAATGAGAGTGATCTTCTAGAAAGAAGCTCTGGGCATGGAGTCAACAAAGACAGAGCGGGCATGAGAAGCAGCATTAAAGCAGAGAAATTAATGGAAATTCTATGCATTAAATAAAATGAAACAGTGCTCCTAATGTGAGTTTGGTATTATAGATAAGTCCTTTTTCTCCCTAGCCCTTGGAAAGAGGGTGGGTTCCAGCCTGCAGGCCAGTTCTTGCCTCTTAACCCTAAAACCAAGCGAACACTCAGCAGAGCCGACTGTCTTACACAAAGCCTCCTGATCACCGTTTCATTTTAATGAAGTCTTTAATTTATAAATATAAACATATAACTAAGAATAACCTGACATATGAAGGAGCATTTTAAAAAAAAGAGCATAAACAGTTACTAATGCCAGAGGGGGAGATCATTCAGGGAAATCATTTAAAATAGCTTTTAAAAAATCTAAGTATCCTCAGAGTGATTAAAAAGACAGTTTTCATACACAAAAACAGAATTATTTTAAGAAGGAACAATCATAAAACCAAAAAAGTCTCTATTTTTTTAAAAAAAATTACTATAATGAAAGCATATAGAATGACTAAAATATAAAGTTTAAGAACTGTACTGGAATTTAAACAAAAAAAGTTTAAGAAATCTCCTGTCAAAGAGACAGAGAATATATATATGCTAGAAAGGATGAAAAAAACATAGAGAAGCAGTCCACTAAGTCCAATATCAACCTATTGCAGCTCTAGAAGGAAAAAATCAAAATAAGAATGGAGGGAAAGAGATTGACAAGGAAATACTAGGAAAAAGTTCCTGTAGTTGAGAAGAACTAGGAGATAAAAAGGATCCATCAAGTGAATGGAAAAAACATCCATACAAACATACAATCATTATATAATTTCAGAGTCAAGAATATAGCAAGGCTCCTAAAATCAGTTTCTAAAAGGGAAGATGAAATTACTTGAGATTGACATAAAGTTTCTCATCAATGAACTGGATACTAAAATGTAATAAAGTGATGCCTTCAAAATTATGAGGGAAGGGGTGCCGGGGTGGCTTAGTCAGGTAAGCGTCCAACTCTTGATTTCAGCTCAGGTCATGATCTTGGGGTCGTGAGATCAAGCCCTGTGTTGGGCTCCGTGCTGAGCATGGAGCCTGCTTAAGATTCTCTCTCCCTCTCCCTTTGCCCCTATCCCTGGTCACACTCTCTCTAAAAAATAAAAAAATAAAATAAAAAATTATGAGGGAAGATGATTTTGAACTTAAAATTCTATTGCCAGTGAAATTATCCATTAGGTGTGAGGGTGACATGAAGATGGTTTTGGACATTCAAAGATTCAGGTCCTTTGCTTCCGAGTACCCTTTCTGAATCAATTACCTAAGGATGTGTTCCAGCGAAATGAGGGTAGAAAGTGAGAAGGAGGAAAATGTGGAATAAGAAAGAGTGTAACTCCCCAAGTGTAATTAAAATAAATCCTAGGCTGACAGAGGTTCACCAGGCTTAGAAACAAATTAATGCAAATTAGATCAAGTAATCAGTGAGCTCCAAGAAGAATGACTTTAATTCTATTCAATAGGTAGAACCAGTAATGAACAATTTTAATGTAGTTATAATGGACTTTTGGCAACATGAAGGACTAAGCTGACACATAGGTACAAACACACAAAAACAAAAGCTAAACTGTAAATAAAATTAAAGTTAAATAAACTTAACTTTAAATAAAGACTCCCAGAAGAGGGGTGCCTGCGTGGCTCAGTGGGTTAAATCTCTGCCTTCAGCTCAGGTCATGATCTCAGGGTCATGGGATCAAGCCCCTCATTGGGCTCTCTGCTCAGTGGGGAGCCTGCTTCCCCCTCTCTCTCTGCCTGCCTCTCTGCCTACTTGTGATCTCTCTCTCTGTGTCAAATAAATAAATAAAATCTTCAAAAAAAAAAAAAAAGACTACCAGAAGAATGCAGAAAAATGTTTTATAAGAGCAGTGAGTGCAAGCTCATTCTCAGCACAACCCATAGGAGTTTCTCTGTGGGCTATAGATCCTAGGGTGTAGAGATGGGGTCGTACATGCAAACCTGGAAAGAAGACATGGCCTCAGGCCTAAAGAGACGAGGAACCACCCCTTCTCCCACTTAATATGAGCTCACTATTTTAAAAACCTGCCAACGTGGGTGCCTGGGTGGCTCAGTCGGTTAAGCGTCCGCCTTTGGCTCAGGTGATGATCTCAGAGTCCCAGGATCAAGCCCTGCGTCAGGCTCTCTGCTTTGCAGAGAAGAGTCTGCTGCTCCCTTTCCCTCTGATCCTCCCCCCTCTCGTGCTCACTCACTCTCATGCTCTTTTTCAAATAAATAAAGTCTTTAAAAAAATAAAATATGGTCCATTAAAAAAAGAAAAACCTGCCAACAACCATAAGGGAGTATCATCAGCAAAGAGAACAAATAGAAGAATTAGATCCTCAAGAATATAAGATAATGGAAATACATCAACAAAATCTTAAGTGTGTTAAAAATTCTTAAAGAGATGAAAAGGATACAAAACAAGGAAAAATAGTACACTATGAAAAAAAGAACAGCATATTTTAAAAAGAAGATACAGAAATAAAAAATACAGACATGGAATTTTTTAAATTAATGTTCTAGCTAAACAACATATTGGAGCCAAAGGTGAATTAGTAAATTAGAGGCCAAATCTGAGAAAATTGCCTGGAATGAGATCATTGAGAGAAAAAGATGGGCAATGTCAGAGCTTAAAAAACACAATGATATAATGAGAAGTTCCAACAAATGTCTAATAGAAATTCCAGAAGAAGTAAGAGAAGGAATTTGCCTATATTTGTTCCATAAATAAACAAATTAAAATAGTAATACAGGTACACGTGGTTGACTCATCGGTTAAGCATCTGCCTTCTGCTCAGGTTATGATCCCGGGGACCTGGGACCAGGGCTCCCTCCTCAGTGGGGAGTCTGCTAACCCTCCCCTTACTCACGCTCTCTGTAGCTCTCTCTCACATGTGCTCGCTCTCTCTCAAATAAATAAATTTTTTAAAATAGTAGTGCAATTCAGCAAAAATAATGATAAGAAGACTTAATACTCATTTTTATTGGTTATGCATTCACAGATGTCTAAATTTAATGATTTAAAAAAATAGCTATATCATTCTGCTACTTAGAATAGTAGTTCTCAAATCTTTATATTTTTTTAATTTTTTGATTTAAATTCAATTTAGTTAACATGTAGTGTATTATTAGTTTCAGGGGTAGAATGTAGTGATTCATCAGTTGCATATAACACCCAGTGTTCATCCCATCACGTGCCCTCCCTACTCCCATTCACCCAGTTACCCCATCCCCCCAGCAATCCTCATTTGTTTCCTATATTTAAGAGTCCCTTATGGGTTGCCTCCTTCTGTTTTTATCTTATTTTATTTTTCCTTTCCTTCCCTTCATCTATTTTGGTTTTTAAATTCCACATGAGTGAGATCATATGATATTTGTCTTTCTCTGACTTATTTCACTTAGCATAATACCCTCTAGTTCTATCCACGTCATTGCAGATGGCAAGATTTCATTTTTTTGATGGCTGAGTAATATCCCATTATGTATATATACACCACATCTTCTTTATCTATTCATCTGTTGTTGGACACATGGGCCTTTTCCATAGTTTGGCTAGTGTGGACATTGCTGCTATGAACATTGGGGTGCGTGTGGCTTTTCAAATCACTATTTTTGTATCCTTTGGATAAATACCTAGTAGCGCATTTGCTGGGTCATAGGGTAGTTCTGTTTTTAACCTTTTTTTTTTTTTAAGAATTTATTTATTTGACAAAGAGAGAGCATAAGCAGGGGAAGTGGCAGGCAGAGGGAGAGGGAGAAGCCGACTCCCCACTGAGCAGGGAGCCCAACGTGGGGCTCGATCCCACGACCCTAGGATCATGATCTGAGCCGAAGGCAGACGCCCAACCGTCTGAGCCACCCAGGCGCCCCCTGTTTTTAACTTTTTGAGGAAGTAGTTCTCAATCTTAGAGATTTGGAAATGTGTCAAAGTGACTGAAGGGTGCTGCTAGCATTTAGTGTCAGGGACAAAGATGCTAAATGCACAGGAGAGTTCCACACAAGTCCCACCCAGAATACTAATAGCACTTTTTACGAAATGCTGATGTAGAGTTCAAAATAAATCCACCAGAAGAACTAAGAACAAAAATGATTCTAAAAAAATAGTTGCTTCAAGAAATAAGGCTACACTTGGGGAGAAGGGGAATGGAAAATTGTTGCTTTTCTTAACTAGCCCTCCCATAATACTTGTAGCTTTATCCTATTATTATTATGACCTGAATTTACCATTTTAGAAAAAGAAATGACTAGTAAACCAGTAGATTCTTCTTCTGTTTTTACTTAAACTTCGGAAGTTGTTTTTTTTAAGATTTTTTTTTTTTTTTTTTTGACAGTAGGCACAAGCAGTGGGGAGGAGCCGGGGGAAGCGTGAGGCAGACTCCCCGCTGAGCGGGGATCACGTCCTGAGCTGAAGGCAGACACCCAACTGACAGAGCCACCTAGGCAGCCCTCAGAACTTTTTCTTATTAAAATACCTGTCACTCAAACCTAAGCACCAATTTGAATTGCTGAGCTTTCTACCCCAAAGAAGATTCTGGAAGCATATCTTGTGAGTATTAATGATCTTTCAAGTGTTCCAGTTGAAAAATAAATCTTAGAATCTATCAACTTATGGAGTCACAGCAAATCAGTGTTAGAGGGGACTTCATATTTTAATGGAATCAAATACTGTTTCCATAGCAGGGTGGTTCTATATAGAACAAAGTAGGATGGGAATAGAGTCAAATAACTAGCGCATGTGGACTCCTTTGGAGCCTAGAGCTGCCCTCACGGTCCTGTAACACCCGGCTCTTCAGCCTCTCCAGTTTCATTTTCTGTAACGACTCAAAACAGGATTTCCACTAGTGCTTTTGGTGTTCTATGAACGTTTTGTATTGATTTTTACCTTTCACGTCTTTGTGCAGAATCACATGCCCTTCCTTCCGCCTTCTACCCATTATTCAGGAGTGGCTTCAAATCCAGTATCCTCCCTGAAGCCTTCCAGTGTGCTTAAAAACCACCATGCTTCATAAGCAGCAGATCATGACCAGTGAGAATACATGCCTATAATTAATCTCGTGTAACTAACATCAGATAAACATTCTGGCATGATCAGTCTGCACATGGTTTCTGAAATCAGCAGACCTGAATCCCATCCTGGCTGTTCTTATCCTATCAGAGCCTCAGATATGTCATCTGAAAAACGTGGATAATTCTTACCTCCCGTGGATGCTGTGAGTCTTTAATCCCACAGACTCAGTAAGTGTTAACTGCTGTAATTATGTTTGACTATTACTGTGTGTAAAGAAAAGCTCTCATAAATGTCTACCATTCGTATTATTTTAAGTCAACCTGTACTTTTCATATACTCCCTTTGTAAGTCACTCAGTACTTAAAATGAGTATTGACATTGTTTCAAGGTGAACTTTTTTTTATTACTATCGCATATGAATATGATCATATTCATATGTGATCTCACACAGATCAAAACCAGAATTCCACTTGTAACAGCAAAAATTTGGTGTTGCCTGTCTGTCTCAGTAGGGAGAGCATGCGACTCTTGATCTCAGGGTTGTGATTTCAAGTCCCACGTTGGATGCAAAGCTTACTTAAAGCAGCCAAAGCATCTAATAATAAGGAAAGTGGTTAACTAAATCATTGTATATGTATATTAGAAAATATGCAACCATTAAAAGTTACGCTTCTGAGGTTGTTTATTAATGTGGCAAAATGCTTATGACATCATGTTTAGTAAAAAAATTTTAATACAGGGGTGCCGGGTGCTCAGTTGGTTTGGGCGTTCTTGATTTTGGTTCAGGTCAGGATCTCAAGGTCTTGAGATAGAGCCCTGCGTCTGGTTCCATGCTCAGTGTGGAGTCTGCTTCAAATTCTCTCTCCCTCTCTCTTCCTCTCAAATAAATTAATAAAATCTTTAAAAACAAAAATTTTAGAGACACCTGGGTGGCTCAGTTGTTAAGCATCTGCCTTCAGCTCAGGTCATGATCTCAGGGTCCTGGGTTCGAGCCCCGCATCGGGCTCCCTGCTCACCAGGAAGCCTGCTTCTCCTTCTCCCACTCCCCCTACTTGTGTTCCCTTTCTTGCTGTCTCTCTCTCTGTCTAATAAATAAAATCTCAAAAAAAAAGAAAAACAAAAATTTTAATGCAAAACTATTAAGATAATATCCAGCCATGTAAATATATATTATATATGCACGAATGTATGTATTCATAATATGCATTCAATATGTATTATTTATGCATGAGAAAGATGGAGAATTTCAGGAGGCCTGGGTGGCTCAGTCGGTTAAGCCTCTGCCTTCAGCTCGGGTCGTGATCCCAGGGTTCTGGGATCGAGCCCCGCATCGGGCTCCCTGCTCAGTGGGGGCTCTGCTTCTCCCTCTCCCTCTGCCCCTCACCCCCAATTGTTCTCTCTCTCTCTCAAATAAATAAAATCTTTAAAAAAAAAAAAGGGGGGCACCTGGGTGGCTCAGTGCGTTAAAGCCTCTGCCTTCGGCTCAGGTCATGATCTCAGGGTCCTGAATCGAGCCCCACATCGGACTCTCTGCTCAGCGGGGAGCCTGCTTCCCCCTCTCTCTCTGCCTGCTTCTCTGCCTACTTATGATCTCTCTCCTCTCTGTCAAATAAATAAATGTAATCTTTAAAAAAAAAAAAAAAGGAAAAATGGAGAATTTCCAAATTTCTACAGTGTGCTCATATATTTTATAAGGGAAAAAAATCATGATTTATATATCAAAGGCCCTTGATCTCATTTCCTAAATGATATTTCCTTGCTGACCGTCTCTTGCTCCCATTCCCAGAACTTTGTTTTCCCCTGTATGCTCTTTATTTCCATATGCTTATACCACCTGGAAGAAATCCTTAAAAGGAGGTAGAATGCTGCAAAGACATTAGATGACAAGGGTCCTGAGGGCATGTGCCGTAGCTTACTGATCTCTAAGCCAACTTGGATGTGACAGCCAAACATGGAAGTAGAGAGTCAGTAGAATCATATTGAATGAATGAATAGAGACCCAAGACATAGAGAAATGGAGCAGGTAAAAAGAAGTAAGTGTGAGATTGATTAAAAAGCTAAGCATACATATCTGTGGAGTCCCTTATTCTAAGTGCTTTATAATTCTTACATTAATCTCCAGTGCAACACTGTTGGGACTGGCTAGACTAATTATGAGCATCCATATAATGGCATGCTATGCAGCTGATTAAAAAACAAAACGAGGGGGTGCCTGGGTGGCTCAGTCGGTTGGGTTTTGGCTCTTGGTTTCAGCTCAGGTCATGATTTCAGGGTTGTGAGATCGAGCCCTGCACCGGCTCCGTGGTCAGTGAGGAGTCTGCCTAAGATTCTCTCTCTCCCTTTCCCCTCCCCCACTTGTGCTCTTGCTCACTCTCAAGTGGATAAATAAATCTTTAAGAAAAAATGAGGAATCTATTTTATAGTGATACGGAAAGATGACCAAGAGTACGTGAGAAAAGCAAGGTGCAGAACAGTATTAAGTTATGCCACCATGCACGAGAAGGAGATTCTGTATTCATGTCTGCCTGTATAAAATACTTCTGGAAAGACACGCTGGAAGCTGACACCATGGTTGCCTCCCAGCCATAGAATGGAAGTGAAACTGCCCTTTAATTCTTTTTATATGTGAATTTCTGAGCCATGTGACTATATTAGTGATTCAAAAAGACACCTGAAACGAAGGAAAATCATTATCCCCATTTTCAAATAAGCAACCTGAGATCGAAAGCAATGAGGTTCCCTGCCCGCAGCAGTAATAATAACAGTCACACTTATTGAGTGCTTACTGTGTGCCAGGCCCTATGATCGGTACTTTGGAAACATTTTCTAATATATTCCTCACAGATCTATATTGAAGTTTTATGTTTATTTCAGTGTTACATCTGGAGAACCTGAAGGAAACATAGAATTTATTTTCCGATCCAGGACGCTTTTGGAAGTAATAATTACTCTGGGACAGCAAGCATAAGCCAGGACCCAGGGTCACTCCACTTAGAGAAGACAGACAGCGTGCCAGATGTCCTGACATCACGGCAGAATCAGAACACGGTCTGTGTCACTCCACAGCCTGTGCACCTAACTGCCGTTTACAGATAAGCAAACGAAGGGACAGAAAACTGATGTCGCTTGCAAAATACACACAGCCGTTAAGTCCTAGTTCCAGCCTCCAAATGTGATCTTTCTGAACCCGAAGCCTATACTGTATGATGTTGTGTCTCTGGATAGAAATCTAATAATCCTTTGGCAGAGGAATTTAAGAGGAGGATGATAAATCTAAAGGAAGAGGGAAAGGATGGGCAGAGCCCCCAAGCTAAGTCCTCTGGCACCTTTGCCCCCCCCCTACTCAAACACCCCTAGAGAGTTTTCAGTCGCCAAATGTCTGGGAGACTGCTGAGTGCAGGGGTTTGTGCCCGGTGTGACAGTGGTCCTGGCCTCAGAGCTTCCCATCCACATTCAGGAGCAGCTTGCGTAGATTTTGGGGCCTTTGGCTCTTTGTAAGTATTGGCCACCGCAGTTCATCAATGATTGTTCATAAGGAAAAACAGATAATATTTGCTAAGAGTCCCCGAAAACTAG
The DNA here is from genome assembly GCA_028534135.1 of Potos flavus. Lineage (NCBI taxonomy): Eukaryota > Metazoa > Chordata > Mammalia > Carnivora > Procyonidae > Potos > Potos flavus. Next base: position 16,714,440 of record CM052887.1, read on the forward strand.
AGAAAAAGAAGCAGCTTTTTCAAATTGCTTTCAGGAAAAGGCTGATAAAGTCATGAGTGAAAAATTGTTTTCTGGACTACAACTCATGAAGCCTTTTCTATATGCTATGCCCATTATAGAAAAGTTTATGCCCTGGAAAGTGTAGAAAATTTTCATAATAACATTTATTTTTATTAGTTGTTCATGCTGATGCCCATAGAGAAATTATGTGAAAGATATTAAGTTTGGGCATGTGGCTGCATAATTGGGATGAAAAGGTCAACACAAGCATTAGGACTAATTAGATTATTATGTAATTAATTATATAGTTACATTTAGAGTTATAGATATGTAAGTTGATTACTTTAAATAGACGAACCAATGCCCTGAAACCATCTCTCTCCTGATCCCTCCAGTCC
>CM052887.1:16715337-16783732 GCA_028534135.1 Potos flavus
GGAATCTCCATTATCGGCAAGCAACTAATCCTTGCCTTAATTTGATGTTAAAAATGGTGCCACTGTTTTGTTATAGTTTGTATTTACAAGTATCCGCGTCTTTTAAATTTGATGGCTACTTTGACTAGGAAACAAGGTTTGTGTCTTGAGAATCTTTTTGGAGATGTCACTTACCCCTACGTGAGTGGAGACGGGTCTGTTTTCTGGCCTACAAAGGCAGGGGGAACATCTTCCAGATGACTTTCCGACCTAGAAATCTATGATGAAAAGTGTTTTTAAATCCCTTCTTTCATAGCTGTGGAAAACAGGATTTGAACCTCTAGGTCATTTTTGCTTTTCTGTCACTAGTGTTTTTGTTGTAGGACCTGTCAGAAGATTGATCCCTTTCGACCATTTTAGAAGTGACATTTCTCATGGGAGAGCTTGCGTGGTTTTACAGCTTGGTGATTTATATGTTATTTTATTTTATTTTATTTTATTTATTTTTTTTGGTGATTTATATTTTAATCAGCACACTGGAAGGTCATGATCTGTCAGATAAGAGTCTGGTCATTTGATCTGCTCGTGTTGGTCCCTTGGTTTCTTTGCCACTCTTCTCCTGATAAGGGGGTTATTGATAGCCTTCAAGGCTTTAATTATTTAATCATTATTGATGAGCATTAAAAGTTCCCCAGAAGGACAGCCTTTCTTTATAACACCCGCTTCTCCTCTCTTGTCCTTACCCTTCCCAGAACTCCTTTCTTTTCCCAGTAAGAAAAAACTGCCAGACAGTTATCTCAAGGAGACATAGACCATAGCCAGAGTCCTAACACCTCAAAAATATTTGAGAATCCCTGCTTACCTCTCTCTCTTCCTAACCTACAGAGAGTTACGGTTGCCACACTTAGCAAAGCAAATATAAGATACCCAGTAAAATTTGAGATAGAGCATAAAATTTTAATGTAAGTACACTCTATACAGTACGTGGGACATATCCTCAAAAAGTATTTGATGTTTGTCTGCATTGAAATTTAATGGACATCCTCAGGCACCTGGGTGGCTCTGTGGGTTAAAGCCTCTGCCTTCGGCTCAGGTCATGATCTCAGGGTCCTGGGATCGAGCCCCTCATTGGGCTCTCTGCTCAGCGGGGAGCCTGCTTATCCCTCTCTCTCTGCCTGCCTCTCTGCCTACTTGTGATCTCTCTCTCTCTCTGTCAAATAAATAAATACAATCTTTAAAAAAAAAAAAAGAAAAAGAAATTTAATGGACATCCTATAGTTGGCAACCCTAGAGAGAGCACATACCTTCATGATTTCCTAAATCCATCTAATGTTTTGAGATCTAACTTCCTTTGAGACTTGCTCCTCATTTAATCCTAGAACGAAATGTTTGTAACTGAGAATGTATTTATGTGAAGTCAAACGACTACACACAACTCCCTCTTGTTTTCAGAATATAACAGAAACAAGATTTTGCTTGAAAAACCTAAGCTAGATATTTTTCTGTTTTGTAGTTTTTTATTGAATATTTCAGAGACACACATGAGCAAAGACAGTGATAGAATGCATTGCCCACGTTTTTTTTTACACCCTATCCAGTTTTTTTTCTTTTTCGTTGGGATGTGGATGTTTATACTGCCATTCCCTAAGTCAGTGGTTTTGACCTTCATCTGTGTGTTATCGGCACCTGGAGAGCTTTTTACATTCACAGCCCCCGCCTGCCTCCCAGACCAGTTAAGCCGGAATCCCCTGTCAGACATCAGTCCTGCCGCGGAGATCTCGGTGAGCGGCCAGGGCTGAGAACCAGCTCCCTAAATGAGAATGACAGAATCAAAGAAATAGTGTTACTGCGAATCGTGTCCTTATATTTCAAATTCATCTTCAAAATTACTTCAAATTATTTGTGGTTTTCTTATGTCTTTTTCATATGCGTTTCTCTGTCTCTCGTAAGTTTTAAACCAGTGGTTCTCTACTCATTAAAATCATTGTAGGATGCTTTTTAAAGAAAATGCCTGTCCTCCCCGCCTGGAGGTTGTGCTCTAATTGGTCTGGTGTGGAGCCCAGGATTTCTGGGTTTTAAAAGCACCTGAGGAGATTCTGAGTTTAGGTGGAGTTGAAAGCCAGTATTTTTTAATATTCAAATACCTATCTAGCTAGTCATCTGAGTCTCCTGGGGAACTTTTTAAAAATTGATTGATTGATTGGAATAAAATACATTTATGTATTTATTCGTTTCTACTTACAAGTCAGGTCACAGACATCAAGAAGACACAGTACTGCCCGGCAATCCCTTGTCAGTCTCTGGTCTAACTTCTCTTTCCTCAGACCTCCCACAGTCTTTCTTTCCCTTTCACTTCCTTTTCTTTTTTTTTTTTTAATTAAGATTTATTTCTTTATTTGAGAGCAAGAACGCAGTGGGGAGGGGCAGAGGGAGAAGGAGAGAGAATTTCAAGCAGACTCCATGCCGAGCACCCCTGATACCATGACCTGAGCAGAAATCGAGAGTCCAACGCTTAACCGACCGAGCCGCCCAGGCGCCCCTCCTTCTCGCTTACAATACAATTCACAAAAGAGAAACAGCTCATCTTCCCAGCAACAGATCTCCCAGCCTAAGTGCATTTGTGTCCGCACACTCTGCCTTCCCACTGTGGACGGGGAGGACCTGTCCTTGTCCTCCCCAAGGTCAGGTCCTGCTGGTACACATGAGCCAGTGTCTCCTACATAACTTTTAAAACACACATGTAATTGTCCTGCTTAATAAAGCAGGACGAATTTTGAGGTTCTAGGAGGAGGAGAAATGAGGGGTCGGCAAATGGCCTTTAGAGTAATGGGTATAAATGACGAATCCTGTCGAGGATAGCCAAAGGACTTCTGAGAATAAGGATAAGAATGTCTAATATTTTGGAAATATTTTATTTCCAGGGTGGGTGGCTCAGCTGGTTAAGCATCTGACCGGCCCAGGGCATGATCTTGGGGTCCTGGGATGGAGCCCTGCATCGGGATCCCTGCTCAGCTGGGAGTCGGCTTCTCCCTCTCCCTCTGCCCCTCCCCCGATCCTACACTTTCTCTCTCTCTCAAATAAATCCATAAAATCTAAAAAAAAGAAATATTTTGTTTTCTCTCCTGTGTTTCAGTGTAAACACCTTTTCTGTTGCTCTCAGCCCTTCAGAGAAGGCCGTCACTTATGCGTACAGCAGTGCGTGCCCACACCCTCACGGAGCGAATGAACACTGTCCGGGCCCCAGCCCTGGAAATGCTATTTCAGGAGGTTCAAAGTGAGGCCCTGACATCTGTGCCTTAAACCTTCCCCAGACCACTGTGGCAAGTGGCCAGGTTTGGTCCCACTGATTATAGATGACACATCACAATCCATCCCATTGACATCTGGGCTAATTGATGTTGGGGAGCATAAAATCAATGGCAAAACTGGGTGTTGGGCGCCTGGGTGGCTCAGTGGGTTAAAGCCTCTGCCTTCGGCTCAGGTCATGATCTCAGGGTCCTGGGATCGAGCCCCGCATTGGGCTCTCTGCTCAGCAGGGAGCCTGCTTCCTTCTCTCTCTCTGCTTGCTTGTGATCTCTCTATGTCAAATAAATAAGTAAAATCTTTAAAAAAAAAAAACAAAACTGGGTTTTTGCAACAGGGAAAAAAAGAAAATCTGACTCTTATTAGACCTCCTTCAGATCTACTTATCTTTTTCTCTTTAAGTGACTCTGTGAAGGAAGATACAACCTTTCTGGAATAGGGCATTAGAAGACCAAGGAGGTGTACAGAAACAATGAATAATAGTAATATATTTTAAAGCAGGCTTAGTCTCCGGTACCATGAAATACCAGAGAGGAAGCGTGACCTACAGAACAGTCAGGAGCACCAATCCAAAGATAGCGTTCATTCATCAGATACCGAGTGCCGGCTAAGAGACAGGGACTGAGCTAGGTCCTTGACGCTCAGGGTATGGTATGGCCTCAGGAATCAACAGTCTAGAAGAGACAAATAATTATCATCAGTGGGAGGAAAAATGGGAAATTACCCAAGTAGTAAGTAGAGGCCCAGTCGTCAGGGGATTAGTGGTAAGGGAAAACTTCAGAAAAGCAGGAGACAAAACCAGGCTTTTGAAAGATACAATGATCAGGGTGCAGGGAAAATGGAAGGAGAGTGAGGGGAGAAACAGTATTTCTTATCAGAGTGAGTGGAACTGTAGACATGGGCACCACGGCTTAAAGCAGCATGCATGGTATGTTGCCTAAATTATGGATGGTTCTACGACACTGTCCCGTAATGTTCTGGAAGAGTTGGGGCGCGTCGAAGGCAGAGAGGTCGCCTTGCCCTATGGTCAGACTCCACTCACATACATCAGCCCATCATTCTTGGGTATTTTGATGAGTTCCTAGAGTGGCCATAAAAAGTTAGCTGCGAGATGGCCAACCAGCCTTTCTAGTCTAAAACAAAAGACACACGATCTCTATTTGTCAGATGTTGCTGCAAAATCCTTTCTCCAGACTAATCTGCTCATGTCCTCCTTATTGATACTTGCCTGCATTTGCCGTCAGGCGTCCTTTTTATTCTAGACTCTGGAATTTTAACCTCCTGGGACATAGGCACTTATTTTTGCATGATGTTGTTGTGGTTGATCACATGAGCCTGAGTTCATCGTGAATGTAATTTCAGTTTGGTGAGAAACTAACTTTTCATCTCGCAGGAATTGTATCGAGCAACGTCAGTAATCCCCTACATCCCTATGGTTACCGCATAGACACCTGTTAGCTCGGGCTAACCCCCATCTCCTCTGCTCTTACCTTCCTTCAGGTGGGAACACTGGCTGTAGTTGTTGTGCACTGAATTTTTATTATAAGGTATACACTTTAAATATACAGACAAATACAAAGAATCCTGTAACAAACACCGGTTCACTTACTGCAAGGCTTAATCAGATCTAAACATTTTGCTCTATTTGCACCAATTGTTTTTACAAACTAAAACATTGTAGATATATTAAGTTAAAGCTCTATCTCCTCTCAGTCTGATTCTCCTTCTCTCTGAAGGAAACACCACCCTGATCCTAGTGTTTCTCATTATCATTCGTGGTTTTATACATTCACCACATATACGTGTCCATAAAGAATATATAGTATTGCCTTATACATTTTTAAGCTTTGTTTAAATTACTGCATCCTTGAAGTATCTATCTGAGCCTTGCATTTTTATTGAAAATTAACTTTTTGAGATTTATTGACGATGACGCAAAGAGATTTAGCTTGCTTTTTAAAACTACTTTATAGGGGCGCCTGGGTGGCTCAGTCGTTAAGTGTCTGCCTTCGGCTCAGGTCATGATCCCAGGGTTGTGGGATCGAGCCCCACATCGGGCTCCCCGCTCAGAGGGAAGCCTGCTTCTCCCTCTCCCACTACCCCTGCTTGTGTTCCCTCTCTTGCTGTCTGTCAAATAAATAAATAAAATCTTGAAAGAAGAAAAAAAACCTATAGCATGCAATATATCACTCTACCAAAATTTACTTTTTATTGTGTACAGGTAAACATTTGAGTTTTTTCCCCAATTTTTCAGTATAATAAAGCCATAGTGAATATCCTTGCACACATTTTCATGTGCACAAATGTATTCGGTTTTTTTTCCTTGATCATTTCTTTTACTTACATTGGTAGCATTTACTATGTAGCATATATATTCATGTGTATTATAATATTGCACTGATATTTTCAACTTGTAACCTTTCACTGGTCACCAGAAATTTCCCTCCTGGAGATGTATAAGCCTCAGTTCTGAACCATGGAATAATTTAAGGAGTAATCAAATATGAGTACAGAATTGGAGAGGAGGATAATATACCTTCAAGAAACTTGGGGTCAGTTGAAGGACTGATCTTGTCCCTTTTCCTGGGTCCTTGACATGTAAATGGTCAGTGTCAGCCCGAGTCACTGTTCCCCTCATACGGACTGAAAGCCAGCTGACTACAGAATTTAGCCACGGAATTTAATGCGAGCTGTTGTTAAAAGCACACACATTACCACTTATCGCCCTGGGAGGAAATAAGTCATGAGTGTTTTTTTTTTTTAATTGATTTTAACTTCATTTGATTTATTAGTGGTGGCTAGATACTGAGCTGTATGGTAGGTGCTCTGGGATGTCCAAAGATGAAGAAGTCCTCCAAGAAACTCCCAATCCCACAAGGAAGAGATGCTTAGGAACAGTCGTCTGTCAGATCCTGGCATCTGAAGTAGGCTCTTTATTTTCTCCTCTAGTGACACTCAGGAAATGCTTGTCTCCTCCTGTTGACACATAATCTCAGAGTACTATGGATCATGCTGAAGAAAATGAAATCCTCGCAGCAAGCGAGAGGTACTGTGTGGAAAGGCCTATCTTTAGTCACCCGGTCCTCCAGGAAAGACTGCACAAGAAGGACAAGATTGCAGATTCCATCGGGGATAAGCTGAAACAGGCATTCACGTATGTTGTGTTTTAACCTACTTCTTTATTCCATCATTCGGTTTATGACAGAAGCGAGGTCAGATGTATCAAGAAAATCTGGTGCGGTGGGGAAAAAAACAAATGGTGAGCACTTAGGATTTGCAGACTGTCCACACGGTTCGCTCAGGATAGGTATTTGACTGAACCCCGGCTTTATTATATGTCACCCTATTTATTAAATTCTGATTATCCTTGCCTCCATTTAACGGTTTATCTAAATACCTGCTTTCCTGAACCCCACCACCTTCGAAATATCCACCTCTTCCCTTCGCCTCTCAGGAATGTTCCGACCACTCTGTCTTTTTTTTCCACCCTGACTTCTACCCCATTTGGCAACATCCTGAATTTAAGTCCCAATGCAGGCTGTCAGGGACACTCAATGTCCTAGGACTCTTCACTTTGGAGACGTTTACACAGCCGTGTTGCAGGCCCAAGGAATGGTAATACGTGTATGCCTGACATGTGTGTCTCTTGAGAGCTCCCAAGATTAGGTTCGATTGCTGCCTTCTGGACCCTTGGGACCACACGTCCGTGCTCTTTGTTCACCTGGCTTCATAGGAGCCCTCTGCTCTAGGTATGATCATTAGGAGAGTTTTAAAATGTATTCACTGGTGGGGCGCCTGGGTGGCTCAGTGGGTTAAAGCCTCTGCCTTCGGCTCAGGTCATGATCTCAGGGTCCTGGGATCGAGCCCCTCATCGGGCTCCCTGCTCAGCAGGAAGCCTGCTTCCCCCTCTCTCTCTGCCTGCCTCTGCCTACTTGTGATCTCTCTCTCTCTCTCTGTCGGATAAATAAAATCTTTGAAAAATAAATTAAAAAAAATAAAATAAAATGTATTCACTGGAGTCAGACTAAGTTTTAGTCCTAGTCCCAACCACCTACCAGCCATGGGCTTGCATTTCCTGCTGTATAAAATGGGGACAGTCATGGTACTTACATCACAGAGTTACTGGGGGTTAAAATCTGTTAATATATGCAAAGTCCAAGGCATGTGGCAAGCAGTATACAAGTGTAGCTGTTATTAATATCTTAATCTTCTAAACAAGGAGATGCATCTAATCTAGGTTGTTTCACTCAAATTCATGGCTCTTGCCCCAGTCGCCCCAGATCTGCTTCCAATATCTTCCTTCACCTGATGATCAGATACTTTCGTAAAGACATGATATAAAGTACCATGCGTGCTGCAAGAATGCATTGTCTTTTGAATGGAATAAATTGCTTCCTTGTCACCAAGGAAGGTGATAGAACACATCTGTCCATCTCTTATTCAGTGATGTCTCTGATGATTGGCATAGACCGGCGAAAGGACTGGCCAGGGCCCAGAACATAGTCTATATATCAAAATTAATTGAACTACATGGGGATTAAATACAAGGCATGGGTTTTATTATGATGTTCCACCTAATCAAGGCAACCAGACACGGAATCTGCTACTGTATGCCAGTGACAAATGGTGTTTTGAGTTTACCTAATCAAAGGCCCTAAAGCACTGAATACATATCCATAAAGCTGAAGTACTTGTATAAATTTCCTTAATTTTATAAGGACAGGGGGAACTAAATGGGCCTACCGGTCAGTGGTTCCACACTCACAAATTTACTCAATCAGTAAATAATTCCCCCACTTTGTTTTTGCACCAACATAGAAAGTACATTAGGATTTCATCTGCTAAAATAATAGCTTTCGGGGTATCTCAATTATTTTGAAGCTAAATTTTTCTCCTTTTTCAGGGTAAGTTGTAGAGCATTATTATGGAGCCAATTCAGATGTTGCCATTAAAAAAAAAAAGTTTACAAGCAGATCTTCTTGTTTCTGATCTCTGCATAGTGGAAAGGTCATTCTTAGCACAGACTGGGAATTTTTCCTTATTGCTCCACGATACAGGGAAGGGAAAAATGCCTTGGTATGAATTCTATAGAAGCATTCCTCATTTTATCTCTGGGTTTTGTTTTGTTTTGTTTTTGTTTTTTGTCCTCTCAGATGTACTCCTAAGAAGATACGAAATATCATTTATATGTTCCTGCCCATAACGAAATGGTTACCAGCATACAAGTTCAAAGAGTATGTGTTGGGTGACTTGGTCTCAGGCATAAGCACAGGGGTCCTTCAGCTTCCTCAAGGTTAGTAGGTCTATTTATTTCTTTGTGTTGTTTTCCTTGCCACCATCTCTTCAAGCAATTGTTGACCTTTTGCCCTATTTTCTTTCACCATGGTTGCAAATTCATAGTTTTTATCGTATCATTCTAGTAACCTTTACCAATCTAAAGGAATTCTTCAGAAATATTTAACCCTTTAAAAGCCCAGAGACAGTCATAGTAGACTATGATGATACTAGTTTTCAGATCACTGTATTTCTAGGAACTGGCTAGGCATGGCCTAACTTCTTGCTAAGTTAATCAGTCATTCAGTGAATGTGTTGTTGGAGTTGTCCTTGTTAAGGTTCTTGACTTTTAAGTCCATACTCTAATTACAATGGACAGGGATATGTTGAATTCCTCTACATGTGCGTGATTTTTATGTGCGATATAAGAATTTAAGAAAATGCTCATTCATTTATTCATCTATTCATACATGTTTATCAAGCATCTGCCCAGCCCTCCATATTCGTATGGAACTAACTATCCAATCAAGCAGAAAGGCATGAAGCAAATAAAAGCACATATAAATTTTTAACTACAAACAATGTCAAACACAATGAAGGAAAACACAGGGTACCAGAAGATAATAATAGGGGAACCTAATTTAAGTACGTAAGTCACAGAAACTTCTAAGAGATTCGAGCTGAGCCCTGAAGGATGAGCGGGGGGCAGGTAAGGAATGAGAGGAAGTGCACTGGAGGCAGAAGGAGTAACATGTGTGAAGACGCTTAGCAGGAAAAGAGTTGAGTATTTGAAGACTTAGTTTGAAAGATTAGCAGAGAAGCAGCTTGCCAGGAGGGTTGGGGCCGGCAGCCAGCAAGATGTCCAGTGATAGGTCTGCAGAAGCTTGTTGGCCACTTTTTGGATTCCACTCAGTGCACTGAAAGCTATCACCATGCTTTCACTCGGGGTTTCTTTCTTTCTAAGAGGTCGCTAGGACTGCTGTTGGGGGATGCGGCGGGGATTGATTTGCTTGGTAGGAGGGCTACCAGAATTAAAGCGGGGAGACCAATTAGAGGTGACAGCACTCAGTATAGGGAAAAGGTGATAATGGCTTAAACAGCCTCTAGCTCAGTTGGCCAAGAATCTGTTCCCTTCTCCAGTTTCCCAAAAATTAATTACTGAATGATCAATTTATTTAAAAAAATCACTTTCCCTAATGATCAGTTAACTGCATTTTTAATTTTCCAAGTGACTGATTTACCAGATCTTTTAAACAAAAGCCTTATACCAGTTTAGGATGGTTTTTCCCATCCATTTGGCACCAACACCCTGAGGGCAGAGAAGAGGACATTCAAAGGCAGAGACAGGGGCATCCAGAGGCTTAGCATCTGAAATGGAAAACACGTGAAACTGACATTGAGTCAAGTGGGACAGAAAAAGCTACAGGAAGTGACTGCAGTGAACCCGTGTAAGCTAATACTTAAGCAAAATCCGCAGAATCGTGCCTAATTGGGTTAAAATGCCATTTCACATATTGATTTTTGACCTGTTAGCCATCTTCCATCTTGAACTAGGGTGGTAGTGGTACAAATGAAAAGCGTTCTAAAGATACACACTATATTTTATGGTGAAATCAGCCAGATTGGCTCTTGGGTTGATTGAAGGGAGAATGGGGAAGAAAGGCATGTCAAGAACTGCTTTCAGGTTTCTGGGCTGACGAGTTGGATGTGGGGACGCTGAGGAAGAAGGATAGTCAAGAATGACTCTCAGATTTGTGGTTCTAACCTCTGAGGGTTGGAGGTGCCAATCGCAGATGTAGTAAAGACTGCAGAAGGAATAGATTTGAAGGGTAAGTTTGAATATGTTAAATTTAAAATTCTTGTGAAATAGACAAATGGACATTGCATGTTTATATTTAAAATATGATGGGCTAAAAAGAGAGCTGTGGGCTAGAGATGTCAGTGTGGGGATCTTTGACATACAGAGGACATTTAAGCCATGGAAGGCCACCCAAGAAAAGAATGTGGAGTGAAAGAGAGCCAGGATCAAGCTTTGTCCAACATTTAAGACCAAATAAAGAAGGAGGAACCAGCAGAAGAGACCGAAAAAGAAGCATCCAGAAAGGGGGAAGGAGAACCAGAAGCCTGTGGTATTACAGGAAGGAAGAAGGAATGATCCAGTAGGTTGAACACTAAGAGGTTTAAGTCATCCCACAATCACATTCATATGGAAAAGGCATTTTTCTGCCCATCACTAGTCAATGAGGAGAGATATAACTAGGAAAAACAAAATGTAGCAAAGACAGAGATCCAGAGATAGTAAGTTAATTTCTTGTGGTCAGTAAATTATTAGTGAAAAGACTTTGTTAAGCATTGAATTAATGGATTAATGAATTGAATTGAATTGAATACATGCCTCTCTCTCTAATTCATTTAAAATCCCTCTAAAATGATGGCAAAGGAGAAGAAAATGATGTAAACTAGCAAGGACAAAGAAGATGGGAGAGCAGACACTGTGGAGCAGGAAAAAAAAAATGGCAAGTGATAGATGAGTGACAACTGAATTCTCAGAGTGGAGGAAGCTAGTATTTGAGTGTTAGCCTCGTGGGAACGTTGGGAATTTGGCAGCTCCAAGGATTGTCAAAGGCGAGAGTCAGACAGATGGCTAGAAGCAAGAGGATTGGTTGAAACTCTATATAATAAGTAGCAAGTACATGGATACCCAAGTCCCCACCGACACCATTCAGTGGATGGCAGTGAAAACAGTGAAAGATGTCAGGAGGAAGGAGGTCTGCATGTTGACCTGTGTGCTAGCAAGGGCTCTTCCTTGCCCTGTGCATCTCCAAAGAGTCTGCAAGAACTTACAGCCCAAGGCAACGATGACCCACCCCCAGAAAAAAAAAAGCCAAAGTGACAACTGGGGGTTCCCCAACCAAGATGCTGGCTGGTCCCGCAATTGCCATACAGTGGAGCTCATCAGTAAATAAAGGGGGCTGATGGACACGAAGCATCAAGGAAGAAAAAAATCCAAACAGAAAGAAGGACGTCATTGGGCATATAAATAATGGAGAGGGCAAAATAAAATATATTTGCTCTGTAATATTCTCAGCAAGTTATGAAAACATATTGAATCCATGAGATAAGAACAGAATGTGATTTTTTTTTTTAAGATTTTATTTATTTATTTGACAGAGAGAGATCTCAAGTAGGCAGAGAGGCAGGCAGAGAGAGGGGGAAGCAGGCTCCCCGCTGAGCAGAGAGCCCAATGCCGGGCTCGATCCCAGGACCCTGAGATCATGACCTGAGCTGAAGGCAGAGGCTTTAACCCACTGAGCCACCCAGGTGCCCCACGATGTGATTTTAAAGACTTTATTTTACTTATTTTGAGAGAGAGCATGAACAGGAGAAGGGGCAGACGCAGAAGAGAGAGAGAATCTCAACCAGACTCCACACTGAGCACAGAGCCCCACGTGGGGCTCCATCTCACGACCCTGAGATGATGACCTGAGCCAAAATCAGGAGTCAGCTGCTTAAACTGAGCCACCCAGGCGCCCCGAGATGCGATTTTTTTTTTTTTGAGATTTTATTTATTTATTTGACAGAGAGAGATCACAAGTAGGCAGAGAGAGGGAGGAGGAAGCAGGCTCCTCGCCGAGCAGAGAGCCCGATGCGGGGCTCGATCCCAGGACCCTGAGATCGTGACCTGAGCCGAAGGTAGAGGCTTAACCCACTGAGCCACCCAGGCGCCCCCCTGGGATATGATTTTAAAAGGAGCCTTCAGAGAACAAGAAAGAACTCCTAGAAATTAAAAATATAATAGCTGGAATAAAATACTCCATCAAATGGTTGGAAGACAGAGGAAATCTGGAAGTAAAAGAAAAAGGTGAATACGTGAGCAATAAGAAAGGGGAGACAAGACGCCAGAGGATCAGTCCTGGTGTTTTGTCGTGTATCTACTTGCAACTCCAGAAAGAAGAGAATAAACAGAAGGTAAGAGACTATGAAAGAATATTTTCAGAATTGAAATACATGAGTTTCCTGTGCAAGAAACCACAAAATACCCAGCAGAAGAAATAAAAAAGAGGCACACCATAATAAAATACCAGTATACCAGGGATAAAGAGAAGATCTCAAAACTTCTTAGAAAGGAAAAAAAGTCACATAATTATGATATAACTAAGTGGAAGCTGAAAAAATAGGAACTCAGTAGTTACTTAACATCTGAAAGTGATAAACAGAGAATAATAATGCCAACACATTATTTAGAGCAAGGTTTCTCAGCCCTGCACCCTGCCTGGACAGCCCCCATCCTCAGTCACACATGATAATAAAAAATGTCTCCTGACATTGCCAGATGTCCCTGGGGTGGGGTTAGGAGGCAAAATCCTCTCGGTTGAGAACTGTTGATTTTAGAGAAACGAGATGAATGGTAGAAAAACAGCTGAACAAGTTGGAAGTAGGCGCCTCTAGGGAGCAGAACCTGGGGGTAAGACAGGAGAGAGCCCACTTTTCTTCAGAGCCTTTTTAAACTACTGTTTGGCTTTTTAAATTACGGGCATGCATTGATTCCTTTTAAATAAAAAATAGAAATTTATTTAAAAAAACATTAAAATGACCATATTGTTATATATGGAATAGGGATGCTTCCCCACTCTTCTTTGGCTAAAATATTTTTCTTCACAACATGACAATGCATTAAGTGAATTTTCTAGTTGTCCCAGATATTTGACTGAGCCCCTTGAGCCAAGAACAAAGGGTGTTTATTGTTTGCACATTCTGAAGAGGATGCCAGACCATCTATGCAAAACTATGAGTGAATGACACCAAGCCGTCTCTTTAGTGCATCACTTCAACACGATGTATTTGGGGACCAGGGATATGACAGTAAATTTGGAGTGAGAATTTTCTAGAGAGAGGTGGAAGCACTATACATTTCCCCTCCACCTGAAGTCAAGATAGGAGTGACTCCAAGAAACCATTCAGAGGGCTAGACACGTGTCCTCTGGAGTTTTGGGGAATTGCTGCCTAATTCATGCAAGAAAAAAAAATCTATGGGTAAAAGAGTGTAAACTGCCCACACAGGCAGAATGGAAAGCCCTGCAGTGGGCGTGGCCTGCACTTCCAAAGTTTCTTGGGGTAAAGGCGCCAAGCTTTTCCGTTGGATAAGTGGGTGCTCTGGAAGGTAACGAGGCTTGGCTCATTTGAAAGGTACCTGCCCAAGAAGACTGCATACGGAGGAGCATATGTCCGTGGAGGGAACCTGGAAGAGGTGTAAGAACTAGAAACTGGGAGTTCCTTGTTGAAAAGGGATCCCCAACAAACCCACAAAAACACCCTGGTAGAGAAACAACCAGCATTTCGCCATCAACACAGATGATAGCTACACCAGTTGAGTAAGACTTTCTGCCCTTATTTAGGTTGGGAACGAATAAAACAGAAAAAAGTCCACCCTTTGGCCAAGAGGAGATGACAGGGAAAAGAAAGGGTCTCAGCCTGGGTGTAGGGTTGGGATGCAAGGGTGGGCAGGTTAAGCCCCATCTGCGTAATTTGACGTGGCTCTCACCGCTTCCCCTGAAGCGCCAAGAGAGAAGTTCATAGAACCCTCTGCTTTCTAACCATCTCTCCGTTTCTGCTGGTTTCCATCCCACAGGGTTAGCCTTTGCAATGCTGGCTGCTGTGCCTCCCGTGTTTGGCCTGTACTCTTCATTTTACCCCGTTATCATGTATTGTTTTTTTGGAACCTCCAGACACATATCCATAGGTAAAAGCTTAGAGTTGACGTTTTAGTGCCGTTCCGTTTGGATTTCCAAGCTTTGCCGTGTGCCAAAGAGATCGCATGTCTGTTATCAGAACTTCCTTATTGTTATCTGCTTCCTCGTAACTTTTGTTCCTGCACACCCGATAGGTGCCTTATAAAAATAGACACCCCCCCCCCAGATTTCCAGAACGAATAGCTTTCTTATAATCTTGGCATAATGGAAAAAAAAAAAATCTTCTCGTGTAAAAAGAGCGACTGTTGAAATCTGGGAAATAAATACTTCAGTTCGTAATACAATTTGCTTGTATCTGGTTTTTCTTTTTCTTTTCTTTTATTAGTGTTACCGCATGTTCCTAGTTACTGTGCATGTATCGCATTTTCATCCTGTTTGAATTATACATGACTTTTTCCCAGTGTATTTAGGGTAAGACTTATATGGACTTCAAAATAGTCTTGGTGCTGCACCAGGCTGCCATCAACACACACATCCACACACAGTTTCTGGTGTCTGATGCTGGGTAACAAATAACCCCCAAACGGAGCAGCTTCGGATATTTACTTGATTATCTCGCACAGTTCCTGTGGGTCAGGATTTGGAAAGCGCTCATCTGGGCCTTTCTCGCTCAGGCTCGGTCACGTAGTTGAGAGAGGGGGAGCTGGAGCAGCTTCTCTCTCTCTCTCTCCCCTCCCTCTCCATCCTTCTGTCCACGCTTGCTCACACTCAGGGCCCTAGCACACGCAAGTGTTACATCCATCAGATGGAAGCTCCCTCACCTTCCATCACGTAGCCTCAGTAGCCTCGCAGTATCACTTTTGCTGCATTCTTTTGGTGACAAGCATGTCACAAGCCCGCCCAGATTCAAGGAGAGAAGAATCAGACTGCCTCTTAATGGGCAGATGTCCAAGCTCTAGAAGAGTCCGTGGGATGGAAGGTATCATTGTGCCCATTTTTAGAGAATACAATCTGTGCGTACACAGCTCACACATAACCCAGGGGCAGAGGGCTGACGGAGAGCAGGGCAATTTTGTGTCAATAACGCTTTGTCGACCTCACCCGTGACTCCCTGAGAAGCGGCAACAACCGCAGGAGATACGCTAGAAATGATGGCCTCAATTAATGCTTCATTATTTCAGGTCCATTTGCTGTGATTAGCCTGATGATTGGCGGTGTGGCTGTCCGGTTAGTACCAGACGATATAGTCATCCCAGGAGGAGTAAATGCAACCAACGGTACGGAAGCAAGAGATGCTTTGAGGGTGAAAGTCGCCATGTCTGTGACCTTACTTTCAGGAATCATCCAGGTAATATTCACAGGTGGACAAATGGGCTGTCATTTGTCCGTCTCGTAAATATCTATTGAGCCTTCGTGGCTGGTCTACCTGGTGGGCGGGGTCCAGCCAGCAGAGGTCCAGAGCTCAGGAACACCAGTCCCACCGCACACCTTACTTAAGTTGCTGTGTATTAGGATTTAGCAAGCTTCCGTTGGGTCCTTTAGAGATTCCAAAAGCAAGAAAAGTTTAAAGCAGGATTGATGAGTAATGGGAAGAAGGCCTCTCTTATCCGCTCGGAAGGAAGGGGAGGTGACATTGACTCAGGTCTGAGGAACAGGGAAAGTACAAGTGTGCCCCGTGCTCTGTGGGGCTCCAAGCCGCTCCAAACCTTCCACTATTTTCTCTGGAACCAGTGTTTCACCTGTGAGTTACATCACTGCCGTGAGGCAAGACTGCAGTGTTAGAAAGTGGTCCAGAAAGAACTTTGGTGTGTTTTCTGTTGGTTTTCACTTCCTGGTCTATCACGTGACTTCTTTGTTTCTTTGTCATTAAAAAAAAATTTAGTTTTGCCTAGGTGTCTGTAGGTTCGGATTTGTGGCCATATATCTCACAGAGCCCCTGGTCCGGGGCTTTACCACCGCGGCCGCTGTGCACGTCTTCACTTCCATGTTGAAGTACTTGTTCGGAGTGAAAACAAAGCGGTACAGCGGGATCTTTTCAGTGGTGTATGTAAGTAAGCTACTTCCCGACTTCCTGGTACTTGTTTTGCCTTCTTATTTTCCCCTCTTCCTTTCTGCACCTCTGTCACCTTCAAGGCTCACTTTTCCAAGAATTAAAATAAAATGGAAAAGATCTCATTATTCTAAGACTTTTCTGAGAACCCTACAAGGGGAGTTAAACTTTAAAGTCCCATTTTATTACTAGGTGATACCTCATAAGGAATTTTTTATTAGGCCTTTATTTGGTGACCGTACCTTCACCCTAATTAGCTGAAGAGACTGCTTTTTCTGTAGACCAAATTGTGTTCTCTTTGGGAACTAACATAATTTAGAGGTATCACAGGAGAACGCATCTCTCTCTAAAACTGCTTACTCAAGCAGGCAAAAAAAAAAAAAATCTGTAAAAGATTTAACTAACATGATTACCCATTGAATATAATAAAATACATGTCGACCCTTGCACCCAACTCAGAGAAAATATAAATTATTTGCAGGCACATAAGGAACAATGATAGGAACTGATCATGTTGAAACTGGTCACAGGTTCTAAAAATTCAATATTTTCTCACACAGTGCAGTAGAATTACCAACC
Organism: Potos flavus; assembly: GCA_028534135.1. NCBI lineage: Eukaryota > Metazoa > Chordata > Mammalia > Carnivora > Procyonidae > Potos > Potos flavus. Next base: position 16,732,213 of record CM052887.1, read on the forward strand.
GATAACTAAATATAGCTTTAAAACCCCCATACATGTAGAAAACAAAAACCCTACTTCTAAATATTCCATGGATAAAGAGGAAGTTATGAAATAATTAAAAGCAAATAACAGTTAAATACTTGATATCAAAAGTTCTGAGATGCTGCTAAAGCTAGTCTTGGGCAGAAAGACCGATGACCTTTGCAGGTATTAGTGTGCCCTTCACCATGCTGGGCACAGCAGTAAGCGAGCAGATACGGCCCTTGCCCTCTTGGAGCCTAGGTCCCATGGGAAGACAGATAGTAAACCATTAATTGTGTAAATATGTGATTAATTGCAAACCGTGTTACATGCTATGGAGGAAAGGTACAGGCAGCTATGAAAGGTGAATAGGGAGACCTTTCGATTAGGGATAGAAGAAAGTCCCTATAAGGAAGTGACATTTAAATTGAGTCCTCGACGGCTTAGAATGGTATCAAACTGTAGGAACATGCCCTAAATAACCAAATTCTTTGTTTCCTCTAGTAGCTGATGACCCGCTTCCTACACTGAGATTTCTCTCAGTGCCTTGTCATAAAGGAAGTGGAACAGATAAGCCCTTGAGTGTGTTCTAGGCATTGACAGGCAAGGTGTGTAGCCTGGGCTCAGTGTAGCCCACTGTCCCAGGGGCCGCATGAGTACTGCCCATATTTGGGGTGCTGAGGCTGCAACCCTAGGATAAAAGTAGGAGACTTTTTTTTTTTTAAGATTTTATTTATTTTTGGGAGAGAGAGAGAGCACGCGCGTGAGAACTAGAGCAGGGGGGAGGGGCAGAGGGAGAAGAGACTCCCCACTGAACAGGGAGCCTGACGCGGGACTCGCTTCCAGGACCCTGAGATCATGACCTGGGCCAAAAGCAGACACTTAACTGACAGAGCCACCCAGGCGCCCTGGAGACTTTCTTTTCTCACTCTCCTGGGCTCTGTCCGGACTTCAGCACGCTCTTGCCTTTGAAGTGCACCTGTTTGCTTTTTCATCTGCCAACCATGACTTCTGTCTCCCTCTTTCGCCCCCAAAAAAACTTTTCTGTATATTTACCTTTGCATTATTTTGCCGATAACAGCCCCTAATCTTTCCTCTTGCTCAGGACACAGCTTAAGGGGTAGTTTTCTAAATATGATAAAACTACATCTGAGCCATTACCAAATCTAAGAACATTGTAATATAAGATTGTTGGATAACAGTTAGAACTACAGGGGCACCTGGGTGGCTCAGTCAGTTAAGCGTCTGACTCTTGATTTCAGGTCAGGTCATGCTCTCAGTGTCACGTGATCGAGCCCAGCACAGAGTCTGCTTGGGATTCTCTCTCTCCCTCCTCCCCTCCCCTGCTCGCTCATTCGTGCTCTCTCTCTCAAAAAAAAAAAAAGAAAAGAAAAAAGAATTAAAACTATAAAGTTGTATGACTGGGTAAAAATGCCTCCTAATTGGTGGGAGAGAGAGATTTCACTCTGAGAACTTTGAACTAGAAATTCGCGGTGAGGGCGCCTGGGTGGCTCAGTTGGTTGAGCGACTGCCTTGAGCTCAGGTCATGATCCTGGAGTCCTGGGATCGAGTCCCGCATTGGGCTCCCTGCGCAGCAGGGGGTCTGCTTCTCCCTCTGACCTTCCCCCTCTCATGCTCGCTCTCTGTCCTCTCTCTCAAATAAATAAAATCTTAAAAAAAAAAAAAAGATTTTATTTATTTGACAGAGAGAGAGCGAGAGAGGGAACACAAGCAGGGGGAGTGGGAGAGGGAGAAGCAGGCTTCCCACCGAGCAGGGATCCTGATGCGGGGCTCGATCCCAGGACCCTGGGATCATGACGTGGGCTGAAGGCAGACGCTTAGCGACTGAGCCCCCCAGGTGCCCTATAAATAAAATCTTTAAAAAAGAAGAAAGAAAAAAAAAGAAAGAAAGACGCGGTGATGGGATGGCTGGTGTGAATTAGCGTTCTAGTGTCTCTGTCTTTCCGGGGCTGCTGCTGGATGTAACTTCCAGTGTTCACTGTGTTCCAGAGTACAGCTGCTGTGTTGCAGAATGTTAAAAACCTCAACGTGTGTTCTCTAGGCGTCGGGCTGATGGTTTTTGGTTTGCTGCTGGGTGGCAAGGAGTTTAATGAGAGATTTAAAGAGAAACTGCCGGCACCCATTCCTTTAGAGTTCTTTGCGGTAAGTCAGGTCAACTTTGGCCACAAACGCCTGGCTGTTTTGGTGAGGGATTGGGACAGGGGAGGAACAGGGAGTTCTACCTTTATTCTCCCAGTTATGCCAAGAAAAGGTCAGAATGCGTCAAGGGAAACCTTCACAGATACGCTAAAAGGAAAGGAAATCTATGAGAGTGTAGATGGGGATGATTTTCAAAATCAAGGTGAAGGCCATCCATAAAAATTGTAATATGAATTATCTCTGAGTGAAGAGATTATGGGAGATTTTTCTTCCTCAAAATTTTTATTGTCTGTTTTATAATGAACACCTACAACTTTAATAACCTAAAAAAATTAAGCTGTCTCCATTTTTTTTTTAAGATTTATTTATTTGACAGAGAGAGAGAGATCACAAGTAGGCAGAGAGGCAGGCAGAGAGAGAGGGGGAAGCAGGCTCCCCGCTGAGCAGAGAGCCCAATGTGGAGCTCGATCCCAGGACCCTGAGATCATGACCTGAGCCAAAGGCAGAGGCTTTAACCCACTGAGCCACCCAGGTGCCCCAGGCTATTTCCATTTTTAAAAGATCAAGAGACAAGTTCCCGGACTTTCTTGGTTCCTGGCCCTCCTAAGCCAAAAGAAATACCTGACAGTATTAAGTAGTTAATGCATTAAGTAGTTAATACATATTTACAACTTAATACATACTAACATCTCACAACTTAGGAACTATTGTAAAAATAATGCACGTGCAGCGAACTACTATATATTCTATTATGTTCTTAAATGACCACAGTGGTTTATTAATCACGTTGCCTTATTGGTTTCCTGCAGCTGCCACTACCGTGAGGACTGGTCCCCTGCCCTGGCCAGCCCTCCTTCTCCCCTGGATGACCCACTCAGAAAGTTCGATAGCAATAGTTCCTCAAGATGAAGGAACTTGCTTCTCCTTCTGTTATTTTTCCGTTGCACATCAGTAAGGGCTGTACTTTACACACCAACTAAACCTGTGCCCTGACCGTCCAGGAAGGCTCATGCACAGCGGCATTCTGTGACCCTGAGTGTGCCTGAGGTGGGAGACCGCTGCCGGGCTCGAACCACAGCTGGTGGGGACACAGGGTCAGCTGAAGGATTGACACGCTTTCAGTACACCACCCTCACAATATGCTGTCCAATGTCCCTTGTTCCTGCCATCTTAGTCGGAAGGACAGAGGCCACTTCTGGAAGGTTTGATGGCTCTTCCTGTTTGTAGTCAGTTGGCCAAACTCCTCAGCAGGGAACAGAACAAAATAAAGAGGAAAGAACGCCAGGCCACGAGACAGCTGTCAAGTCCGCTCTCATTTCGTGGGGGAAGGGCCATCAGGAGAAGTTAGAAATGCTAGAGGCTAGCTATAATTCTGTTCTTTAAAACTGCGAGTTGAAAGTGAGAGTAGATTGTGGCTTGGCTAACGAATCGTCTGCAACTCACGTTGGTGGTGGTTGAGTTTTCATCTCCGAAGGCACATTCAGATTTGGGTCTGTTCTAGGTGGTGATGGGGACTGGCATCTCTGCTGGGTTTAACCTGAAAGAGTCGTACAACGTGGATGTCGTCGGGACACTTCCGCTGGGGTAGGAAAACCGTTTTTATTTTAAGTTAACAGTGTGACTTGAATAATCAACAGATCTACTACTGTTTCTGACTCCTGCGTTAGTGTTCTTACACTCAAAATCTCATTTTTTTTTTCCTACCTATCAAATAGCCGAGGCTTTGGTTTTTGGGGGGTTTTAGCAGGTTGTTGTTTTTTTTATTGTATAAAAACACGTAACAGAAAATTTACCATTTTAATCACTTTGAAGTGCATGCACTCCACTTCAGAACAATGGATTGCTGTCATGAACGTGTTACCTATGATTCCCTGTAAAGGTATAACCCGGTAGTAACACTTGCTTTTCGATTTGGACTTAAAATTTATAAAATACTTTTTATACCCGCCATCTCCGTTGGTGCTCACAATAACACTATTGACATATATGCTATCCCCATTTTACACGATAAGGAAGTTCATTTATGTAAGCATGTGTTTACTGAGTGCCTATTAAGTGCCAGGGCAGTGGCAGCTAAAAGCAAAGGCAGCCATGCAAGCAAAAAAAGTGCCCTCAGCAAGCTCATATTCTCCGGTAGGGGAGTGGGGGGAGGGGACAGGGCAGAATGAACAGTGGGAAGTGCTGTGAAGAAGAGGGAGGCCAGGCAAGGGGTAGGGAGGGGCTGGGGTTGCTGTGTGAGGTAGGCTATCAGGGACGGGCGACATCTGAGAGACACGGATGTGGTTTAGTGGCTCACCAGTGAGTCCCCGCCTAGACCCAGAATACAGTCTTCCGACGCTCAGTTGTTTGCTCTTTCCATTACCTCACACCTGGGTCTCTAACATAATTAGTCATGTGCTTTAAATAAGCATTAGTCTTTGGCTAGGTCCAATAGACAGTTCTAGACAGTGATCACAAATAACGTGATTAAATGTTAATCCTTACACTTAGATCTCTCCTTTTAAAAATTCACATGCAATTCACCACAATTTCTACCCAGTACCTTCCTTTCCCTATTGCACTGTACCCAAATATGTTGCTTTTCCTCCATGTCTGAGAGCCATACTTTAAAAAAACAAAACAAAACGAAAAAATTGTACCTTTCTGTAACTTGGCTCCCCTTTCTGGAACGTTGCCCAAAACCAAGCCGGAAACGAATAATGCTTACCTAACCACCTAGCTACATACAATCCTACTGTTTCCGTTATCTCTGAGTCTTACTGCTGAAGGACAGACAGTTCCAAAACAATGTCTTAAAACAGCATCCCTTTACTTGCTCACAATTCACAATCTAGGTAGGGAGCTGGGTGGTCTCCTGCCGTCGCGTGGGGTCTCTCAGGCCGCTGCCGATGTCTGAAGCTGGTGGGCTTCACTCCCATGCCTGATGTGTCAGGTGGAGGGCTGGCTGGCATCTTCTCCCCTGCAGGGTGACCCCGACAGGAGAGCCAGACTCTCTTATGTGGTGGCTCAGGGAAGCAAGGCACAAAAAGCAGAAGGTGCCAGTCACCCCACATCAGGTGGCTAAAGCAAATCGCAAGACCAGCCCGGATTCACCAGAGAAGCAGATCTCCTCTCCACAAGGGAGGAGCTGCACATACTGTCGGCAGCCATGTTTGAACGCAGACTACCGCACTTATCTATACACACACACAAATAACACCCACAGGGCCGTGTCCAGAAAGTGACCGTTGACTCTTAAAGATCCCAGGCATGGCAATATATTCTCTTTCTTGGTCCACTTTCCTTAACTCATTCCAGTATACATTCTTTTCTCCTGTTCTTCTTCTGTGGCCCCGAATCTGCTGCTCGGGCTTCCCTCCTGGCTAATGCTTCTGCAGCAAAGTGCAAGGGAAAGACGATAAGTTCTGCAGGCACACCTCCTGGGCTGGACTCCTTGCTCCATCTTGGGCAAATAACTTAACATCTGCAAGTATCCATTTTTTCACCTATAAATGACACCTAGCGAAGAGGATTGCTGTGAGGACAGATGGGATGACGTATGGCAAGCATACAGCACGAGACGTAGGCTTAATGTAGGTTCTTTTTTTTTTTTCCTTCTCCCCCTCTCTTTCCCTTACCCCAGAACTTGAAACATCCCCTGTATCACTGTGACATGACACAGTCGGAGAAATAGGCCCAGGGAGGCAGGTTCTTCATGGTTTCTGTTGTATTGGTGCCCATGTGTACCTGAGCCATTGGCCCTTGGACAAGTTGCTTAGTCTCACTCTCCCTCATTTTCCTCCTCTGTAAACTGGGGAACATAGTGGCGCCTCAATTCACAGGGCTGTCAGATAAACAAGCACAGAACCTGGCACAGAGGAAGCACCTAATGGTTGTTACTGTAAAAAAGAATAATATGGTATGTAAACTGATTGATGTTCCTATGTAGCCCGGTGCCCTGAATTGAATCAAGTGCCTTTGAAAACCTCTAGGGCCCCTTCCCCCATATCATTCTGGGGGAATCCGTGTTCTCTTCCTTTAGAACTGGGGTTCCAAACTATAAGGATGGACCACAAAAACTGGGTTCCCCACTGGTCCCTCCAGATTCCCAGGACTACCAGGGGGACCCAAAGAGTATCATCTTCTGTTGTGCATTTGCCGTGTTAGAGACTCACCTACAGGGATCCCGGGAAGCAGAGTCTGTACCTGAAATAACAAAGGGGAGCCGTCTGGACAGCAGTTCTCCTCTAAGACAGCCCTTGCTGAACACCCTTCCTGCCCTCACACTGGGGTTCAAATGTCCCGTGCCATCCGAGCCCTTCGCTGACCCTCTCTTCTTCCTGTTCTGTGTCTTACTTACACCTGCCATACAAGGTGTCGGGAGGGATGAGGTTACTCCTTTTCTAAATAAAACGGCATCTGATGTCTCCTGATAACCCATTCAGGTAGGAAGCCAGTACTCTAGGGTTGGGACCTACAGAGAACCCCCGCGTGTCAAAGAGGGTATTCCTTTTTGCCAAACCAGAGCAAACAAGTATCCAAGTGCCGATCACCTCATTTGCAGATGCTGCTGTTCTGAAATGGTCCCCTCTAGTTGCATGTTCTTTTCCCAGTGGTCACAACGCTTGGGTTAAAGTCAGCTTGACCTTTCAGGCTACTGCCTCCCGCCAACCCAGACACCAGCCTGTTCCACCTCGTGTACGTGGATGCCATCGCCATAGCCATCGTTGGCTTTTCTGTGACCATCTCAATGGCCAAGACCTTGGCAAATAAACATGGCTACCAAGTTGATGGCAATCAGGTAAAAAAATCGTTCATTCCCTGCAAGTGTTTCATTGTGGCATAATCACCATGCTGGGCTACAGAAGGAAACGATTTGGATTTCTCTGTCTCATTAGAAAAACTTCTAGTTTGATGTTGGAGGTATTGGAAACATGTATTTATTCAACACTACAGTTTTTTCATTATTTATGTGTGTCAGGTCATCAGAGCACTGAGATACGGTCCTACCTGATGTCACGGGTAGGGGTCCTGCTAGGAAGAGGTAACCTTTGATGGGAGGCTTTCAGTTCGCCCTACCCCGACACATGTTATCGTATTTTTTAAAGCTCACACCCTTAGAATCAAATGTTTTTCTAGAACCATTTCTTGGGAAGACATTTCTTGGTTCATTAAACTTGAATACGTGATTCATCACTCAAACTCTACATTATATTCTCTGCCACCTCTTTTTAAATTTTTTTTTTAGAAGGGCAGTAGGAGGGGCAGAGGGAGAGGGAGAGAGAGATTCTTTAGCAGGCTCCACACTCAGCACAGAGCCCAATGCTCGATCTCACAACCCTGAGATCATGACCTGAGCCAAAATCAAGACTTGGCCACATAACCGACTGAGCCCACCAGGTAGCCTGCCACCTCCTTTTATAATCTATCTATAGAGAAGGTATTTAATCTGAATACCATGAGCCATAATTTTGGCATGACAGCGTCTCCTTTAAGACACTGTATTTCTAAGAGAAGATGCAATGTTCCACATTCCCACAAGACACAGTGATCCAACTAGGACGACCTGAGAGCAGGACTCACCCACGGGTCCCAGGAGGACACTGGCATGTTCTCCTTGAAGAACAACAGTCCAGGCATTTAGAAGATGCCAACAGTTCTATACACCAAGAACTCTCTTGTAACCAAAATAGTCCGTCCCTTTTTGCTGCAGTTTTCTTTTTACAAAAAAAAACCAAAAACATTATTTGTGTAAGAGAGTGTGTTTGGGAAAGAGAGGACTAGGTAGTGAGTGTAGCTTTTGTCTCTGACAGAAAAAAAGCTCTAAGTACTTTTCTCCCACCTTACTCAAGAATCCCTATTTTTTTTTTTTAAAGATTTTATATATTTATTTGACAGACACAGTGAGAGAGGGAGGAGCAGGGGGAGTGGGAGAAGGAGAAGCAGGCTCCCCCCGGAGCAGGGAGCCTGATGCGGGGCTCGATCCCAGGATCCTGGGATCATGACCTGAGCCAAAGGCAGACGCTTAACGACTGAGCCACCCAGGCGCCCCCAAGAATCCCTATTTTAAACTCATGCTAAACAAACTCTTGTATCTGGAAAGAGAACGAAGAGACAGCTACTGCAGAGAATGTGTCTGAAATGGGCCATCGTGCCTTTTTCCCTGAAGAATGACTGACCTCTCGTGTGCTTTGTTTCCACATGGAAAAGGAGCTCATTGCCCTGGGACTGTGCAATTCCATTGGCTCACTCTTCCAGACTTTCTCCATTTCATGCTCCTTGTCTCGAAGCCTTGTTCAGGAGGGAACTGGAGGGAAGACACAGGTGTGTATACAACTGGCCTCTAAGGACTGGTGATTTGGAGTGGTAAACTTTAATCCTTTGATTCTATCCTGAACCCAAACAAAGCTGCTCTGTCTGTAGGCTGGTGTTCAGTGAGCTGTGTAGTGAATCAGAGAAAGGCATGAACGGTCGAAGCGAATCACAGGCACTGAATTTATAGGAAAGCGGTATATTCTCCAGTTAAATCGAAAATTACACAACAGTGCCTGCTACCGTAAACCTCAGAGTTCAGACAGGGGATGTTGCCGTGAGAGCCTGAGGCTGGGTATGGATGGTCAGGATGCCAGCACCGGCCAGTAGAACTTCCTGCAGTATTGGAAATGTTCACTGTTTTGCATCATCCGATACGACAGCTGCTGGACACACGTGGCCCTTGAGCCCTGGAAATGTGGGAAATGCAGCCACGGCCTGAATTTTTAGCTGTATTTAATTTTAATTTTAAAAATGTAATAGCTGCACATGGCTGATGGCTACCATATTGGACAACAGAGTCTCCTTTGACTCTTCTGGTCCTCGTGGGTCTTGGGTCATTCTCTCCTTTCTCTCACCCCTGGCAAGGGCATTTCGGTCAGAGATTTTATTCATTTCAGCCTCTATTTAACAGCTGTAAGAGAAACCAAAACTTCGTTGTGGGAAGGTTTATAGGTTATGTAGTGGTTTCGATGACTTGCTTGAATCTCTATTTCTTGATCTTCCCACAGTGATTATCAAAAGACTAAAAGGCCCTCCCATGGGTCTTCTCTCATTCAGCTTGCAGGTTGTTTGGCCTCGCTAATGATTCTGCTGGTCATATTAGCCACTGGATTCCTCTTTGAATCATTACCCCAGGTGCATAGTTTGGACTTGGTGTGAAGTGTTTCCATATGTAGACTAGATTTTGCTCTCTCGTTTGTTTGTATTTTCGTGGCCGTCTCATGGGTTTTTGCTCTAACCCTAGCACAGTGGTATGAGAAAGGGCCAAAGCTGGGACCAAGATCCCACTCCACAATCTGCCGTCCTGCCCCGCGGTCTGGTACCTTGGGAAAGCAGTCTCAACATCTCTGGGTCTCCGCTTCCTTATCTGCAAAGTGGGGGTCTGGAATGACTAATCTCCAAGGTCCCTTCTCTCTTTGATCTTCCATGACCTTGTACTTCCATTAAAAATCTGAGATGGCCTTCACTCCGAAGACATTTCTTTGCTGATCTATTTGATCCAGCAGAGATGAGGGACAGTATAGACGGGAGAAAATCATAGTGTAGGAGGACCACGGGTGAGATAATTCCTCAAGTACCAAGTTTAGTTCTGAACCTCTTGACCACCATGCAGGTTTGCTACTAGGATATAAGCCTGGTTTTCCCAGGCCCATTTTAGCTAACCAAGTCCTGAAAATCCAGGTGTTCATGGCTCCAAATGTACCATCACTGCTGCGTGGGAAGTGAGTGGGGAGAGGACGTGGGGAGGGCAGGGGGAGGACAGTGAGGAACCAGCAGAGGGGCTTTCCGGCCACTAGAGGAGACGCATGCGTGATGTGTTCTCTTTCAGGCTGTGCTGTCGGCCATTGTGATTGTCAACCTGAAAGGGATGTTTATGCAATTCTCAGATCTCCCCTTTTTCTGGAGAACGAGCAAAATAGAACTGGTAAGTAACAAAGAGGATTGTTAGGATCCATGTGACACATGGATGAGTTCTGGTAAAAATGTGAGAAAGGTAAGTTAGTGCAGTCATTTGTTCTATGTAGTATCTAGTCTGGCAAGGTTAGGTACCGTGTGTGTGTGTGTGTCTCAGACTCTTAGGAAATTTTTAACATGATTCTACATAAAGCTTTCTGTCTTTCGTGTAGACCATCTGGCTTACCACTTTTGTTTCCTCCTTGTTCCTGGGATTGGACTATGGTTTGATTACAGCTGTGATCATCGCTCTGCTGACTGTGATTTACAGAACACAGAGGTGGGTGTACAAATTGGGATGGATGTCATTGTTCTGCCTGGAATTGAGAGTGTTGACTTTAAATATATTGTATTTGTCGACAGACGCCCCTAGACCGCGAGCATCTTGGTTTTGAAGGGGATATTCCCAGAGTCCAGTACCGGTGCATAGTGTGTATTCTCTGAAAGCGTGTTGAGGGAATCCACCCAGAAAAACAGCTAACATTCATATCATATGTTCTAATGCACAAACCACTGATGCATACCTGCTAAGAAGCACCAGGGCACTGTAGCAAGTCCACGGAATGTCAAATCAAAGACTGTGAGCCCTATTCTGGCTTTGTCCGTCCCTCTGACGTTGACCAACTCGCTCCGCTAGCTCTCAATTTCTCATCCACGCAACAGCAGAAATCAGCCTTGTGTGTAGGATATATAAGGGGATATAGGTGCTCAGGCACTAGTATCCGTCATTATTACAGGATCCAGTTTGAGCCAGATTGTCCTATAAAAAGAGGAGGGCTCTCAAAAAATAATGTTTAAAATCTATTCAAACCAAACTTAAGAAAACGTCCTTCTAAGCTAATGAGATTTTTTTGTTTTCTTCCCATACTTTCAGTTGACTACCACTGCTAGGAGTCAGAGCCTCTTACTAGAAACCAAAAGAAGATCTCCTCCCCTGCTTTATTTTTTTTTTTTTAAGATTTTATTCATTTATTTGAGAGAGAGAGAGAGCATGAGAGGGGAGAAGGTCAGAGGGAGAAGCAGACTCGAGCCCGATGTGGGACTCGATCCTGGGACTCCAGGATCATGACCTAAGCCGAAGGCAGTTGCTTAACCAACTGAGCCACCCAGGCATCCCTCCCCCTGCTTTAGAATAAGAGTAGGAAGACAATTCTGTTGAATGGATGAGAATTTGAGTTACGCATTCCCTGGTGTGGCTTGAACTCTACACTGTTCACTTCTGCTCCCATCTTTAAATGCCCAAGTCTTTTGTCCTGACCAGATTGTGTGGTGTGTGTGTGTGTGTGTGTGTGTGTGTGCATGCATGAAGAGTGTGTGGATGTGTATGTCTCGTGTGTCCGGGGCAGAATTTGGAGGCAGGCCGGGAATGGCCCTGGAAATGCGATCCATGTGAAGCCCTCTGCAAAGAGGATTCCTGAGTTCACTAGCAAGTCCATACGTGACGTGTAAATTGGCAGCCTCCTGTTTAAATCACATACGGGGCCTGGAGACAATGGTATTCTAACACCCTGTCCCTCTGTCTTTAGTCCCAGCTACAAAGTCCTTGGACAGCTTCCCGACACCGATGTGTATATCGATATAGACGCATATGAAGAGGTAGGACGTTTTTCTCATTTTAAATGGTGGTAAGCCAAATAAATAAATTCTTTAAAAAATTTTTTTAAAAATTATTTGTAAGCATGTCATGGAATCAGCTGACTAAATATTATTTTTATACAGGACAAAAAGTGGGGCTGAAAAGGAGGGAGGTGTCACAATCAGAATGAAAAGCCTGAACTCGAATTTACTGTCTGGATTCAGTTTTAGAGTTTATACTCTACATTAATTACTCAACTTCCTAATATTTACTTTCCTCTTTCTTTAATGGGGATAAATAGATATTCTCGGAATTAAAATATATATTTACCAAATACTGAGCCTGAGAGGGTGGTTTGTACGTGCACAATTTTACGCCTTCAAATTCCCTTGGTTTTGACTATCCTTAGGGGGCATCTGGAAGACTTGTACGAAACCTTTTAAAATTAGCTTTGTCTCTTTGATTTGCTTTATGTGTGGAAAGAAATTCTCAGACTCACTCTAAGCTACTGGGAAATGAGACCGGTATTCGGATTGTTCATTTTTCCTCCTTCTAAAGAATTATGTGCTGGGTTTGTCACTTCCAAGCTGCATTCTGGAGTTCCTCGAGGCTTCTGGGTAAAGCATTCGCTCTGTGGAACTGGGGTCTGTTTCAGCTCCTGCCCGCATTCCAGGAAGGAACCAGCGTAGCCTCTCTCACCTCCATCTGCCTGCTCCCCACGGTAGGAGCTGCAGCTTGCGCTCCCTATCCGTTTGTTTTCTTTTCTCTGTAACAGTTTCTCTGTAACGGTTCCTTCTTTGTGTTTTATGGTGAATACGAAACAAAGACTCTTAAATGTGAAGATGTGCATATGAAAGGCTTTCTTCTCAGACCTCCTTCCTCCAGGGCTCGAGTAGGTAGGCTAGATTGACGGGATTTTATCTAAACACCCTAAGAGGGCCTTTGTCGACCTCTGCCTTGATTTTCAGGTTGGAGGAGGGAGGCGGGTGCAGTTTTGACTCTGAACTATTTCCTTGTGTTAAATTCACTAACATTTTGTTTCTCAGGTGAAAGAAATTCCTGGAATAAAAATATTCCAAATAAATGCCCCAATTTATTATGCAAATAGCGACCTGTATAGCAGTGCTTTGAAAAGAAAGGTGAGTCCCAAGAAGTTATTTTTTAGGGGACCTGTGGATTGACAGGAATGTGAGGGACACTTCAGTGTCTTGATATACCTTTTATACTATTTCATTCTCTCTCTCTCTGTCTTGGTAAAATACACATAAAATTTACCATTTTCAGTAAATTTACCATTCAGCAGATGGAATTAAGTACATCCACATTATTGTACCACCACCACCAAGACCACTAGTCATTCTCTTTTATCATGTGCACCTACTGCCTTTTCAAAAAAATTTTAATTGCATGGAGCACTGGGTGTGGTACATGAACAATGAATCTTGGAACACTGAAAAAATAAAATAAAAGTAATTGGGGGGGAAATTTTTAAGAAAAAGTGAAAAAATCATTTTAGGTGTCTCACTCTTCGGATCATGTGGGTTCCTTTGGTCGTGATTAAAACTGGACCCCACACCACCCAGTATATAAGAAAACCTCCCAGTCAACCCACAGAGTCTCTTAAATATAAGAATCTGAGAGTATGGGGGCGCCTGAGTGGCTGTCATTAAGCCTCTGCCTTTGGCTCGGGTCTTGGTTCCAGGGTCCTGGGATCGAGCCCCGCATTAGGCTCCCTGCTCAGCAGAAGCCTGCTTCTCCCTCTCCCACTCCCCTTGCTAGTGTTCCCTTTCTCACTCTCTCTCGCTCTCTCTCTCTCTCTCTGTCAAATAAATAAATAAAATCTTAAAAAAAAAAAGAACCTGAGAGTACATTTGAAAAATACTCCTTTAAAAATTCTCTTTGATACTTTATTCTGATTTGATACTTTATAATACTTTGATACTGTATTCCCTGCTGCATCCCGCTAAATGCACATAAGAGTAAGGAGAGTTACTCATGAGGGAGTCCCTCAGCTCAGGGTGCCTGAGGGAAAAGTAGAACAAGAGGTGGGGTGATAACTTGGCACCGAAAACAGTCCAGTGGGGAGGTTTGAAGATTTATTGCATTTGGGTGGGTTCCTGGGTACCAAGAAGTGACTTTGCATGGATTGCTCTTCTGTAAAGACTGGAGTGAACCCAGCACTCATAATGGGAGCGAGAAGAAAGGCCATGAAGAAGTATGCTAAGGAATTTGGAAATGCAAATGTGGCCAACGCAACTGTTGTCAAAGTGGTGAGTGGTCTCTTCGCTGTAACTTTCCCTCCTCCCTTGATGTGCACCGCCTCCCACCTTCATTCATGATTAAAGTCTTAACACAGCAGGAAGCCCCTAAAATAGGAAAGCTTAGAAACAATCAAAGTATCCTTTATACATATTAAAGATACATTCTAACGTCAGTTATGAGAATGCTTCTGAAAAAAGTAGGGATATGAGCCCCGGAAAACATTGTTTAAAAAAAAAAATACAAATCACACAATAGTACCATAATAAATTGTATCATGGGTGCTGTGTCATAGATCATTCAGTTGATAGTAAAAAACAAAACAAAAAACCCTCAGAGGCTGGATTTTGCTGTTCAAGCGTATGGTAACTCGTGGCCGTGCCGAAGTTAAAAGAACTGTTTTAGAACTGAGCAGAAATTGGATATGATGACTAAGGAGAGTGGATTTCATTGGACAAAACCAAGAGGAGGAAGAGAAAAAAAGAAACTGAGCTAAAACTGAATATTATGTACACATCCTTTTTCTGTCCCATTACAAGGCGGGGATATGGCAGATATTTTAGAAGAGGTCTGGTGGAGTCCGTGGCTTGAGAGGGCAGGGACTGATTTTCCCGTCTAAATCTTTCTCAGAACCAACACGTGAGCTGTTCATAGACTTCCGGTTTGCTTTACCCGTTGACAGGACGCGGAAGTAGATGGAGAAGATGCCAAGAAGCCTGAAGAAGAGAACGATGAAGTAAAATATCCCCCGATAGTCATCAAGAGTGCATTCCCTGAGGAACTGCAAAGATTTATGCCCCCCGGGGAGAACATCCACACCGTCATTCTGGATTTCACGCAAGTCAACTTTATTGACTCTGTTGGCGTGAAAACCCTGGCTGGGGTAAGCATCCCCTTAAATGAGGCGTTTCGTGGCTCGGTGCCGTCAGTAAAATCAGAGAGTTGAACTAGGGTCCCCTTTTCAACTCCTAAAATTCTTCTTTGAGGTGGTTTTTTTTCAACTTTTGATTGTGGAAAATTTCAAAACCGTCCCAGAGTAAAGAGCACGGTGTAGCCAAGCCCACTGTCACAGCTCCTCAGCCCGTGGGCAGTGGTGCTGCATCCAGCCCGGGCCCCACCCCCACCCCCACCCCCACCCCACCCTCTGGCCCCTTCCCTGACCCCAAGCACATCCCAGCCACCGCCTCTTTGTGAGTATTTCAGGGGATAGCTCTACAAGAAGATTCTTTTACCAATCAGTACCCTAACCCCTTTATTACACCTACATAAAATTCAACAAGAATTCTTTGATAGCCCTCATGATCACTGTCCATGTGAAAATTAAGAGAAATACAAAAGTAGTTTTAAACGATTAGCTCAAAGATGCGTAATTACCGAAACCAAGTATCTCAGGTGAATGCACTGGAGACTTGTGTCACTAAGTACATACTGGTAGAAAGAGACTTGCCTCGGGCCCAGAGTCGAGAGAAACTAAACTTTATTTCAACATTATTACAGATTGTAAAAGAATATGGAGATGTCGGTATTTATGTGTATTTAGCAGGATGCAGCGGTGAGTATGCTTCTAGAATGGGGAGAAGTTTTAACATTTTGGTTTCGTTTCTCTTTTTTTTTAATAACTTTTAAAAAGTTTGGAAATATTTTCCTTGAATTTTAGTTTCTGGCAGAAGTGAAAATTATTCAGGGGAGGGAAGGGGAAAAAATGAAAATTATTCTTCTGAAAATCACTCTGAAGCTAGCTTTGAAATTAGTCACTCACGGGCACCCCTCTCCTGGGCAGAGAGGGCAGGCCTCCTGACCTGGACTTGGAGGGAAGGAGCTTATAAACCATTGTTCGGGGCTGGTACATTTTTTAGTAATTATTTAACAGCAGCCCTAAACACAGTTCTATAAAATCACTTAGGTTTTTCCCGTGACAATGCCTGCTATTTTTGCTTCATAATAAATTTTGATTAAAACAGTGCCTGCAAATGAAATCGACACAAAGGCATCACTTTTCCCAAAAGGAGGAATGTCCGACAGCCTGCACTGTAGGCACACCGTGGGTGAACAGGGACTCCCAGACATTGCTGGCAGGAGTGCAAAATGGAACAGCCTCTGCAGAGGGCAGAGCGACATTACCGTTCCCGATTACAAACGCACTTTACCCTTTAACCCAGCCAATCCAGCAATGAGCTGTGCACACTCAAAATGACACGCATATGTGGTTAACCATCTAAAAGTAGTTCTAGAAACTGGTTACTGTCTGTAAAAAAAAAATAAAGACTGGATAAAGTATTAAAGAAAAGGGACCGGTTAAATAAACTAGGGTACATCCATCCACACAATAGAATACCATGTAGTGGTAAAAAAAAAATTAAGGAAAAAAATCCAGAATAACATATATATATAATGCTAAGGAGATACTTTTGGGTAAGAAAAAAGGGAAAAGTAAAAATATGTTTGTATTTACATATATTGCATAAAGAACTACTGAAAGAATATGCAAGAAGATAGTTTCCTGGATAAAGAAAATGTGATATGTGTGTGTGTGTGTGCGCGTGATACATATACTGATGTATACTACACACACACACACACTCACACTCACACTCACACACTGGAATATTACTCAGCCATCAAAAAGAACGAAATCTTGCCATCTGCAATGACATGGATGGAACTAGAGGGTATTATGCTTAAGTGAAATAAGTCAGAAAAAGACAAATACTGTATGATTTCACTCATATGTGGAATTTAAGAAATAAAACAGGGGAAGGGAAGGAAAAATAAAATAAGATAAAAACAGGAAGGCAAACCATAATGGAGGGGGATGGGGTAACTGGGTGATGGGCATTCAGGAGGGCACTTGTTGGGATGAACATTGGGTGTTAAAGGCAAGTGATGAATCACTACATTCTACTCCTGAAACCAGTTTTACCATATATATTAACAACTACAATTTAAACAAAAAGTTGAATTAAAAATTCTAAATTAAAAAAAATTTAAAAAACAGAAAATAGTTTCCTGTTACTACTAGGATATCACGGGGACGGGATTGGTGTGACATATTTTACTCTATCATTATAATATTTAAACTATAGAAGACTGCAGTGGTCAAGACAGATACCCAGAGTGTGGACTGATTTTCCTTTCTTCTTTTATAGCCCAAGTTATAAACGACCTCACTCAGAATCGATTTTTTGAGAACCCTGCCTTGAAGGAGCTTCTGTTCCACAGCATTCACGATGCGGTGCTAGGCAGCCAGCTTCGGGAAGCGCTTGCTGAGCAGGAGGCCTTGGCTCTCCCTCCCCAGGAGGACTCGGAGCTCAACGCCACGCCCGAAGCGTAGATGAGGAACTCAGCTGGGACGGGGTAGGAGTCTCTCGTGAAATTACTCATCGTTACACAGTTTAAGTACTAGACGCTAGGTTTGTTTTTTCCCTAAGGGTAAATACCAGTAGTCCAGGCTTGATTTGGAGGGTGAATGACGCATAGCAAGATGTATCTTACTTGTGGGTTTTTTTTAATTGAATATTTCAAAGATGAACTGTCCTCTTGCCTGCACTTCTTGAGCAGTGACATTTTTTTTAAATTCAATTAGCCAACATAGAGTACGTACACCATTAGTTTTTGATGTAATGTTCAGTGATTCCTTAGTTGCATATAACACCCAGTGCCCATCACAACACATGCCCTCCTTAATACTCATCACCCCATCCTCCCACCCACCTCTCCTTCTGCAACCCTCAGTTTGTTTCCCAGAGTCAAGAGTTTCTCATGGTTTGTCCCCCTCTCTGATTTCTTCCCATTCAGTTTTCCCTCCCTCCCCCTGTGGTCCTCTGTGCTATTCCTTATGTTCCACATACGAGTGAAACCATACGATAATTATCTTTCTCTGCTTGACTTATTTCACTCAGCATAATCCCTCCAGTTCCATCCACGTCAATGTAAATGGTAGGTATTCATCCTTTCTGACGGCTGAGTGATATTGCATTGTGTATATGGACCACATTCATCTGCTGAAGGGCATCTCGGCTCCTTCCAGTTTGGCTATTGTGGACATTGCTGCTATGAACATTGGGGTGCAAGTGCCCCTTCTTCTCACTACATCTGTATCTTTGGGGTAAATACCCAGTAGTGCAATTGCTGGGTTGTGGGGTAGCTCTGTTTTTAACTTTTTGAGGAACCTCTGTACTGTTTCCCAGAGTGGCTGCACCAGCTTGTATTCCCAACAAGAGTGGTGGGAAAGGGTTCCCCTTTCTCTACATCCTCTCCCAACATTTGTTGTTTCCTGTCTTGTTAATGTTAGCCATTCTGACTGGTGCGAAGTGGTATCTTATTGTGGTTTTGATTCGTATTTCCGTGATGACAAGCGATGTGGAGTATTTTTTCATATGTCTGTTGGCCATCTGTATGTCTTCTTTGGAGAAGTGTCTGTTCATGTCTTCTGTCCATTTCTTGACTAGATTGTTTGTTTTTTGAGTGTTGAGTTTGAGGCGTTCTTTATAGATCTTGGATACCAGCCCTTTATCTGTAGTGTCGTTTGCAAATATCTTCTCCCATTCCATGGGTTGCCTTTTAGTTTGCTGTGCAGAAGCTTTTTATCTTGATGAAGTCCCAATAGTTCGTTTTTTGTGCAGTGACATTTCTGTTACTCTTCAATATTACCTTTATATTATAAGCTGAGCACTTAAGAAGTTATTTCCTTTAAGTACTTTACCTACAAATCAGATATGCTGTCCCAGGTGGGTAGTGGCTCCTTGCTCTTGTACTTGATTTACAGGATTTTTGTAATCAGATTTATCTAACAGAAGGAGCAAACCCACAATTTTCTAGAAGTTCTTTTAAAATAACCTTTTATTATTAAAGAACAACCAAAAAATTAGAAAAAAATAGAAGAAACACATTACATTGCTACCACTCAAAGATTATCACTAACACTTTAATGCACTTCCTTCCACATCTTTTTCTATGTATATATATTTTCATCTTTTAACCAAAGGAGGATCATATTCAACATAGTGTTCTGTAATCCATTGTTTTCAGTCAATAATCCTTGCTTTCTCATTCCAGAATACTTTCACCTCAAACAGTATTCAAATTTCCGGTCATCCTCGAATTTGTAGTTGGTCTGTCCTAACTAGTATCCATTCTGTGACCTAACAGTACAGCTGATCATGTCCTTTTAAGTCCCTTCGGTCCATCTTAATCCAGCACGGTCCCTTTTATGACATTGGGCTGTTTAAAGAGACTGGGGCAGTTGTCCTGTAGAATCCCATCTTGTTTTTTCAATATGTTATTTCTCTTGTCCCTTTATTTCCTGAACTACCTGTAATCTAAAAGTTATATCTGAAAGTTTTATGGATTGAAATAAAACATTTTTTGCTAGAATATATCACAGATGAGACACATGCTTTAAATCTCATCCCATCAGAAAACACAAACTATCTAGTTGACCTACCATTAACAGTGCTAAGGTAGATCACTGGATTAACAGGACAGACTAATCCCCTACTTAAACATGTTCTCGTTCGTGACTAGTGAGTTGCCTATATGGTGTTCCTTTGGCATTGAATGAATGCCCAGATTCCCATTAGCCATTTAGGGGTTTTAACGTCTAATAATAATCCTTGCCTAAATCAATAATTTTGTTAAGGTTTGATTTTTTTTTCCATTTCTCTCATTTCTTCAGCATTTATTAGTTCTTGTTTTATTAGTTTCCTTTATAAACTACAACTATTCCCTCCTCCACTTGAGCTATTTGATCATCCTTAAATACATCTCTTACTGGAAAGGCAGGTTAAATATTTTATTTTTTCCATTTTATTATCAACTTCAAAGTAAAGAGTTGGTTTAACAGATGATGACAGATTAGGTTCTTTTATATCTCTCTTTTTGTGTGTATAATTATAGGCTCATGGATTTTTTTTTTAAAGATTGTATTTATTTACTTGACAGAGAGTAAGAGAGGGAACACAAGCAGGGGGAGTGGGAGAGGGAGAAGCAGGCTTCCTGCTGAGCAGGGAGCCTGATTTGGGGCTCCATCCCAAGACCCTGGGATCATGACCTGAGCCGAAGGCAGATGCTTAACCAACTGAACCACCCAGGCACCCCAGGCTCATAAATTTTTATAGTTTTATGTTCTTCAGTTCATTATAATTATTCTTTTTGGTGTTCAAATTGTCACAACTGTTACCAGAAGTTTTGTTGTTGGTAATAGTAAAGTAACCTTAAAGGCCATTTATTTAAGAAAGGTAACTCCTAGGTATAATTTAATATCTTCCTTGGAAGTCCATACAAGTTATCAGTTAATTCTTCTAATCCTATGAGTGAGTAAAATGCCTATTTCAGGCACTCTCATAGTTGTTCAAAAGGAGTGGGGGAGAACTTTAAGCCAATTTTTCATCAAAAGGTCTTACTCTTGTAGTTCCAACTACCGCTTTATTCCAAATCAAAGCACAAATATGCCTAAAGCCTCCTCTGCTGAGATTTCCCGCTAATAATCAAGGTTTTTGGTTTTTTTTTTAAAGATTTTATTTATTTGAGAGCGAGAGAGAGAGAGAGAGAGAGCATGAGCGGGGGTGGGGGGAGAGCAGAGAGAGAGAGAGAAGCAGGCTCCTGCCTTCAGCAGGGAGCCCCATGCGGGGCTCGATCCCAGGACTCCGGGATCATGACCTGAGCCGAAGGCAGGCGCCCAACTGACTGAGCCACCCAGGCCCCCCTAATAGTCCGTTTTTTAAAGTATGTTTTCTTAATGACTTCTTGTTTTAGTTTTCCTGAAGAAAACACCGCCAGGAAAAAAGTGGTCAGATCCTAGGAAAGAACTAAGTTACCATGGGTCTACTCCAACCAAACCCTATGGTTTGTTTGCTTTAACTATTGAGTCTCTCAGTGACTTTACTAATTTAACTCAAAGTAGATCTCTTCTTTCTAATCAGTTCTTAATGTAGATCTACAGTGAAATTAGATTCGCATCCAGTCTTTTGCATTCCCCACGCGCAAGATTTGATACATCTGCATTCTGATACAGACTGCCTTCTGAAAGAGCATTTAGTTGTAGGACTTCAGCTTTAATGGAGACTTTTGTAAAAGGGCTGCACCATTTCAGCCACTAAAGCAGAACTTAAGGATTTGAAGTAATGTTATAGAATACTTCATTGCATATACTCGAGCACCCATCTTCAACAAGTGCTTTACACGTGTTAGATATTCACATCCTCGTTGTTTGTAGATTGAAAGCAGTGTACAAAAATAGTATTTACGTGTATCTAACTGATTTGTACTTAACTTTTTTCTTCTTTAATTTTCAACCTATTTTGAGTGAATTTTACCATGTACATAAAAAGCTTTCAAGTCTTACTGAAGGGAAATCTGTTTTTGTTTCAGCATGCCTCTGAGAATGTAAGGGTGCATTTTAAAATGTTTTATCTCTATGTGAATATGTTGGCATGTTTTACTTAAAATTATTTAATATAGTGGAAAATTTCGTGACCTCTTTTAGGTATGCCTCTAGGTTCTCCTTTCTGGACCTTAATAGCTACTAGCGTATGCTTCCTATGTTTCTCAGCCCTTGTTCATATTCAGTCTTAATGCCCTGTCAAAATGGGCATAATCCACAATGACAGATACTGGACTTGGCTAGTCTTATTTTACAACAATATGGGAAAGCCCTGTCTTCAGGAAGGGTCCCACATAGAGAAGTCCTTTGTCTTTCTCAAATCCTACACAATAGAATAGTGGTTGATTTCTGCCTCATGGGTAGATGGAATATGTTTGCAAATAATTGCGAACCAGGGCCCGGGAAACTAATTCATGTCACAGACATTGACTCTGTAGAAGTATGTGGCAGCTTATAGTGGGATCCCAATTTGCCAGTCTCATCTGCAGTGGGATTCAGAGAAACAAGAAAGGGGAGGAATCCTCCGCAAGCCCTGGGAGTAGCTCACTGTATAGTTTTCAGGTAACATCTAAAATATCCATTCCATATGGTTTGATCCTGTATTCTTAATTGTTCAACAGAGAAAGGAGGTACCTGCCTCCAAAGGTACGTTTTGAGAAAATGAGTCTTCCCTCACGTGTGCATGAGAAGGAGAGGGTAACAAACGCAGAGAACCTGCCCTGGAGTGGGTAGGTGTGTTTTTCTGTTTTGGGGGGTGTGGGGGGGGGTTGGCATATGCCCTCGTGAGAGGCTGAGGGAGAGGGAAGATAGGGTATGGGGTAGGTAAGGCTTTATCTATAATGTCTACCCCTTGAAAGATAGTAAACCAATTTAAAATTTAAAATCAAGTAAAACGTCCCTGGTGTGAGCCTGTGTGCTTTGAGTGCAAAAATGCTGTTGGTATGTTTTACTGTATCTTTCAGGAATGCTTTTAGGATTCAGTATGTTTAGAGTCTTGATAATATGGTTTGAGTGTTGGTAAGAATTGGTTAGAGAACTGATAAAAATACTGCCTTAAATCTCCATATAGCCAGCCAAAATGCATGCGACGGCTTTGAAGCCCCTCAAATCCCAACAGTATGTTCAAAAGCTTAGCCCTGTAGCAGGTAACCTGCCAGCTTACTGACTTGGATTTAATCAAGTTTGAGCATCTCAAAAATCTTGCCTTTGAGAAAAAGGCATTATCAGCCTTTTCATTTCACTTTATGTAACGGATAAACCTGAGCTTTGTGGAAATTAAGTTTTTATAAATCCAGTCACATTTTTAAAATGTTTATAGAGATTATTTTTTAAAGATCACAACAGTATTTTTCTAAAGTCATCAACTTTGTATTCTGATTTATCGGCACCCTGATACATGTAGAACATAACATGTGTGTCCGTAGACGTGCCTGTGGACACACATGTACACACGCTAGGTGGAGGGGGTTACCAGTGAATGTGTGTTCATTTTCTCTTTTAAGATAGGGTACAAAGATGCTAATCTAGATAGGGTTAATACCATTGGGCAGAAACACCCAAATTTTTCAAATAATTGTCAGTTCGATGTGTGGGATTAGATTTTCATCATGTAACTGAGATGGTAAGATTCTCCAGAGCCTAGAACATGTTAGGCCTGAGTGAGCTCAACATAGCCAGTGTGCGTAATCCCACACTGGTGCATAGGATACTAGCATGGGCTCCCTGAAACATTGGTAAGACTTCGAAGAGTGACGTAAATGCTTATGTTTATCAAAACATTACGAAAACATACATCTTCATTTATTTGAGTATATTTTATTCTAAGCCTAACACCTAGAAAGGGCTCGCTCTGTTGCATACCTCATGAAAGACCAGGGCAGGCTGAGAAAAATTGTTCTGATCCATTCCACAAAAAAGAAAAATGAAGAAAGAAAAAAAATGCTGGTTGGATTTTATGAATAAAGGGCTTTCGTTCTTCTCTGAAAACGTTCATATTTTAAATATTTCAATACAACATTTAAAGCATTTTCTATCTTGTCAACTTTTTCTTCTGTGAATTAAAATGTATCCAGTTCTTGCTATTTTGCATAACTTATTTATGAATACTGAACTGCAATAAAAACATTCTTTATTGTGCTTGGGTCTCAGTATTTGGGCGGGGAGGCTAATGGTGGTGCAAGATGGGAAGGGATTTGTTTGCACAAGAAAGAATTTTACATCTGCTGAGGATCCCAATACAACTTAATTTTTAGAAATACCTCGCTTCACCGGAAATCTAACAGGAGCTTTACCAAAATTTTAAACCATTAATTTATAAGATGAAAATAAGTACTTGTCTATATGAAAGCAATTTTGGATTTTCTAAATTAGATTATTATGTGTATATATTTTTCTTTCTGCTTTACTACTTCGCTGGTCATTAAAGTCACTAATTTTTGATTAACCTGAAATCAACCCAAATGACAAAGCAAAACCTAATACACCAGCTGCTTCTTCCACTTTAAAAAAAGTTTGGCCAAAGCTTTATTATTCAATGTGGTAGGAAGAAAAAAAAACATTGAAACACATGGTCCTGTGCCTAGATGGGCTGTTTTGATGAGGGGCAGAAGAGCATGAAGGTGAGGAATCCAGGTATGGAGCTGACAAACTTGGACTTGAATCCCAGCTTGGCTACAAGTATATTAAGAAGGAAAGTTTTTGCACGCGTTACATCAAGATGCATTAGATCCACCGCACTGGGCAGATGGGAGGACACTGCCGGCACCCAGCCAGCGTATGCCTAGGATGGACATGGTCTAAGCAAGCACTTTATGACATGGGACCTTGCAATGGTAGTGTAGTGATCAAAACATAATGAGTATACATCGTATAAGCTTTCTGCCTGATGATATTAGATACCACCTTTTATTGTACTACAAAGACATCTGAAGAAACATACAATTTCGAATCGCTTTATTTTTGTGTGTGTAATGGTTATTAACAAGTCTATTTAATAAAGTTAGGATTCCAATGAAAGGCAGTGTTTTCATGAAAGCCTTCGGGATCAGTTGTATGTCATATAGCGGGGGGTAGCACTGAATTTGGCATAAGACTTAATGACCTTATTTACAGCCTCCAAGAAATCCTTCTCAGTAGCAATTTTTCGCCGTGCTCTGATGGCAAACATGCCGGCTTCTGTGCAGACGCTTCTAATCTCAGCACCTTTCAAACAAAAAGAAAACAAAAGGCTTATTAAAGCAGCCTGAACAGACAGCCCAGCAGATATAACGAGCAAGACCTTTCAACCTACCAGTGCTATTTGGACACAGTCGCGCTAACAATTCAAATCTGATATCTCTTTCAACACTCATCGAGCGAGCATGAATCTTAAAAATGTGAGTCCGACCCTAAAAATGGGGGAATTGAGAAATATTAAAATGGAAAAACACCACGGGAAGAAAAAATTGCACACGAGGGGATGATTCTTGGGAGTCTCTGAAACGAAATGATTTTCTTACCTCTAGATCAGGTAAGCTGAACTCAATCTTTCTGTCCAACCTCCCTGGCCTCATCAGTGCTGGATCCAGGGTGTCAGGTCTGTTAGTGGCCATCAGCACTTTAATGTTACCTCGAGGATCAAAACCGTCCAGCTGATTGATCAGTTCCAGCATCGTTCTCTGCACTTCGTTGTCTCCTCCAGCACCATCATCAAAACGAGCCCCTGAGAAGACAAAGGAAAATAAGCTCCTCACGTCCACTCAGGAGAGCGCGACGTGTAACTCGAAGGACTGTCACGTCGGCTCCGGTCAGGGGCGGCAGCGCGCGGGAGGCACATGCTCGGAGAACAGCCTCCTTTACACAAAACCGATTAGAGACGGAACCTTTCAAAGGGACTCATCATAGATGTATTGAACAGAGGCTCCTTTAAAGATTTTTTTTAACCTCTTTTAGGAATTTTGTTCTTTAAATCACTCAGGAACACCTCCATTTTCAGCACAATACACATCTGCGCGAGGCAACACAATACATGCGGACTTGAGCGCTACAGCGGTGTCTGTATGGAAGAAATGGTCATACTCTTCCAAGTTTCTCAGAAACTTTCCCTAAAAATATGGCTGAATCCATAATACGGCAGAACTGTAACAGCTTAGTATGACATTGATTTTGATGTACTATCCAAGCTTAATGTCAATCTCTCATTTGCAACCAAGATAGAAAAAAAAAAAGACCTCCAAATATATATTTTTAAGTTGTATAAATACATATGGTTGTATTAATGTATTATGCACACTATAAAACACAAAAAAAGTGGAAAACCTTTAAACGAGACTAAAAATACAATGAAAAATTCTAGATTTTCTTCCTGTACCCTGATACTACTTTACACAGTGTACTTTGGAAGCCAGAGCTTCAGAGCATCCTGAGTCATCATAAAGCTTATTCCAAAAATAGTATACAAATAACTTCACAGTCACAACACTACATCGATACACTGTGGACACATTATGTCCCTCCAAGACATTAACCACAGAAATGTCCAAACCTAACAACATCCAACCAGTCTAAAAACAAGACTCTAGGTAACCTAACTGCAGTCCCCAAAGAGCACTGTGGGGTACATATGTTTTCAAGTCATTTGTGTCACTAAGTTCATTAAATAACTGTCTGAACATATGACATCTTTCGAGCTATTACGAATTTTTACTCCCAGGGCGTAATAATTGGCTCACAGTCAATTGAGCATCCAACTCCTGATTTCGGCTCAGGTCATGATCTCAGGGTTGTGATATCGAGCCCCGTGTCAGTCTCCCTCTCCCTCTGCCCCTCCCGTCTCCTAAAAATAAAAGAATTACTACTCTCATAAACTATTACAACAGTCCAGGCCTATGGAACAGTTTAGTTTTCAAGGTCTATCTCTTTATTACTTTACTCTTTTTTTTTGAGTAGGCTCTACCCCAGCATGGGGCCCAGTGTGAAGCTTGAACTCACGACCCTGAAAGATCAAGACCTGAACTGAGATCAAGAGTTGGGACACTTAACTGAGCCACCCAAGCACCCCTATGACTTACTTTAAATCTCTCAAAAACCCATGAAATAAACAAAGCAGGAATTATCATTCCCTTTATACAATAAGCAAACAGAGGCTCAGAGTTAGTTGGAATAACCTGTCTGGACCACACAGCTAATACTGTATTTCATCAAATCTACAAAGCCAGCAATAACATTACTTTATGTATACTTTATGAAAAACTGCCAGCAACTAAATTATGCCCCAGTGCTTTCTTATCACATTAAGTGAAGCTATAACCCCAGTCAGGAGTTGTTAAAGTGTGGAAAGTGTGTCACGTGAACAAAATGAGGAAAGGACAAAGATAAAGACTTTGAGAAATAACAGTGCTCTCTTTTTTCCTTTACAGACAATCTCTATTGTCTGTTAGATCTGTAGCTCACACATGCGAGAGCTCACAGAAGAGCTAGAATTAAAATTCTGTACAACATAAACATATCAAGAGAACTCTACACATATTACTTTAGCACACTCATGAAAACCAATCCTAAAGTAGTTACTAAAATACCACTCATACCTCCAATAGCATCAATTTCATCAAAGAAGATGAGACAGGCTTTTTTCGTTCTGGCCATTTCAAAGAGCTCACGAACCATTCGAGCCCCCTGATGAGAAAAATAGTTCAGACTTGGTTTAAAACATTTTTGAAACACAGTAAGAATCTATCCTTCAAACTTTTCAATGTTCCTAATAGTACTAAGTATTAATAATACCTAAAGCTTTTTCAAGAAAACTGAAGTTGGTATCTATGCCATCAAATTAATCTCATTAGCCTACAGATAGTATAAATTTCACAATTCTATACCTATTAAATAGCCAACACTTCAAGACCTGAAGAGGTCAAATGAACACTTGAATAAAGACACCATTTCAATCAGTTAAAGTTGAGGCAATGAAAGAAAGCTTCTGATTTATCACTTGGCATTTCTGAGCACTGATTTTGCCGTGTAAGTTTTTTGGTTTTTTTTTTTTAAGATTTTATTTATTTGAGAGAGTGAGTGAGACACAGAACAAGCAGCGGGAGAAAAGGGAGAGGGAGGAGGCTCCCCAGTCAGCAAGGAGCACAATGCAGGGCTCGATCCCAGGACCCTGGGATCATGACCTGAGCCGAAGGCAGAGGCTTAACCTACTGAGCCACCCAGGCGCCGCTGCTTTTTAAGTTTTGATCAAGGAATAGATCAACTCATGCAGCTCTTTTACGAAGTCTTATTCTAAGTATACTAATCATTAATGTTTCCGATGTGATATACACAGTCCTAGACCTAACCCTAATGAAAAAATACATATGTATACGTGTGTGTATGCGTAAAGACTCTCACATATATACAGACGATGACGTTCTCTTTTCACAATCGCATATGAAACGCCCCTGAAATGAACGTATACTTTTGAATACATTCACTACATTTCTGGGGTCTTAGAAACCAAATCTGTAGAAAAGAAGGTCATCCTTCTGAAGAGGGAGCATACTGATTAGAAGTTTTAGGCAGTTGTTTGTTTCCAGTTAACACGGGAAGGCCAGGGGCCTCTGAACTACTAATTACAATCCATCAGTCAAGAAATTTCAAGTCTCAGTCCTTCAGTGTGGAATTGTTATTCCACATCATGAACCTTTTACCGGGCTACATAATAGTTGATTCTGATCAATGTACTTTACCTCACCGACGTACTTCTGTACAAGTTCAGATCCAATAACTCGAATGAAGCAAGCGTCAGTCCTGTTAGCAACTGCCCGAGCACAGAGGGTCTTGCCTGTACCCGGCGGACCAAAGAGCAGCACACCTTTGGGAGGCTCAATGCCAAGGTTAACAAATCTCTCTGGCTGTGGTGGGAGACATGATTTTTACACTCATCACTTCTGTGTAATAAACACAGAACTACTACTGTATCATATCTGTAAATATAATTATATTTAAACCAAAACCATTAAGTCCACAACGTATACACTTGATCTAAATAAGAATTTTGCTTATTCTAAGACATAACATCTAAACTAGACTCACATCAATGTGTAATACTGAATGGCTTTTAAAGGCGTTTCTCTTATCCGGCTTAACAAAATATTTTCCCCCTGATTTATAAACATTACAGTGTTTTAAAAAACAAAAGTACTATCTGGTGTTTAATATTCTAGTTTTCCATTATCCTCCCAACCTTATTTTGACTCCATTTAAGCCTACATCCTCTGGGTATCATTAAAACACGTGGTTTCTTCTACAGTAACTTATAACAAATTTAACATATTGCTAAAGGTTACACCTCAACCTCCTCTGTCACTCAAGATAGCACATCTGTTTTTGAATAGGTCTAACCAATCAATCCTTTTGCTTCCTCTCTTCGGGAACGTACCCACTCACCACACCTCTATCCTCTACCCCCTCAAAAGTTTTCACTAAGGAAAACATAAAATTTTTAAAGCTATCTAATGATACGTGACTTAGTGCACAGACTCAGCCACTTACATGAAGTAATGGGGTTTCAACTACTTCTCGAAGTTTCTCGATCTGTTCCTTACAACCACCCACATCACTGTATGTGACATCAGGTTTTTCTTCCACCTAAAAGAAGGATGAAAATGTGTAACATACAGCCACGGG
The DNA here is from genome assembly GCA_028534135.1 of Potos flavus. NCBI lineage: Eukaryota > Metazoa > Chordata > Mammalia > Carnivora > Procyonidae > Potos > Potos flavus. Next base: position 16,761,201 of record CM052887.1, read on the forward strand.
CTTTTGAATATTAGTTCAAATGTTCTACGCAGTAGAGCAGACCCAATACCCTAAAAGAACAATCAGACTCATAGCAAATAAGAATAACATAAAAATGGAATACATTGTCCAGTGTCCTAGAACCACTTGCACTACTACTTGCTATGACATTAAGTGAAAGACAAGTAAAAAAAAGACTGATAAAAACCTTCTCATCTGAAAAATTGTTTAAAACATTTTTGTAACTCTTCAATATATGCCCACATATTGATAGTTTACAAGTCAGAGTTTCAAAATTCTTTGAGATGGATGCAATTGTATTCAAAAGTCACGCCATTCCTTTTCCCTCCCATATTTTCTTACCTGCATCATGGTAACTGTTGGGTCAATCTTGGGAGGCAGCGGAATGTGAATCTGATACTTATTTCTGTCCACCCTAAGGAGGGAAAAAAGATCGTCACTCAACACATTCAAAAAATTTACTAAGTTAATTATCATGTGTTGTATATACATTAACTTACTTAATCCTGACTATCTTAGAGCAAATGCTTCCTCCATTCACACCATGTTACCTTAAATAGACTGGCAAACTCAATTCTCAAATCCTGCACTCGAGTATGACATTTAAAGCCATTTACAAAAAGCCCTAGCGGGGTAGGGGAAAGAAGCAGATGTGGAAGAAAGGGTGTTCAACTGTAGTACTCTACTGCGGAGTATTTCTTCGTATTCTACGGCACCCAGTTCATTCATTCCAGAGAAGCCAGGGATGTGAATGTGACATGGTATCTTTAATGAAAGAAGAGTATTTACTGTAAATAGAATCTTACCCAACTCTCATCCCTTCTTCAATGTCGGTAGGTGCTACCTGATCACTGAGGTCCACCACAAACTTGGCAAACTGCTTCACATTGATAATGTACTTGGGGTCCTCCGAGTCAGCATTGATTATCTTCGTACACCTAACACAGCAAAAGGCTTGATTAGAGTAAGGAACCTAAACCACTAATAATGAATTCAAGTAACTAGATTCTCTCCTGGGCAAGCAGTATACTAATGAGCAGGTAAAAACTAGAACTGCAGAAATTAGGTCACTGCTAAAGATCCTTTACTATAGAAACCCAAGGGTCCACTCAAATTAAGCTAAGTTGTAAAGTTTTCAAAAGATACATTCCCCCAGAAAGTTAAACCCAAATATTTCATCATTAAGAAGTTCTAATTTCTTGATTTTTTTTTTTTTAAGATTTTTTAAATTTATTTGAGAGAGAGAGACAGGAAGAGAGCACGAGTGGGGAGAGGGAGAAGCAGGCTCCCCACTGAGCAGGGAGCCCAATGCAGAGCACAATCCCAGCACCCCAGGATCAGGATCTGAGCCGAAGGCAGATGCTTAACCCACTGAGCTACCCAGGTACCCCAATTTCTTGATTTTCTTAACTACATTCGTTAGTGATACCACTCTATATCTTAAGTTACTCTCCATTTTATTTTCCCTTTAGGAAGATGGTCATCTTGTCTTATAACAAGTTAAGTAATAAATGTGTTTACGTTCTTTTCTGAGTTTATACTTCAAATCCATGTTTATCATTGTTGCTATTTTTAACTTAAATGTATTCTTTTTCTAAATAAACAAATAAATAAATAAATGTATTCTTTTTCTGTGTGACATGGTGAAGGCAAATTTGTAATACCATGTGCATCACAGTAAAAAGTCATCTACTGCCTTTCCTCTTCTGTCTATGGAAGGAAAACAAAAAACAGAACTCACTTTAGGAAAAATCCATGTCATAAGCTGTAGCAGTAATACTACGGGGAAATACAAAATAGTCTGGAGTATACATAAAGGTAGAGGCCAAAGTAAGCTCAAGAATGCTCTGTCCCCGGGGTGCATGGGCGGCTCAGGTCGTGATCCCAGGCTCCTGGGATCAAGCCCCACATCGGGCTCCCTGCTCAGTGGAGAGCCTGCTTCTCCCTCTCCCTCCTCATGCTCTCTCTCCCTGTTTGTGTCTCTCTCAAATAAGTAAATAAAGTCTTAAAAAAAAAAAAAACTTTATCCCCGCAGAGTAACTGTGTGACAGGACTCTCTGTTTTCTGTTACCAGTCAAGGTCTACCAGGGAGGATTACATATGAAGTACCTATCGCTATTTTCTGACAAACCATGTCAACAGTGTCTGCACAAATAAGGATTTTTTTTTCAGAACAAAGTTCAGAAAGTATATATATGTAAAGACGTCAACTTCCAGAATGAACCTGAGTTTCTCTCAGCTGTTACGTCTCCAACTAAAACCAAAGTATGATTACTAGACATCTAGCATAAAAGATGGACACCAAACAAGCGAAGGGGAAAAGAGCACCTTGGATGAAGTAGACACCTTGCAGTTATCAGTAATTTCCTTAGAGATAAGAACACATTACAACCATGATTCAAAAATAGAGGACATTCAAAACAATAAAACACGTATACTGAAAGAATAAAGAGCTCTTAGAAATTAAAAGCTTGAGAAGAAAAACAGGAAGGAATAAAAATCAATAAAAGGACTTAATGTTAAGAAAATCTCAAAAGTAGAGCAAAAAGACCAAAATAAACAAGCAAACAAACCCCCACACAGGAGAGATCAGCGTAGTAGCAGAGATATCCAGGAGGCCCAAGATCCAAGTAATACAAGCTCGGAATAGAGGACCAAGAAAATAGAAAGAAATTAACAAATAATTTTAAGAAAAACTTCCAGTGAAGACCATGAGAGCCCAGCACCATGGATGAAAATTCACCAATACTGAGGCATGTCTTCATGAAATCTCAGAATCTTGAGAAGGAGGAGACCCTACAACTTTCAGATGAAAAACAGGTCACAGATACAGGACTGAGAATCAGAAGAGCTTCAGACCAACAACATTGGGAGGTGGACGACCATGGATTGCTGCCTTCAAAATTCTGAAGAAGGAACTTTATACCAAGACATTTTCAGACATACGTGTTCTCAAAATATTGCCTCCCAACTCACTTCTCTCAGGAAGTTACTAGAGAGCTACTTAGACCTAAAGCGGGTCTACGTAAACCAACAAGAGCAACTCACGGTACGCAAGCAACGGGAGAGCGGCAAAAGGAACATCCAGGGTCAGAGGTCACAGGACGGTTGTGATTTAGCAGGTGCAAAGGGCCACGGTGCGAACTAAGCAGGTGGGCAAGTACTGGGAAAGACTTCTTCAGGAGAATGGACCCGAGAGAACCCGTGGCGCAGTTGGCGCACCTGAGGTATATGTGAGAAAAAACCTGCCAGACCTAACGCATCTGAAAAGCAATTTAGACAATCAGAAAAAACTAGAGGGTTGAGTTTTTATATACATAGAAAATCGGGCAAATGAGAAAAGACGATTATGACAAGGAAAACAAGAAATGGTACAAGAAAGAAAATAATCACAGTTTACTACTTGCCTCTTTGTGAATAGCATTACTTAGCCAGTTATGAAAACAATGACTACTGATCTAACCAAAAGTTTAGTGTAACTACATTAAGAGGATGCAGGGATAGAAAAGTCATGTTTTGGGGATGAAGGCAGAAGAAACAAAACAAAATCCTCGAGCCAAGAGATAATACCTAAAACTAAAAAAACAAGATGCAACCTACAATCTACAAGAATTGTGTCCGTAAGAATCACGAAGGTAGAAACCAAACCACCAGTTAAAAATTTTGAAAATAGGTATCTCTAGGGAAGAGGAATTGGGAAAGACAACTATTGTCCTAGAACTATTGAACTCTTTTTCTTTTTAAAGATTTTATTTATTTATTTATTTAATTTGAGAAAGTGAGAGAGAGCATGAGAGGGGAGAAGGTCAGAGGGAGAAGCAGACTCCCCATGGAGCTGGGAGCCCGATGTGGGACTCGATCTCGGGACTCCGGGATCATGACCTAAGCTGAAGGCAGTCACTTAACCAACTGAGCCACCAGGCGCCCCTATTTAACTCTTTAAAACCATGATAAAACTGAAAAATAAACCAATAAATGGAAAGAAGGGGAGACAGAAAAAAGGAAGTGAGGGAGGAAAGAAAAGGAGAAAGGAAAAATAACCTTTAGCTGTAGTAAAGAGTTAAAACTGAAACAGAATTTTCAATGATTAGAATAAAACACAGGAGAATATAATCTTGGAGTGAGCTAAGCCTTGAGCAGCAATCAAACCCAAAAGGTATAGTGAAATATTTATTTTATTAACCTCCAAAAACATGAGTATGATAAAGGATACCAAGAAGTTAAGAGTCAAGTAACAGAATAGGAAAAAAATATTTGTAGCATATTGAAAAAAAGATTAATATGTACAATATAGAAAGTGCTCCTAAAAATTCACAAAAACAACCCAATAGAATAAAACATGGACACAGAAATGTTTAGTAAGTATAAGAAGCTGTCATAGAGTAATCAGCATAATGCAAATTAAAATGAGAATTTTTCCCCTCAAATGGTAAAAGTGTAAAAACAGATGATCACATATCTTATATTGATCAGGGAAACAGGTACTGGCCTCAAAGCCTCATGTTAGGGAGTATAAACTGGTCAAACCACCTTTTTCCAGATTTTTAAAACTGTAAATGCCTTTGACCTCCCAATTCCACTGCTAGTAATCTATACTACAGAAGTGTATGCACACAGTAACAAAATTGTAAATAAACCAAAATCTATAGAATATTAGTAATTTTTAAAAAACAGGAAAAAGAAAAAAAGAAGTACTAAAAAAAAATCAGGATATGTTTCTTTGCATGCAAATATATATATGAAGATACACAGGACTAAAAGGACCGAACTATTTTCAGTTACAGCTAAGGAAGGGGCAATGGGACAGCAAAGATGAGAAGGTTTTCCTATTTTCATCTGATCTTTTTGCACCATTTGAATTTTTTTCTTTTTTTTTAAAGATTTTATTTATTTATTTTATAGAGAGAGATCACAAGTAGGCAGAGAGGCAGGCAGAGGGAGAGGAGGAAGCAGGCTCCCTGCTGAGCAGAAAGCCTGATACGGGGCTCGATCCCAGGACCCTGAGATCATGGCCTGAGCCGAAGGCAGAGGCTTAACCCACCGAGTCACCCAGGCACCCCCATTTGAATCTTGTGAATCTTCTATATGGTTATGTCTTCACCTACTTCTTGAATAATTATTGAAGGCATAAAATTTAATCCCAGATACTTCTGTAGAAAGCTTTGTTTACTTCGAATTAGGAATAAAAAAATTTTATGAACTATTGCGTATACCCTAGACTCTAAAGAGTGCTTAAAAGTAAAGATGAAGATAAGTTTCCAGCATGCTATGCATACCTCGCAACCTGCAAAGGCTGCTCACTCTGCAGTGTTTGCTTATCTGCAGCCAAATCCCAGAGTGCTGGTGGGGCCAGGCCAGTATCAGATTCTTTAATACCTACATAAAGAAAGAGAACAAAATTCACTGAACGTAGTGTAATGCATCACCTCCAAGCAAGCGTTCTCAAACTCAGCACTACTGACATTTTGGATGGAATAATTTGTTGGCGGGGGGTGTCCTGTGCATTTTCAGGTAGTAAGCAATATTCCTGGCTGCTCACCACTAGAGGCCACCAACACCACCTCCCCCTCAAGTCATAAGCATCAGGAGTATCTCTAGTCACTGCCAAATGTCCTGGGGAAGAGGGCACGGGGGCAACACCCCATTTGAAAACCACTGCCCTAACGTAGTCACAAGCCAAAACGCAACACCATATTTCACAAATTTGTGCAGGTCGAATACTGTAAAACTTTACCACTCAAGTTACTGAGAGGAAAAGTTTCCAACCACTAGGCAATAGCACACTTACTTCAAGCAATACCATGGGAGACCATATTTTTATTCACTAAGAAACATTTACTTCTTTAATAGAGTTTATTGAACTTGGCTCTGACCAACAGAAACATTATTTGCCTAAAAGATGATGTTGCTTAACTGCTTAAGCACTGATCTTGGTTGTAAAAGGTAGTGAAAAATTATTAAAGGCGATCTAATTTCTTAACAGGAGTAATTCATGAGTAAGTTTTGTATTTATACTCTTTTGATATAATTAACACATGACATTTAAAGAGACAAGAATAGGGGCGCCTAGGTGGCTCAGTGGGTTAAAGCCTCTGCCTTCCACTCAGGTCATGATCTCGGGGTCCTGGGATCGAGCGCCGCATCAGGCTCTCTGCTCAGCGGGGAGCCTGCTTCCCCCTCTCTCTCTGCCTGCCTCTCTGCCTACTTGTGATTTCTCTCTGTCAAATAAATAAATAAAATCTTTTAAAAAAATAAAGAGGCAAGAATAAAGAAATATATACCAGTGAGCTCATTAATTTTCTTGAGAAGTTGTTGAATGTCATCTTCAACCTGCTTTATCTGCCTAGAGTAAGTGCTTTGACCCTAGGAGATAAAGATCACTTGAATTAGAACATTAAGACATCAATTTATTAAACTGCAGACAGAAAGTTTTAACAGTTACAATCTTAATAGCTATTATTGACCCAAAGCTTGTGAAGTGGAAGTAGAGCGTGTCTTTCAGAAGTATTCCTGAACCAGTATTTTCCCCCAAACAATACACCATTATGCAAGCTAACAAATGAAATCATGCCTGAAATTAACCAAAACTACAAGTCCATTTCTATGCAATAAAACTTTCCATTTCAGATCTAATTCAGTTGCATACATTTTAAATGTACACATTTGTGTATGTTATTTCAAGTATCTTTCAATATAGTACCACACTTACTAATAATATAAAAAAATGTACAAGCTTCAACATGCTGAATATTTACTCTCCGATCTAATCTAGAGAGAAACTGTGGTATGTAACTTTTTTCAGTGAGGATTATTACAAACTGCTAGACGTTCTTTTCTAATTATTTTGGAAGGATAATACCAATAATAGTTCTTATTTCAACATAAAACATCTGTAATTGGTAGACACTGAAAGGACTTACGTAAGTTTTCAGCAAGGCAATATCCCCCTCATCCAGAGCTAAAATAAGAGAGAGAATACATTAGGTTCAAAACCAGGAAATTAGAGCTAACAATTCTTTTATGTTCAATTTAAATTGCATTAATTGAGTGAGAAAAATCATGCAAAGTTAGTAATGATATAAATACAACCAAGAAAAAGTTTCTGGACTCAAGGAAATTTTATCTAATTGGGTGAAGGCAGATTTTTACCAACTATGTCACATAAATGCCAAGAGTCTCAAAGTCCTGTGACACAAAAAGAACAGGGAGCCCAAAGAACAGTTTGAGAATCAGAACAACCTGGGCACTAGCAAAGTCCCAGCAAGTCATGCATTTGCTAAGTAATGCTGGAAAAAACACGTAATCTAAGCATCAGCTCAGTCATCTGGGAAACAGAAATAACACTCATTTTACCCTCACAGTGTTGCTATAAAGACCAAATAAGATATGGATGAAGAAACACATAAAATTCTGTATTAGTCATAATTATATGCAAAGGATCATTACCGATACCTTTACGGAATGATAACCCACCCAGAGAAATACATGGATGAAATGTTAAATCTCTGTGACTAAGTTTTCTACCAGGTGTCTGAGTAGCTGTGAGCAGTATCCTAAAATACTTCCAAGGCAAAGAGTAAAGTGTGGGATGAAGGTAGAGAGAAAATTTCTTTCTTTGGCAGGCAGGTGGAAACGGAAAAGAAAACAGTGCTAGGGAGGGATTGAAGTTGTTTACGAAGGGAAGAGTAAGAGAAAAGAAAGGAAAAAAAAACAATGCAAGAATATTTTTTAACTGGTCTGTAAGGAACAAAAGAAGAAAGCAGCATAAAGATGAGACTAAAAGGGGAAGAAATGTGAGCTGGGTGTGCATTATCTCCTGCACTGTGGGTAGAAGTGTCAAGTGGTATAGTCTCTACAGAGTAATTTCGCATTATCAAAATTACAACTCCATTTCTAAAACTGACCCTACAGCTTGTGTTTGTGCCTGGGAGAAAAGTTATACGAACAAATTCGTTGCTCTAGAATGGCCGTCAGATTGGAAGAAGTCTGAATGTACATCAATAAGGATGAATTATATATATATTACTGCTCCCCCAATAAAGTGGCATACTGTGCAGATGCAGAGACAGGTAGACAGCACGAACTCTTTATATAACAATATGAACTTATCCCTAAGACACATGAAGATGGGAAAAAAGCAAGATGTACAATATGCTCCGTTTAGGTAAAAATAAACGCTTGTTTATGCACAGAAAATGTCTGGAAAGATAACGCAAAATGGAAACACGAGCTGCCTCCGTGGATAATGGATGGCTGGGGCCAAGGGTAGAGACACTTTTCAATGTATCTTTTTTTATGCCTTTAGTGTTTTGAACCAGATGAATAAATAAATCAAAGGAATGTGGTTTTTTTAGTTTTTTGTTTTTTAAAGAAAACCACGTCTCAGGATCCCAGCTACACAGGGACAGCACCAAGCCGTCCCACTAGAGGGGGAGGAGGGACAGAAAGAGGATCCAGGTGACCAAGCACCGCCAGGCGGGGACACTTTTCAAGGCCTGGAAGGCCAGGCGCGGTGCGTGACTTCCTCAAGACCTGACAGCTGAGTATGAATAAAAACCTCGATCGAAGGTAGGTGAATACAGAACTTGGAGCAGGATGAGGAGCAGAGAGAAGGCAGGCCGGCTAAGCCGGCTGCCCACCCCGACTAAATCATCAGGGGCACAAAAGGGACCGAGTGGCGAGCAAGGAAATCCAACCTCCCCTCCAGGGCCAAGCCTGGTTCTGCTCCGGCCCGGACCGCCTGCCTGTGTCAACTGACCTCGGATGGGCTTGTCGTCCTTCTCATCCTCTTTGGTTTTGCGCTGATCGGCACCGAGGTAATCCGGCATTTTCAGAGTTCCGAGGGCCTCAACTGCTCAGTGATTACACAGCACCTCCGACACTTCCGGTGCTGCCGCTCTTTCCTTTCCTCGCCGGAAGTGAGCCGAGCTCTGCGGACCCGTTTAGTCTGCGCACGAGAACCGGAAGAGAGTCCCGGAGGACAGGCGCTGGCGTCCCCTCGCAGTTCCGTGGAGAAGGACGAATTCCCGGTGGGAGCGGCATGTGGGTCGGCCCTGGCCCCTCACCAGGGAGAGTTTCCCTGAGCAACAGATTCCGAGACCCACCCTGGCTACGTCGCTGACTTTAAATCCTCGTTTAGTCAGTTCTTCACTGTGCGCTCTTGGGTAACTTCTTTACTCTGTGCTTTCAGTTTACCCTTTATCTCACAGCATTGTGGAGGCAGTAAATAACCGTTTTCAAAGTCGCTGCCGTATTAGATACGCAGTAAGTAGTAGCTAGATCTACAAATAGCGTGAAGGTAAATAGAAGTTGTTTCTTAATTTGATGTCAGTGTGAAATGAGATAAACAGTTTTCAATTTTTGAACCTCTTGCCAAAGAGGACTGGTAGGAACCATCCTCAGGTACGGGGGGAGCTGGGGAAAAGAGCCCGTTTTGAAAGAAATTAGTTTAGGTGATGAATAGAAGTGAGTGGTTAGGAAACAACTGTAAATTTACAAATGAAAACCTGACCCTTCTTTACACTAAAGCCGGACATAGGAAATAGAGTGAAAACATAACCCACAGGGTGGGAGAAAGAATTTGCGTGTCATAAATTCGATAAGGGATTAATATCTCAAATATAGGAAAAACTACAACTGAAGAGGAAAACATTCCCATTTTATTTCTTTTTTAAGATTTTATTTTTCATTTGACAGAGGGAGACATAGCGAGAGAGGGAACACAAGCAGGAGGAGTGGGAGAGGGAGAAGCAGGCTCCCCGCGGAGCAGGGAGTGCGATGCAGGGCTGGATCCCAGGACCCTGATATCATGACCTGAGCCGAAGGCAGACGCTTAAAGGCTGAGCCACCCAGGCGCCCCAAACATTCCCATTTTAAAAACAAGCAATGGGGGCCCCTAGGTGGCTCAATTGGTTGAGTCTCTGACTTGATTTTGGCCCAGGTCACGATCTCAGGGTCCTGGGTTGGGAGCCGGCTTGTCTTCCTTTTGCTGTTCCTCCCCTTGCTCGCACTCTCAAATAAGTAAATAAAGTCTTGAAAAAATAACTAAAAATGGGCAATGGACTTGAATAAATATCTCTCCAAAGAAGATATACAAATGGCCAGCAAGCACATGAAAAAGATGCTCAACAACACTAGCCATTGGGAAAATGCAAATCAAAACCAGGAGATAACTGCCTTACACCCATTGGGTGGTCACTATCAAAAAAAGGGAGTGAGGAGAAAGGAAAGTGTTGGTGAGGATGTGAAGAAAAAAGGAAACCTTCCATACTGTTGGTGAGAATGTAAAATGATAAACTATGGAAAATAGTATGGCAGTTCCTCAAAAAAAAAATAATAATTACCATATGATCCAGCAATTTCAGTTCTGGATATACTCAAAAGAATCAAAAGCCAGGTCTCAAAAAAATTATTTATATCTCCATGTTCATAGCAGCACTATTCACAATAGTCAAAAGGTGAAAGCAACCCAATAGGCAAATGAATGGATAAATAAAATGTACGTACCATGAAATATTCAGCCTTGAAAAGAAGTTCAGACACTTACTACAATTGTAAAGACATTATGTGACGTAATTAGCCAGTCACAAAAAGACAGTGTATGACTCCACTTATATGAGGTACTAGAGTAATCAAATTCTTAGAGACAGAGATTAGAATGGTGGTTGCCAGGGACTAGGGGGAGGTAAAAATGGGGAGTTGTTACTTAATGGGTATAGAGTCTCAGTTTTGTAAGATGAAAAGAGTTTTGACAACATTTGGTTGACAATTGGTTGTGCAACAAAGTGAATGGGACGCCTAGGTGGCTCAGTCAGTTGAGGGTCTGCCTTCAGCTCAGGTCATGATCCCAGGGTCCTGGGATCAAGCCCCTCTGTGGTGTTACCTGCTCAGCGGGGAGCCTGCTTCTCCCTCTCCCTCTGCCCCACCTCCCTGCTCATTTTCTCTCTCTCTTTCAAAAAAATAAATAAAAATCCTTATTAGAGGGGCACCTGGGTGGGTCAGTTGGTTTAGCATCGGCCTTTGGTTCAGGTCATGATCCCAGGGGCCTGGGATCGAGCCCTGAATCAGGCTTTCTGCTCAGTGGGGAGCCTGCTTCCCCCTCTCCCACTCCCCCTGCTTGTATTCCTTCTCTCGTTGTCTCTCTCTGTCAAATAAATACAAAAAATCTTTTAAAATGAAAGTATTTTTTAAAAAACAAAACAAAATGAATGTATTTAACACAACTAAACTGTACACTAAAAAAATGGTTAGGATGTGAATTTCATGTTATGTGTATTTTGCCACAATTAAAAAAAGAATCCATATGACCTTAGAGGTAATTGTAAGAATGGATGTGGTAAGTGTGAGAAAAAATTAGAAAGTGGAAGCAGGTTACTTTGAGCCTTAAAGCCTGTTTTAACAAGTGGTTACGTTAATAAAGGGATCAGGAAGAGGTTTAGGGGGAGATAATTAAGTTTTGAAATGTCCATTTTGAAGTGACAGTTTTGTTATGTGGTAGATAGCAGGCCCATTCAACTTATTTAACAGTGAAAATGTAATTCATAGAGACGAATTCTCCAACTTCTGGTGCTCTTTAACACACCAAGTCTTTCATTTTGCTCAACCTATTCCAGATACAGCTGCGGGGCTGGAGCCGGTAGGAGAGAAGGGTGAATCCTCGTCCAGTGGTTCCCTTTGCCTAGTTTTTGCATTTTACCTCAGCCCTAGAAGGAATCATAGTAGGAGTACAATTGATTTTATTATACATTAAACAACTAAGTTCCAGAATCCTGTAATTGGTAATATCTTGGGGAGGGGGGAGGACAACTTCATGCTTTTAGAGCCGTGTAAAGAGATTGCTGGCCTTGGAATAGAATCTTAACATTCAGGAGGTGGTCTTCTCCAAATGTTATGATGATTAAATAAGACAATGCAGGTAAATTACTTGGTAATATCGCACCAAATACTTGTTGACATTATTATTTACGTAGACACAAATATATTACAGATTACATATCTATGTACTAAATTCTTCTATAGATGTGTAGAGACTACAATAATTATTCTCAATACTAATTCATACATATCTTTTCCTTTTTTATTTATACGAGTAGTGGTACTGGAAAACTCAGCGGTTAGGCTCTGGCTAGCAGTGATTTTAACAATAAAAACACCTTTGTAAGAGCTGCTTCGGAAAATTATGCTCCACGTGTAGCACCTGTTGGAGGAAAAGAATCCTTTTCGCCGCGGAACTGAGGAGTTTAGGAACCTTTCTTTTGTGAGACTCGGTCCCCAACCGGATCTGAGTCAGCAGCGGAACTAGGCTGCCGCACACGTCGGCGCGGTGTGTGGGGGTGGAATTGGCCTCTGCACCGCGAAAGATCCTTCCCGGAAGTAGTTATTGGTCGTCTCCATGCGCCGGTTCCTGGGCGTCGTAGAGTCAAGGCGCGAGGCTCGGACCGAGAGGTAGAGCTGGAGGGGACGCTAAGCGACCTCCGCCTGGGACGCGAACCTCTGCGCCCGCGGGGCTGGTCCCGGCGCCATCATGCTGCTCCTGCCGAGCGCTGCGGACGGCCAGGGCACCGCCATCACCCACGCTCTGACCTCTGGTACGTGCCCACTCAACCCCGGCTCCGTCCCGCGTTAGTCGCCCTTGCCCCAGTCCTCCACTAGCGCGACCCCAACATCGCTCTGTCCTTGTCCCTGGCGACTAGCCCCGGGACGTGTGGGGCTGTGACGCCGGTGCCTTTTGGCTCCAGGCTCTACAGTAATCTTTGCCCAGACTGGAAGGAAGGAGGGAGGGGGCGTCTTCTTTCTGCTCCTACAGTTTCTTCCTCCTCTCCCTGTTGCTGACTCATGGATCGGGCGAAGCAGTTCGGGACCAAACCCTCTGGTACCCTGAAAAGGTTCTTGAAAGCATCTGCTTGCCTAGGACAAGAGAGAGCCCGCAGCGAGTTCCCACGTGCCTCGGGTTCTACAAAGCCTTGCTACTGGTGCGCTGTTAAACACCTTTCTCCCGCTCCGCGTTTGCTTCGGCTTTGTTTTTTAAATGTCAGAACTCAGACGCTGCTCCTTATACTCACTTAAGTATGAAAAGGTCGTTGCCAGTACACCTGCTAAGATTTGTGTAGACAGAGTTTTTAAAGAATCATTAAGTGAGAGCTGACTGGCTGCCGTAGTTTCTTTATAGCCCAGGACAGTCGTGGGTATTGTAAACCTAGTCTCCAGTTTCAGCGATCCACATTAATTACCAGTGCCGCTTATAGAGGCGGTTGTCGAATGTGATTTTGAGCGTATCTCGTGGCGCATGTTTCGTTCTGCTCATGGAAGTCTCTGCGTAATCCTAACACCTAAAGGAAAAGGCTTGAAAGGTGATGTTCTTCAAAACTGCACCCCTACAACACAGCTAGTACTGATTGAACATAGTGTTTGAATCCTCTCCTGTGAATGGTACAGATCTTAATTTCCCAAACCAACTAAAGCATGAAAAATCAGTTGTTTTTAGAAAATTGTGGCCATTAGGTACAACGGCAGCTTATATCTGAGTTACTTATTGCTGAAAGGGTAAAGCTTTTTTCACTCATATGGATTATGAAATTAAAATTAAAGTGTTCAGTTTTTTCCCCTCATTTACCTTTTTGGAATTATTAATATACAGATGTACGGTGATTTAACCCTGCTTCTCAGGAATGCTGATAAAGCCTTACTTTGTGGTTTTCAAAGTGGTTTCAAAATGTGGTTTGTAATTCAGTCTTCCAAGGAAACCACAGAAGATAGATATTGTTCCGTTTTACAGTTGAAGACATCCCTGACTCATTTCAAATAGTTACTAATTGTCAGAGCTAGACTAAATCCAGAGCTTCTGATTTCAGATCTAGAGCTTGTTTCACTATAGCAGAGCTGTGTCAGTAAATCCTCATTAGCTGCTTGGAAAATTGTCTTCCAGAACAAATCATTGCTCGTGAATTCTTAAAATTTTTAAAAGCTATCTGAATTCAAGGTTTTAATTAAGATATTTTGACTTGTTTTTAGAAAAAAAATTTTTGATGAGGATAGTTTTCTATGACAGTTTATCATTTATTTTATTACAATTATTAGTCTAAAAGGAAAGCAGTTGGCAACATTTCTCCCTAATCCTCACCTTTCTCTCATATTCTCAGGAAAGTTTTGATTTATTGTTGACATTCTGAATGTTTTGTCAGATAACTGGAAGAGGTTGAATACTCTGTAAATACTAGGAAATGATTATTACTAACCCTCATGTTAACTGGAATGCAGGCATACCTTGTTTAATGGCACTTTATTGTTCTTTGGTGATAGTGCATTTCTTACAATTGAAGGTTTCTGGCAACCATGTGTTGAGCAAGTCTGTCAGCACAACTTTTCCAACAGTATTTGCTTACCCTGTGTCTCTGTCACGTTTTGGTAATAAAGTATTTCAAACTTTGTCATTCTTATGGTGATCTCTGATGTAATAATGACTCGCTGACAGCTCAGATGATGGTTACCATTCTTTAGCAATAAAGTATTTTAAAATTAAGGAATATACATGGTTTTTTAAGACATGATACTCAGTAGACTACAGCATACTGTAAACATAACTTTTATGTGCACTGGGAAACCAAAAAATATATTTGATTCACTTTTTTGCAGTATTTGCCTTATTGTGGTGGTCTGGAACCAAACCTGCAATATTTCCCAGGTGTCCTTGTACTGCAATTATTTTTTTCAGTTCATGGTTTTAAAATTACATTCTGATGCTGTTTTGATCTTATGTTGCCTTGAAACAGATTTATTCCATGCAATACACTGAAGCCTCTCTTAACGCTTTCAATCACAGCCTCAACACTCTGTCAAGTTGAACCTGTGGGAAGATGGTTTGAAGCTTTTGTTAAGAGGAGAAACAGAAATGCTTCTGCCTCTTTTCAGGAACTGGAGGATAAGAAAGAATTATCAGAAGAATCAGAAGATGAAGAATTGCAGTTGGAAGAGTTTCCCATGTTGAAAACACTTGATCCCAAAGACTGGAAGGTATTTAATATCTGAATCTTCTGTTGAGTCAGATGCTTTGTGAGGTATAGGCGGTTTTCCCACGAGTTTTCCATCAGTAAGCCATTGTTTTAAGATGCTTCAAAAAGAGATCCATAATTGAGCACCTGTTTATTGTTAAGCTTTGAGTGGGATAGCACTAATCATAGGATACTATCTCTGCTGGAAAAATCCAGGAAGTGTTCCCCAAAAAATAATGTTCGAGCTGGCCCTGAAAGGATGAGTGGCAGTTTATGAAGCAGAGAATGAAGAAAACGTGTTCTGGGCAGAAGGAATATATCTGCAAAGACACAAAGGAGTGAGGAATGTATACCACCTCCTCGGGGATTAGTGAGGAGTAGGGCGGGTAGGGTACTTGAAGGGTGCTGGTGAGAAATTAGTCCTGAAACAAGACTCTAGACCAAATTCTGTTACATTTTCCTTTTTATGCCATGCTAACGAAGGAACTAAGATTTTATTTTCAGGGCAGTAGGAAGTCTTCAAAAGTTTCTAAGCTAATTTTAGCAAAGTAATCTCCTGGCAGTACAGAAAATTGCTTGAAAAGGGAGGGCAGGGCTGGAGGGGAAGTGAATAGTTTGCTGTTACAGGGCTAGTGCAATAATCCAAGCCTGCAAATGCATACTTGAGCTAAATTTATGGCCGGGTTTTGAAGAAGAGGGAACATGTGCTTTTTTTGGAGGTAGATTTGATAGAACTTAGTGACCTTGACTGTGTGGTACAAGAGGAGATGTACTCAAAAGACCTCTGAGCATTCCAGCTTGAATGACCTGCTGGAGTGTGATGTCAGTCACGAGCATTGGAATGCAGGAAAAAGGAAGTTTGTGGGGAATGTGGTGTTTGTTCAACTTTGACTGTGTCAGAATTCAAGTACTAGTAATGTACTAATGAAGTCTTCTAGGAAGTGGTTAGAAGTGAGTCTGTGGTTCTGAAAGGAGGATAAAGCCAAAAACATTTGCAGGTTTTTGATAAGTTGTAGGTGGTAGTTGAACCTGGGGGAATTGAATGACATCAGCCGAGGAGAAGAATATAGACAAATAGGTATCATAAAGCTTAAGTAGGCACTAGTATAATACTTAAATATGGGTACCGTGGAATTAAAGTGCCAGAATTCAAATCTGATTCTGCCTATTTAGTGCGCTGGGACCTTGGGAAAGTTACTTGACACATCTGTTTCATGCAGTGAGATTGCTAACAGCTCAGAGGAGTATGGTGAGGATTAATGCAATGATGCATAGAAAGCACTTAACCTAGTGCTTGGCACGTGATAAATACTAAACAGGTAGTGGATGATGAGTTCCTGTCTCCTAGCTTGTGAGGGTTAAATGAGATAAAGTGTATGTCTAAAGCACTTAGAAAAGTAAATAAGCACTCAAAATGTTAGCTGATTTACATACTGTCATTATCAGTTTTAAAAGAAAAGGACTGAACCAAGTTGAGGAGCCTGAATATTTAAGGGGTGGGCAGAGGAGGAGAAGCAGCAAAAGATACTAAGGAGGGTGAAAGAGGTGGAAAGAAAACGACAAAAGAGACATTCGTTAATTCAACTAAGGTTTATTAAACATCACGCACTAGACTCTTCCAGAAACTAAGAGAGGAGGAAGTCTCAAGAAGGACGAAACAGTCACCCGTGTCACTGTGTTGGAGAGGTCAGTCACATAACATGAATGATAACAAAAGCCACTGGGTTTGGCACACGGAGGGTAGGTGACCACAGTGAAAGCAGTTCTGGTGAGTGGTCGGGAGGCCAGGCGGTTACAGCTGGGTTGACTAGGAGGTGATGAAGTGGAGACCGCAGTGCAAAATACTCTTTCAAAGCTGGGCTGTAGAGAAAATACTAACTTGAGAGAAAGGCAGGGTCAGGAGAAGACAGAATTGGGGATCATTTAGGTCTACAAGAGAGAAAAGGAAGAAGGATGGAGGTCTTTGGTATAGAAAAGGGTAGGTAACGTCAGAATAAGGTAGCAGGGTTCGTCCATTGGTTCAGTTAATTGTTTCTTTCAACAAACAGGGATCAAGCATCTGCTTCGTGTCAGATGCTGTTCTGGGGCCTGAGGAGTCTGCCAGACAAGACAGTATCACTGCTGCCACGTAGCTTCTACTCCAGTGAGGAGGCAGACAATAAGTCAACAGTCAAGGACATGGTCACCAGGTGCTGGGCAAAGAAGTAGAACAGGGTGCTGCGATAGTGTCCAGATGACTGCTTTAGGCTGAGTGGGTGGGGAATGCCTGTGGAGTTGACATTTAACATAAAACCTGAGTGACACGCAAAGATCAGGGAGAACGGCATTCCAGGCAGAGAGCTTGTGTGGGGGCAGAAAGAATTGTGTCAGGAACTGAAGAAGGCAAATGGGTAGGACAGCGTGGATAAGGGAGTGGTGAGGAGGTTAAGGACCAGTAGTCACTGGAAAGCCGTTGGAGAGTTGGAAGCAGTAACAATTTGTAAGTACTTTAGGGGAAACAAGAAGGAACAGAGTTGGGCAGAGAGGGTTGTCTATTTTAAATAAGGCGATAACATTTATCCTGAGACTGAAGGATGAGAAGATGGCAGCCGTGTGCAGAGTAGGGGAACACGCCAGGTGGGGAGAAGAGCACGTGAGGAGAAAGGGCTTGGTGTCTGCAGTGAACTGCAGCACCAGTCTTGTTTTTGGAAATGAGTGACCAGGGTAGAGAGGGACAGGCCGGGAGTAGTGAGCAAGAGATGGAGGTGCCCCGTGCATCTGGGGCTCAGAGGGGAGGTCTGTGCTCGAGTGAAGTGGGGACTGATAAGCATGTACAGGGTACTAACTATATTCTAGCCCTGGCATTGGCTCAGATCACCCAGGACCAAATTAGAGAGAGAGACGAGAAACCCCAGAACTGAGCTTTGCAGGTCCTAGAGAAGCCAGTAAAAGTGGCTGAAAAAGGTAGTGGAAGGTGGGAGGAAAAGAGTGAATGCACAGAAACACTAAAGGAAGGTAATATTTCAAGGAAGGAGTCAGCTATGCTGCCACCGAGCGCTGAAGTCAGGTGAGGACAGGTGAGTGATCTTGGATTTGGCACCTGGAAATTCATACTGAAGAGAGCAGCTTCATTGCACCTGGGGTGGCAGTGGATGGAGCAGAACCAAAGTGGAGTGGTTTGAAAATGAATGCTAAAGGAGGTAAACATGTGGACGGCTTTTTCAGGAAGTTTACTATTGACAAAGAGGAGAGAAATGGAGATACAGCGGTAACTGGAAAGGGGATCTTGCAAGTATTTTTAGGATGAGAGCTAACGGGGGTACCTGGGTGGCTCAGTCAGTTCAGCATCTGCCTTCAGGTCAGGTTGTGATCTCAGGGTCCTGGGATCGAGCCCCATGTCAGGCTCCCTGATCAGTGGGGAGCCTGCTTCTCCTTCCTCTGCTTGTGCGCACGTGTGTGCACTCTCTCTCTCAGATAAATCAATGCAATCTTTAAAAAAAGGGATGAGAGTGATAGCATCTTTTTATATAGATGAAGATAATCCAGTTTCAATTTAGGAGATAACCGAAAGATTATTATTTTGAGGAGACTTAGAGAAGACAGGACTCAGAAGCAAGAGAAAGGATGGAATAGTTTCTCTTGGTAGGACAGGCTTTTTCAGTTGTGAATGGAGGGAAAGGGAAAAGATCTATGGGTGCCAGTAGGGTGGTAGAAAGATTGAGTAGGAATTTGAGTAGGATAATTTACATTTCTTAGTTAAGAAGAAGGTAGGGCTGTTGATAAGAGGGTGGAGAAGGATCTGTGAGGTTGAGGAGAGACTAGAGAAATAGTAACCTTAAGGAGTGGAAAGGTAAACCAGCTGGAACAAAGTATGATTGCCGGGCATAATGAAGAAGCCCATCCATATGAACTTTGCTTTCCTGAATTTAAAGGGAAACCAGTCAGCCCTCCTTGACTTTTTTCCTTCCATGTTACATGCCCTCAACTCCCTTGCCTCCCCACTCATTTCTCCAATACTAGATACACCCTTTGAGTTCTGTAGGGAGATTTCACTTGCTACTTCCAACTTGTAAATTCACAAGGATGTTAACCAAAGCAGAAACAAAAGCAGATATTTCCTCTACAGAGAAGCCTCATCGCTCAGTTATGCAAAATTTCCATCTAAATTACCTTTTTGCTTAACATGACTTCTAGTCCTATCATTGCCCTGGCCCAGCCTTGTGGGGCTGTGATAATGCTTCCCTCTGTTCTGAAATCTTCCTGGCTGTACCCTGATTTAAGGATGGCCATAAGATATTAGTAGATGTTAAGAGAAAAATGGGCTCAATGGTCAAGTAAGTTTGGAAAATGCTGGGTTTTGCGAGTGTTTATATGTTTTGTTTTGTTTTTTTAATTGCAGGACTTCTCAGAGCCTTTATTAGGCTTATGTGCATCCAAATTATCACAAAGGCCGTATCACAGTCCACATTTCCCAGACTTACTACAGAATCCATTTTATATGCAATGTCTCAACTCCTATTATGGGAAGCACTATTTTAGGGTACCAGCACAAGGGATAAGATACATTGCTCCATTTCATACTTGACTCCCTTTTGTGTCTTTATCAGAACCAAGATCATTATGCAGTACTTGGACTTGGCCATGTAAGATACAAAGCTACACAGAGACAGATCAAAGCAGCTCGTAAGTACTTAGGTCTTTTGAGATAATCCAGTATCTGGAATATAGGAAATGTTATGTTTTTTAAAAGATATGCATGATCATAGTCTATAGCCATAAATCTAGATTAATATCATTTGATACATGGTCATCACAATGCATAACCACAGTCTCTCCTTTACCTTCAGAACCAGAAAAAAGCAATCATTCTCATGCATGGGAATGAGAAATCAGAGGGTGGGTGGGTGTGTTCGTGACCAAGATAAAGAACATTCTTCCAATGGCAAGCTTTTAAAAAATAATGTTTCGTTTCCCTTTAGAAGTATGGCCAGCTGTATTTAGTAGAAGCTGCCATGTTACTTAGGTTTTTTAATGCTGTTTTGTGGTTTAGGTTACATTTTTATTGATGCCACCCTGTGTCTTCTGGCCAAGAAAGAATTATCTGAGTTTTACTGCTTTCTTCATCAAAAAGATTAAAAATTTCGGGGGAACTGTTGGGACCCTTGTCTTCACATGCTTTATAAAACACCATCCCCTTAGTGCCCTACATACCATTTGGTTCACCTGGTTAGTAAAGTTTGATGAAAGAGGTGAAGGTGATTAGTTTTCTGTGTTTTATCTTAGGAGAATGTTCTGCCCTCCACTCTAGAGAATGGATATTGAGGTCAGAGGAGGTAAGATTGTGACCATATGGAAAAGGAGTTAGGGAGTCAAGGCCAGTCAGGAGGAGAAAGTATTGTACTTGGAGGAAGATGAATGAGACCCATCTCATGTTGAAAAATATTAATTGAGACTAAGTATAGTAGATAAACTCAAAATTTTCTCCACTAATGCTTATATTTAGGAAAATCACAGAAATATTTTTAATAAGGCGAAGGAATTTATGAGATTTTTTTAGATCTATTCAGTTTCTTAAAAAGCTGGCATGGTTTTAGACTAAGCATATGTTAATGCATGTGAATAGTCATTACAATATACATAAATGCCAGGGAAATTCATTTGCCATGGAAAAATATTTTCGAAGTCTTGCTATATGAAAGAACAGCATACAAATATCAAATGAGTCTTGCTACATAGAAGTGATTTAGAAGTATGAAAACAGTTGATGTTTTAAGGTGAAGGAATTTTTTTTACTCTAAAGATAAAAAATGTACAATAAGCTGTAAAACATTCATTTGTTTCTAAGTCCAAAGGCTTCCCTGGTGGTCTAATGGTTAGGATCCAGCGCTCTAAGTCCATTCATTTTATCGGCATAATAGAAGTTAATTTTTTAATACTCTATAGCAGGAAGTTTTGCAGCCCCAGTGCATCAGATTGTTAACATTAAGTAGAATTATAATTCAGTCTCTCCCACTATGTTGATATTCTCAGTATTTATTCTAAAGGAAACTGATGTTCTCTTACCTCTGTCATTATAAAAAAGGCAGTTACTTGCTTTACTGCTTTCTGAAATTTAGTTCAAAAGTAAAAATGCAAAGTTAGTGTATGTAAATCTGTATTAGCACAGAGAAGCCTAAAAAAATGAAAGTCTTACTGCATTTGAGATCCTTCAAGTTCTTACATCCTGTTACACACATGTAAAAGAGTTTTCTGTTGTTTAATGTATTTTGAATTGCTATAATGAAAATTAGGAAGTCAGTGAAGGGTGAATAAAATAAGTGGTCTTTTTTTTTTCCCTTCTCTGCATTATCTGAAAAGAATAAGTCACTAGAAAAGTTGAATGATAGGTTAAGCGAAAGTACTTGAATACTAAAAGTGGAATTTCAGTTGCTTACATAATTTTGTTTTGAAGTAAAATAGCGACACTGGCAAATGATGTAGGTTTGATACTCTTTGCACAGAAATAAAGTCTTTGGTGATTTGACTTTTCTAAACTTAATAATTTTAGTTCAAAATATTTCTGACATTTTAAACTGAAGCTGTTCCTTATGCTTCTTAAAAATTAAAAATCCTGTTTAGAGTCATTTTATAATTGCAATATGAATGTACAATAAAAGCCTTTTTGCTAATGTACCCTCAAATCATCCCAGAAACTGTCTTCAGTGGGAGGAGAGGGGAATATCTTTGAAACTGCAGTAAACAACTGCTGCTCGCAAATTACCCTTGTTTCTTTTTCAGACTGTGTTCTTTGGCGTCCTTTATTTTTAATACTGAGAAATATCTTTTGCCTCCTCCACAAGAGACAATATAAGACAGTCTCAGGACTCCCTAATGTACATGGATGAGTAAAGATTAGGCAGAAAACTCAACGAAGAAAAAAACCAGTCCAGCATGAGGAGACTATCCAACAAAAAATGGAGATATCACCTCTCTTAGACTTACAAGTTTCAAAAGAAAATCTCCTCATGTTGTCAGTGAAATATGAAGATATGTTGTCAGTGAAATATGAAGATAGGGTGTAGGCGTTGCGGAAAAAGACTAGGGAGAAATAAGTAGAATTGTGTGGAAACTGAAAACATGAGAGCAGAATTAAGAATTCCAAAGGTTGACATACGCTTAGAAAAATAGTAAAGCAGAGGACAACCTTGAGGAATGTTCCCAAGATTCACAGAGAAAGAATAAAGAGATGCCAGATTTGTAAGGAAGTCAGAATAAATGTCACAAACCATAATTGCAAATAAAGAAGGAAACTTAACCAATTTATAAGAAGATATTTCTTGGGATTGAGAATGTTTGTGGGCACGTGACTTAGGTTTCACTGCCCAGCACACTTCTTTGAAATTGATAGGAGAGCAGTGTGAGTTAGGCTGTGCTGCACAGAATCCCATTTGGCAGCAGGCGTGGGGCGCTCTGCAAAGCTTTTGGCTTTACCCCCACTGCCCTGGCTGTGGAAATAGCCTCTGTTCCGTTTCTCAAGTGCCCCATGGTGCTGGGGTCGTCGCACCTCTGAACTGTTGGGTAGGATTC
>CM052887.1:16784232-16864036 GCA_028534135.1 Potos flavus
ACACACACACACACACACACACACAAAAGATGTGTACACAAACGTTTATAGCAGCCTTATTCACAATATCCAAAAACTGGAAACCCCCCAGTGTTCACCAGCAAGATCATGGGTAAGCAAACTGCTGTATATTCATACAGTAGATTAGTGCTCAGTGGTTAAAAAAAGAACAGATAACTCAGACATGCAGAAATGGTGATGAATCTTAAAACATTAGGTTGAGCAGAAAAGATAGAAAGACAAACTATAATTCCATTTACATGGAGTTCAAGAGCATGTAAGTGAAGGAAATCAGGTGGTAGGGCATGGGAATTGACTGAAATAGTAAAGGGAACTTGGTGATGGAAATGGTCTGTATTTTCTTTGGTAGTAGTTATAGGGGTGTATACAGTTGTCAAAGCTCAATGTAAATTTTTGATTCAATAAAAGATGTGATTAAACAGATCAAGAAAACAATCACTTGAGAAATCAGATATACTCTTTGGGGCCTAGAAAGATACAAAAATTGTATTAAGAGATTCTTTTCGTAAAAGTAAAATTATTGTCTATTACAACTTAAGGGACGCAGTTAGAGCTGCACCACAAGTAAGTTCATTGCCTTAAACTACTGTTACTTTTTTTTTTTTTTAATTAACACATAATGTATTATTTGCCCCAGGGTACATGTCTGTGAATCCTCAGGCACTACTGTTACTTTTTAAAAAGAGGAAAAAGTAAAATAGGTGTCCAGTTCAAATGTTTAAAAGAATGGCACTAAGGAACATGGAGGGAAAAATAGAAGAGATAAAACAGCAGTATCCCAAAGTGGATTTATAAAAAGAAAAAACAAATAGCGAAATACAGAAAGAAACTATTACAGAAGAAATTTTTAATGGAGACCACTATTAAATATAAAAGATTCAAAATTTTTGATTAAATGAACTTTTTTGAGGAGCGCTTGGGTGGCTCAGTCAGTTAGGTGTCTGCCTGCAGCTTGTATCATGATAGAGAGTCGAGTTGGGCTCCCTGCTCAGTGGGGAGTCTGCTTCTCCCTCTCCCTTCGCCCCCCTCCCCCTCGCTTGTGTTCTTTCTCAAATAAATAATTAAAATCTTTTTAAAAAAATAAATGAACTTTTTTGAAATTGAGGAAATTTTAAAGGCAAATGTTTCAAAGATTTTATTATTTTAGAGAGAGAGTGTACACGACTGGTGAGGGGCATGGGGGGAGAGAGAGAGAATCTCCAGCAGACTCTGATGAGTGTGGAGTCTGATTTGGAGCTTGATCTCACAACCCTGAGATTGTGACCTGAGTCAAAACCAAGAGTCAGATGCTTAACCAACTTGAGCCATCCAGGTGTCTCTAAATAGGAAGACATTTTAAAAGTTACGAAAGAATTACACAATGGGTGTAGAGATTACTAAAATAAGTACATTAACTTTTAAAAATAATAGCAAATTGAACTTAACAGCACATTAAAAGAATAATACCCACAAACAGCTTGGATCTCCCTCAGAAATCCTCTTAGGAAATATATTAATAGAGCTAAATTTATTTATAATTTAGATAATATGTGATTTCCTAAATAGTTAAAATGTATAAAACAATTTAATAGCCATTAATCGAACTTTGCAAAGAAATAGTTAATTTCCTACTTTGGTAAGTATTTCATACCCAAAGCCAACAAACTTAACCATGTGGTGTTAGTGATATTACCATTAAAATCCATGGCAGAAACTAACCTGCTTATTATTTTTTATGCTATTTTAAGAGTGTGGTTTCGTGAATTAAGATATTAAATAAGAGAACTATTGGAAAGAAGAAAAGAACTATATTATTTGTGGGTAATACAGGCTCTACCTAGAAAACCAAAAAAGGGCTAGTCAAGTGGCTAGATGCAGGAGAAATATGCAAAAATAATAGTTCTAAAAAAAAAGTTCTTGGAAGTTACCATCAAATTTATTAGGAGGAAATAATCATTTTAAAGATGATCCTAAAGTAAGAATAGGTAAGCAGAAACAAACCCGGATTGAATTTACTATGATAAAGGAGGCATCATACATCACTGGAGAAGGGAAGGATTATTAGGGGTTAGTAGGACTTCAATTAATGAAAGGTTTAGATATCTATGTGAATATGTTAAAATTCTAAAAAAAATTTAAAGAATTTTTTAAAATTTTCAGTTTGAGCATGGAAAATACTAATGAAACTAAAAAATATATTGAAATTGTTGAGAATGATGAAGTACCTTATAAGTACTGAAAAAATTATAAAGGAAATGATCAGTAAATGTAAATGAAAATGATATATATAGTACATATATAAATATAACTATACATATATATGACATACACACATATATGTTATTTTTGTATATGTAAAACTTCTGTTTTGAGAATTTTTCCACATTTAGGTTTCCCATTAGGTTAGTTGGCACTGAAAATCTCACATCTCAAGAAGTAGAAGTTTTACAGATGTATAAATAATATATGTCATGAATATACATGTGTAGATAGATATAATGTATATGTGTATGATATGTATCACAAAGAAAATGACAACAGTATTCATAGAAAAAGCATTTTAGAAACAAATACAGTAGGTAATCACTTTTTGAATTAAAGCTGAGGTATTAAGAAAATTGAACTTTGCTGAACAGGAATAGAACAGGAAGGAATTTAGGGGTCTGTTTTTTTCATTGTAAATTTTAAAATGTAACTAGATAATCTCTAACATCCCTTCTAGTTCTAAAATTTTTTTTTAGATTTTCTTTTTTAATTTATTTGAGAGAGAGAGAATGAGACAGCATGAGCAAGGGAAGAGCAGAGAGAGAAAGAGAAGCAGACTCCCCGATGAGCAGGAGCCCGGTATGGGGCTCCATCCTGCGACTCCAGGATCATGACCTGGGCTGAAATCAAGAGTCAAGACATTGGGGCGCCTGGGTGGCTCAGTTGGTTAAGCATCTGCCTTCTGCTCAGGTCATGATCTCAGGGTCCTGGGATCGAGCCCCGCATCGGGCTCTCTGCTCAGCGGGGAGCCTGCTTCCTCTTCTCTCTCTGCCTGCCTCTCTGCCTACTTGTAATCTCTCCCTCTCAAATAAATAAATAAACTCTTTTTAAAAAAATAAAAAACCATTCTCTCTCTCTCTCTCTTTCTTGGCAAGTTTCTTTTCTGTACATCCCCCACAAACATCACAAGCTATTTATTACTTAGTGTTACATAAGATAGAGGTTTTAAGTAATACATGGTGTAGAACAAAAGAATGTTTTAAAACAAGTGATCACTTCCCTTCAACTCATAACTTCTGTTCATAATCTTTTTGGCAAATGTAAAGTGCTCAGTTAATAATACAGAGAAGGATGCTTTAAGAGTGATCAATAAGATTAATTGTCTGCCTTTGGCTCAGGTCATGATCCCCAGGGTCCTGGAATCGAGCCCCATGTCGGGCTCCCTGATCATCAAGGAGCCTGCTTCTGCCTCTGCCCACTGCTCATGCTTTTTCTCTCTCAGATAAATAAAGTCTTAAAAAATAATTTATAATCCTACCAACAGTGCATGAAGGTTCCCTTTTCTCTGCATTCTCACAAAAGCTTAGTTCTTGTCTTTTTGATAATAGCCATTCTGACTGGTATGAGCTGATGCCTCCTGATTGTGGTTTTGAATTGCATTTTCCTGATGATCAGTGATACTGAGCATCATTTCATGTGTCTGTTGGCCATCCCTATGTCCTCTTAGTAAAACATCTATTCAGGTTCTCTGCCCATTTTTTTAACAGGATTATTTGTTGTTGTTGTTTTAAGATTTTATTTATTTATTTGACAGCACAAGCAAGGGGAATGGCAGGGAGAGGGAGAAGCAGAAGCAGGCTCTCCGCAAAGCAGGGAGCCTGATGGTGGGTTGGATCCCAGGACCTTGAGATCATGACCTGAGCTGAAGGCAAAACACTTAATGTCTGAGCCACCCAGGTTCCCCTATTTGGGGTTTTTTTGGTGTTCAGTTCTAGGAGTTCTTAATGTTTTGGATATTAACCCCTTATCAGATATATCATTTGCAAATATCTTCTCCCATTTAGTAGGTTGCCTTTTTAGGCCATTATGTTTCCATTTTTATTTGTGTCAAAGTATTTTTTTTTTTAATTTCCTCTGTGATTTTCTCTTTGACCCATTGATTGTTTAGTAGTATGTTGTTTAGCCTCCACATGTTTGGCTTTTTCCCGTGTTTTTCCTATAATTGATTTCTAGTTTCATACCATGGTGGGTATAATAGATGCTTGGTATAATTTCTGTGTTCTTAAATTTATTGGGACTTGTTTTATGGCCTAACATGTGATCTATCGTGGAGAATGTTCCATATGCACTTGAGAAGAATGTGTATTCTGCCATGGTTGAATGGAGTGTTCTGTTTGTTAAGTTTATCTGGTCTAATGTGTTGTCAAGGCCAGTGTTTCCTTACTAATTTTCTGTTTGGATAATTTGTCCACCAATGTAAGTGGGGTATTAAAGGCCTCTATGATTATTGTATATTACTGTCAACTTCTTTTTATAACCATTAATTTTTTTTAAAGATTTTATTAGAGAGAGAGAGAGATAACTGTAGACAGAGAGGCAGGCAGAGAGAGAGGGGGAAGCAGGCTCCCCGCTGAGCAGAGAGCCCAATGCAGGACTCTATCACAGGACCCTGAGATCATGACCTGAGCCGAAGGCAGAGGCTTAACCCACTGAGCCACCCAGGCGCCCTCTAACTATTAATTTTTAAAATATATTTAGGTGCTCCTCTGTTGGGTGTATAGATCTTTACAATTGTTATATCTTGTTGTTGGATCTCTTTATCATTAAGTAATGTGTCGTTTTGTCTCTAGTTACAGTTTTGTTTTAAAGTCGATTTTCAGGGCCTAAAGTCAATTTCGAGCCTGGCTGGCTCAGTCGTTAAGCCTCTGCCTTCAGCTCGGGTCATGAGGTCCTGGGATCGAGCCCCTCATCAGGTTCCCTGCTTGGCAGGAAGCCTGCTTCTCCCTCTCCTACTTCCCCTGCTTGTGTTCCCTCTCTTGCTGTCTCTCTCTCTCTGTCAAATAAATGAATAAAATCTTTTAAAAAAATAAAGTCGATTTGCCTGACATAGTATTGCTACCCCAATATTTTTTCCCGCTTCCATTTGCAAGAATATTTTTTTCAATCCTGTCACTTTCAGTCTGTATGTGTCTTTACAGCTGAAGTAAGTCTCTTATAGGCAGCGTATAGATGGGTCTTATTGTTTTTAAAGATTATTTGAGAGAGAGAGAGAAAGCACAGAGGGAGAGGGCAAGGGAGAAGCTGACTCCCCCCACTGAGCAGGGAGCCCGATGTGGGGCTGGATTCCAGGACTCTGGGATCATGACCTGAGCCAAAGGCAGATGCTTAACCAACTGAGCCACCCTAGCGTCCCAGTGGATCTTGTTGTTTTATCCATTCAGTCACTCTGTGTCTTTTTTGAAGCATTTAGGCCATTTACATTTTATGCAGTTATTAATAGGTGTGTACTTATTGGCATGTTGCCAATTGCTTCCTGGGTTTGATTTTATTTTGGAATTTTTTGTTTTTGTTTCTTGGGGTTTTTTGGGTAGGGGGGTGATTGTGTATTTTGGAGCTCTTCTGTTTCTTTATCTTCATGCTGTCTTCCCTCATGGTGTGATGACTCTTTAAAGTTAGGCTTGGATTCCTTTATTTATTTGTTTTTATCTATTATAGGTTTGTGGTTACCATGAGGTTCATATAACATCCCATGTGTATAATAGCAGTCTCTATTAAGTTGATCGTTGCTTAAATTCAAACACATTTTAAAAGCTCAACTTTTTTACTCCCTCACATGTTTTATGTGTGTGGTGTCCTATTTTACATCTTTTTATTTTGTGTATCTGTTGACTGATTTTTGTAGGTAACAATTGATTTTACTACTTCTGTCTTTTTTCCTTGATATACTGGCTTTATAGGTGAGCTATCTACACAGTATGTTTGCTTTTACCAGTGAAGTTTTCCTTTCACCATTTTCTTCTAGTTATGGCCTATTTTTTTTTTTTATAGATTTTATTTATTTATTTATTTGACAGAGACAGATCACAAGTAGGCAGAGAGGCAGGCAGAGAGAGAAGGGGAAGCAGGCTCACTGCTGAGCAGAGAGCCCGATGCGGGGCTCGATCCCAGGACCCTGAGATCATGACCTGAGCCGAAGGCAGAGGCTTAACCCACTGAGCCACCCAGGCGCCCCTGGCCTATTCTTTTTACTTAATTCCCTTTAACGTTTCTTATTTCTTGTAAGGTTAGTTTAATGGTAATAGATGCCTTCAACTTTTGTTTGTCTTGGAAATTCTTTATCTCTCCTTTTATTCTGAATGATAACCTTGCTTAGTATAGTGTTCTTGGTTGTAGGTTTTTTCCCAGCACTCTGAATATATCATGCTACTTTCTTCTGACCTGCAAAATTTCTGCTGAAAAAAATCATCCTTATCGAGTTTCCCTTGTATGTAACTTTCCTTTTCTCTTGCTGCTTTTAAGATTCTTTCGTTTATCTTTAATTTTTGCCATTTTAATTATTCATTGGGGTAGACCTTCTGGGTTTCATTCTCCCTTTGTGGGGCTCCCTTTGTGTTCTAGAGCTGGATATCTGTTTCCTTACAGGTCGGGGAAGTTTTCAGCCATTATTTCTTCAATTAAGTTTTCTGCCCCTATCACTGTCCCTCTGTGACCCCTATAATTCAGATGTTCTCTTACACTTGATGTTGTTGCAGAGGTCCCTTAACATATTTTTTAATTTTTTTAGTGTTTTTTAAAGATTTATTGATTTATTTGTCAGAATGAGAGAGTGCGCGTGCACAAGCAGGAGTGGCAGGCAGAGGGAGAAGCAGGCTCCCTGCTGAGCAAGGAGCCCAGCTCGGGACTCGGTCCCCGGACCCTGGGATCATGACCTGAGCGGAAGGCAGGCAGTTAACCAACTGAGCCACCCGGGCACCCCACAGAGCCTCATTCTTTAAATTCTTTTTTTCTTTTTGGTATTTGGCTTGGTTGCTTTCCGTTACCCTGGCCTCCTCATCACTGATCCATTCTTCTGTATCCTCTAATCTGGCCTTGATTCCCTGTAGTTTTTCGTATTTTCTTTGTTGAAGTACTTACTGAATCATCCACTCTTCCCTCCAATGCCATGAACATCTTTATGACCATTACTCTGAGCCTTTAATCAGGTTGAATGCTAATTTTCATTTTGTTTAGTAGTTCTTTTTTCTTGGGTTTTGTTTTGATCTTTCATTTGGATCATATTCCTGTCTCCTCAGTTTGCGTGACTCTCTGTGTGTCTGTGTATTAGGTAAGTCAGCCCTCTCTCCTGTTCTTGAAAGTAGTGGTTCTCTGTAAAAGGTGTCCTGTGGTGCCCAGTAGTGCATCCCCCCAATCACTAGGCCCAAGCCCTCCAGAAGTACTTTGTGTGAGGGCTGCATATCCTGCTGGTATAGACTGGTCCAGGACTACGGTGGGTGCAGTGGTGGGCCCGGCTTGCCCCCAGCACCGATGCGTTTAGGGGTCAGGATACAGGTGCTGCAGGTGTGCTGGTGACTGGACTGCCCCCCCATCCACAGGTGGTTTGGAGAGGGCCCTGACCAAGGCTCCCTACCAGGTGTGTTGGGATGGGAGCCACTTGGGATGGGCACCTTTGGGTACCGGGGTTCTGCAGGGGACCATGGGATAGAGCAAGTAGTGTTAGCTAGGTAGATGGAGAGTGTCACGACTGGCTTCCACCCGCATCAGGACACTAGGGAGGGTAAGGAAAATGGCACCTGCCCACACTTTTCTTTCTAGAGAAAGTTCCTGCAGATCTCTACCCCTCTGTCACATGTAACCCACGTGCTTTTCAGATTGCTCGCTCTGCGCTGGGTCTCAGAATGAGTGATACGGTGCACTGGCCCTTTAAAAGCAGAGTCTCAGTATAGCCTTCCAACTCCTGGAGGGAAACCCCGCTGATTTTCAGAGCTAGATGTTAAGGGCGCTCCTCTTCCCTGCGTGGAACTCCAGGGCAAGGGTGCCTAGTAGGGGCTTGACCCCCTCTCCTCACGGAGGACCCCTGCAGCTGTGATAGCCTTCCTTCAACCCCAGCGGGTTGCCACACTGGGGATTTGGTTCCAGACTACATCTCTTCCACTCTTCCTCTGTCAATATGGCTTTTTCTTTACATCTTTAGCTGTGGGAAAGCTGTTCCATTGGTCTGCAGGTCCTTTTCAAAGTGAGTTGCACTGTATGCAGTTGCAGTCTTGATGGGTTCGTGGGAGGAGATGAGCTCAGGATCCTCCTACGCCGCCATCTTCCCAAGCTCCTCATCTTTATTTTTAGTTTTGATGCATAAAGTGACAAATTGTCTAAATCTGGCTTGTTTTGTAGATAAAGCAATGGTTTTAAAACATCACCCAGACAAACGGAAAGCAGCTGGTGAACCAATAAAAGAAGGAGATAATGACTACTTCACTTGCATAACTAAAGGTAAGAAAATACTTTGGAGTCAGGGATTTCTAATATTGATGATTATTTATTAAGCGCTGGGATTGGATTTCTGGTGTATACTCTGTAGTTAATTTAACTATACCGTGACATTTCAAAACACTTTCAGTTGTATCTGATTGTTTCTGATAATCTGCCCCTGAGCCTCCCTACAACACGGTGAGGTTCTCCCGACCTCACCCCATCAGCAGTACCTGGCCGCTCATCCGGAATGCAGAAGCTTGGGCCCCACCACGTAGCTACTGACACAGTCTGCATTTTAATGAGCATCAGGTGATTCTTAGGAGCTCATCCTAGAGTTAATTCATCATAAGTGTTATTTCTAACAAGGATACTAATTTCTCCATTTCGGATACTTTGTAGGACTAAATTGTTCCTCAGAATGTTTTGCTAATTTAAGTCCAAAAATTGATTATATCCTGCTATGGACCCCTAGACAGTTTATTGCTCTTTACGTGGCCATGTCTTTATTAAGCAAATTAATATAGGTTGTTGCCATTTCTAAATGTGTCCTTAAATGTGATTTTACTCCCAACACGGGGCTTGAACCCTTGAATCCTTAACCCTCAGGTCAAGACCTGAGCTGAGATCAAGAGTCAGACACTTAACCAAGTGAGCCACCCAGGTGCTCCTGATTGTACTTGCTAAATATTTAAAACTGTGTACACACCTTTCAAACTTACTCTTTTTGGGTCATTCTCACACTGTGCTCAAGATGCTAAAGATTCTTTAATTTTTTTTACAACCTTGGAATCCTAACGGTTAATTTTCTATTTCTTTTTCCTTGGAGTCATGCATTCTTAAGGGTTGAGTATGTAACCATTGTTTCGTTATGGGACTTCCAGAAGAGATTCTGAAGGAAATTGTGAAGTGAGATTATATCCAGTAGTGCTGGAGGTGTCATTACCCAGAATCAGTCTCTTCTCGCCCACAAGTACATAAAATTTTTAAATATGAAAAATAACCTTTTTTTTTAAAGGAAGGGGATTTTTTTTCCTCACAGGAAAAAAATGTAGAGTCATGGTAATATGACCTTACCATTTTTTCCTCAGCTTATGAAATGTTATCTGATCCAGTGAAAAGACGGGCATTCAACAGTGTAGATCCTACTTTTGATAACTCAGTTCCTTCTAAAAGTGAAGCAAAAGACAATTTCTTCGAAGTGTTTTCCCCAGTGTTTGAAAGGAATTCTAGGTGAGTTAAGGGATCCCCTCGTGATCATAATGCTCTGTCGGCTTGCTGCATGTGCTTCCGGGCGTCTGCATCTTTCCTCTGAGGAGAGTTCTTGCTCTCTTCCTCCGCCTTTTCTCCAGAATTGAGCCCCTCTGGTGAACGTACTGCTCTTCATTTCTTTTGCTCTCTAAACAGAAGTTCTGCCTTTCCATGGCGAAATTCCTTTACACCTCACAGGATGTTTTCCTTTTATATTTCGTTTGTGGGAAAGAACAATAGCTGACTTTATGTGGTGTGATACTGTTACTTAGGTGATGGTAATTTCCCATCCTTTTGCTTCCCCTTTGCTCATGTGCATGTACTCTCTTTGGCCTCTTATCATTTGATAAAGCTTTTGTTCTTTCTGAACCGTTTCTTGGAGCATTTATCATAAGGTTCTCTGACAAAGGATGATATAACTTTAATGTGAGTGTATGTGTAATTTATTTCCTTAAGGTTAGTTTTTAAATGGTGTATATCAATATTCTACATTTTCTGGTTCCACTGCACTGGAAGGTTTCCTTAGAGCACAGCTTGGCTGCACACTGGCGTCAGCTGGAGAGCGTGAAGACTCTTGACGGCTGCGTTCCACCTGGAGAGATTGGGATTTAATTGTGATTTCAATTTAATGAGTTTGGAATGTCTGTCGGATATTTAAATACTCCCAGGTGATTCTAATGTGCAGTCAGGTTTGAGACCCACTTTATTGGTTTAGTGCAGCTTAATATTTTCTCTGCCTACACTCCTCATTTTGGTTTTGTAATAGTGTTGAAGGTGCTAAAAACAAAATAGTGCAATATGTTTTGTTGTGGAACGGTTTCATAGAGTAGAAAACATGGGTCAGTAACAGCCTCAGGATCCTTTCAGAGATGATTATGAGATGCTGACCTGAGAAGTCGGACTCCGAGGGGGATGGTCATGGTGATGATGGGGTGGGAATCATCTCTCTGTATTAACATTTGTAAAAAATCTGGGCCTGCAGGTTGTTTCCGTACTGCCTGTTTAGAGGCAGGAGGAAGTGTGCTTGGGAGAGGGGGCTCGCGCCTGTTTTTCCAGCCAGTGTGGCAGCTGCTAATTTACGGAGCTGAAGACAACCTGATGATGAAAACACAGTTTCGTTGTTTTCTCCCCAACCCTGTCTACCCTTGTCCTCTCTCATCGCGCCTGTGTTGTTCAGTACCCCACTCCTGATCTTCCAGCTCCATCTGTTAGTCATAGGGAAGGGAGATTATAGGGGATTAGTAAAAATTGTTTTTTTAATGAATTAGTTTCTATGTTGACCTTTTATACAGAATTTTGAATTGAATTTTTCTCTTAATGTTTCAGATGGTCAAATAAAAAAAATGTTCCTAAACTTGGTGATATGAATTCATCATTTGAAGATGTAGATGCATTTTATTCTTTCTGGTAAGTGAATACACTGTTTCTATGATGCAGTCACTTTTTAAAAGGATAATTAATAAGTTGCTCGTTCATAAATTGATTGAAGGATAGGAGAATCACAGAACCTTTCCTGAACAAAAGCACTCTAATCAAAAGTCATCATAAAGGTTTTCACATAATGCTGTATTATCTCCTATGTGATAGGCTTTCATGATTTTTTAATCCGTTTTCTAATAAGCAGATCTCTAGATGTCAAGCATACTATAGTGGTAAAAAAAGAAAATTAAGGAGCCATTTGATTTAGTAAAAATACATTTTCATTTGTCTTGCTAATAAAAATACTTGAATAAGGAAGGCAGTGTTTCTTTGTAACTAATTCACTAATATTTAATAAGCATAATATTCATTGCCAGTTCATAATTACATTGCTATGTTTTCTCATTAAGTATCTGGTAAATGAAAACATAGATTAATGTGAAACAAAAATGACCAGATTTAGCTCTACCAGTTGTAGTTGCTTTTTTCCTTCAGGCGATACAAATCAGAGATGCAGTAACCACTTTGAGGAATACCTTAAGACTTTACAGACTAGGACAGGTGAAGGTAGGGAGAACCTTAACAAGTCACAGGCAAGAGAGAAAGCTGTTGGGAGATGGGAGGTGTGATTTTAATTTAAGGGTGATGAATGTACTTTTAGATTTTCATACCAAGTACACCGTCATTTAAAAAAGAGAAAGAAGAAGATGACTTGAGCTTAGTGTTCGTTCCACCAGTGGAGGGTGGGCTCTACTGAGACAAACTCATCCATTTGCCATTAATATTTCTTAGAATTACGTGCATCTAACTTAATTTTAAAAGGAATATTTTTTCATTCGTTTTGGCTTAATTTTTTTATCTGTATTA
Organism: Potos flavus; assembly: GCA_028534135.1. Classification (NCBI taxonomy): domain Eukaryota; kingdom Metazoa; phylum Chordata; class Mammalia; order Carnivora; family Procyonidae; genus Potos; species Potos flavus. Next base: position 16,796,221 of record CM052887.1, read on the forward strand.
GGTATAATTTTGATTCTTGGAGAGAATTTTCTTACTTAGATGAAGAAGAAAAAGAAAAAGCAGAATGGTATGTATGTCACTAATAAAGGAAGATAGTTATTTGGTTCCTTATTGTGATGTTGTATAAATATACTACATATATTTTCTTAAATAATTGTCTTTGTGTATCCTTTTTTGAGTTTTTTAGTAGTATTTTGAGATCACATCTCACAAGTTAAACTAGATGAGGTCAAATCAGTATTTATGATATGCTTAAGAAATTGCCAAGAAATACATTTGTCACAAAAGCTCAATTCAGCAAATTATTTTTCTTCTGTTTGCTTAACTGGTTTTAGTTTTCCCCGTGTGTGTAGGGAAATACTTTTGACGTGAATATTCCCAAAAAATCAACCAAAATGAATATTAAGTAGAATCACCCTTTAACTAATGTTAATAGTGACATGGCATTTTAACCTTTTCAGACATTGTTTACATATAAACTTATAAAATATTACATTTTCCAAAAAGAAAATTACATTTTCCAGTGATACCATCTATAATCAGTAGTTTGTTTGCAATATTTTCTATTTTATAGTCGTGATGAGAGGAGATGGATTGAAAAGCAGAACAGAGCAACAAGGGCACAAAGAAAAAAAGAAGAAATGAACAGAATAAGAACATTAGTTGGTAAGCATCATTGATATTTTCTTAAAGGTTCTTTAATTAAATATTGGAAGTTGAAAAAGTTAACTTTTTTTTTTGGTAGACAATGCGTATAGCTGTGATCCAAGAATAAAAAAATTTAAGGAAGAAGAAAAAGCCAAGAAAGAAGCAGAAAAGAAAGCAAAAGCAGAAGCAAAACGGAAGGAGCAAGAAGCTAAAGAAAAAGTAAGATGATGAAGCTGGACTTTTTTAAGTGTTCATAAAATCTTTAATCCTCAGATATATTTAAAAAGCTATAATTCTGAGGGGTGCCTGTGTGGCTCAGTCGGTTAAACATCCCGCTCTCGATCTCAGGGTCATGAGTTCAAGCCCTGTGTTAGACTGTCCACTGGGCATGGAGCCTACTTTAAAAAAAACAAAACAACTATAACTTTAAAATAGGGAATTAGGTGCGACATGAATAAATCCTGATAAATCGGTACCAATAATAATTACAGGCATATTCCTTGAAGCAGATTTTTTTTTTTAATTTTTTTTTTTTTTTAGATTTTATTTATTTGACAGAGAGAGATCACAAGTAGGCAGAAAGGCAGGCAGAAAGAGAGGGGGAAGCAGGCTCCCCACCCGAGCAGAGAGCCCGATGTGGGGCTTGATCCCAGGACCCTGAGATCATGACCTGAGCCAAAGGCAGAGGCTTTAACCCACTGAGCCACCCAGGCGCCCCTGAAGCAGATTTTTATTAAGCAAAAACATGTCCTATATATTCCTTTAATGCTATACTTATTTCTAATTGCCTATTTTACATTTCTAATAAATATAGAACCGTACCAGCTGCTTTTCTCAATTCAGTCTTCAATAAGTTGACATGTGACCTATTTTCCTAATTTATTTAAAGGTCGAATTTTTTTGAGTAAGATTATAGACATTTAGAAATCCTAGTTTTCTTATTAAAATGATTTTATTTTCTATTATTAAAGCAAAGACAAGCTGAATTAGAAGCTGCTCGGTTAGCTAAAGAGAAGGAAGAGGAGGAAGTTAGACAACAAGCATTATTGGCAAAGAAGGAAAAAGACATCCAGAAAAAAGCCATTAAGAAGGAAAGGCAAAAACTTCGAAACTCATGCAAGGTACGTCAGACTGTGTGATTGAACCAACACTAGGTAACAAATCCAGTTGCTGATTAAACTTTAGAATATTTCCTTTATTATGCTATGCAAATATAATTAAACCGTTGTATACATTTTATCTCATTTAAACATCTTAAATGCTTTTAAATTCACTTTTTAAAAATTGTACCTGTGCATATTTCAGTATGCAACTGTGCTAATTGTTTTTTTGACATAAATATCATGCTATTTTCAAACCTAAAAATAAAAACCTTGCTCAGTATTGTAGTAATCTCTTTGATTATCCCCACAATGTCTTTGTATGGTTGGTTTATTCAAATTAGGATCTAAGTAGGATCATTCCAAAGGCTTCAGTTGCGTGTCTCCCAGTTGTGTCTGTAACAGGTCCCCCCCCCACCACCATCTCTTCCCCTTCTCTCATTGCCATTCATTTGTTGCAAAAACCAGGTCATTTCTTCTGATAATGTCCCGTAGTTTGGTTTTGGCTGGTTGCTTCCTTAATGGTGTAAAATCAATATTTATCTTAGAAGAAGTTCTTTTAGAAGTTAAACTTGGGTTCTTTTTAAGGATCTGAAAGGTTTCATTTTTATTAAAATGGGTATCATTTGGGGGAGTACTTGTAGTTTGCATTCAGATAGTTTTCACTGAAAAATACTGACCAAAAAAATCCCAGAAGTATTCAAATGTAGTTTTGTCCAAGAGCTGTTGTTAACATTTGAAGTTGGTAGAGTCAGGGACCAGTCCTGTTCCTTATCAAATAGCACTGAATGAATAAATGAACTGCCAAACTATAGGGAGAGATTGCCATATAGTATTGTGTACTGTACTGTAGAGTTAAATCCAGCAAGTATAAAAAAAATAAAAATAAAAAATCCAGCAAGTATGTAAATGCTTACCATGTGTGGAAACATTCTCTTCCATGTCACTGTCCAGAGGCCCTATTAGATATTGGATATATATTTTAATGTATGCCATCCTGAACCTTCAGTTAATGTAATTGAGATTAACCTGCCCCATCATCAGGCTTTGAAAGAGATTTAACCAAAATACAAGCACAGGTAATCACTTCAAGCTTTTGGTCAGCCAGAGGAAATAAAATGGAAAGAATGAAGTATTTCCCTCAGATTTCACCCAGAAAATTGTTTTGAGAAGGATGCATTGTATCATAGTGGTAAGGAGTTCAGGCTGAGAGCAAGCTGCCTGGGTTTGAAGTCATTGTCCATTAGACACTTACTGTCTGTGGGCCCTGGTTTCCTCACCTACACAGTAGCTGCATTAGTACCTGTTAATAGAATTATGAAGTTTAAATGCAAGCATTCACATGCAGTACTTCGTACATTTGGCATGTAGTGAGAAATCTGCAGAAACTTATGAAAAGTTAAAATTGAATAGTTCTTAGAGTTGGTGCATAAATGGGGGTAAACGTTCTGGCATTAAGTAACTGTTTTATTGCTCCTTTCCAGAATGAGTTCATTTATTCGTTTATCAGATATCTGGTGAGCACTTACTATGTTCCAAGCAGTTCTAATTGGTGTAAATATGATGATGATATGGTCCTTGCCTTCCAGAAATCTGATTAATGGTGGAGAATTAAAAATAAACACTTTGAGTACTAGGAAGAGAAAGTACCAAAAAGGTGGTCAGGGAAGGCTTTCTGGATCTGGTAGGATCTGACCAGCTGAAGCAGTGTATGCATGAGATCAGAGATGAGAGAGGTCAGGGAGCACAGAAAGGCGCCGAGATGTAGGGAAGCGTGGTTTAACGAACCAGAGGCAGCTGAAGAGGTGAGGAGCCGGGTCTTGAAGGACGTTGTACGTCTTGCTAGTTCATATCTGCTGCTGAGTTGGTTGGTGTGAGTGGGGATGCTGAGGAAGAGCAGAGGCAGAGACAGTTGGGAGTCTTTGGCCATGATCCGCATGAGAGAGAGTATTGTGCCTTTAACTGAGAGAGGCTGGGAATAGAAAAGGTGGAGGAAGTGAACCAGTATTGGGGAGGTAGGATAGGCTGCTGCCTGTGTGGCACTGATTCTCTGTTGGAGGTGGTTAGTACAGGAGGATTTACAGATGTCCTGGTTTCCTGCATGGAGCACTGGGTGGATGATGGTATAATTCAATGAAATAGAAAACAAAGAAGGAAAAAAGCTGAAAGGAAGTGATGGGTTCCGTTTACTGCCATTTCCACCTGCTCCATTTGACTTCAGTTTAGGGCATGCTGAGCACATTGAGATGCTCAGATGGAAATTCTGAGTGGGTAATTGGCTGTACAAGTGTGGCGTTTAAGAGTGGGATCACTAAAGTCTTCTCTATCTCAGTGCCACTAGGAACCATGTGAGTAGCTCACCCAGGAGAGGGGTTTCGGAGGGGGGAGGATGCAAACACCCTAGTTAAGGTACTGATAGAGGACGAGGAGCCTGGGAAGGAGTGACCCAGACAGGTAGGAAGAAAATCAGTAGTGCTTTTGGACACTAGGGAAGGGTCAATGGTAAAAGCAGCATTGGGACCTTAGTGAGAGCCAGACTGCGTGGATTAAAGGAAGCATTAAGGTCATTCATTACTGTCTCCATTAAGGAATAGGAGACATTGAGCACAATCTTTAGTTAATTATAATTTCTCTAATACCTCTTGCTCCCTAACACATTATATTATCTTTGATTTCACATTTAAAATTTCTAGCAAATTTTACAATTCACCAGAATAGGCAATAATAGGGGAATAGGCAGCCCCCAATAAAGAGAATTTTGAGTCACACAGAATTTCTTGATTCTTAAGTGGTTCTTTGGGGAATCATTCTGACTTTTATAACATCCAGTGATCTTCCACACCATCACCTTTTTTCTGTTTTACTCCTCCATCCTCTTGGTAATGGCTTTTTATTGCTAGCGGGTCAGGGAGAGCCTTGGGGGTATGGTTGGTAATGGTCAGAAGGCCATACATTCACCTCAGGAGTCTCTTGAGAATTCAGATGTTTTGCAATTGTGTTTTATGGACATATTCTTTAGTATCAGTAGATAAAAGATAAAAATGTTTGTGTTTGTGCTTCTAGACCTGGAATCACTTCTCTGACAATGAGGCAGAGCGGGTTAAAATGATGGAAGAAGTGGAAAAACTTTGTGATCGGCTTGAACTAGCGAGGTATAACTACAGGAGTGCTATCGAAGTCTTGTCTTGGGCTTAGGATAAAGTTTCATCCCTTTTTTCCTTTAGCTTACAGTGCTTGAATGAGACACTCACATCATCTACAAAAGAAGTAGGAAAGGCTGCTCTAGAAAAACAGGTAATAGAATACATCACTTCTACCTCTATTTAGCATTTAATTCTGCTTCTAGTGTTGCTTCCGCCTCAGTATTTCCCCAACATGTAAGTTACGAATAAGGGCAAAGACTCATTTCTCTTTGTGTCCGCCAGTATGTTTGGCTGCTAGTGAGTGCTATTGTTACTTTAAATTGGATTTAGTCTGTAAAGTTGTTACCATGTATATAGTGTTTGATTTGTGGTATTTATAGCACATTTATCGTAGCTTTTTCAAAATCACTGTTAGAAAAAATAATTGTTTCGATTATTCCTTGAGCATCTTTGTAGGATAGTAACATTTGGAACCAGGAGAAATCCTTGTTCTGTCTAGTGTACACCTTTTATTTTACAGATGAGGAAACAGGCCCAGAAATTCAATTCAGTAACGAGTATTAGTACCTACAATATATAGCCTAGGTAGTTTGGAGAAATGCCTCATGCTATTGCTGCCTCAAAGGAGTTCAGGAACAGTTACGCTGAAGAGAAAAGGCTTGGGGACCAGAAGATGGAGGGTCTGGAAGTAGCCAGTGCAGGACAGAGTGGCCAGAGAAAGCTCAGTGAGGGGTGTGAGCCAGCCTTGAAGGACGGACAGTGCTAAGGTGAAGGTCAGGGGAAAGCATGAACCGTAACATACAGGTAGGAGCAGCAAGGGGGAGAAGTGGGAGATGAAAATGGCTAGGAAAAGTAGAGCCAAATTAAGCAGGTTTTTAATATCACGATGACTATTTTCCATTACTGCGGATGTTTGAGTAGTAAAGGGTTAATGTACTTTGAATCTGGCATTTGTTGGCAGGATGTACCAGATAAGTGTGACTAGTTATAAGACTCTGACTGGAAGGACTTGGGCTGTGAGGGATGATGGAAGTCACTGGAATTGCTGGCTCTGGGTGGCTGGTTCTGAGGGATGGAAGGGGGGAAATGAGTAAACACAGGTGAGCCCTGGAGAGCTGCTGACAGAGCAACAAGGCCAAGGGTTTCTTCTTTTCTGTTTGTGCATGTTTAGAGGTAGACTGGAAGTAACAGTGTGAAGGATGGAACTTCAAGATAAAACACTGGTCCCTTTCTATGCCTTTACCTTTTTGTAGAGAATAAATGAGTTGTCTTCTGAAAGAGTGGAGTGGATATGAGCTTAAAGAGAGGTTTGAAATGGCCCTTACGGGCGAATAACCTAGTGACTGTAGAGTTGACAAGTTGTGTCCAAGGCAAATAGAAGTCACAGGACATGAATACAAGGCAGGTCAGGCTGAGGGTGGTTCTTGGCATCTCCGGCAGAGCTGAGCAGCCTGGAGGCCGGAGCGAGGCACGGCCAGAAGTAAAACCTGACGGCCGGTTTCGGGGCTGGCCTGGGAGGTGTGTTGGGCAGTGTCGGGAGGATACTGAGAAGTGAGAACCACGGAGCGTAGCAAGCTGTTTTAAGTCTCTGACTTACCCGTGATATTTGTGTAGATAGAAGAAATAAATGAGCAAATTAGAAAAGAGAAAGAGGAAGCTGAGGCTCGAATGCGCCAAGCATCCAAGAATGCAGAGAAATCAACTGGCGGAAGTGGAAATGGCAGTAAAAACTGGTCAGAAGATGATCTGCAATTACTAATTAAAGCTGTGAACCTCTTCCCTGCTGGAACAAATTCAAGGTACCGGTTTTAATGAAATTTTTTTTTTTTTAAATATTTTTATTCATTCATAAGAGAGCGCACAAGCAAAGGGAGAGGGAGAAGTAGGCTCCCTGCTCAGCAGGGAGCCCAACAGACGGGCTCAATCCCAGGACCCTGGGACCATGACCTGAGCCGACGGCAGATGCTTAACTAAGCCACTCAGGCACCCCTAATTGAACTTCTCTTGAGCACATACTAGAGCCTAGGGAAAATGCAGACAACACCTAAATAGCCTTGGTTACAGCAGAAACTTCCAGGGTTAGGCCTGAGTCTAAATACACTCCTTCCACTGGATTCAGTGCCACCGTAGAAAGTGGGAAAAGCAGAGTACATTTTGAGTCTGCAGGATTTTGCAGTTTACACCAACACATATACAGGAGGATGCTTCACTAATTTCTCAGGAAATTAAAGATTATGACACCTAATCCTTGACTCTCAGGCTGCCTTACTCCATCATGGCTTGTCCTGGGGACTAAGTTGGGTTCCAGAGTTTCTCTTAGTCTTAATTCTCCTTTCTTGCTTCCCACCTCAAACCAGAACTAATTGCAAAGTCTGAGTTTAGAACTCGGAAGGAGCTTTCAAGATCCAGCTTTCCCTCTTTCTATAGGTGAGGAAACTAAGGGTCTTTGCAGAATTTCTCTCTTTGTGTGGTCTTGTTACTCTTGGTTTGCACACAGAAATTGATAAGGTTTTTATAGACTTGAAACCAAGATTATACACAATTGGTTTAAACATACAAAAAGCAAAAAAGCTCTAGTCCTGGGTAATAGTAATGAGACCACCAATTTAGAGCTAATTCGGTAGATATTATAGCTAATCCTTATGTATTACAAATGGAAGGGTCATTCTAGCTCTTATTTGGGCATTTTACCCTCTAACTTATCATATTGCGGTCTGTAGATGGGAAGTTATCGCTAATTACATGAACATACACTCTTCTTCTGGAGTCAAGAGAACTGCCAAAGATGTTATTGGCAAAGCAAAGAGTCTTCAAAAACTTGGTGAGCAAATCAATTTCTTTGCTACCTTGAATACAAATTTTTAATATAATCTGTGCAATTTAATGAAAGACTGAGATGATCTGTAATATTTCTTTTTTCATTTCACAGACCCTCATCAAAAAGATGATATAAACAAAAAGGCGTTTGATAAATTTAAAAAAGAACATGGAGTGGTGCCTCAAGCAGACAATGCAACACCTTCAGAACGATTTGAAGGTAATTAAATCGTTTTTTTCTTTAGAAAATGCTAGCCATGTACTCCCACTGTGATAGACCAGACCTAGGGTCTATGTTCAGAATAACTAGAAAATAAAACATTTTGCAGACCAGAAGGTGGAAAGGAAGCGTTTTCTAGGCCATAGATTGACCCCCACCTGACACCACTGAGAACTGCAATTCCTCCATTTCAGGGGCATTAGGGGAGGGGCTGGGTTCCTTTTGTTGACTAGATTTTACAAATCAGTATTAAAGGATATTGGGCCAGTTGAAATTTGAATGAGCTCTACAGGCTAGATAATGGTATTTTATCAGGGTTAACCTTCTGATTTTGAAAAGTAAAATGTCCTTGTTTTTAAGGAAAAATGAAGTTAAGGAATAAAGGGCATCATGTCTACAACTTACATGGTTCAGAATAAATTATATATAGAGAAAAAGCAAGCAGGGTAAAATGCTCAGATTTGGGGAGCACGTACAGGGATTCTTTATTTCAAAATAAAACTTAGTTAAAACCTGTTAGGGTGCTGACCTTGGCTTGAGTGTCCTTCCCTGGACCAGTGTGTTTCAGACTGTATATAAATTGTGACCCATATGCAAGTCATGAATGGAAAATATGAGAGAGTATTACACCTCTTACTATGTAAACAGGTATCATTTGTAAAACTTTTGTCCATGTATACATGCGCATTTAGGTACAAAATTTCAATATGAAAATATTAAAGAGGCTTAGGCTATAAAGAGCATAAAAATCATACTGTTGTAAAAATCAGGGGGTGGGGTTTTTTGGTCTAGGCTGGGCATCATTTAGGCTCTTTTAAGGTAAGTAACAAAGGGAAGTTCCAGGGAACTTCTGAAGGGGTTTATTTTCCTGCTCCCTATGTCCTCCATCTTTTTTCCAAGAGAGGAAATGAAGTCAGTCTATGGTGTTAAATGTGGGCCTGGGACCAATGAAAGGAAATTCCACTAAGGGCTTTCTGGAATTTAAAAGCTGACTTCAGCTATTTACCCACGTAACATTTTTGTTTTCCTACAGAAATGTGATGTGTAATATTTACAGCCTTTAAGACCTACATTTGTGTCTGATACGTGTGTGAGAGGTCTTGTCAAGCACAAAGGGATTAGTTTAATAGAGGTTCTTACTAGCATTAGCTCCGCAAGAATTTAGTAGATGGATGGATGTGTTGAAAATGCCCCACTGGAACACAGAATCTAATGCCCCTAGAGCACTTTTGAAACCTTGGGCACTTCGCTTAATTTTGCTAGGCTCTTTCCTCCAATATAAAAAGAGAATGTTTTTCAGGGTCTTATCCACCTAAAAGTTGGAGGTAGTTCTCTTAGGACTTGGGACTGTTTTTTTCAACCAACCAGTCTGGTGACTGGTTGCTTGTAAGAGACCGGCAATATAAGGCAGGTATTTCCGACTATGCTTAAAAAAAAGAAAACAAACCTGAGATATTTTGGGGGGTGTGAGTTATCTTAAGTGTTTCTTCTCTCATTCAGTACTTCAGAGGTTTTCGTGTGTTTCATCTCTAAAAGTTTGTTCAGAATCACCACAGATTGGAAGAGCCACTTACCAAGATACCTGTGCACCAAGACTCACCTGGGAGGGTGCTGCAACAGAATGTTCTATCAGGCTAAGATTTTTCAAATAGAAATTTTTCTTAAACAGGTCCATGCACAGATTTCACCCCTTGGACGACAGAAGAACAGAAGCTTTTGGAACAAGCTTTAAAAACGTACCCAGTAAATACTCCTGAAAGGTGGGAAAAAATAGCAGAGGCGGTGCCTGGCCGCACAAAGAAGGACTGCATGAAGCGATACAAGGTGATCGAGGTTTTAGAACTTAGATTCCATTACCATTTCAGCTGTATTGTAAAGAAATGAGAAACCTTAGCCGCTTTCTAGCTCTGGCAGTTAGTACAAATCAGCCTTGGCACTGGTGTCTTAATTACAGATCTCCCCACCCTGAATGGTTTATTCTGAATACTCGCACCAGAGCCAGGACGAGGACAGGATGCCCGTGCTGCCGGCATCTTCTCTAACCCCTCTCTCCCTTCCTAGGAACTCGTCGAGATGGTAAAAGCAAAGAAAGCTGCTCAAGAGCAAGTGCTGAATGCAAGCAGAGCCAAGAAATGACTTCTGACAATCTTTGTTGTGTGTGCATTTTTATAATAAAACAAACTATTGTACAAATTTTCATTCTTAAAATTATAGCGCTAATTTCAGAGTGGGCTGATCTGCCGTTCACTGTGGTGGTCCTACCCTTGCAAAGTCGGATGCAGTGTTTCATTCGCATTTCCAGGTATATATGTTTTTATTTTTTTTCTTTAGGGACTGGTAGCTTAAAACTTGCAAACCTGTTAGCGTTATAAGTGTACATGTTCAAAATATTTTGAGTAGGAGCATTTTAATCACGAAGCCAGCACATGTTCCTGCAAATCTGGTTAAACTCTGGCAGCTGTTCAATGGGACCTAAGGATTAAAAGAAGATAGGCAAAACTGAGTAAAGGACAAGTACTTAGGCACTTTGTGCATGAGAGAAAAGGAGCTGGGCTTACCGACAGCAGCAAGAGCTGGACTCTTAGCATAAATATATTTGGTGCACACTTCTTGAATTGTCTCAGCATTTACAGCCTGAAATAGAGAAGATAAAGCATTCAGAGCTTTGTGTGGTTAAGACAAAGTCTATACCTAGAGCTTTTTAGAATTTAAGCAGGGACTTATGATACATATTTTCAGCTTTTTAACAAGGAACCTTTATACAAGCGCCTATAGCATTGAAAGACTACTTACATCAATTCTTGCTTCAAGCTCAGGGATGGGAATTCTTCTGTTGTAACATAACATCTGCCTACCAATATCTTCACAAATTGGGGTAGAACCTGTTTAAAAGAGAAGGAAAAACTATTGGAATACAGATCAACCCTATGAAAGTAGAATTTAGGTTTTGTGGGGTTTTTTTAAGATTTTATTTACACATTTGACAGGGAACACAAGCAGGGGGAATGGGAGAGAGAGAAGCAGGCTCCCCACTGAGCAGAGAGCCCCATCCCAAGACCCTCGGATCATGACCTGAGCCAAAGGCAGACGCTCAACGACTGAGCCACCCAGGTGCCACTAGAATTTAGGTCTTTATTCTTACCGTCAAGCTGCAACAACATGTTTGTTTTCAGGAGATTTTTGGCTCGTGCAACTTCACTTTCAGTTACACTTGTGCAGAGTCGCATCCTAAAACCAGTGGGAAAAATCAAAATGTCAAGTAGTTTGAAAAGGTTATGTGCTTTTTGAGTTAATGACTTAAGATCTGATGCTATATTCTATGTACTGCACCACAACATACATGTGATTATTAGGACTTCAGCTTAATGAAAAGTTGAAATTTTAATGATCCCAGTAGCTACACAAAAACTAAAATGTTACTGATTATTTTCCTGGTATCGTTAACTTCTCAAAAATAGTATGATTACAGATAAAGGTGGAATCCAACATGAAAGGCTGACCGCGTTCTGAGAAATACTTTGCCAATCCCCGTGTTAGGATCGAATATGCTGGAGGATAGGTCTGGAGGCCACTGGTTTCTCAAAAGAATCCAGTGGTGTCTAACATAAACCTACCAATAAACAAACGCTGCCCAGTTGAAGAGATTTAGAGACCTAGAAGCCATTTAAGAATGGTGGAGGAGAGGAAGCAGAGCTAAGAAGTTTTCCCAGCAGGGTGGGCCTTTCTGCCTGTCTCAAGGCACCAGTTCGGAGTAAAACAATACAGTTTTCTTTTAGCAATGGCAACTTCAGATTCACTGGCATAACACCACCTTTCCAAGCCAGATAACCTATAGAGATATCTTCCAAACAAACTTTTAGGATCGTCTTTCTGAAGTAATCTGCTTCTTAAAAGATTAGGAATTTCCTATAGGATAAAGTCAGCTTTACGTCAGACTTTCTGTGATCTTCAAAAACATGGCAACAACTGCTTCTCTTCAGTCCTGTTCTCTTGATTAAATGCTAACATCACCATCAAAACCAATCACCAGCCGTCTGAGGAGGAAACCAGTTTAAAATGTGAATTGTAAGCAAGATTTATTTTCTCACCATTCTTTCTGAACAACATGTAGCATGTCAGCAATGGTGGCCGGTTCACAAACCATATAGATGCCCCACAGTCCCGTGTCTGTGTAGGAAGTGTTGAAGGACTGGAAGCTGTGACAGAGGTTGCCGTGACAGGTGAGCTGGGCCAGCTTGCTAGAGAGATTCTGTAAGGCAAGACAGCGTCCCAGAGAACTGGAGGCACACGTGTCCAAATTACCAGAGAATAAAAGGAGTTCCGTGGCCAACAGTGAATGCCCCGATGGGCCGAGTTTCGATTTAGCAACATCTCAAGAAGTTAAAATTCAACGAGACTAAGAACCGTACTTGTCACCAGCCCAGTGTGTCCCCAGAGAAATGCGTGACGTCAAAGCAATGAGACCTTGTACGAACACAGCAGCTGCACCACTTCCACCAGAGTCACTCACTGTCGTCGGCCCCAGCTGTGCGGCCCTTGGCCGTGTATGCTTAGATTTGAAATCCTGCTGCATGTGAAGCCAAAGATAGTTACAGGAAGTGTATTTTGTTGAAATCTTTGAGTACAAACATACTTTGTATTTTGAATTTCAGACAGAAAAGTTACAAAAATGGTACAAGGAATTCCCTTTATGCAGATTCCCTAAGAACCATTACTTTACCATGTTTCTTTTCTCTAAGCAATCTTTTCAGCTGTTTGAGAGTACAATTAATGCGTTTTACCCTTAAATGCTTTGTGTGTACTTCTGAAAAACAAGGAAATTAACCTCCATACAACTGTTAAAACTAGATTAACACAGAAATGGTACTATTAGTGAATTCTGTCCTTACTCAAATTTTGCTACTTACCAAACTTAAAACCTTTATGGCACCCACACAAAAAATTTTTTTCTGGCCCAGGATGCAATCCAGAATCAGTTTATATTTTAAGTCAATTCACGGTACAGAGTTCCACCTTGTCATTTATTATTGAAAACTATTTTTAAAGTCACTTACCATTCCTCCTCCAAAAGAGCGATCCCAGTTGCCAATCAGTGTGTTTGCAACCATGAGACAGATGGTATCTGGATGTGCCCAACCAACGGCCTCGACAGCTACTGCAAGATGCGCCAAAGGCATCTTGTCATCCCTCACCCGTATCTAGTTAAGACAAAACACAACTGGTTAACGCTGCCACCGTGTAACGGGCTTAACAAGAAAAGAATTATTTAATCATGCCACATTATACCGAACAGTCTAATCTGGGAAAATTTCTTGAGTTCTGGAAAGAAAACTTCAACAAAAGATCTCTAATTGAAATACTACAGACATAGCCAGCAGGTGATTACCTGGTCAAAAAGAATCAGCTTATTTCACTGGCAGAGATCAGTAGTAGTCTACTGCTGACAGAACCGGCTTACTCTCGGGCCACCGATGCTTCACAGTCGCACGCATCTGCCAGACCTCTCCAGGTACTCCTCTGAGCACCCTCCCTAATGTGGCAAAGGAGGCCGCTGACGAGCTGAAGGCTACAGCTGACAAGTAGCCGATTCTCGGCATGTTCTGTCCCTTAACAGCTACTCCCACAAATGTACTATGGGCAGAACTTAACCTGACGTGAAAGTCAAAATTGGGGGCGTTTTAAAAATACACTTCATACCTCAAAATAGATAAATGGGCATAGTGTCAAAGAAAAAGCACAAAAAGAGCAAAACCTGCTTCCTTAGGAAAGAGAGAGGTGATTAACTAATATGGAATATAAGTCCATCCTCTTCCCTTTTTCTTTCAATTTAAGCCTCTGGTTTCTTCCATTTTACTCCTGTTAGAAATAAGCACGTTTTGGGTGCCTGGGTGGCTCAGTGGGTTAAACCTCTGCCTTCGGCTCAGGTCATGGTCTCAGGGTCCTGGGATCGAGCCCCGCATCGGGCTCTCTGCTCGGCGGAGAGCCTGCTTCCCCCTCTCTCTCTGTCTGCCTCTCTACCTACTTGTGATCTCTCTCTGTCAAATAAATAAATAAAAACTTAAAAAAAAAAAGGAAATAAGCACATTTTGTACACTCATTCATAAATACAACACAAGAAACCCAAAGGGCTAAATACTAGCTAAGGAGGCGTGCCCTACCTCACTTCCTGTGAATTTGCAGGGAGGCAGAGCTGGTATTTCTCCTTTGTGTGTGGACAAAGAGTCACCAAAATGAAACTTTGCTAACTCAAGCAGTTCATCATGGGAAACTCCTAAATTGAAGGAAAATATTTCATATATCTAGTAGCAGCACAATCTACAGCAGACAACTACCTGCCAAACTTTGTTTTACAATAAGCTCCAGGTGGTATAATGCAGTAAAAGCCATTAGAGAGTAAGCCCACGCAGCACGATTTCTTCCTGCTGTTACAAGGCTTGGCGTTGCACAGCTCTCTGTAGAACAGTTAACAGTTTTCAGCAACAAATTCACAGCTAAGGATAATAAGACCTCTTGAAAATACCACATTCTGTACAGAATCATGTTATATTACTAAAAGTCACAGAATGCAAATTCGCAAAATCACTTTTCAGTACACTGTAAGGAGAAAATATAAATATAATACGAGCTTTGTTCTCTGAGCTCTGCTACCAGAATTCAGTAACAAAATAATGTCATCTAAATTTCTGAATAAATCCATAGCTAACCAAACATTCACTGTTGGCCATCACCCAAGATTTCTATATACATGACTGTTCAAACTCATGACCCAGATTCAGTGAAGGATAAACACAAACTCAGAAAACAAATTTAGACATGCGGCAAGTGCTTTAAAAAGTATCACCATGAAGGTTCTTTATATGAAACCTTCCTTTAGAATGTAAAAGCACAACTTACACCTGTATTTCCCAAACAAATCTGTGGCATGAAACAAAACCATGTCCTAGCGCCTGTTTTCAGAAGCACTGTGTAGGAGAGCCGCCTTGGCTATCAATCCAGAGCGTGACGAAACACGAAAGCCTGATGTTCCAAGAATGACAAGCAGAGAGTGAAAACCCATGGACACGCACACAGTTCCCAGCACCTGACACCACCAACTTCCACTGTTTTATTAACTTCACCTACAGCCCTTCTGATTGGACATTCCAGATACCCGGTTCCTACTCCCAAACCTCTGCTTATCCTTATCCAAAAGGCAGGGAGCCAATAATTTTTTTTAACGAAGCTAGGTCTGGTCTTTTTCATTGAATTTAAGAAGCCATTGTTTATAAGGCTCATCATCACTTATGTATCAAAAAGACAAAATGCTAATTAACATAGGACAGGCCATTAATTGTAAGATATCCCAACTTCAGCAATACCAAAATGAACCCATGAACTATGATAAACCCATTGTGTCCATATACTACCACCACCAGCAGAGACATCCTGGACAAGGTGGTGATGACGGCCTCCTCTCACTAGGTCTTCCTGTTTCCCAGGCAGTTTCAAATGTGGACCCCAAGTCAGCACCAGCCATTTTAGAAACAATGTTGCTCAAGAGAATCTCAGAGTGCACTGCCTGCTACACAAAGGTAACCTGATTTAGTTTCAGAGGCCAAAGAATAACATGTTAGACTTAGCCCCTATTTTCATTTTCTCCATTATTCCCACGTAATTACTCAGAAGTCTCTTCAGGGCAACTAGAATTTTAATTTACTGTCATTTCTAAAGAGAGAAAAATCAAACCTATTCAAAAGAACATCATCTATCTTTGCTTTACCCTAAAAAGACAAAACCAACCTGGAAACCAAAAAAGTGTATGGTTTGCCTAAATTCAGACTGCCAGGAAATCCAGCAGAATCTACTGGGAATTTCCTTTCATTCACTGGCTTCAAACGTGTCCCCAAGGAAGCCTTGTCCTGATGCCACCTGCATGTTTGGATTCCCATTAAATGCTCTCAATGGTTCCCTATACTTCCCCTTTTCAGTAATTAGCTCTACTGAATGAATAAACAAATCAAAGAATGAACCAACATAACATACCCATTTCATGCCTGGCCAAGGATGAAGTTGGTTCTCAAAAAATAATTTAAAATCAAGAGATTCCCAAATTACAGTACAGCTTCTCCCAAATGTCGTTATCACCCAGTCTGCTCATTTGCCCCTCTCCTTGCAAGTAAATCCCAGTATGTGTGTACACTTATGTAAGTTTTTCTATTAAAAAAAACCTCTACTGAAGAGAAGACAGAGGAAAAGTCTATTTCCAGTGCTGTGCATTCCCTTTAAAAAGCATATGAAACAATTTGCTAGGTACGTAATAAATCCCAGGACACGTCCCAGCAGGATCAAACTAATAAGCACGACACTCTATGACTGGGTTTAAAACAGATACAGAAATGTAAATCGACTAACCTCCAGCAGCAGCAAGTACTATTCTTGGCCCCTTATAATGTGTGGTTATATAATCCACCAAGTCCTTACGATTTATAGATCTGTAAATGGAGTAAGAAAAGCAATATAAAAGGAAACTAAAAAGCAAAGATTTTCATATACCTGACATTAAAGTGGACCTTAAAGAATCTAAGTTAAATGTAGTCAGAAATGGAATATAGGCAACAAGTATCAAAACAATTTCAACTTCTTTATATCAAGAAAAAGGTTGATACTATTACTTGCTATGTCAGGAGTATCCATGGGCCCAGGCACCTGGGAGTTAGGTGGGGCTAAAATGTAGCCAACCGCAACTTTATGTTGATTATCAGGGAGGAAAAAATTACATTTTGAAACACACTTTTTGAATGTTTCTAATGTTCATTTTCAAAACTCCTCTATTTTTCTCCAAAAAAATCTTGAGAACTATACCTACTTGATATTTTCAGTTGGTCCCAAAATTGTCCGTCCAAGTGCAGTATTTTGATAAGCTGTGGCATGAAGATAATCAAAAACAACTTCCTGTAAATTGGTTTCAACTTCCTGCATCTCTCTAAGGATTACTCCACGCTCACGTTCAATCTCTGCTTCTCCCAATGTGCTGTTTTGTATTATATCAGCAAGAATTTCTACAGCTAATTGAAAATAAAAGAAACACTAAGAATCTTAATTTTCAATAGTAAGATCTATTAAACTAGCATCAGAAACCATGACACTGAGCATCATTCAATTTTGACTAAATGATTAAACTAAGGAGAAACAAACTTTTCTATACATTAATTATACCTGAAAGGACAATATTAAAATTAAAAATATAAAATATAAACCTCTGTGGTACAGAAGAACTTGAGGAAAATTCCTACATTTGTCAAAGGTCCCCACAACACTTGTAATGACTCAACCACTTCAGACACGCCACAGAATCTGCACCTGAGTGTATATTGTTCTATATGAAAATTACAAAGTAGAAAATTATCTGCATTAAGACATCTAGGTAATTACACAAGATCCATAGCACCCAAGTATTTGCTACCCTAGTTCCCACAGCAATGAGGCTCCTACATAAAGGCAAGAAACAGCATGATCTAAAACGTGCCCCCAATGAACCACTCACAGAATTAGTGTCTTCTCAAATATCCTTCCCCAGTTAACTTAATCCCAGTGTCTGTTTCCATGCATTTGATCCATGTTGGCTATAGTCTCACCATTAACAAAATCACTGATAAATCATGATCTAAGAGAGATGGACAGTTAACATGAAGTAAAGGATAGGTATCCTGAAAGATTAAAATGACCCTTCAGAAAAACTGATGAAGCCCTCAAATATTTATATAAGAATGACCCTAATTTGCAAAAAGTCAAAAGTGAACTCAAGAATATCCTACTATGCTGTTAAGCAATTTTATCAGAAAAATTACTTCTCCAAAAAGGAAAAACCTAATCTACTCTCCAAGAATTAGTACATAGTTGCAATCACAATCTAAATTTTAATAAATATGAAACATTTATAATATTTAGTTTTATGGGTTTTTTTCACTCTATTGCAAACTTTTGTTCCTCGTTTTATCTTCACTTTACAGAAGCAATTATGTTACATTCCAACTATAGGTAGTTACCTCTAGTCTGCCCAACATGAAAAAGACTGCTAGACCCAAGTAAGCTGTGGCAGAGATCATGACCAAAGAGAAAAAAATGATCGGTAAGACCAAGTAAAACCATCTGTTCAGAGAAGAACCAAAGGTCCTGATGGTGACGAACAGTCCAAAGACAGGAGGACAAGGAATCCTGTGTGAAGACTCTCCTTACATGGGATTGGTAGTCTAGATTGGGATTTGCTCAAAGTGGGAGTTCCTATTTCCTGGAATTTGTTTTAATCAGAATCTTTTTAATGTATATATATCTATGTGTTATTATAGTAGTACCTGTATTTAATTTGTAAATATACCTATACTGAGGTATAATCATGTCGCTTACCAATAAGGCTGGGTGATCAGAAACATTTGGAGACTGCTAGTCTGAACATCACATTATTACTTCATACACCAGGCTTCACCCAACTGAGGGGACAAAAACCTCACGCAAACCCCCCGAAAGAGAGCTGCTTCAAAGGGCACTTCTCCACTGTGGATTCCTCAAGCAGCTTCCGGGCTTTGCCACCGCCACTGGCAGAGGCTCTGTCAACCAAAAGCCAGGAGGAAAAAAATGGTCTTCTACCTTGTCTTATCCTTTCTCTTTCTCTAGTCCTCTTTTTTTGCTTTCCCTGCTATTTCCTGTGTAAAAAAAGGGAGAGGGACGAGCTAGGATGAACAACCCTTTAAAGTGGCCTGGCCTACCCTCTGTTCTTAGTCCCTAACTAGTCCCGGGGTAAAACATTTCAAGGAAATCATTAAGAACCTTACCAATGTTTTTTGCAATTCGAACCAACACACCCTCCCCACTGTTGTCATTTTAATTGGTTGTAACACAAGTTAGACTACCATGTTATAAAATTTTTATTTTATTTACTTGCAGGTGGTAGGTTGTTTTTGTATAGAACAGGGAATTTAAAAAAAAAAAAAATTGCTCCCAGAGCAATTACACAAGAAAATGAAATAAAAAGTATCTGAATTAGAAACAAGCAAAACTGCACTATTTGCAGATAACACATTGTACACAGGAAACCCTAAAGAGTCCATCAAAAAACTTCAGAATAAATCAAGTGAAGTTGCAGGACACAAAATCAAAGTGCAAAAATCTGTTGCATTTCTACACACTAATAATGAACTAGCAGAAACTAAGAAAACAATCCCATTTACAACTGCATCAAAAAGAATATCTAGGATTAAACTTATAAAGGAGGTAAAAAGACATAAACTCTGAAAACTACAAGACATTAAGAAACTGAAGATGACAAAAGTAAATGGAAAGCTCTTCCATCCTCATGGATTAGAAAAATATTAAAATGTTCATTACTACCCAAAGCAATCTATAGATTCAGTGCAATCCCTATCAAAATTCCAATGGCATTTTTCACAGAATTAGAACAAAGAATCCTAAAGTTTGTATGAAACAACAAAAAATCCCAAATAGCCAAAGCAATCTTGAGAAAGAACAAAGCTAGAGACATCACACTCCCTCACTTCGAATTACATTACAAAGCTACAGTAATCAAAACAGTACGGTTTTGGCATAAAAAGATACACCTAGATGAATATAACAGAACAGAGAACCCAGAAATAAACCCACACATGAACAGTCAATTAATTTACAATGGAGCCAAGAATATGCAATGAGTAAGGATCGTCTCTTCAATAAATCCTGCTGGGAAATGCAGGCAGCCACATGCAAAAGAATCAAACTACCACTATCTTGGGGCACCTGGGTGGCTCAGTCGGTTAAGCGATCCTGGGCTCGAGCCCCGCTCTGGGCTTCCTGCTCAGTGGGAGCCTCCTTCTCCCTCTCCCTCTGCCTGCCACTCCCCCTGCTTGTGTGCTCACTCACTTGCTCTCTCTCTCTGTGTCAAATAAATTTTAAAAATCTTAAAAAAGAAAAAAAAGAAACTACCACTATCGTACACAATATACAAAACTTAACTAAAAATGGGTTAAGGACTTGAACCTAAGATCTGAAACAATGAAACTCCTAGAAGAAAACATAGGCAGTGAAGTACCTCGACATAGGTCTTAGTCATGATTTTTTTAACTGACACCAAAAGCAACAAAATAAAAAATAAACAAGTGGGACTACATCTACTACACTAAAAAACTCCTGCACAGCAAAGGAAATCATCAACAGACTGCAAAGGCATTAAAAATGTTTCACTACATACATACGGCTCTGGAGAAAGTATTTCTTGCATCAAGTGTTAGGGCCTGGTTTGTACAAGTCTTGCAGCTTCCATCTATTCGATACATTTGTCATATTTACAGAAAAAAATAAAAATAGGTGCCCTCTCACCCAGAGTTTGATTCATTTTTTTCACATTGCTGAGGATTACTCTTTCACAACATAGTAAAGGCAGTACTAAATTATTTTTGAACTTGTGAAAATTACCGATCTGCATTATACATAATAACAATACCTCTTGGCAGATCTTTAGAGAATGCTTTGGCATAATATACAGTCTGCTCTCTGGAGGTATAAGCATTGAGATGAGCACCCATGTTTTCAATCTCAAGTTCCAGATCTAATTGGGATCTCTTTTTGGTGCCCTGAAACCAAAAAGAAGAAAAAGAAAATTATGATACCTTCCTTTATCTCTCATCTACTCTAAACACTTCAGACAATGAATATGAGAATATAAGCAATGTCAGTTTCATGCAAGGACCAAATTTGATTTCTAAAGTGCATCGGGCCTCAAAAACACTGGTATACTTTGATGACACTTACATCCCAAGAGAAAATCCTTGTTTCAACTCTAAACAACTTTCTACTGAAAGCAACTTTCAGTAATTATTTCAGATAATTATCGTGGGGAAAAAAGATTAAATAAATAAAATAAACTATACTCCAGAGGTCACTTGGGTGCCTCAGTCGGTTGAGCGTCCGACTCGATTTCAGCTCAGGTCATGATCTCAGGGTCATGAGATCGAGGCCGAGTGGGGCTCTGCACTCAGTAGGGAGTCTGCTGGAGATTCTCTCTCCCTCTCCCTCCCACATGTGCATGCACACGTGCATGCTCGCTCCCAAATAAAACTTAAAAAAATACATATATATAATATGTACATATATATATGTACCTACTACTAAGTAATTCTCCTTGCCTTAGAATGAGATTTTGTGCTTAATGCCTCTTAAAAAAAATGTATTTTTATAGTCTTACAACTTGCCTTGAAAGCCATATGCTCCAAAAAGTGAGCTGTACCATTATTCTTCTCATTTTCGTAGCGACTTCCAGCATCAATCCAGAGCCCAACCTTAATGTAATCAAGGAAAAATTAAATAAAACATCATTTTCTTTCTTTTGGGGGAAAGGAAGTGGAGAGGGGGGCAATCTCCTTCCTTTTTTTTTTTTTTTTTTTACAAAGGCTTTCCAATCCTAACACTAAAGTTTTCTTGACTTCAGTGGCTTGATAACACATTCCTATGAACTATGAGATTTAAAATTTTGGTCGTCGAGCTACTGCTGGGTGCTAAAGTATCTACTTGCCAGTTTCACAGAGGACCCAGATTTTTAGCCCACCTTGTTGGTACAGCCAATTAACAACTACAATATAAAAAACATTAGAGATTGCCAGAAAATCTAGGTTCAAATCCTGGCTCTGTCATGTATTAGCTGTGTGACCCTGGACAAAACCATTTAACTTTTCTGAACTTGCCCCTCAATCGGGTGTGATGGCACCTACTACAAAGAATTATTTTAAAGATCAAGTAAGACAACATATGTAAGAACAGCAGGCACAGAGTAGCCTAGAGAATGTACTTCTTTCACTATCATCAACACTACTAACAATAACACAATAGGCTATAAGAACCAGATGTAGACCCTTAAACAAGGGACACATGCACTTGCTATGAAAGTATCACTAGAAGAAAGATTCACAAATCAGAATCATCTGTCAAGGTGAAATAAGTGCCATTTTTCAACCAGCACCAGCCAGTAAGAAGCTGAGATTAAAATTAACAAACGGCTCTCTCCTAATGAGGGGTCACCTAAACAATGGTTTTTGGAATCACTTACCGTGCATGTTGAAAGGCCAGAGTCTTCAGAGGCCACTCTGAGTCCGTTGTCCAAACGCGTTACTCGGGTTTCAGGAACATTCAGAACCACCTGTGTAGCAGCCTGTGTGCTTCTCAATCTATTCCCTCCGAAATATAATGACTGGTTGGGGGTAAAGGGGTGGGAGAAAGGAAGAAAAAACACATCACTACTCTGATATTAAATGTTTGTTAGAAAACCAAATCTATCCCAGAGACTCTATAAAATA
The DNA here is from genome assembly GCA_028534135.1 of Potos flavus. NCBI lineage: Eukaryota > Metazoa > Chordata > Mammalia > Carnivora > Procyonidae > Potos > Potos flavus. The sequence continues at coordinate 16,818,464 of CM052887.1, forward strand.
CTCTTTCCTCCTTAATTTTTGTTCCACTGGGACCAAGCCCTTTGCCTGGCTTAGGAACCTTGCTTATCCACTCCTAAAGGCAGCAACATGCCTACAAACACACCCTTCCCTTAAGGAAAGCAAGCAGTTATTATCATTATCCAGAGAAAAACTGCTTTTATTTCAGTACCTCTCCTAGACATGTTTAATATTACAGAGGGAAGAAGGGGGGGCGGAGCCAAGAAGAGAAAAATGTAAAAATACCTATACACAACACAGGAATGAGATTTAGGTTCTCACTGTTCAAGGAAAAAGCAGAAAGTTTTAGAAAAGGCAGACAAGATAGGAAGAAGGACAGATGCTCAAGATATACCCTAGCTGATTGATTTGTTGACTATGGACTACTCGCCTGCTGCGGTTTTTCTTTTCCTTTGGACACACACGTGAAAGCCCCACGTACCCTGGAGAAAGCTAGAGGTTCTCATGAGAAAAACATATATCCTGACAAAACTTTCTTTTGCCTACCCCGGGGTTCGCAGGAAGCACAGCTGAGGAGGAAGCGCGGTCTTAGGCAAAAAGAGAACTCTGTTCTCACTTTTTAATTTCCCCCAATTTGCAACCACCGTGCTTTTAGTAATCAACACGCACTCTTTATGGCAACTGGGGGGAGGGCTGGTAACCAGTGTCATCCCACACTTTTCTAGTACGTCACGCGCGGTGGGTGACCAAGGTCAGCTCATCCCCGGCGGGAAGTGAGCACCCCAACCCCAGGCCGCGCGTGCTGACCCGCCGTGGCGGTGCGGGGCGCCCACCCCACCGCTCCGCCGGCGCGCTTGACTCAGCTCTGCCGCGCGGGGTCCAGAGGGAAAGGCCGGGCCCGGTCTCGGGAGGCACCCAGACAAATGGAGAGAAGCTCACCCTCGCGGCAGCGCCTCCAACCAGAAGCCTCTCCGCGAAACCCCAAAGCCGCCGCCGCACCGCGGGGAACATCACCCCTCTGACCGCCGCCGCCGCCATCTCCGCTCGGCACTGGGTGGAGGATGTGCTTCCGGGGTCGTGACCCGAGGTCCCAGAGGAGAAGGCGGGCTCCACCTTGTGGCCGTAATAGAAACTACTAGACTCTTTGAAGGGGTCCTGGAAGGAACGGAGCTGGGCTAGGTGCTGAGCGATCAGCCCCAAATAATAGCAATTACGGAGTCTGTAGGAGGCCCTGTATTATCCGTTACTTAGGTCGCCCATGGCGTGTAAAGTTCAGATGCGGAGGAGTTAAAGGTAACCTGGTGAGGCTTATTGTGCCGTTAGTGGCTGGAATTGATTGGACAAAGTGGAATACGATCCAAAACTCACTGTCCTTAAGGAAGCATCTATTGGGCGAGACAAGCGTGGTGAGAGGAGGGAAGGACGTGTCATTGTTGACCCGTATTCACTCTTCAACCCTTTAGTCTGGTTCATTTCATTACACGAAGTTGCTCTCGGTGAGGCCACTAATTGCTTAAAGAGGGAGGCTTCGTGGAGTTACCTTACCGTCCTAATGGCAGAATTTGACATCTTAGACATCTTAGATCTCTTTGAAATTTCCTTCTTGTATCTTAGAGCGCCTCCTCCTTTTCATAGTACCTTCTTCTTTACTTTCTTGGGCAGCTCTTTATTCACAGATCTCTTGATGAAACTAAATAAGCACTGTTCTAACTGTGCTATTCTTATGCTCATGTTACAGATGTAAAAACTGAGGTAAAATAAATTGCCTGAGGGGCGCCTGGGTGGCTCAGTCGTTAAGCATCTACACCTTCCACTCAGGTCATAATCCTGGGGTCCTGGGATGGAGCCCTCATCGGGGCTCCCTGCTCAGCGGGAAGGCTGCTTTTCCCTCTCCCAATCCCCGAGCTTGTGTTCCCTCTCTCACTGTGTCTCTCTCTGTCAAATAAATAAATAAAATCTTTATAAATAAATAAATAGCCTGAGGTCACCATGCTAACAAGAGGCTGTCTGGCTCCCAAGCCTGTGATCCTAAACACTGTACCATTTTGCCTTAAAAGTTGGTGTTCCCCAGGGTTATGGACCTAAGTCTCTTCTGCACACTCTCCCTAACAGTTTCCATTTCCACAGAAGGATTTCCCTGTCTACCCAAAGGCCTTTCTCCCGACCTCCAGGCCCACTTACGCCTTCCATGACTAGAAAACTGCAAGTGTCTATCCTATCCACACCTCCATACCCACTTGTCCAAGATGCAATTCACTGGTCGTGAGTCTCTTCCTGTATATCCAGTGCAAAACAGCTAAGGGGACTTCCGCTCACCCAGACGTCCAGACCAAAAGCCTGGAATTCATCCTTACCTCCTCTCTCTTTTACACCCTCTACATCCAATTGATACACCCTGCTCCTATGTCTTGAATCTGTTCCAATTGTCAGTTTTTCTACATTGTTGTCCAAAGGATCTTTTTAGAATGCAACTTTTAGCGTGACAGTCCCGTTATGAAAAATCCTCCCGTAACTGCATGGTTAGGATAAAGTGAAGACTCCTTAGTATGGGAGATAGGGCCCTTCATTATCTGATTCTCACTTATCTTTCTGGACTCATCTCTCTCCACCTACCCTCTCTGCTATGATTCACAGGTTTAGCCCACATGCTCCATTACATAACAAGGACAGCCAAGGTTATTCCTTCATATTTCCAAAACAAATGTGTGTTACCGTTAATAACGAAATGCAAACATGCATACAAAAATATTTAGGTATAATCACAGGAAGCTCCTGGGAAATTTTAGCACATTTTAACTCAAAATTAATTTGGAATGTTAGAGAAAATGACAGCATAAAGACCTCCAAAAGTTCTCTCTTTTTCTCATGAAAAAAATGAAAAAACTGGCTTAAAAAATGACCAGAAGCAGGGGAGCCTGGGTGGCTCAGTCCATTAAAGAATCTGCCTTCAGCTCAGGTCATGATCCAGGGTCCTCAAATCCACCCCCACCCCAGGGTCCCTGCTCAGCCGGAGTCTGCTTCTCCCTCTCCCTCTGCCTCTCCTCTTGCTTGTGTGCTCTCTCTCTCTCCCTAGCTCTCGCTTGCTTGCTCAAATAAATAAATAAAATCTTTAATAAAATAAGCTATTTAAACATGTTCATAGAACTAAAGGAAACAATGTCTAAAAAAACAAAAACTAAAGGGAATTATGAAGATGATGGCTTGCCAAATATAAAATATCAATAAAGAGGGGCGCCTGGGTGGCTCAGTGGGATAAAGCCTCTGCCTTCGGCTCAGGTCATGATCTCAGTATTGTGATCTCAAGGGCGTGAAATCAAGCCCCACATGGGCTCCCAGTTCAGCACGGAGTCTGCTTAGGACTCTCTCTCTCTCTCCCTCTCTCTCTGCCCCTCCCGTTCATGCATGCTCGCTCGCTCTCAAAATAAATAAATAAATCTTTTTTTTTTTAAGGTAGAAACCTTTATTTTTTTTTAAAGATTTTTTAAAATTTTTTATTTATTTGACAGAGAGGAGAGAGATAACAAGTAGGCAGAGAGGCAGGCAGAGAGAGAGGGGGAAGCAGGCTCCCTGCTGAGCAGAGAGCCAGATGTGGGACTCGATCCCAGGACCCTGAGATCATGACCTGAGCTGAAGGCAGAGGCTTTAACCCACTGACCCACCCAGGTGCCCCTAAATAAATAAATCTTCAAAGAAAATCCTGTAATCAGTGATGATGATGGCACAACTCTATGAGTATGAAGAAAACCATCAAGCTTATACTCTGAAACCATTGAAATTATACTTTAAGTAGGTGAATTATATAGCATGTGAAATTACATCTCAATAAAACTCTTAACCAAAAACTGGACAAAAGATTTGAACAGATATTTTCCAAAAAAGATATACAAACAGCCTACAAGCACATGAAGATGCTCAACATCATTAGCCATCAGGAAAATGTAAGTCAAAGTTCTGATAAGTTACTATTTCACACACACCAAGATGGCTATAATGAAAGAGACAGTAACAAGTGTTGGTGAGGATATGGAGAAATCACAATCCTGAGCATTGCCGGTGGGAATGTGAAATGGTACAATCACTGTGAAAAACCATTGGGCCGTTCTTCAAAAAGTTAAACACAGTTACCATTTGACCCAGCAATTCCACTCCTTGGTATATTACCCCCCCCCCCCAATGAAAACATGTGTCCACCCAAAAATGATACAGAAATCTCCATAACAGCGTTATTCATGATAGCCTAAAAGTGAAAGCAATCCAAATGTCCGTTAACTGATAAATGGGTAAGCACAATGTGGTGTCTGTACAATGGAATACTATTCAGTGACAAAGGAATGAAGTATTGGGGTGCCTGGCTGGCTCGATCAGTCGAGCATGTGATGTGTGAACTCACCGATGTGAGTTCAAACCCCACATTAGGCATAGAGGTTACATTAAAAAAAAAAGGAACAAAGTATTGTTACATGTTATAATACGGATATTTGAAAACATTATGCTATGAGGGAAGCTAGCCACAAAAGGCCACATATTATATGTTCCGTTTGTATGAAATGTCCAGAATAAAAAATCCAAAGAAACAGAAAGTAGGTTAGTGTTTACAAGGAGCTGGGGGCAGGGAGGAATGGGGAATGATTGCTAATGGTTATGGGTTTCATTGGGGGTTATGAAAATTTTCTGGAAATAGTGGTGATGGTTGTATGACCTTATGAATACACTAAAGTCCATTGAATATTATATATATTTTATAAACATTTTATATACTTATTTGACAGAGAGAGGAGAGCACAAGCAGAGGGAGTGGCAGGCTGAGGGAGAAGAAGGCTCCCTGCTGAGCAGAGAGCCCGATATGGGGTTGGATCCCAGGACCCTGGGAGCATGACCTGAGCCAAGGGCAGGCGCTTAACCAACTGAGCCATCTGGGAGGCCTGAATATTATATTTTAAAAGGGGAAATTCTATAGTATGTTAATATCTCAATTTTAAAAAATACCCCGAATCCTGCCATTCAAAAATTATCACCAATAACATTAGGGTGTAACATCCCAGATATCTTTTCATTTGTATGTATAACTAGAAAGGTAGGCTGGTTGAATGGCTGGGTGAATACATAGCTATGGTGATTGAATACTCAGTCAAGAGTCTTTAAGAAGTGGGATAGTAGAACAAATGCTCTATTTATTAACGTATCTGGATATCTGCCTTTTGTCCCCACTCCCCACCTTTTCCCATTCTATTCTTTAGGGAGCCAACCTGCAGATTGCCTGATTCATCAGTTTGTTAGTTGGGTTTAGCCAATGAAAGTCACAGCAGGTTACAAAAGCCTGGAGAAGAGAGTGCCTTCATCTCTCAGTTTCCTCCCCAGGACTCGAGTCCAAGGCCACAGCTTCTTCGGCTATCCTCTGCCTTCTATCAGCCTTTCCTTTCTTTTTTTTTAAAAGATTTTATTTATTTATTTATTTATTTATTTATTTGACAGAGAGGAGAGAGATCACAAGTAGGCAGAGAGAGAGGCGGAAGCAGACTCCCCGCTGAGCAGAGAGCCCGATGCAGGGCTTGATCCCAGGACCCTGAGTTCATGACCTGAGCCAAAGGTAGAGGCTTTAACCCACTGAGCCACCCAGACGCCCCAAGCCTCTGACTCTTGATCTCAGCTCAGGTCTTGATCTCCGGGTTGTGAGTTCAAGCCCTGCCTGGTCTCTGTGCTCAGCACAGTATCTGCCTTGGATTCTTTCTCTCCTTCTGCCCCTCTCCCTGCTCACGTGCATGCACGCTCTCTCTCTTTCTAAAATACACAAATAAATTTTTAAAAATAGGTAAATAAAATCCTCTCTAAAGATTTAAAAATAAATGTTTGAATAGAAACAATAGCTCTTGACTCCCAGCTTTGAAAGAGAAAGGCATTTGAAATCTTAACATTTCCTCTGACCTCACTCCTCCACCTCCTGATTTTTGTTCATTGTGTTATTATTATTTTTGCACTACTCAGATGTATCCCATTCATACTCTGTCCTGTAACCAGCATTCCCATGACTGTTTGGTACTGGTCATAATATTTAAACAGACCAATATTCATCACCAATCCCTTTATGTGGCTTTTTTATTCCTGATTTCTTTATACTAATCAACGTTTTAGTAGACTGCATTTCATTGTCAAACAGTTGTTGCTATTTTTGTTGTATTGACAGTTTCATCAAGGATGTCATATTCTTTTTATTCTTTCACGTTTGAACATTTCTGGTTTTGCCTTTATACTTGAATCATAAACCTGAGAAAATGAAAATGTGACCCAAGAATATCAGGACCAGATAAATTATTAAAGTAGAAGGAATATTGCCTTGGAGAAGTCTGAGGCTAACCAGACTTTTCCCACTCCTAAATATGGATTGCTTTATCTTTCAAATACCTAAAAAATTACTTTATTCCTGAAGTTTAACCACTGAACTAGTCTATGTCTTACTGTTGAGTGATCTTAGTGTTGAGTGATTTTTATCAAACTTTTGAGAAATACAGTATGGTCTTACGATCTGCAGATTCACTTCTTCCCTCATTTTAGGAAAATTCTCTTTCAATATATCTGGCATTCCATTCAGGGGGTTCTTTATTCAGGGGTAGCAGTTATCCTTATGCTGAATTACTTTATCCATCTTCCACATTTATTGGCATGTCTCTAATTTCCTGAAGCTTTGTCCTGTGTATCTTTATCTTTTTTTTTTTTTTTAAGATTTTATTTATTTATTTGACAGAGAGAGATCACAAGTAGGCAGAGAGGCAGGCAGAGAGAGAAGGGGAAGCAGGCTCCCTGCTGAGCAGAGAGCCTGATGCGGGGCTCGATCTCAGGATGCTGAGATCATGACCTGAGCCGAAGGCAGAGGCTTTAACCCACTGAGCCACCCAGGCGCCCTATCTTTTTTTTTTTTAATCTCAAACCCGAAGTGGACCCACACACATCTGCCCAACTAATTTTTTGCAAAGATACATAAGTAATTCAATGGTTAAAGGATAGCCTTTTCCAAAATAGTGCTGGAACAACCGGATATTCCTAGGCCCACTTCTTTCCAAAAATGAACGTCAATCTAAGCCTCACACTCTCTATAAAAATTAATTCAAAATGACTCAGAGATTTAAATTTGAAACTATAAAATTTTTAGAAAAACACATAAGATAAAATCTTTGGGATGGAAGGCTAGAGAAAGAAATTCTAAGCTTGACACCAAAAGTATAATCCATAAAAGGAAAAACTGATAAACTGAACTTCATCGAAAGTAAAAACTTTTACTTTGCAAAAGACACTGCTAAAGGATGGAAAGAAAGCTACAGAGAGAGAAAATAATTGCAAGCCATACATGCAACAAACACCTGGTGTCTACAATACATTAATAACTCTCAAAAAAAAAAAACCCCAACAAAAAAATAATCCAATTAAAAAATGAGCAGGAGACATGAACAGATATTTCACTGAAGAAGAAATACAGATGGCAAATAAGCACATGAAAAGCTCAACATCATTAGCCATTAGAGAAATGTGAATTAGAACCATGAGAGGTCACTACCCATGTAGCAGAAAGGCTCAAGTAAAAAATGTCTTAACACCATATTGTTGGTGAGGATGCAGAGAAACAAGATTTCTCTTACAATCCTAGTGGAAAGGTAAAATTCCAGAGTGGTACAGTCACTGTGGAAAATAGGTCGGCAGGTTTTTTTTTTTTTTAAATAAAATTTAATACATGCTTACCCCATGACCCAGCAATTGCACTCTTGGGAATTATCCCAGAGAGATGACAACAGCTACATGGTTATTAATAACCACTTTATTCGTGATCGCTAAAAAACTGGAAAGAACCTAGACGTCCTTCAACAGGTAAATGGTTAAATAATTAAAGGTTTAAAAAAAAGTACATCCAGGGGCGCCTGGGTGGCTCAGTGGGTTGAAGCCTCTGCCTTCGGTCAGGTCATGATCTCAGGGTCCTGGGATCGAGCCCCGCATGGGGCTCTCTGCTTGGCAGGGGGCCTGCTTCCTCCTCTCTCTCTGCCTGCCTCTCTGCCTACTTGTGATCTCTCTGTCAAAAAAATAAATAAAATCTTAAAAAAAAAAAAAAAAGTACATCCGTACTATGGAATATTACTCGGCACTAAAAAGAAATGAAGTCTTGATAAATGCACAGCAGGCACGGACCTCCAAAGAATTAAGCCAATCTTAAAAGTTATATACTATTTGATTCCACTTACGTAACATTCCTGAACAGACGAAATTATAGACAGAGAAGAGATTAGTGATTGCCAGGGTTTGAGGTAGGAATGGGAGAGGACAGAGACAAGAAGGAGATGAGCATGGCTAGAAAGGGTAGCAGGAGAGATCCTTGAGGTGCGGGAACCATCTTCCACGTTGAACATGGTGATGGCGGCAGAAGCTCCACGTGTGATAAAATTTCACAGAATTCAATACACGCAAATGAATGCATGTAAACTGGCCAGATGAGAAGGTCAGTGAATTATGTCAAAGTCACGCTCCTGGTTGTGTTCTAGTTAGGCAAGATGTTACCTTCGGGGCAAACTAGATGAAGGGGACGTGAGATCTCTGTATTATTTCTTACAACTGCATGTGAATCTACTATTACCTCCAAATCAAAAGTTGAATTAGAAGAAAAAATAAGGTTACAGTTTGTTTTTATTATGAGAGAGGAGCAGCGTGGGAAGAGTGATACTTCCTATTTACTGACCATCTGCATCAGTCACACGGTCACGTGCTTTGCGTGCGCGCGCCCACGCATGCGCCTCCACGCATGCGCGCCCGCGCCCACGCACGCGCACTCCCGCACCAGTCACACAGTTTCTTACACAAATTGAAACAAGGAGGGAAATTGAGAATTGTTCATCTGGCCATAACTAATAAAGTAAGAAAAGGAACCGCGAATGAATTGGAGCAAAAAAAATCTTTGCATGTTTCACGAAGCTTTCCTGATCTGGCCTTTTCTACAATGGCGCCCCGGCGATGAGGGAGCCCTGAGTGTGCGGTGAGATGTGTAATGTGACACTTTGAGTAGCTCCCTGCGTCTGGCTGTGGGGCTGGCCGCCTTCGTGCCCAGTCTGGACCCACTGAAGTGTTTCGGCTTTCTTTTCTTTTTGTCTCTTGCCTCTTAATGAGGCTCTCCGGGGTGGAAGTAGGCGCTGAGTTGAATACATAATCACCATGGGAACTGAGGCCACGATCAGTCCCTGGGAATGTGGCTCATGACCCCCACACATCTACTGTCAAAGTCCTGCTTGTGCACTTTTCTGCGTTCTGAAGGTTTCTGAGTGTGAGCGAGTGTGTGTTTGTGTGCCTATCCACGTAATGCTTGCGGTGAGCTGATTTCTCCTTCAGGACAGAGGCAGAAGAAGATGTAGGTCACTTTATCTGAACAGCTTTCCCTCCTTCAACCTTCTGGTTAGTGCTTGTTAGCTGGGAATCAATTATAATCAAGTACACAAAAAGAAAAAACATTTCTGAAAAATCTGAATTCCCACTTACCCCTACGCAGGCCGCCCTATGTCTTCCACAGGAACAAGGCCAGTAGTCATGACCCTTAAAAATCTGGTTTTCTATCTTCCTCACCTTCATTTCCTCTTGGCCTACACGACCCCAAATTGTGAGGATTTTTCCACACCCAGGGGTCTTCCTGGAATCCTTAAAATCATAAATTGCCTCCGCCTTTTGTTCTTCTCTTTGTTCATCTATTTTGTGCTGCTTGATTCACACCGAATCGATGCTTACCGAATGTTTCTGCCCCTGGTTTATAATCACTCCAGAGACCTTCTCGGAGACGCTGCGTTTCCTGTGGTGGAGACAGACAGTGCCTTCTAGACACATATTTTGCTCCAGATGTCTCCGGTGGTACCCTAGGATAGACTTAAACTCGCTAAATCTTTCTGGCGCCTGGGTGATCAGCAAGTTAAGTGTCTGTCTTTGGCTCAGGTCATGATCTCAGGGTCCTGGGCTCGAGTGCCACGTTCCTTGCTTAGCAGAGAGTCTGCTTCTCCCTCTCCCTTTCCCTCTGCTTCTGCCTCTCCCCCTGCTCATGCTCTTTCTCACTTGCTCTAAATAAACAAATGCAATATAAAAAAAAAGCTCGCTAAATCTTCAATAGAAGATTCCAAGGGGTTCGGCAAAGAGGACGAGAGGAAGACAGAGTCTAATTTAATGTGGGAGTTGCTTCAATAAGGATTGTAAGACAAATTGGCAAGAATGCCAAATATCAAAAACACCTGGGTCCCAAGATGCTCTTCTTCAGATCTGTATGTAAGATTTGTGGAAAAGTAGATTGGGCCTATTTACATTTGCTCATTTTTCTGGTATCTGAGAAAAGAATAGATTCAGAAGCTGCAGGGATGATGCTTTGTCAGTTAACTTAGATTTCCAGGGAGACAAGGTAGTCAAGTCAGTTTGATTACCTATCTACCTGAATCTCCTGTAGGCGCCCTCCTCTTCTTACCCCTGGCTGATTTTAGCAAAACTGGGTAGAGAACCTGAGGGAGAAATTTAATGGTAAAGATATTTTTAAAAGGGGCACCTGGGTGGCTCAGTCGTTAAGCGTCTGCCAGCTGCTCAGGTCATGATCCCAGGGTCTTGGGATCGAGCCCCGCATCAGGCTCCCTGCTCAGCGGGAAGTCTCCCTCTCCCACTCCCCCTGCTTTTGTTCCCTCTCTCAATGTGTCTCTGTCAAATGAATAAATAAAATCTTAAAAATTCCTACAAATCCATGAGCTGGCATGAAACATGCTTCTGTAATTGATTGGTTTTTAGGTTCAGTTTGTGGTAGGTGGAATTCTAAGATGACCCCCGGTGACCCGTAGCCTGGTAGAATCCCTTCCCCATGGAATCTCATTCCTGTGATTAGGTCTCACCAGATGGCCATGGTGAAGGGATCTTTCATGTGGAATTAAAGTACCTAATCAGTTGAGTTTAAGTGAATCAGATAACCCTGGGTGGATTTTACCTCGTCAGGTGAGCCCTTTAAAAGGGTCTAGAAGGAAGCGATTCTCCCGCTGGCCCGGAAGCAGCTAAGCTGCTGAGAGTTCTTCAGCCTCACGGAAGTGAAGTCTTCCAACAACCAAGAAGTCTTCTTCTTGGAAGAAGACCCCAAGGCTCATTGAGACCCCAGCGCTGACTGACACTGTGGTTATAGCCTTGCCAGACCCTGGCCTCGAGAACCCAGGTAAGCCACCTCAGGCTCCTCACCCACGGCTGCTGGGATAGTACGCGATGAAGTAAGTCACTGAGTTTGTGTCTTTGTTATGTGGCAATATTAAACAAGTTTGTCATTTACTCTAATCTCCAGAGGCTTGGCTGGCGGTTCAGAGTGGCGGTGTTGTGACCTTACTTCAATTGTCCATTTTTTTTCAGAGAAAAAGATAAATAGAAAACAAACGAAAAACACTCTCAACACCAGGCCCTAAGCATGTGTTTTGCATATAATAGATAAAAAGAGGGGAAATGTAGAGGTAAAAATTCTTCCCTCTGTCCCCTATCAAGATATAAAACTTTCCCCATCACAGGCCATTCATTACCAAATTCTATTGATTGTACTTCTAAAATCTATCCTGAGCCATCTTTTTCTTTCTGTCCCCATTCCGCCCTCCCCTAAGCCACCGTCATTGTAGCCCAGACAAGTATAATCCAGGCTCTTGCGTGGTCCCAGCATCTTCCCTCTTCCGCTCAGGCCCCATTCTCTGCCAGCCCAAAGTGATAACAAAACATGGGGGAGGATTGTTTCTTGTTTTTTATTTTTCTTTTTGACAGCGAGAACATTTTGGGGGGGCACAGAGGGAGAGTGAGAATCTCAAACAGGTTCCACACTGAGGCAGGAGCCCGACCCGGGGCTCCAACTCACGACCCTGAGATCATGACCTGAGCCAAAATCACGAGTTAGATGCTCAACCGACTGAGCTACCCGGGGGCTCCTGTCCCTTCGCTTCTTAAAAACCTTTCCGTACTTTCCTGTTGTCCTTAAGACAAAATCCAAATGATGTAGGCTCTCCCCCCCCCCCCCCAAAATAATCTCGATCGATTTTCCTCCCCTCCCATTTCTCCAGTGCTGTGGGTCTTGTTTTCCTTCACGCAGCTGTGGTCTCTGCAGCCTGGCCTCTCCTCTTGGGCTCTCACTTTCAAGCCTTAGCTCAGAAGTGACTTCTTCAGAGAAGCCTCTCCACACGCTCTGTTGCAAAGGCTACCGCAGCCCTGCCCCCTCACCTACACGTAGCCCGTGCGCCTGTCCCGTAGCCGCTGCGGGTGTGGCTGCTGCTAATGGCTCACACCTGCACCTTCCCCCCACCCAGCATCGCCCGCCCCCCGGGCTGATGGGCACCACCTGGCTGAAAGACGCCTGGGAGGTTATCCTGTCCCCAGAGGGCAACCTTCACCAAGGACCAAATGATATGGGCTAAAACCATTCAGCCCCTTTGCCTGTGAGTGGGACAAGTTTGGTCCTGCCCTTAATGGTCCAGAGCTGTCCGTGAGATCCAGCCTGAGGCTAGAGTTCTGAAACCCCGAATTGCCCAGATTTCCCCCCTGCCCTCATTTTCATAGGTCTCTCCTGAGAGCACTCCCTCAGTGAATGTCTTGCCCGAGTACCCGTCCTGCTCCTGCTTTCAGGCTCTGCTTCTAGAGCGCCTGCCCTACGAGGCCCCCAGTAGAAACGACTTTTTCCATGACCACCTTACATATACTCTTTGCCTTCATTGCACTACATAAAAATAGCAATTTTATGTTTGTAGGTTTCTTCATTTTGTTTCCCTATGAGCCAGGAGCTATGTGAGCGTGGGGACCATGCCTGTTTCATCCACCTCTATATCCCGAATGGGGGTACCTGGCCCCCTACCAAGGGGGGAGCTAATAAGTTGTTGATCGGATGAACAAAGGTGTGACTTTGGGGTTTTTTCCTTCAAGATGAGCCCAACTGGCAGTGGATGGAATGCTTACGTTGTATCTTAGACCATGACTTGCAAGTTCTGTGTTTGTAAGTGGAAGCACTTAGAAAACCAGTCTTTTTTAACTTAGATGCTTGCCTCAAGTGAAGAATGAAGAGGAGGAGGAGGAAGAAAAGGGGAAAATAGTGTAGTCAAGTGGTGGTGGCTGTTTCTTGACCAGGGTTGAGAAAACTGACATTCGGGGGCATGAGGTCATTTGTTCAGGACACAAAACAAGTATAAGTCTGAATTGTAAACTGAATCCAGGGCTTTTGGACTCTTAACACCTGTTATTTCAAGCTACTGGCTAAATGATCGTGGACTATGTCTAAGTAAAAGGTTTAGTAAACTTGTTTGTTCGAGTTAATGTCAAAACTAGGTAGAAGCCTTAGAATCCTGTTGGTCGTGGGACACCCTGTTGGCTCCGTCGTTAAGCATCTACCTTGGGCTCAGGTCAGGATCCCAGGGTCCTGGGACTGAGCCCTGCATCGGGCTCCTTGATTGGCAGGAAGCCTACTTCTCCCTCTCCCTTCTTGTGTTCCCTCTCTTGCTAGGTCTCTCTCAAATAAAATCTTTGAAAAACGAAGCAAAGAATCCCGTTGGTCTTGTGAATTACCCTTTGATCTGTTGTCTTACTGGAAATGTAGAATGTGTTGAGCATTGATTTCACATGACTAAAAGGGAAATGGAGATTTTGTTTCGTTGTTTCTGGTTGTTCCTGAATGCCCATTGAGTCAGGGCTGATGAGCTCGACGAGTCTCTTCTGTGTGTCGGATGGTCATCAGTGGACTTGTATTAATCTTTCATGATTTATTTTTCTTAAAGCACATTCACATACACTTTGAGTTTCTTCTTGCAACATACCTGTGTATCAATGAGGTAGGCAAGACAGGAATAAATATCCCCATTTTACAGATGTGGAAACCAGAGGTCTAAGTGCTTGCCGAAACTCCTATAACAAGTGAGGAAGAAATCTGACAAACTAAAGCTGTAACTTAAAATGCAGGGGTCCTGGACTCCTTTGTGGACTGGGTAGAGGTTGGGAGGTTTGCTCATAGGTCAGGTGGTCCTTTCTCCAGCAGCTCCTGAGTTGGTCAGGTTTGGGGGCCCAGGAGCTGTGGGTTGGATGAGAGCTGTGGTTCTCCCTCTGTGCCCCTCAGAAAGGGGGTGCTGTGTTAACAAGGTGCTCTGCCTCTGAAGTCAATGTCTTCCCTGACCCTGATGATCTATTTGATAGACGGTTCTTTCTCCAGCTTTCTCCAGAAACTGCCTTCTAAAATCTGTCAAAAATAAAAAAAAATCTGTCAAAATGCCTGAACCAAAAGAAAGCAAAGATAGGGGTTTTTTTTTTGTTTTTTTTTGTTTGTTTTTTAAGATTTTATTTATTTGACAGAAAGAGACAGCAAGAGAGGGAACACAAGCAGGGGGAGTGGGAGAGGGAGAAGCAGGCCTCCCACAGAGCAGGGAGCCTGATGTGGGGCTCGATCCCAGGACCTCGGTATCATGACCTGAGCCGAAGGCAGACGCCCAACAACTGAGCCACCCAGGCGCCCCAAAGATGATAGTTCAATAGTGTAAAACAAAACAAAACAACCAATCTCCCATTGATTTGTATCAAACCATTAGATCTCCTGCTGGCGCAGTTGTTCCTAGTTCACCTGATGAAATGTACCTGTGTCTCAAGGACTAGAACTTGATCCTCCCCATCTCCCTCCAACTTGCCTCAACCCTGGAGTTCATGGTGAATTTTCATCTTCAGGGTGAAATCCAATCTTTATCACAGGGACCACATGGCTTCATTCTCACATTCCACAGCAGTTGGCCCACCTCTAGCCTTTCTGTGCTCAAACCATCCCTGCTGCCCCAGAGTCCTTCCCCTCCGAGCTCCGTGCTTCCCCCAAGGGTTCAGGGGTCGGGCTGGGCTACGGATCCCCCTGTGGGCTCCATATACTCTGTGCCATTACCATATTATGTTGGCCTAAAATTTTAAATTTTCACTCATCGTATTTTTTAATTGGTAATCCATACATGGTTCAAAATTCAGGAAAAAAAAAAATAAATCCTATGCCTCCTCTTCATCCTGTCCTCTGGCCACACATCTCTCTTCCAGAGACAACCTATATCTCTACTTTGTCCTTTCTCCTTTGAGAACTTGACCCATATACAAAAGTAAACATAATGGATTTTCTTCCTCCCTTCCTTTTACACAAATGGCAGGATATTATATACAACTTTCAGCTCTTGTTTTTTTTTATTTTTAAGATTTTATTTAATCCCTACACCCACCGTGGGGCTTGAACTTACAATCCTGAGATCAAGGGTCCTATGCTCTTCCAACTGAGCCAGTCGGGTGCCCCTTCAGCTCCTGTGTTGCTTAACCAATAGAACTGCACGATCTTTCTATAGCGCTATATAAAGATCTTCATTTTAAATATACAATTACAGAGGATTCCACCTAATTGATGTCCCATTTACGTAACCAACCCCCAATGGACGGAAATTAATTTCTAATTTGCTGTTACAAACAACACTACAGTAGATGATGGCAAATAGGCATCCGTTGGAACACATCTATGCAACATGACCTTGTTTCCTTACCGGTCTGTCCTGGCTTAGGCTACAGGTTCCTCTGGGACAGGGACTGATGCATAGAGCATGTCTGAATTGACCTGCTTTTAGCAGGATCTAGCACATGGTAGGCATGCAGTTCAAGTTGATGGCACTGAAGATGCTATACAGGGAATAAGCTGGTCTCCGGGAGCTTTGTCACCTGCACCGGTCTGAGAACCACTAGGCACGCAGGCCATTAAGGGTCTGTTGGGTTAGTCCGTTTGCTTGCTCCCTCCCCTCTTCCATTCTCTGTCCCTCATTACCCTGCCTGGGTAAACAGGAGCTGAACCTTCTCAACAGCATCCCTGTCTTTGGCTTTCTAGAGGGGTCATCCAGGGGGAGGCACGGCCAGGAGAGGGGGAGTGCGAGAATAGGGAGATGGAAGTCCTTTCCCGATCCTTACCTGCCTGAGCGGCTACGGTTCCAACAGTCGTTGTGTCTTCCTCTGGGAGGACAGCTTCCTCCTTGGCTCCAGCTTTCCTTGTGCTCGCAGCTACTCTCTCCCTTCAAAGCCAGGGGAGAAGAGCTCCACTGCAAGGCCTGGGGGCTTTCTCATCCCTTTTGGATCCCTTAACCCTGCCCACATCCCTATAAATCATCTTGCATTAAATGATCTTCAGTACATCTTTGGCATGGAATGCTCTTTTTCTGCCAGTACCCTCACTGATAAGGGGTCCCTTCTGACCCTGAGACTCAACCATTCTAAGCCTTGATGGAAAATTTTCCAACTGCTTTGAAATAGAACAAAATAAAATGTACTGGGTACGAAGGCGGTCACACCATCACCGATCCCCCCGTAGCTCAGTAATAATGAAAAAGGGCATGCGCGCGCACGCACATGCACACACACACACGTCTCCCTTGATCCACTGTGACTACTCGGCCAGCATCAGCATGTGTGATTCAGCCTGGAATGTTTAAGAAAAATATGCACAGGGGTTTAAAGAGTGTCTCAGTGGCTCCTGCCCAGAGGTTCTCTTCACTTACTGAAACAGCACATAGGAACTGAAAAAATCGAGCGAGCAAATAAGACCAGCAAGGTTTTGTGTGAATGAAGCAGTATTCAGCTTTATGCATTCCTTATAATGTATGTAAATAGTATTTTCAATGTGTGCATTTCTTGAATTCATTAGTGGGCTGTGAATTGCGTTTTTTTTTTTTTTTAGATCTGTGGATTGCCCTCCAACCAATTAAGTTGAAAATTGGGCTTTTTCCCATGATTAATCACCGAGCAATAGCCTGAAGAGTCTGCAGGGCATGGAGATTGATTCTTTGTACTTTGAGTTGTATGGATATCTGGTTTCAAGTAAAACATAATGGCTGCAGATTGCATTGTTGCTCTCTCCTTAGCAAAGCTCCAGCTTTTGAAACTGGTGATTAGGATTTTTTTCCTTCAGGGAAGATCAGGCTGCAGAGTATTCACACGCAGATTTTGCTCGTACATGTCAGCTACCAAGCATTTTAAGAGACCCACAAAAAGTAGGCTTGTCATTTTGCCTCAAGTCAGCCTGCTTCTAAGAGCTGGAACTTTCTCAGGCACAAAAAGTAGCTCGAATGATTCATTAAATCCTTTCCCTACCCTAAAAATACAGGGATGAGGGAAGGAGCGAATGATTCATTTAGTTGCAGCAAATGAAAAATCCTTTGGGGATAATAGTCTGTGTGCACACATATACACATACACATGTATATACACATACGTGGACAGGAAATGCAGATGCGCTATCAACTCTAGACATTCCCTTAAAGTCAGTATTCATATAGGATTACATTTAATCTGTTTTTAGACCCTTGACTTTTATTTCACATCAAATCTTACATGTGTATTCTTAGTGTTTCCATTTAGAATAGCATTGACCTAGCAACGATAAGACACCCTTAATTTTAATCCGATGGGGACACTGAATTCATGCATTATACTTAGGTACTCCTTCCTGGTTGACTAGAGATTGGGCATTTCCTTGGAAAAATAGGCCACTATTATGGTTTTAAACCTCATATGGTCATCTTTGATGTTGGTGTTTTGGGTCCCCTAACACTCGAACATTGAGCTTTATCAGGCACTGTGACCAACTTGGTGCCAATGGGGGAGGGGGTAATATGGTTGTGTTTCTATGGAGAACTAGGCCCGGTTACTATCACTGTAAAACTGATATTTTTATATATACGAGTAAGAGTCACTCAGTTCGTATGGGAGTTGACTGTTACCCACAAAATGCTAGTCCTTACAATAAGGTGGTGAGCAGCTAATACAATCACAGCCAACTTAGAAATGAGGCTCTGAGAAGATCCCATAGCTCCTAAGAAAGCAAGGTGAGATGCTGAGAAGAACCCAGAGCTCCGAAAAAATTGTTTTATGGACCCCCCCCATCCTAAGTCTTCACTTTCATGGGATGTCTGTTTAACGAATTTCCCCAAACAACCTCAGCCCGGAATTTTATGGTACTGAAGGCATCACTTTATTTAAAATAATGAACTTGTTTAGGGAGATTGTCCATAAGCTATCTTTCCTGTTTTGCTTTAGAAGATCAATATAGAAATGGGTATAGTCTTCCAGATCTTGTCCCCAGGTCACTGCTCAGTATAATAGAATGCGTTCAGGACTAAAGGAATGGACCGAAGGTTGGTTATGCCATCATTCTGGCTGAGAAAATGTTCAACTCTGGAGTAAAGAACTAACACATGTTACCCGTGTTGATACTTCGTATTTATTATTACTCCTGTCCCATAAGTCATAAGATGTGTTTACTGATGCATTTCAAAATCAGTTTCTTAAAATTTATGTTAAAAAGGTCCTCTGAGTCCTAGGAATACGAGTATCGGTTTTTTTTTTTTTTTTCTTTTTCCTTTGTTATGTTGGGTAAGAACACCTGCTCCAGGCAGGCTGCCTGGTTTGAAACCTTTTGGGGGCGCTTGGGTGGCTCAGTGGGTTAAAGCCTCTGCCTTCAGCTCAGGTCATGGTCTCAGGGTCCTGGGATCGAGCCCCGCATCGGGCTCTCTGCTCAGCGGGGAGCCTGCTTCCCCCTCTCTCTGCCTGCCTCTCTGCCTACTTGTGATCTCTCTCCTCTCTGTCGAATAAATAAAATCTTAGGGAAAAAAAGAAACCTGCTTTTGTTTACCTCACAAGCTTCCCTCCCAGTGCTGTTTGGGGAATTTGGTTAATACATGTGAAAGCACTTAGCGTAGAGGCTGGTACATAAGTGCTCAGTCACTTCTATTTTTTTCCTCTAAACATTGTTTTCTGATAAACACATGCGAAGTTCTCTTCAAGCTACAAGAAGGAAAACCTACGAATTTCAGCGGTGCTTATCTCTTCATGCTGGGATGGATGATTTTTATCTGCTGCTTTATGCTTCACTGTATGCTAAGTTTCTAAAGTGAACATGGATTATTTTTATGCTAAAATTGTTTTTTGCGACTTAGATAATTGCCGGTAGGCAGACAGAGAAGTTAGAAACGCAGGCCTTCACGGCAACACACAGGGCTTGAACCTTCCCTGGGAGCCTCACCAGGGAGACGGTGACCAAGTGCAGTGACTTGCTGGGTCTGAGCTGGGCGTATCTCCGGGGCAGTGTTGACAAAACACTACCAGCCATGCCTGCTTAGGACTTTCCAGCTCCTAAATAGCCAACAACCAACAGCTGTGTTTTTTAAAGAATCTGTGCTATTACATCACAAATCTACCGTCTCAACTGCAGCAGTCTTCAGTGAACTGTTGATGGGAAGAATAGCCAGACTTTCCAGCTCTTTGTTACATGAGCTTTAGAGATTAACTGAGGGCTCCATACAAGTGGCGACTTGCCGACTTGTAGGCCTCATTACCATTCACAAGGTCAAAAGGTCAAAGGCTAACTAGATCTTCCACACCTCCCTGTGACCCTCGGTTAAAGGCTTCGGGATACATCCTGGTAGATGTATGAGCGGACGGGAGGAATGAACCGCGTTCAGGAGTTAGGCCTTGAACTGGGTTGGGACATGGATTGGGAGAACACGTCCCACGTAAAAGGAGGATCTGGAAGGCAGGAGGACACATGATCCAGGCCAAGTGAGGGGAGGTCTAGGCCCATTTGGGAATGTCCCAAATGGTGAGGGGAAGGCCTGGTGATCCTGAAGAGGTGATACTTGGAAATCTGGCCAATGGGATGGGGGAGGCTTGTAGCTGGTGGTAGGACCATAGTATGGGATGGGCCTTGTGGCCTTGTCCTTGATCGTCCCTGTGGAGGAAGGACTACGGGGTCTGAGGTCTGACAGGAGGGTTTCCAAAGAGACAGACGTAATGCTGGCTGGAGCACCAAGGTTAGGACCATAGGAAGAGAGCAGAGGTCCACATCTCCAAGCAGAGAGAGTGTGCGCTTTGGGGAGGGTTGAGGGCAGGAAAACTAGCAGCTGGAAAGGGTTGACCGTGAGGTCCGGATTGGCCTAAACACCAGCCCCGAGTTGAGCCATTTGGTGGGAAGCAGAGGCTGGAGGGGGTGTGAGGCAACATCAGGCTCGAGTCAGGGGAGGGATTAAATAGTTGGCTAGCTAGAACCTGGTAATAAAAACAGCAGCTGCGTGCTGAGCACCTACTATGTGTCCAACATTGTACTAAGACTTTGCATACGTTATCGTTCACCTCAAAACGCTTGTGTAAGGTAGGTGTAATTATTTCTAATACATAAATGAGGAAGCTGGGGCTCAGAGGATCCCTAATAGCCCAAGGTCACAGAGTTAAGAGGCAAGTTGAGGTCTGCTTAAGTCCAAACTCAGTCTTTCTACTCCATGAACACATTTACTCCTGACTGTATATAAGGAGCACCGTTGGCTCCAATTTCCTTGTTCTTGGGGCAACATCCTACAAACCTATCACTAATGTTAAAACAGTAATAAAAAAATTTTAGAGAGCAAGAGGGAGAATGGGAGTGGGGGTAGGAGCAGAGGGAGAGAATTTTTTTTTTTTTTTAAGATTTTATTTATTTGACAGTGAGAAGAGAAGTATGGGGAGTGGGAGAGGGAGAAGCAGATGCCCCGCTGAGCAGGGAGTCCTGATGCGGGGCTCAATCCCTGGACCCTGGGATCATGACCTGAGCTGAAGGTAGCTGCTTAATGACTAAGCCACCCAGGCGCCCCAACGGAGAGAATTCTTAAGCAGACTGCCCGCTGAGTGCAGAGCCCAACGTGGGGTTCAGGCCCATGAGCCCATGACCTGAGCTGGAAACCAAGAATAGGCCACTCAACTGACTGAGCCACCCAGGTGCCCCCCCAAATGGTAATTTTTTTGTGTGTGAAAAAATACGCTCAAACATCGGGCTGGTAATATCAAATAACATAATTACATATTGAAATAGCAGGAAATGGTCATTAAGAAAACATGAGGGGTGCTTAGGTCGCTCAGTTGGTTAAGCATCTGCCTTTGGTTCAGGTCACAATACCAGGGACTCCGCTCAGCAGGGAGTCTGCTTCTCCCTCTGCCTCTGCTCCTCCCTACCCTCCCCAACTCCTACACGTGCTCTCTCTCTCTCTCTTTCTCTCTCAAAATCTTATTAAAAAAAAAAAAATCGATCCTAATTCAGTGGATTTCATCTTGATGGCATAGACTATGACAGCTTGTAGGTTAATGTGAATTTCTATAAAGCATTCTAATTTCCATTACTGTTCCCCTCAATGTACATTGACATGGACATGGTAAACCTATCTTTCATTTTTGGAGTAGATCCACGTAGAGAGTCCTTGGGGCTCTAACTCTGCTCTCTCTAACTTTAAGAATTAAAACAGTAGTTTGTTTTCCAAGAGCGTTAACCACCAGCCCTTCATGCCGGGGGCCACTCGGAGCATAGGGAGTACACAGCTCTACCTACATGATAATACTAGATGATAACCTGGTACATGATGGCAATGCCTTCATTTTCCACAGAGGAAATTGTAGAAATCTTGAATTTTGGAAACCAGGATGACATTTTTTCATACCCCTTACTCCCACCCCAGGCTGTTGTAAATTGCTAAGTGGGATTTATTAAGCAATCTAATGGCACATTAGCCTTGTAAAAAGCAAGCAAGAGGAGAGTCTAATTATTGGATCCCTCCATCCAATAGAAATGGGACAGAATCTCGCTTCCACATCTTACTGGCCTTGTGCCCTTAGGGAAGTCAGTCCCTCTAAATGTCCACTTTCTCCTCTCTAAGAGGAGTATCATAATGCCTAGTGTCTGAGTTTCTTATGAAGATTGAGGATTAGAAAGTACTTAACATGGGGCACCTGAGTGGCTCAGTGGGTTAAAGCCTCTGCCTTCGGCTCGGGTCATGATCTCAGGGTCCTGGGATCGAGCCCCGCATCGGGCTCTCTGCTCAGCAGGGAGCCTGCTTCCTTCTCTCTCTGCCTGCCTCTCTGCCTACTTGCGATCTCTCTGTCAAATAAATAAAATCTTAAAAAAAAAAAAGTACTTAACAGCGTGTGACGTATGGAAAATGCACAAAAGTGTACCTTAAAAAAGCTGAACCTGAAATGCAAAATCCTAAACCAACATGAGGACACAGTGTAAAATAGCAAAGGAATACAGAGAGGACTACATCATAAAGAGGTCTGCATGGGCAAGCACACACCGTGAATTAGCAGGTGTATATATTGCAGAGAGTGTGATTTCATGGTTTTTCTAGATGTGTGCAAATGACAACTCCTTTCCACCTCAAGGAGGTTTTCTAAGGTTTGGCCTTTGTACTTGAAACCCGAAAATGCAAGATCTGGAGCACTGCAGGAGTGGGGGAGGGTATTGGTGATGCCTAGGAAGGGAAACTGAATGTTTTGAGTTGTTAGCCAGAAAGGTCTATGAGGACAGAGTTGTGTGCTAGCTACCATAAAATTCTACAGTTGCAGCCTCTGCCTGGAGGCACGCAAGGATGCAGAGTTGACAAATCGTGTGTGGCTGCCTGCCATCCGCCCCAGTTAAGAGTTTCTAATCAGCAGATTGCTGTGCGAGGTGGCTCATACTGTTAACTCCACTTAGAAACTGACTTTGAAGCAAGGTCAAGAGAGATGCCAAATTGCATATACAATGAGCATCTGAGGATAGCCTTGAATTAAATCATCACGCAAATCAGGCTTCTCTTTTTCTCCAGGGCTTTCGATGTCTTGCTGAATGAAACATGAGTTTCCTGTCCTCTTGTACTTCACCTCCATCTCTCCCCACTTCCCACCCGGCGCCCAGCCCCAGAGGCTCTGCAGAATTCGGGGGAATAATCCTCTATCTACTTTATCTAGTCTACAGCCATAGCAGGAGTGCAGCTGGGTCCTAAGCTCAGAATTCGGTGCCAGAGGTACAAATACGCATATACAAAGGAGTAGCCCACATTCTGGTTAGGGAGACAGAAATGGAAGCAAATAGTCACACTCCAATAATGGCTTTAATCGTTTTGGGAAAGCACTAAGATCAGAGATAACCGTTCTGCTTTGGGAAGGTGGGAGATCTTCTCAAAGGCGGTGCTTCTCTGAGCGTTGAGGGATGAGCCTGAGTTCTCAGAGGGTGAAGGCAGGGAAGAGAATTCCAAGCAGAAGAAATAACGTGTGCACAAGCTTGGATGTGTGGGCGGTTGGTGTGGTGGGCAGGGAGGCTGGAGAGGGAGCCCGGAGAGAGATTGTGATAGCAGTAACACGTGAATGTGAAGTTCAGAGGATAAGACCTGTTGGGCTCCACCTCTGAATTGTAGAGTCGGAAGGGATCTTCGTGATCATGGTGGCCCAGGGTGGTCCATGATGTGTTCACACGAGGACCAGAAGCAATCTCTGCCAGTGCTAGGTCCTCTCTTTTCTCTAACCACGACCCCTAGCCCCAACCCGGCAGGCTATTCCTATAAAGCCCAGAAATTGGGTGTCTCAGAGTTCAACCCGGAAGTCACAACATGGAGTTTAGATCTAGGTGTCTACTCATTTGTAGACACTCATTAGCATGACCTCAAGATCTTATGTAAATTGTTATCAGACTTCCAAGACTGCTTACAGGAGAGTGTGTGAGTTTTCCACTGCTGTTATAACAAATGACCATCAACTTGGTGGTTTCTACAAATTTATTTTCTTACAGTTCAGGAGACCAAAAGCCAAAATCCATTTCGCTGGGCTAAGGTCAAGGTATCAGGACTGGTTCCTCCTAGAGGCTGCATGCATTCCTGGCTTCTGTCTTAGAAGGATTGTAATTACATTTAGGGCCCACTGAGATCACTCAGGCTAACCTCCCTCTTTTAGATCCCAATTTAATCACGTGTATAAAGTCTCTTTTGCCACACAAGGTCATATTCACAGACTCTGGGGATTAGAAGGTAGATATTTTAGGGAGAACAGAGGATCGTTCAGTTTACTACAGATAGTAGTACTTTGTTCCTGAACTGGAAGCAGGCAGACCACACATACCTGTTTGTGGCCGTGGACTTGGAAATTCAGGGGTAGATGAGAACTACTGGGACAGGTATCTCTCATTAGCGACTTGAGTCTATGGAGAATTGGATACGTGAAGGATTAGTCTGATCTTTGTGGCAGAAGAAGGCAGTGGTTTTTCTGTCTCTGCCCATAATGCCATCCAAGTTGGATGACCCTTGTACTGGAAATGTGTTGCTTACTTTAAAAAGGGTTATAGGACTCCTTATGAAATTTGTGCGTGCTGAGCCAATGATGGCAGAGCCGCATGACTGGCTGAGCACTGGGAATAAACCGTCTTGATGTGAAAATACTGAAGGCTCATAGTTTCTGATGCTGGACTGGCACATGCTTTAGTCTGAGAGCATAACTATCCTCAGATCTAGGGAAGGGGGGCCGGTGCTCTAGGCCTGCACGTGAGAGCCCATGCTGGCCTCCTTGTACTGCACCCTCTTTAAGTGTGTGCCGGGGACCTGCTCTCTTAGAGCCCAAGCTCCGTCCCCAACCGCTCTCCAGGTACCCAGGAATTGGAGTCTTGCCATAGTGGTCCCAGGCCTTCTCCCAGGGCCTGCACCAACCTCACCCCATGTCCGCCCTCTTGTGCACCCCAAGACCCAAGGGTGGCTCTCTGTTGGGCATGGATGGGACGTAGACACAGGGACGGGTCCACATGGTTAAGCTCCAGGCCATCACCGTAAAAGACAAAAACTCAAAGCCGATGTCATGGCCCAGTTGCCAGCTCTCCCTGAGCGAGCTCAGGAGCCGGCGGAGAGCTCGGAGGAAGCAGAGAGCTCTAAAGAACCTGGGCCTCATCCTTAGGAAAGTGTAGTTTGTTAAGGTGGGAGGGCTGAAGATCTTAACGGTTTCAGTCTGATGTATAATTTTCCAATAATTAGACGTGGAAGATGTGTGCCTCGTTAATACTCCTGCCTCGGGCTCTGTACGTATGTGTAGCAAGACTGGCCCGAGCTATACTCCCTGCTCCGAAGAGCAATGCCTGAGTGAGAGGTATGCCACACTGCACAGAGCAGCACAAGCAAAGGCCCCGTAAGAGGAAGGAATCGAGTCAAGTTCTTTGGGCGCTCGGCGGAATGTAAAATGTTCAATTAATCCCTCAACTCATTAGGAAAGTCTCTATCTCTGGGCCTCACCTCATAACCTAGGGTGTTTAGCTGGGCGGCTGAGGGAGAGAGAGCGAATTTAATGCCCTTAACATTAACAGTTGGCTTTTGGTGTTTGGATTTTGGAATAGGTTTGGTTCTTTATCCTGAATTACAATCTTCTGTGGTAACTATATGATTCAGCTCCATGGGAACTAGAGATAATGTTAGCAAAAATCTAAGAACAAAAGAATAAGTGATTTTTCATTATCAGTGTGCCACCATGAAGACTTCACTCCAGTCCTATTCCGGGAACCACTTAGGTGGGGAGTGTTTCTCTCTCATTGGAGAAAACCAAATTCTCATTGTTAACTTATCAGTGGATTTCTCCTAATGGAATTAACAAGTGGATTAAAAACAGAAGTCTATATTCAACACTCATACCATTTTAAAAGTTAAAACTAGGCTTTAAATGAAGAGTAAACTTGGGACACCTGGGTGGCTCAGTCAGTTAAGCATCTAACTCTTGATTTTTGGCTCAGGTCATGATCTCATGGTTGTGGGATTGAACCTTCAGCTTGGAGTGTGCTTGAGATCCTCTCCCTTTCCTCCTGCTCCTCCCTCCCTGCTCTGCCCGAGTGTTACCTCTCAAATAAATAAAAGCTTTAAAAAGAATAATGAAGAATAAATTCAAACATAAACCCGCCTGAAGTCTAAAATTTTTCTTAACAAAATACATATCAGTTGCTTTATTTCTTTTTTTTTTTTTTTTAAGTAATCTCTATGTCCAAAGTGGGGCTCAAATTCAACCCTGAGATCGAGTCTCATGCTTTATTGACTGAGCCAACCAGGCAGTCATCTTTTTTTTTTTTTTTTAAATACGTCTCAGTTTGCATGATTCAAAGTAGCCTGCTAGCTTGTACCATCTCAGTGCTATACTTGGAAGCACTCAATTTTCCAGGTAGAATAGATGGCAATGGGGGGAGACGCATCCCTCTGCTTCTGGAGTTCTCCCTTGTACTTTGTGTGGTGTTAAACCACAGAAAATGCTCTTTCTCAGAAAAATTCTGATTTTTAAAATTGTCAAAGCAATCAGCATTACTTGGATGAGTTTACCTGGGGCTTAGATTCTACATTTTGAAGATCATACTCTGAGTGTTTTAGATTGAAAAAAAGTGAAATATACTGGCCAGTTACCAGCAAGAGAAATATTACTTTTCACACAACAGAAATACTATAACACCTGGCTGGTCTATTTTCTAGTGGAATAAAGGCTAAAAGAAATTCAAAGTATGATCTTATAACTATAGTGTGTGAAATTAGTCTTAAGAAACAAAGAGGCTTAATTTTTTTTTTTTGTAAGATTTTATTTATTTGGCAGAGTCACAGCGAGAGAGGGAACACAAGTAGGGGGAGTGGGAGAGGGAGAAGCAGGGTTCCAGCCGAGCAGAGAGCCTGACTCGGTGCTGGATCCCAGGACCGTGAGATTACAACTGGAGTCAAAGGCAGAGGCTCAAAGACTGAGCCACCCAGGTGCCCAAAGGGGCTTAATTTTTAGTTATTTCCTTGGATCAGCTGCCTTCTCCAGTTGCTAATATCCTTTTCTAATTTAGAGATCTACAGTGCTCTCCAATTTTTATTGTGAATGCCATACAAATACCCCATATTTGCTTGTTTTTTAATTTTATATGCTACTATTCAGATATTATGAAACTCAAGATCAGAAAGCAAACAAGATTCAAAAACATAAACAGAAGTTTTTTTTCCCCTCACATACCCACTGATTTGGGGCACCCCGTCTTGGAAGGTGTGGCTATAAGGTGACATCATTTGACTCAATTTCTTCTTGGCTGCTTTTTTTTTTTTTTTTTTTTTTTTTTTTTTAAGATTTTTGTTAGAGCGAGAACACAAGCAGAGGGAGCGGCAGAGGGAGAAGTAGGCTCCCCTCTGAGTGGGGAGCCTGATGCAGGGCTTGATCCCAGGACCCTGGGATCCTGACCTGAAGGCAGATGCTTAACTGACTGAGCCACCCAGGTACCCCTTGGCTGCTATTTCTCCTTTTAAAAGAGAAGGTTTGGAGAAGTTTTACTTAACTATCTTTTCTTTAGATAAAGCACAGCCCATGTCTCTGAGTCCTTGACTCTTTCTTTTTTTAAACCTTTCTTTCTTTTCTTTCGATTTTATTTGTCAGAGAGAGAGAGAGAGGCAGACAGAGAAATGCAGGCTCCCTGCTGAACAGGGAGCCTGATGCGGGGCTCTTTCCCAGGACCCTGGGATCATGACCTGAGCCGAAGGCAGAGGCTTAACCGACTGAGCCACCCAGGTGTCCCTATTTCTTGATTTCTTTTCTGGGCCATCTCAGATACTGAGGGTAGGAGGAGAAAAGTAGCCTAACAGAGGTCCACAAACTTTTGTGGTAAAGGGTCAGAGAGTAAATATTTTAGACTTGGTGGGTCCTCGATCTCTGGCACAAGTACTCAGCTCTGCCTTGTGTGCAAAAGCAGTTAGACAATATGTAAATGAATAAATATTGTGTGACAATAAAACTTTATGGATACTGCAACTTGAATTTTGCATAATTTTCAAGTGTCATAAAATATTTTTCTTTTGAATCCCACCCCCTTTTGCCAACCATGTAAAATTGTAAGAGCCGTTCTTAGTTCACAGGCCATACAAAGATAGATGCAACCCCAAGCTATAAAACTGCTAGGAGAAAACAGGAAGAACTTCATGACCTTGGACTTGGCAGTGGTTTCTTAGATACAACACCAAGAGCACAGGCAACAAAAGCAAAAAGACACATGGGGCTATCTCAAACTTGTGCATCAAGGACCCAGTTAGAGTGAAAAGGCAATCTATTGAGTGGAAGAAAATGTTTGCAAGTCCTACATCTGATAAGGGGTTAATAAGCAGATGATAAAAGAATCCAAAAACTTAACAAAAGATAATATAATTAAAAATGGGCAAAGGACTTGAACAGACATTTCTCTGGAGATGCTATACAAATAGCCAACAAGTATACAAAAAGATTTCAACATTCTTAATCATCAGAAAACTGCTAATAAAAAACCACAATGAGATCACCTCGGACCCATTAGGGTGGCTACGACCCACCAAAATATAACAAATGTTCGTGAGGCTGTGGAGATACCACGGAGCCCTTGGGCACTGTTGGTGGGAGTGTAAAATGATTCAGCCACTACGGAAACCACATGGAGGATCCTCAAAGAATTAAAAATAGTAATGTTGGGGCGCCTGGGTGGCTCAGTCGTTAAGCGTCTGTCTTCGGCTCAGGTCATGATCCCGGGGTCCTGGGATCCAGCCCTGAATCGGGCTCCCAGCTCGGCGGGAAGCCTGCTTCTGCCTCTCCCATTCCCCCTGCTTGTGTTCCCTCTCTCGCTGTCTCTCTCCCTGTCAAATAAACAAAATCTAAAAAAAAAATAGTAATGGTATATATCTAGAAGAATAGAGAGCAGGTTTTGAAGAGAGCAGGTTTGCACATCCTCGTTGAGAGTATCACTATTTCCAATAGCCACCAATGGAAGCCACCCAAGTGTCCATCAGTGGCTGAATGGATAAATAACATGTGGTAAATAAATACAGTGAAATATTATTCAGCCTTAAAGAAAATCCTGTCCGACACTACCACATGGATAAATCTTGAGGACACCATGCCAAGTGAAATAGGCCAGTGATGATAAAAGACGAATACTGGATGGTTCCACTTAGGAAATATTGAAACCGTCAATTCCACATAAACAGAAAGTAGAATAGTGGTTATCAGGGCCTAGGGGTAGGGGGAAAAAGGGAGTGTTGTTTAATGGGTATAGAGTTTCAGATTTGCAAGATGGAAAAGTTCTGGAGATCTGTTTCCCCGACACTGTGAATATACTTAACGCTATTGAATTGTGCCACCCAGGTGCCCCTCAACTGAGTACATTTGAAAGATCTTACTGACTTTATTCAATAATTCATGAATCGGGCAGCATCCCATCCAGCAGACAGAAAGGAGTTCTGAGTAGCTGTACAAAATGAGAGACTTCTAGGCAGAAGGTGTCAAAAGCCAGTCTCTCTGCTCTGGGGCTGAAAGACAGCACGAAGACAGAGTTTGGGGATAAAGAGGAACGATTGTTTCATTACTTTGCCGGGCAAAGAAGTCTGCAGCAGGCTAATGCCTTCAAAACTGTAGACACCCCGTCCCCCTGGGGGAAGAGGCTGAGGGTTTTATAGAAAAGTACAGGATTGGGGTGCCTGGGTGGCTCAGTTGGTTAAGCAACTGCCTTCGGCTCAGGTCACGGTCCCAGGGTCCTGAGTAGGGCTCCCCTCCCAGCGGGGAGTCTCCTTCTCCCTCTGACTCCCCTCTCTCATGCTCTCTCCCTCAAAATTAAAAAAAACAAAACAGGATCTGGGCAGTTTTGATAGGAATCTGGTATGGGCTTCCAGCTGCCTTCATTGTCTTCAAGGTGGTCTTAAGACTCTCACTGGCCACCTAAGTCTTGTTGCTAAGTATACGTTGAGGTCAACATCTATATGGAGTTCCTTGGAACAAGGGATTCTACAGAAAAGTGAAAGGGAAGGGGAGGCTTCAAGAAAGGAGAGAAAAACGTGTACAATCTAAAGTCAAGCCTTGCTGAAGCATTACTGTCCATCTTAAGTTCCATCCCTCTTTACATTTCTCTAGCAGTTTCAAAGGGACAGGACAAAGAAGTGACACTAGCAGCAAGTGGATTGGTGTGGTAAGGTCTCTCTCCTTCGGGCGATGGCAGGGGTCTATAAGGCAGGAGATCTTACTAGTGCTAAGCGGGTGATTCCTGATTAGTTTAAGATTCCGTTTCTGAGAGCGCCAAAAACGAATTCTCAGTTTGGTGATGGGAAGCTTAGCCTGAGTGACTCCATTTGGCCCTGGTGTCTTGTTTTTAAGAGTAACCATTTGAGAAGACAAATAGTTGCCATTATGTGCTAAGTGCCTGGCTTCCTAGGGGTGGCATAAGAGGGAAGGACAAATAAAACCCAGTTCAGCAAGTCAGGATCTAAAATTAAACCATGGGTGAAATGCAGAGGGTACAGCGTTCGCTTTGCCCTGTACCGGGAAGCCAGGCAACCTAGAAATTTTGCCTTTGCCTGGAGTGATATCAATTGTTACACTAATCAGCTTCTTTTCATTGCCTAGAAAAAAAAAATCCAACCGTTGTAAAAGCTTTAGAAGTTGTGTTGAGCAGAGATGACAGTACAATCCATAAAGTTTATGTAGTATTCTAGGAGTTCGGCAAGCATAAACATTACTCCTTAATCAATACAGCTTCAGTTATAATCTCAATGTTGTGTTAAAGACTATTCATCCCTACTAGACTTTTCTGATTTACAGAGATGTGCTTATCCCAAGTACCTGCTCTTACGTTAAAACATTCTGCAAACATCTGTCTCTCCATGCTATCTGTCAGTATGTGTAGGGAAGAGTTAGCAAGTGAACATTTCAAACGGATTCTTAAGCGTAGTAAGCAAATGCAGCTCATGAACCTAGACAGTATCCTAGTTCAGAGGGAAAAAGTTATAAAAGACGTTCTTGGGACAATCCTAGAAACTGGAATATGGACTGAATATTGAGTGACATCAGCACTAGCGGGAGGGAGTAAGGTCCACACCTGATCTAATCTTTGTATTTCTACAGAATGACACCGGTACTTTCACTTTCAGATAGAGAAATGGTTTGTATTTCCCAGCAGTCCTGTCTGCATTTGGGGCCCGTGTGTTGTTTTTTCCCCCACATAACACCCTACCCCACCCTTCAAGTCCCACAGGACTCTTATGAAGGAATCTTTTTGCCCAACCATCTGCTGATGACTTCAATTTCAACCCGATTTCAACCTGTTTATACTTAAATTACTTCTTAGAACAGCTAATATCATCCTGCAGTTTATAAGGAAAATCCCAGGAGCGCCTGGGTGGCTCAGTCAGTTAAGCGTCTGCATCAGCGCAGGCCGTGATGCCGGGGTCCTGGGATCCAGTCCCCTGTGGGGCAGCCTGCGCAGCGGGGGTCTGCTTCTCCCTCTCTCTCTGCTCCTCCCACTTATGCGCCGTGTTCTCTCTCAATAAGTAACATCTTTAAAAAAATAAAAATCCTGGGAGAAACTCGGAAGCACCATTTCATTCTCTTTATCCTGAAAGTGTAAAAACAAAACAAAACAAAACAAAAAAAAAACCCCCCCACAAGAACTGTAGTAGTAGGCTGTGGCATCATTTTAAGAGGTAATGAGCACACTGACAAGGCAGTGCTGCCATTAATATTCAATATCTCTTGTACACACTTCAAAGTAGTTTCCCTGCTGCCTGGCTCATGGCACCATCGGTTTTAAGTATTCTGCTACCAAGAGCTTGTCTACTACAACAGAGCCGGTTATGAGATGCCACCAGGATCCCACTTAGTCTTAGCAGTTATGGCTGGTATGTAGGAACGTGTTCATGCATCTGAAAGTTAGCTGTTGATTTAGGGCAGGGTAACCAATTTGGTATGGGAAAGGTTTCTGCAGCGCGAACCCGAGGCGCGCACTGGCCGGGAGGAAGGGGGAGGGCGGTGCTGCTAAGCGCGCGCGCGAGCCCCGCGGCGCCTCCTTTACCAAGATGGCCTCGGCGTTGGGGTCCGCGGGGGCGGCCATCTTGGTAAAGGCCAGAGCGGCGGCCCGGACTCTGGCAGGGCTGCCAGATTCGAAGGTCACAATGAGTGAGTGAGCAGGCCACGTGGAGCGAACTTTGCTTCGGCCCATGGGTGCAGCTCGCCTCCGGGATGGCGAGGCGGCGGGCGTTGAGGCGGTGCCTGCAGCTGCTGGCGCTCTCGGCGGAGCCGGCGCGCCTGGACCGGGGGCGGAGGAACTCGAGCGCCAGCCGCCGCGGCCCCTCCCGCTGCGCTGGGGCGCCGTGCCCGGGGGCGCCTTGGCCCGCAGCCCAGGAGGAGCAGCGGCGGCGCGCGCGCCCTGCCGCCCCCCACGCCAGGTGAGCCCCGCCCCGCCCCTCCGCCGCCCGGAGCCATAGCGCGGGAAGGTCTGCGCTCCTGCTCCCGCTGCCGCTCCGGCCTGGCGCGAGGCGGCTTCCTCCCGCCCGCGGACCCCTGCCGCCGCTCGCTTTCTCCTCGGCCTCTGGGTGGAGCAGCCAGCACATCCCGGTCTGGGGCTGTGTGTGGACTCCTCAGCGAAGTGGAGCGCGCCGTGGGTGGGATTCCCGGAGCCGAGCCCTGCCTCCTCCTGGAGATGCTGCTGCGCTTGTGAAAGGAACGGGTTCGTTTGAATATCTGCACCTCCGGAGTCGCGGAGCCCGCATCTCTGAAGCTGCCCGGGTGAAGAGCCACTTTTTTAGTTTCCTGTTGGGAGAGTAGCTGTCTCTGGGACTTGTTTCAGGTCCCATCTTCTCTGCACATCACCCGCTTCACTGATCGGAATACATGTGGGTGTACCTTCTTTGGCTCTATGTAAATGAATGGTCGACAGCTTCCTTACAGCAACTAATTTCTGCTTCATATATGGTATTTATCTTTTTAAAAAAAAATCCGTTCCAACAGGTTTCTCTGCTTCTGTCTTCAAAGTTAACCACTGAAAGGTAGAGCGGAAGCAAGGAGCAAAGTGGGGTGGGGTGGTGGAAGCTGGTACTTTTCTTGAGTTTTCTTTCCCGTGGTTGTTTCTTAAGTTGGGTGTTATTGCAGGCTTTTCAGAGCAGCTATGCGGGTAGCATTCCCCCCCCCCCCCCCCAATATAGAACTCGCTGTGGTCCCGAAAGTTGAGATAAATATGCGTCCACGGGCTCCAGTCATGCATCAACACAGCAGCCGAACCTGGAAAATACTGAGAGAATGAGAAAAGATAACCTTTAAAAAGTCACATAGTTCTTGTCTTTGCCTTTACTGTTATAATTATGACTCATCTCGTTTACTTTGAGCATGGAGTGTTTGCTCTTTGATAATTCTGATTAATTTATTGAGAAAGTCATACCTGAGTTACAGCTCTCTGAAAATGAAACAGTTTCAATCTCTGTTAAAAGTGGATACCTAGCAGTTCTCATTCTGTTTTAGTTACGCCGTTTTTGCTTTAGCCTCAAAGACAGATACCGTTTAGAAAGAAGTTATATAATCTTTAAAAAGAAAAGATTACCTTTATCCCACAACTGTCTGATGTTGTTGCAAGAAAACATGAGGTCTGTGAGAGAAGAAATTAGGGCAAGTGTACTTGTTTAAGAATTTAGGAGAGACTGACAATTAAAAATTAATACTGTTGTGAATCAACTGGAAATACAGTCCCAATTTTGAAAATTCTTTTTGTTGCAATCTGCAGGCTTTCCTGCTGCAAGAATTTCCGTAAGTCTCCAGGAGGGGAAAATACTTAAGAGTATTTCTCATACCCTATTTTTGCTCACAATTTCAGGTTAAATTGTATAGATTTCATATTGCAAAACTTAATTTTTAAATTAGTCCAGGGATAATTGTATGAAGGACATTTTAATATAAGCATTCCATTGTAGGGTTTTGGTTCTGTTTTAGTTGATACAGTCATCCTCTTATGTTTGTTTGAAAAGGGTATTATGTTCCTTTGGTACTTACGAGTTTGGGAAACTGAGGGGATTTTAAAGAACATTTTGTCTGTGTTTGCAAAAGTACTATTTGCCTTTGGTTTTCAATCTGCTTTTTCTTTGTAGTGGTAGATGGCTGTGGATGTAGAGGGTTTTCCATTCCATTCTACTCTTTTTATGTAAATAAGAATATGATCGTAGCTGGGGGCTGTGTTGATCTGGCATTTTAGATTGAAAAGCCTATAAGTAAAAAGTGTTTGCATTGAAGTATTATTGGGAAATGAACTGTGCGTGTAATTAATTGTTAATGAGCACCTTTATCCTGAAGGCCTGTGAGGGCATGTGTAAAATTGGCATTAAAAAAAAAAATCACTCATGTCGGGTGCCTGGGTGTGCGGTTGGTTAAATGTCCGACTCTTGATTCTGCTTAGGGCGTGATCTCAGGGTCATGGGATCCAGCCTCCAAGTCAGGCTCTCCACTCAGTGCAGAGTTGGCTTGAGATTCTCTCTTCCTCTCCTTCTGCCCCTCCCACTCCCTCTCCCCTTCCACCTCAAATAAGTAAATCTTTAAAAAAAAACAAAAACAAAAAACATAGGTTCAAGTAATATACCATTCTAACCACTATATTACTGAAGAATTCTACCTATCTATAATTTATAGTGCTTGGCTCGACTTACCTTTTGAATTAATAACTATTTATTGTGTATTTAAATATTAAGACTTTTGTGACATTACATATGAATTCATATGACCCCGGGGGCAGTTTTGTTATGTCAGAAAGTCTTTTGTCAACTTGGTTGGGTAACGTATTATCAGTATTATGACTATAACTTACAAAGCCCTTTTAAGTATTTATGTATTTTTAGCTTGGTTTAATGGACATACAATATGTGAAGTTATTGGATCTATTCCACAGATGAGGCAGTCGGGAAACTGAGAGCCTAGGAGATTTTAGCAGAGGTCCTCACTGAGCACAGCAGCTCTGGCCTTGTGCAGGGATATCCCCTGCTGCCCCTTGTTAGAGAGGGGTACCAATGAAGCCAGGGTCGAGTGATGGGGCTCAGCAAGCTTTGGTTAGCATTACAGCCATAGATGACACCCCTAAACCTGTTTGTGAGTGGTCAGTAGGATCGGTTCTAGGGGTACACGGCTGGCATGTGGATGGATCAGCATCAATTCAAAAGTGTGAATGAGAAATAGCTCAGTATGTACCTGCTACCTAAAATAATCCATCTTTCCCTTGAAGGCAGCAGCCTTTTAGGTGTGGTTTTTTTTTTTTTTTTTTTTTTTAAGATTTTATTTATCTATTTGCCAGAGAAAGAGTGAGAGAGAGAGCACAAGCAGGGGGAAGGAGCCCCATGTGGGACTGGATCCCAGGATCCTGGGATCATGATCTGAGCCGAAGACAGATGCTTAATGGAGCCCCTCAGACGTCCCAGATTTTCAGGTTTATCTAAACTGGGGGTCTTCCCAGATTACGGGACGGTAACATATTGGCTGAACAGGAAGTGCCTGTATACTTCCGTGCTCGTTTGTAATCTCTCTAGTTTTTAGAGTAAAGTTGTCATAATAAAGAAACCCCAAGCTTCCTCATTGTTACTGGCACCCCTTAAACTTGTAAGGTGCTTGTTTGTTTTGCTGACAAGACCCTGATGCTAGGACACCTGGACAGCAGCAATGATTAGTTTGAAAAGTTTTCTGTATTTTGAGGGTCCCTCAAACTACAAAGATGTTTGTTCTCTTTTCAAGTCCCTGTGTTCCTTCCTTTGGCTTGTTTGGAGAGTTTGTGAAAAGTACTGTGTATATATTCAGAATACTGTGCTGTTACATAGTTGAAGTATCGAAGGACAGTTTAAAGAGTTTCTAGATTCCCTTTTTAAAAAAAGTTAAGGCCCATTTATCTGTTAGAGCTAACCTAGGTAAAATACCCTACCTGAGGTGAAATGTGTCCTTTATCTTTTTATGCTGATCATATGTCCTTTTGGTCTAAGATGGGGGGGGGGGAGAGGGAGAGGGAGAAGCAGAAGCAGACTGCCTACTGAGCAGGAACACTGGGCCCGAGCCGAAGCCAGATACTTCCCAGGCGCCCTGGTCCAAGTGTTTTTAAACATAGTTATGATGAGAGCATGGCTAATAAGCAGCTCAAGCTCTGTCCCCAGCCACGGCTGGGCCCTTGGAATGTCCTGTAACCCTCCGACCTAATGTGCTTCACCTGTAAAGTAAAGAGGTCACACAGTGATGAACTTGAGTCCTGGAATGTTCACGTTAGAAAGGACTTAGTATGTACCGGTCCAACCTCTTTATAGATTTCCTGTTTCTACTCTTTTTTTTTTTTTTTTTTAAAGATTTTATTTATTTATTTGACACAGAGAGAGATCACAAGTAGGCGGAGAGGCAGGCAGAGA
Source organism: Potos flavus (assembly GCA_028534135.1). Taxonomy (NCBI): domain Eukaryota; kingdom Metazoa; phylum Chordata; class Mammalia; order Carnivora; family Procyonidae; genus Potos; species Potos flavus. Next base: position 16,854,406 of record CM052887.1, read on the forward strand.
GAGAGGGGGAAGCAGGCTCCCTGCTGAGCAGAGAGCCCGATGCAATGCGGGGCTCGATCCCAGGACCCCGAGATCATGACCCGAGCCGAAAGCAGAGGCTTTAACCCACTGAGCCACCCAGGTGCCCCTCCTGTTTCTACTCTTGCAAGAGTTTTTAGCCTATCATGATATTGCAAAACTGAAACCTCAAAATGAGACTTTTCTCCCATTTCACAGGGATGAGGTACTTTAACATTCTTGGGTGAAAGTTGATTCCTTTCTTATTCTTTGCTCATATAGTGTCTCAATTTTATTTGTAGATCAGATGTTCGTTGTGTATAAATGTATATGTGCAGTTCAGAGCTTTTTTTTTTTTTTTTAACTGAATATGAATGCTGGCGGACATAGCGAATATCATCACAATGAAGAATTTGACAAGCTCTGGATGTTTTCGGCAACATTCTTTTGGTTAAGCATGAATAGGTAGAGCTTTATAATTCCTTTTTGCTTAGCTGCCCAAATACCTTAAAGCATATTTTATAATGTTGGTCATCCCTGATTTATCATAAACTCACATTTTAGCCAGTTTTGCTGAAGTCCTTACTGTGCATTTATATGGTACCCCGAGGCCACATAGTGATCACTCCTCCAGGTTTTTCTGGGACTGGGGAGGTTCTCACGATGGAGGACTCTCCATGCTCTACCTGGGAAAGCCCCGGGCACACTAGATGTGTTGGTTCGCCTTCCGGAAGGTGTCTCTTCATCGACCTGGATTAACAATCCTTCCCAGTTGGAAGGATGAAGTGCCAGGGGGTTATAGGAACTCAAAAATATCTTTTCAAAGGCAAGGGAAATATCTTCAAGGCCTCCTGGATATTTTCTGTTTATATGACTGGAATATAGAACTATATAAATAAAACCATTTGTTCTTTGCTGTGTAACTTTAAACGAGAACGGTTTAGTGATTAAATAGGTCACATTTGAAATCTCCATGTAAAATTAAAAGGGCAGTTATATTTATAAGGGAACTTATCAGGGAACTACTAAGTGCTTTTTACTTTGAAAAGGAAAAAAGAGGACATCGTTGAAAGCAAAAAAGACGAGACTTGCCCGTGAGACTGTGACGGTTGGCTATATGTTGCCAACTTGGAACCTGGTATCTATTCAAGATAAACTTACTGGGTTTTTCTTGCAGATTCAACATGATTAGTGGAAAGAGCATGGGCTCTGGAATCTGATTCTACTTGGGTTGGATCTCCAGGCCCAAGTGTTAACCAGCTTTTCGACTTCATGTAAACTGTTAAGCTCAGTAGACCTTTCCTTACGTCACCTTGAACATAAGGATGACCTCTGCCCCTGGGACTGTCGAGGACTGAATGAGATCATGACTGTGTTTAAAGTGGCACACAGCGAGCGCTTGGAACGCAGTGAGCTAGAGCGGTCACACGTGCTGCGCGTGGCACCCAAGTTTGGATTAGGAAGGATTCCGTGTTTCCCTAGCTTCCCTGACCTTCGCAGCTGTGGTTATTGTCTCAGTTGGGATTAGTTTTGGGAGGCTTAGAGCTGGAAAATTCAGAGTGGGTCTGGTGGCCTCTGAAATCCTAGTAATCTGTGCCATTCCTAGGACACGGCCCTCACACTCAGGGTGGCTCCGGCCAGCAAGATGCAGGAAAAATCAAGGAGAATGTCTCCCTTGCCCTTCAGGAAACTCCCAGGAGCAACACGGAAGACTTCTGCTCGAATCCCAAGTGTCATCAGTAGGGCTAATCCCTGCTTGGAAAGATAGGAAAGGTGGTCGTTTCGCTGGTGCCTGGCTCGCTACCCTACGCAAAACTGGGCCTCTGTTACTGAAGAGAAAAGGGGGGACTAGATTTTATGGTGGGCCTCTCCTAGTTTTTTTGGGTTTTGTTTTGTTTTTAGAGCATTTTTTATTTATTTTTGAAAGATTTCATTTATTTGACAGCGAGTGAGAGCATGCGCACAAGCAGGGGGAGTGGCAGGGAGAGGGAGAAGCGGGCTCCCCGCTGAGAGGCTCCATCCCAGGATCATGACCTGAGCCAAAGGCAGATGCTTAACGACTGAGCCACCCAGGCGCCCCTAGAGCATTTTTAAAATTTTTGTTTAGTTTTTTTTTTTTTGAGAGAGAGAGAGATGGCAAGGGATGAGAGGAGCACAGGGAGAGGAGAGAGAGAGAATCCGAAGCCACCTCCGTGCTCAGCTCAGCACAGAGCTCGATGTGGGCACCTTCTCAGGACTATGAAATCATGACCTGAGCTGAAACCCAGAGTCGGACACTTCCCCGGCTGAGCCACCCAGGCGCTCCAGCATCTTCTGATCTTTACCACTAGGTCACAGCTTTACTGCCGCAGGATTCAAGGCCTCAAGAATTCCCTAGGATTTTTCAGTTTTTATTTCCGTAATTAGTAAGAACGCCCTCTGTTGGCTTTTGTCTCACTATCCTTTGGTTAGTTTTGCTTCTCCAATTTGATTCCCAATTTGAGTCTTTTTAAAAACCGTTAACCCTGACCCAGTGAAGAGTAATTAGATTAAATTCCTGCTCTTCATTTATTCATTCTATAAATATTTATTGAACACTCCTCACGTATAGGCTGCTGTGGGTTATCATAAACAATATAAATCGTCATCGATTATGTTTCTTTTTCTTTGGGTTTGTGTCGCGGCCGGCGCGACAATCTCGAACCAGGGTTGAGGGTAAGGGAATGAGGAAAAAGAAGTAGAGAGACAAAGTGTGGGAGCAGGAGGGACACAGTGGATGATGTCCAGTGTCGAATTTTATTTCAGAGTGCACTTGATTATAGAGTATAAGTGAAACAATTACAAGGAAGTGTTTATATTTAGAAGTCACGTGATGCTCTTTTGAGCTTCTTCTTTATCTCTGTTTGCAGCACTAAGGGCAGACTCTTCAGACAGCAGGAGCAATTTGTAGCCCGGGCAAGGACAGCACAGACCCATAATGATAAGGCCAGCTTACAAGGTTTCCCTTGTGAGCAGTCACGCACCTGCAAGCCCCAAGGCCCATCGCACAAGCCCTTTCTCTAGCGCCCACATCCCGTCCGCTCTTTTTCTGAGCGGGCGGGGGGCACGAGTCCGGGCTTGGTTTGGTCCTACTAGCAGCTAGTTCGCGGCTGCCCACATTTCCCCCCTTTTTGTTTTAAGATCTAACAAGTGCATCTGAGCCCTTATCTTGTGCCTATGCTGCCCTGCCCGAGCCTGTAGTAAACACCAAATGAGTAACATAATCAATATTAGTAAAAATATAATAGCAAACATCCAAAAGGAGTAACGTAAAATAGAGTAACGTAAAATATTGCCTGGATTAAATCCGTGCAGACTATCTAATACATGAGCAACCAATTTAGCTGGGTTAGTTATCTCCAGATGAGAACGGCTTATACTAGAAATTTCCTTTTGTAATTTCATCAAATCAAGGCTCATGTTGCTATGAAACCATATACCTTGAAGGTGTCTTCTTACTTGAATCCAGGTAATGTTATTAGCTTCCATGGGGGTCACACAAATATGCTGGTATCCAGCATGACATACCAGAGACATTTGTGCTTTTAAGTAGGAACGTCGGTCACCGAGAAATTCAACTGCCTCTTCTAGGCTATCGAGGCAATTAAGTATCTTTTGATATGTTCCTGAGTGGAAAGTGCATATGAGATATTTTGTGCTAGTGTATTTACATGCTGTGCCGTATGGGTAGTTTGAGATAGGGCAACAGAGGCTACGGTAGCAGTGGCTATAAGAGCCACAAGGGCAGCAATGCCTGCTATGAGCAAGCCAAGAAAACGTTTAGCTCTTTTTAGTTGTAATTGCAATTCTAAAGCAAATAGGTACCCATAGTCGGCATACCAAGGTCCCTCAACCTCTACAGGTAACAGCATGTATGGGGGCTGCACAGCCAAGAAAATTGTTAAAGGCCCCGTTTGGGGAGACGGTAATTCTACAGGGAGACAATTTGTCAAAATACAGTTGTGACAGTGAAGACTCATTAAGCTATCTGAATTATGATGAGTAACATTTACATATCCAAATCCTATTACTATAAAGAAAGGTCTTGGCACGCAGGCCTGTAGGGTGAAATTAACATCTTTAGTAGCTTCGTAACCGGCCTTAGCGATTTGTTGTCTGACCGGTCCCAGCGCAGCAACTAGCTTCCAGAGATCCGAATGGAACATCTCGCCAGCTGTAGAGAAGGTCCCGCCAGGAATGGTCACATTATGCGTGGGCTGTCCCGGTGGATTGGAAACGTACAACAAAGGGTCCCTTCGAGTTTTTCTCGACCAGTCCGTGATGGAAAACTCAGGAAATCCATGAGGGGAAATGATTAACGGGTCTTCCTGTAAGCACTCTGTCCATAATGGGCCTGGAAGGGTATAATTTAACATTTGCGGGCATATAGGATGTCTTAAGGGACGCATGCCCACTTGAGGTAATGTAGGCAACGTATCACCCGCTATTTCATAGAGGGTCCATTTTTCTGTCATAATCGAAGATCGACCCGGCCTGGTAGTATCTGCTAAATAAGTAACAATATGAGATAAGGATCTAACAGAAAGACAGCCATCAATAAGGTCATGTTGTGAAAAGGGAATTTGGAAGCATATTGGGATTTGGGCCGCCAGGCCTTGCCAATCAATAGAGTGGCTAGCAGCTTCCATATCTAGGGAGCTGCTCCCCCCGAAATAGTTGGTGATATTAGTATGGACTCAGGGTGTGGGGTCATCCCATGTAACAGGTCTGATGGTAGGGGGATCAGGCAAATAAGCCCAGTAAGCTGATGCCTCAGAAGGAGGCAGCCCAATTAATGATAATAAAGTCGTAAGAATAGCGAATAAAGGCTCATTGGGGCGTGCCGGATTGAGCAGCTCCATGGCCTGCAGGACCAGGTTTCTCAATTGAATTCGGTGTTGGAGTCGAGCTCGTCGATGAGGAGCCAGACGTCTCCGGCGTCGTCTGGGCTGATCGGTTATTGTCAATCTGGCTAGCCTCCAGCATAGGGGTGGCGATTCGGCAGCATCTCTCCGGGAGCCACCGTGGGGTGTCCTCATCCTGGGGAAAAATACAAACAAATCCACGCCCTCTATGAAGGACGGGGTCAGGTCCCTATAAGAGGGTCTTTCCATTTAGCATAAGGGAGCGGGGAAAAATTCGCGTGCCAAAAGCGCTCGGCCGCAGTGCGATCAATCACATCCACATTTAAAAATTTCAAAACATAAAGAACAAGGGATAGAGGTACATGAGGAGAGTATTTGACTCGTCCCCTTAGTATCTCCCCCTCTTTTAATTTATGTAAATAAGTTTTGAGGGTGGAGTGGCTTCTTTCCACTATGGCTTGTCCTTGAGAATTGTAAGGAATGCTAGTGGAATGAGAAATTCCGAAAGTGGCACAAAAGTGCAAAAAGGCTTTGGATGTATAGGCAGTATCATTGTCTGTTTTAATGGCCTTTGGCATTTTGAGTTGAGCAAAAGCAGCAAAAAGGTGATTTTGAACATCAGTAAATGCTTCACCGCTATGAGCGGAGGCAAAAATGAAACCTGAAAAAGTGTCCACAGACGCATGAACGTACTTTAATTTGCCAAAAGGTTGGTACATTGTGACATCCATCTGCCATAAATGGTTGGGCATAAGGCCTCTTGGATTAACAGTATAAGAAGGCAAATTAAAAGATTCAGGACAAACTGAACATTCTTTAATAATCTGCCTGGCAGTGTCACGGGGAATTCTGAATTGTCTCTTGAGGGCTGCTGAGTTCTGGTGAAAACGAGAATGACTATCTTTAGCTTGCTCTGCAGGCGTGAGGAGACACACATGAGTGAGCTCGTCAGCAACAGCATTTCCGGGAGAAAGAGGACCTGGTAAGCCAGTATGTGCTCTAATATGAGACACAAAAACTGGGTGACTTCTCTTTAATAGAGATTGTTGAATTTCCTTGAAAGGATGAAAAAGCTCTTCATCATTACAACATAAAAAAGCTGAGGGCAGCTGGGGCAAAGCCTTGGCTACATATTGGCTGTCTGTAAAAAAAATTAAGAGCCATGGGAAAAACCTGCAAATCCATAGCTCCAGCTTTCAGTTCTGCTCTTTGTACAGAACGGGTTTGATATTTGTAAGTCTGAGTAGACTCCTCTTTGAGGAGAAGTAAATAGTTATATTTCCAGCTTTATTGGTGTCCACAAAAACATTGGGTGCTCCCAAAATAGAAGTATGAGAGATTGGAGCCACAGGTGCGACAGAGACTAAATTTAGGAACTGTAGCAGTTTATCTGCTGGTAGATGAAATTTTACTTGGCCAGGAAAAGAGGCCAAGGCAATTTGCCAGTTGAGGTCAAACTGACACAAAGCATCAAACTTTTCTTTAGTAAGCATTGCGCAAATAAGAAAATCTGGTTCCTTTCCAAAAATTCGGATTGTTCTCTGTCTGCCTTTGGTAATTAATTGTGCCAGCATGGCGGTGAGCGGATTAATGACATGTAATTGTCATTACATGACGTTACATGTCATTACATTTAGCATGGCTAAATGTAACCATTCTAACGGGCCCCGTGGTTGCCAAAGTACTGCCATAGGCATGGCAGCAGGATTAAGTAAAATCAAATAAATTGGATCCACTAATGAGGCTCGAGTTAACTGAGCCTCAGATAATTTTGTGTTGATTAATTCCAGAGCTCGTTGAGCTTCTGGAGTTATTTGCCTTTCTGACCCTGGGTTGGAATCTCCTTTTAGGATATCGAATAAAGGACTAAGTTGCTCTGAAGTCAGGGACAAAGAAGGCTTTATCTAATTAATGTCTCCAAGAAGCTTTTGGAAGTCATTGAGAGTCCTTAAAGGACTAGTCCTGATTTGAATTTTTTGTGGCTTTATGGACCTCTGTTCAATTATATAGCCCAAATATTCATAAGGTTCAGTCCTTTGGACCTTCTCAGGGGCCACCACAAGGTTAAAATCTTGAAGACATTTTTGTAAAAATTCAAATGCTGCAAGTAATTCAGATTCAGTGGCTGCCGCCAGCAGAATATCATCCATGGAATGGATGCAATACACAGAAAAACGGGCCCTAAAAGGTTTTAGGGAACGAGACACAAATTTTTGACACAGGGTAGGACTGTTTGCCATACCTTGAGGTAAAACTTTCCCCTGATATCGCTCAAAAGGAGCCTGTAAATTAGTAGTAGGTACTGAAAATGCAAACTTTTCATAGTCCTCGTGGAACAGAGGGACAGTGAAAAAACAATCATTTAAATCCGAAATCAACAATTCATAGTTAAGTGGAATAGCCGAAGGAGATGGAAGCCCGGGCTGCAAAGCCCCCATGGGCTTCATCACAGCATTAACTGCTCTCAGGTCTTGAAGAAGTCTCCACTTACCGGATTTCTTTCTAATGGCAAATATTGGAGTATTCCAAGGACTAGTTGAAGGTTCAAGGTGTCCTAAGTTTAATTGTTCTTGAACCAATTGTCTTGCTGCCTCTTGTTTGACATCTGGTAAGGGCCACTGATCTACCCATACCGGGTCCTTAGTGACCCATTCCAGAGGCATGGCATGAGGAGCATTCAGTGGCCCTGATGAAAACCCAGCCCGTGTCTGTTTGACTTGGGCTTAGGCTCTAAAGGATCAGTCATTCCTTGTAGGTCTTTTCCAAGACCTTTGTCTGGCCCGTAGCCCATCCGGCACATCATCATGGAAACAACGGACTGTTGCTGAGAGACAGGCATTCGCCTAGTCTCAAGAGTGAGCCCCATATCTGAGAGGACATCACGTCCCCAGAGATTAAAATCTATTGCTAAAACAAATGGCTGAAACTCACCTGAATGTCCGTCCTCAGTCTCCCAGTGCAGAAAATCCGCACTTACTTTTGGAGCAGCGACTAAACCCACTCCTCTGATAGGAGTAGTAGTTTCTTGTAATGACCAAGAGCTTGGCCACTGTTTTTCAGAGATTACAGACATACCTGCTCCGGTCTCGACAAGCCCTTTGAAGATCTTGCCATTAACTTTTAAACAAAGATAGGGTTTCTCAGCTGAAATCAGTTGCATCCAGTAAGCATCTGTGGAGCCAAATCCTTGAGCTCCTCTTTTACCTTTAACAGCTTTGTTAGAAGTTTCAACTCTGGGCATAATAATTAGTTGGGCAATTGGAACCTTAGGTTCAAGGATCAGAACCCCACTTTTAAGACTGGTTAAAATCTTTATTTCCCCAGTATAGTCTTCATCAATCACCCCAAGGTGGACAGTCAAGCCTCTTAAGACCCAACTGGACCGACTCAAAATTAACCCCCAAGTACCCTTTGGTAAAGGACCCCAAATCCCCGTAGGAATGGGGCGAGGAGGTTGTCCTCCTTTAAGGTACTCAGAAAAGGCTGGCGCGAGATCTAATCCTGCACTGGAGGGGGTACCTTTGAGTAGTTGGTCGATCCTGGGAAGGTCGGCTGTATTGGCTCTGACTGGCTCGCCTGGGGAAACTGAGGAATCATTGCTGCTATTGTTTGGCGGGGCTGCGACGAGCCCCGTCTCTGGTTTCCCTGGATAGGGTTCCCAAATCTGTCTTGGAGCGGCATTCATTAGCCCAATGGAAACCTCTCTGACATTTGGGACAGAGGGACATAGGCTTAGAGGGAGAAGGTAAACCTTGAGATCCTTTCTGTCCTTGATCCCTGGGGCACTGACTCTTAAAATGTTCTGTTTCACCGCACTGAAAACAAGCTTGGGCAGAATTCCCCCTGCCACGGCCACGGCCACGGCCACGGCCAAGCATCTGTTGCTGCATTTGCCGTGGGGAGGTTCCCCTAAGTGCTGCAGCCATGGTCAAACCCTGTATGTAGGAAGGCCCTATTTTTGCACAAAGCCTTACATAATCTTCCAGAGTACCTGTCTTTTTCCATGGGCGTATTGCGGCTTGGCAAGCACTATTCGCATTTTCGTAGGCAAGTTGTTTAGTCCCTGCCTCACCATCCGTAACAATCCTGCCGACAGCTTGTAACAAACGAGCTACAAAATCTGAGTATTTTTCATCTGGTCCCTGCCTTATTTCAGACAACTTCTCAGTTCTAGCTCCAGAGGTAGGGAGTCTTCTCCAGGCTCGGGTAGAGGCTTCATTAATTTGAGTGTAAGCAACCTCAGGGTAATCCATTTGAAGCCCCACATCATAATATAGGCCTGTTCCAGCAAGCATCTCATAAGTAACTGGAACACCGGTCCTTCTATTGTAGTTAGTTAAATCATTACATCTATCATTATATTCAGATTTCCACATTAAATAGTCCCCTCCAGAGAGGCAGGCTTTTGCTATAACGTGCCAATCACCAGGGCAAAGTGCTTCTCTACTCAAATTATCTAGCATGAAAAGAGTAAACGGCGCTGTCGGCCCATATTGTGCACATGCAGTTTTCAGTTCCTTAAGCACTTTAAAATTAAGAGCTGAATAGACTCTCCGACCCTGCAGCTGAGTGACTGGAAAGGCATGAAAATCTGCGGTATCTTCACCACGTTTTCCTGCCTCGTAAAGAGCTCTCTGAAGTGGTGTGACACCAGCTGCAGGCATTCCGCCCGCGGCTTGTTGCTCCGTCACGATAGGAAAAGCTCTCTTATATGAAAGCAAGCCCAGAGGTTGTGCTTTCGGTTCTGAGGG